>OZ038495.1:46978513-47096013 GCA_964036315.1 Acanthosepion esculentum | reverse complement strand
AAACATTCTGAAGCCTATTATGTAATAACTGAGATGTAACAAAGTATTCAAACACTCCGATAAGAATATTAGAATCATAATATTTGTTTCAATCCTTTGTGGTGACATAGCATGAATATGTTCTTTTAAAGTTTTTCTTATCAATTTTTAAATTACTAAGATAAAGAATTGCTTCATTGATTTGTTACCAGTGCTAAAACATCGATGTTCAACTTTTTGGAAGAGAAAAATTGTTATATATATATACCAGCATTGTAATATTCATATCTGAGGTTTTCAAAAGTTTTAATTAAAAACATGGAAAAAAATCAACAGATTGGATGAACAGATGATTTTTTGATTTATTGCATATAACTGCTGAGAAAAAATCCTGTTGATCAATATTCTGATACAAATTTCCAAAAGTGAGGATTTTGTCATTTTCTAGAAACTGTGACAACTCATCATTTTGCACATTTTGCATCGAAGCAAAAGTTTTCTTTGTTGGTTTTGGTTGAAGACTATGTAATACACTTATGGCAAATGATAAAATATTGATAGTGGATTTCTGAGTTGTACTTTTCTTGTAATAACAATTATTTCATAATCAGATGGAAAATGCCTTTCCCAAATAACAGTTTTTGGTTTGTCAGGGGTGTTGTCTTCAGATATTCCCTTGAACTATCGTTCTTGCTCATTCTGATTTTAGGGAAGACAGAATACACAGATTTTTTTTGTTAATCATAGTTACCATGACAACCTATTATACAGTCATCTTTGCCATTTTGCGAAAAAAAAGTTTGGGGTACGGAAATAAAAAATAATATTAAGATAAACTATTATTTTGTGAAAATTATATGGCGCTTCTAAAAAGTGTATGACACTTTTATTCTAAGGTCTGAAGAGTTTAGGATTCAGAATTAAGAATTTTGATGTTTGTATGAATGTGGGAATTTGTCATCTCATATTACTTCCCGTTGTTTTTAAGGAATGTACCTGGTTCCAAAGAATTTCCAAATTGTTTCACTGGTCAGGTTCCAGTTTTTATGTTGAGGTTACATCTTGAACTGAACCTCCCTCATTAAAATTTTTAGATAATCGTATTTTACCATGCGGGCAGACTGATCACCTCCACCTCCATAAAATACGATTATCTTTGCCATCTACTTAAAAGAAAAATGTTGGAAAGAATGCCAACGATTTTGTAAAACAGTAAGTGGAGGTGGTGCTTTTATTGACGCAAACAAATGTGTAGTAATGAAAGATTGTCCACGGATGCTTCTCATAATAATAGGCCTATAAAAAAAATAAGAGGAATAAAAATCTACAAAAATAACAATATTGATAATAAGACTAATATTTATTGTATATTAGTAGGTCTTTTGACCAAATAGAAGAATGACGAGAAAATGTCTTAGAAATCGGAATTTTCAGACAAGCCTGTGTCTTTTCTCAACGAGAAATGAAAACCGACGTTGACATTTTAGGGGTGATTTTTCTGGATGCGTTATATTGTTGTTAGTACAGGTAAGAAAAGTCGATGAATACTTTCTTCATTTAAACTCTTTCATAATTCAAATATAAATACCTTTCCAGTTACCATTACATTTCTCAATAGTCACGTGTTATGTCCACAGTGTTCTCAGCTTCTGCCTGCAGAAAAACGTCTCTTAATTCCGAAGTTTTCATCCTCAGAGAATTTCTTCACCATTCTTTGCCAACCAGAAAAAAAAAAACAGATATATCAGTTCAGGACATTTCGCTTTGCTTCTGTCAACATTTTACTGTTTTGCTTAGTTTCTGTTAGGCATCTTTCATTATGCAAATGTGCGTTCTGATTTCTGTGTCACATATTCCGTCGTCTCATAATCCACAACATACTTATATTTATATGAGAGTTAAATAAGTTTTAACCTTTATATATCCTTATAAAAATATACATATTAACTTAGTTTGGAGATTCTAGGGTTTTATTATTAAAAACAAAACTAATTACAAATGCAATGTTTATATCACTGTAAATATATCAGACTGTAGAAATCAATATTTGATTAACACTATATATAATATAACTGAATAAATTATTATTTTATATATATGGGAGTAATGTTATCGTCTTACATAACATTCTTTGCAGACCAATCAAGGTAACAGAAACACTCAGACGCAAGGGGTTATTAAATGTGACAGAATACAAAACAAAAAAATATTATTAGTGAGATAGAACAATAAAAGAACAGGAATTAAGGAGACAGAATGTAACGATTGATATATTATTCAAACTTTAAATATCAAAATTGACTGGGAAGCAAGAAGCTGGAAGAGAGTTCCACAAGTGAGAGGTGCGACAGAAGAAGCTGTTAGCATAGAACTTACGGTTACATATAGCCATGCTATCTTTAAAATGATGAAACCTAGCTGCAAGTCTAGTACTGCGTAAAATGGAGGTACGGCAGAAGAAAACTATTCCGAACACTACCATTGGAATATTTATAGAAACAGCACGGGGAAGTTACATTACGGCAGTGGGAATGTGACTGAAGCCGACATACCAGGTCAAGACTGATAGCATTGCAGAATCTTCTTCTGGATTTAATCAAGGATCTATACATACAGAGTAGAAACACCAAACCAGATGTGATAAGAATATTCAATGTATGGAAGAATAGTAGACTTAGAAATGTGCAAGATAGATTTTGGCGAAGAAATATCTAGTACGACACATTGAAACATATTTCTTAGCAGCAGACCTAGCAATTGATTCAATTCGTATTGGGAGAAGACGTTAGCCCGAGAAGGCTCCGTCTCCGAACACAGACGCTATATCGGATGAAGCCCTGATCTCCACGCCTTGAGAGAACGTCATTCCTGAGGCCAACACGCTGCAGGATTTTGCTTCTTTGGTGGTCTGTTATGAGACCGAGTACAAAATCTATTTTGGCAGCATCTGAGTTGAGTCTCATAATACACGGTTGACATTGTATAAACTTCGTCCGGAAGATGGGACGTAATGCTATATGGTCGACACGTCCTACTATTAAGCAAATCCGTGTGCGAGAACTGTTGCACAACTGATCCTAGTTTGACTAAAAGCAGTAGCAAAGAAAATTTACACAGTTCGGCATTCTTAGCAGAGGTGACAGGAAATGGAATACATTTCAATAAGACATATTCATGAGTTTTTATATAGATATTAAATGATGAATAAAGGAGAGAAAATACACGAGGATGCATATAGATATAACTGAAAAGAAAGAAAACACTAAAATTTAGGGATTATGTAAATATTATATGAGTGCATGTGTGTCAATTTTCAGTCACTAAAGGAAAATATATTTCCGGGAACGCATGCTTAAAAAAAAGAGAGAGAAAAAAGAAAACAAATACATGTGTGCCGTTTTTCATATTTGTTGAACAATGACACGTAACAGCGTCATGGCAAATTTGATAAATCCATGTTGGGGTAAACTGAATAATGCTAAATTTTAACTGATTAATTCTAAAACATTTTAGACGTGTTTTGATATATCATTTTTTTTAACTGTCGAGAGAATAAGATGATTACGTAACATTGCTTTAGAGTATCAGAAAAGTTTTTCACGCCAGAATCCACCTTACACATTTACAAATCTGCTGTCGGAGTTAGCTCCTCCTTAATTCCCAAATTGTCACTAGGGATCATTCTCCCTATACTATAAATACTGGGCGACTTCTCGCCTCGTTCTCTTTTTCATTTCTTCATTTCAGCGACTACAATGCAAGCTCTCTTAGAAGATCCGCGTCTTCCCATTTGTGGAAGACGCCATGAACATTATACACACATACACGTACGTACGAACATTCACCAAAGAACAAACACAAATATTCACACACACATACAAATATTATTGTCTATGTCTATTGTAAAATTGCTTTGTTTAATACATATATTTGTTTCTATCTATCTATCTATCTATCTATCTATCTATCTATCTATCTGTCTTGTTTGTCTTCTTTACCTTCAGTTGGACTTAATTCAAGTCCGGCCATTTTCTTGTAGTTGGAATATTTAATATTCTACCAGGAGTTACACACGTGTTACTAATACAACAAACTTACATTACCCCCCACCCCGGTCCTCAACACTACCATTCGCATGTCAATTGAATACTGCTACTCTTAAGGGGTCTCCCCTTTTTACACAAATGGACTCACCCGAGGTATACATATACTACTACCAGTGAATACCCGGATAGTCTGTAATAGAGGAGGGTAGCACAAGAGTCACAGTTAGCGACCACGTAGACTCAGTAAGGAGTCATACCGCGATACTTCAATACCAAGACTGTATATATATTATTGCTACTAACCCGCATTTCTGGATCTACTAACCCGTATTACCAGTTTGTATTATTACGTTAATAAATTTATTTTCCTTATTCATTCCTGGCGTTTGTTATTCATTGATATCGGATTCATCCCGGAATCCACAACAGCTACCAAATCTGGTTTGGGGCTCCTGCTATTCAACTCGAGGTTATAACGGGTATATATTCTTTTGGTGAGAAGTTATAAGCTCCTGGTACATTTGACCCGCTAACAATTTTGGTGGACTCGTATAAATCCAAAGGAATAATACGACATAAAATTGGAACAAAGAAATATTAACGAATATATTGTCAGGACATTTTACAAAAGGAAAGATGAGAAATGAAAAGAAATGTGAAAAGTTTAAAGCAACTTTAAGTGTCTGTGGTTGATTAATCAGATTTTACAGGAGCAAATGGAATACGTCTTTTTGCTATGAATCATTCAAATCTTGCGCCACCTGTAAATTGTCAAGTGGCGATAATTCCAAAATCTTGCCTCAGTGAGATTTTATTAATCTTTCTATCTATGTGCTGTGTCTTTTCAAGACGTAGGCGATCATGGCTCTCCACCTCCCTCTATCCCTTGCAGCTCTCAAGTTTCTCTCCTCTGCCACCTCCCCCCCAGACCATTTCTATCATCCACTTAAGGCTACTAGGTATGTCTTGCGTTGTTTTCCCTTGTCTCACTTTCCCTCTATTGGACCTGTGAGGACCTGCTTCCTTATTATGTGTCCCAGGAACTTTAGCTGCCTCTTCCTGGTGTTAAGTATAAGCCTACTCCATTTTGTGCATCCTCTCTAAGACCTCATCGATCCATGATGTCCTTAGCATCCTTCAGTAGAACCACATCTCCGTCGCCTCGTGTCTCGTCTTCATCTTTGAGGAAATCGTCCGACATTCGCTGTCGTAATGAAGGACAGATGTCACGTAACAGCTTAGTATTCTTTTCTTCGTTACCAAAGACATCCGCCTGTCTCGCAATACTCTGACCAGCTTTTGGAATACAACAGTTGCCGGTAATTCAAAAATATTCCTCCCTGATTGAAGAAGATTCTCTTATGAAATCTGATTTATTATGTATGTCTCTAAATGTCGTGACCAATGTACAATGCGACTACTTTTTTGTTGTTGTTGTTGGAAGTATTGACATTCTAGGTGAGGGCATGTTATCTGTTGGTTTCCATTGATTTGTGTCAGGTGCTTGTGCGATTTTTTCATGGTAAGCCGGTTTTAAACGACCAACTGATACGATGCTTTTCTTTTTTGAATGGTAAAATAATTTATATATCGTTTCAACACCTTATTAAATATGTAAATAATTTGGGAATAATGGTTTCTTTTTATTAAAAAAATATACACGCAGTTATGTAGATCTGCAGGTATAAAAGATTGTTTGGTCACACATCTAGTGGGTGTAAAAAGATAACCTATGCATTTTGTTTTTTAGTTTGTTGACAAAGTCCGTAGTTTTGGTCGATATTTTGTCTACCTCAAAGTATTGATCAATCAGTGAGGTTCCAAAAATGGTGTCTGCTAGTGTGCAGTGTATGTCTTCTTTTAAAGGATTTTGTATTGATAGGAGAATAGTTATCTAACCTGTCGTAAGGGTCAATCTTCGTGGCTAGTGCAGTTATTAGCTTTCTGTGGAATCTTTCTACAATTTCATTGGCACAAGGATGGTATGAAGTAGTTCGGATATATTTGACTCCGAGTAGGCTGACAAATTCCTTGAAAAGTATGGATTGAAACTGTGGCCATCTGGCGATAGGAACCAAAGATAGCACTTCAAATATACTGATCCATAAAACTTTTGCCTTAGTCTCTGCAGAGGTATTTAGAATAGGAAATGTAGAAATCCAGAGACTAAATCGATCCAAAATGGTAAGCATATAAATGAAAATATGTGCGTTTCGGAGGGCCCAAATATCTATGTGCAAATGAGTGAACCTACCGTCGGGTCTTTGGAATTTACCAATGGACGATTCTGTATATTTCCCAATTTTGTCTTTGACGCTGAATGAATGGTTGCGTCAAAGTTTTTATATCAGTGAACATTTTTGGCCATACAAGTCGGTCTGTTATCACTTTGGTGGTTGCTCGTCTGCCAGAATGTGATAAACTATGATGATGGTTTATCAGGTCGAGGGTAACCTTTTTCGTGTCACATAAGAAAGTCGAATGTCCGAAAGTGATAGGTAAACTTTCAAGTTGCAGTGAAGTATCTGCCTTGACTTGCATAAGTCTTTTTGTTTTGTTTCTCGGCGATAGTTTTTGTAGCTTTAACTTTCCGTATTTATTGAGGATATAGAAATACGGGAAAATGCATCTGCGACAATGTTTTTTTTTCACCTTTTATATATTGTAGGTCTGAAGTAAATTGTGAAATGTAGTCGAGATGTCTTTTTTCACGTGGCGTATAGTTGTCGGGCTTACTGTAGGTGGCACAAGTGAGTGGCTTATGGTCAGTGAATACCGTGAATTTGCTTCCCTCTCAAATATAACAGAAATGTCGAATAGCTAAATAGATAGAATTTCTCGTAAAAATATGCTCTATTTCAACTGGGAGGAATTTAGGTTGACAGAGAAGGATATAGGTTTATCTTCTTCGTTAATATTTTACTGTAAAACGACACTAACAGCGTTCGGAGAGGCATCTCTTGTTAAAAATAGCACTGCGTTTTCATCCTCACTTAGGCAATTTAGTTTTGTGAAGCTCACCAAGGCTTTCTTTGCTTCGTGAAAAGCGTCTAAAGCAGGACCTTGAAGTAAAACTTGGGCGTTCTTTTTCTGAATGATTTGTAATATGTCTGTCTTTGGGGTTAATTTTGATGAACAGTGTGGCAAAAATCTGCGATAGTAATTTATCATGCCAATAAACTTTCGAAGTAGACGAGTTGACTATGGTTGTAAATTTTTTTTATAACAGCTGTCTTCTCAGGTAGAGGTGATATTCCTCTTTCGTCTATTGTACATCCTAAAAATGAAAGCTTCTTTTTACACGAAACGGACATTTATCGACGTTCATTTGCAGCCCAAAATGCTGCAGGCGTTCAAAAACAAGTTGGAGTTATTCCATGTGTCCTTTCATTAATTGCTATTAATACATCGTCGATGTATGCGAAAGTGAAGGATAAACTTCATAATACATCGTCTATCAACCTTGGAACAGACTGGGCCGGGTTTCTTAAACCAAACAGCATTCTGGTGAATTCGAATAAATGGAAAGGGGTGGTGATAGTAGTTTTTGCTATACCGCTTTCTTCGACGATGATTTGGTATACGCTTTGATTAAGTTAAGTCTGGTGAAAATTTTACATACCCTGCAGTCCCACCTCAAAAGCATATATATGCAGGATAGGATAGCAATTTCGAATTGTTAACGCGTTTAGTCGACGGAAATCGCCACACTGACGCCAGGCAGAAGAATTTGCTTTCGGTACTATGTGCAACGGGGATGACCAATGTTTCTTGTAAGTTCGAATTATTCCTAGCTGCAACTTGTGCTGAAATTCTTCCTTTGCTATCTTGTATTCTGCCGGGCTGAGTCTCCCAGTGTCCTGTCGTTTGAATGTGGTGTTTACCAGTGTATAGTACTGTCTCAGTATATTTGAATGGGGTTGTAATCCCTGAAAATTTACGAAGAATTTCGCGAAAAATCTCGTCGTCCGTTAGTGCTGAACTGATACCTGCTGAAAGGTATCGAAAAGGCGTTCCATACTTTTTTTTCAGTTGGGTTTCGTTGTCTGCCAGTGTTGTGGTAATCATGTTCACTGATAAGTTGAAATTTGTAAGGAAGTCTGCTCTTAGTATAAGCGTCTTCATATCTGCTTGTATAAAAATTCAGGAAAAATTACGTCGGATACCAAAATTTAACGTAATTGATTTTCCACCGTATGTGTGAATTTTTGTACGGTTCTCTGCTTGGAGTTTATACAGCGCTGGTGTTAAATTATTCTTCGTTCTTGGAGGGACAACGTTAATTTCGGTGCCTGTGTGGATTAAAAATTCATATCCGTGACAAGAGTGACGAATGTAAATTAGACGACTTTTCTTCGAATATCCGGACGCAGTCGTCGTCATTACTGGTCAGAGTATCGGTTTCTCTGGTTCGGTGGTACGAAGGTACAGGCTTTTGTACACTTTTAGCATTAGTACCAAATTTGTGATGATTACTTGCTTCCCTGATATCTACAGTCTTCAAAAATTTAAATGCAACGTCAATCTCCATCTTCTATCTTTTTGAAGGCGGTTCTTTTGTCATTTCCTCAATTTTCCCAAAACTCAGCCTTTTCTCTTATTCTCACTCCCTGTAACCCCCTGCATACTAGTAGCATTCCCACCTTGCTTAGGGTAAAATGATTTTAAAAAAAAAGAAATCGGATAGGCGAGTCTATTTCATTCTCGATAAATGTTATTCCAGACAGTACTTATGCCAGGTTCACGAGTTTATACCGATGAAAGCAGTAATTCTAAGTGATGAAATATTTAAAAATACAGAACACATAATTTCACGTCATCTATTATATTCGCTTACTACGTTTGGTATTCAATATTCCGACTCTCTTTTTCTTCTGCTCTTTTCATTGCCCATCCCTCTCACTTCTTTCTTTCTTTTTTTCTTTCTTTTTTTCTTTCTTTCTCTTTTGCCTGTCAATCAAATTAAAACACTAAAAATATTTTTTCCGCTTTGGAAATACTGTGGCTAAATGTAACTCAGTTCGTCGCCTCCAATATGAACGGGGCTACTGTGAAATTAATAAAATTAACCGAATAAAAACTTTGTCCACTGAACCTTGGACTTTTTCTTATTTAATTATTTGATAGAAACAACCAAAATTGCTAGAGATAGACACGTGAATAATAAATAAAGAGACTTCTGCTAGGTACCAAAAATGACTGCTTCGCTGACTCGTACGTTGACTATGTGTCTTTGGATATAGGCACGCATGCGCACACGTACACACGCACGTGTCCGTGCGCGCGCACACGCACACACACACACACACACACACACACACACACAAACATGGACCCACATACAGTAGCGGCCATAATATAAGGAACGGAAACAACAAAGACATAAATATGTGTATTACTTAAAAAGTAATGCATGGTTAGCAATTAAAGTTTTACCGAATAAAGATTAGGGTGTAATGCATAAATATTATACACAGTTAAAAAAATTTACATAATAGTTTTAAAAAAAAATAAAGATTAAATGGAACAAAGGAAATAAGCTACTGGACAAAAGTTAAGGAACGATCTTGTTAATACTTGATTGTGAACAAAATATCAAAATAATTTAATATTTGGTAAACATCCCCTTATTTTCAATGACTTCTCTGCATCGTTGACCACATGATCTAATTAATTTCTTGCAAAAATCAGCAGTAATTCCCTCCCATTCGTCTTTCAATAACTCCCATAGGTGATCCTGGTTTTTCAGGTTTCTTTTCTGAGCCCTTTCTCCAATTATCTTCCAAACATTTTCTGTTGGATTCAGGTCGGAGCTCTGGGCTGGCCACTTCATTAGGGCGATTCCTTCTTCTTCAAATAAAGCCATAACCTTCTGAACCTTGTGGCAAGGTGCATTTTCCTGCATGAATATAGGAGATTCATAAAGATTATGATGTAATCTTGGTACCACATGCTGCTGAAGTAACCTTTTGTAAATCTCAGCAATTATATTGCCATGTACGCGGATGATAGGGCCAACTCCTGCAGATGAAGTCATTCCCCACACCATCACACTGCCGTCACCAAACGTAACGGTTTTCTTGACATATTGAGGAGAAAATCTTTCACCTGTTCTACGGCGTACGTAAGTTTTGCCCTCTGAACCAAATATAGTAAACTTGGACTCGTCACTGAAATGAACTGTATCTCATTGTGCGTCAGTCCAAACAACATGTTCTCTCGCATACTCCAGGCGTACCCTTTGGTTTCGCTTTGAAATGAGAGGCTTCGAAGCCGGAATACGGGCATGCAATCCTGCATTTTTTAACCTGCGAGCAAGCGTTTTCCTTGAGATCTTATTATCTGTCTCTTCATTAAATTTACGGGCAATTGATGTAGCAGTTTCGAAACGGTTTTTTTGTAGATATTCTAACAATTCTACGATCTTCTCTTTGCGATGTTTTCGGAGATCTGCCGGTTTTGGGATTTGCATCTAACGTTTTATCGATTTTATACCTGCTAATTACACGATGAACGACACTTTTAGACCTATGAACAATGTCAGAAATTTCTGAAATTGACTTTTTTCTTGATAGTCAGCGATAATGAATTTATTTCTTCAAAAGAGAGCGTTTTGCGTGTAGAATTTGACATATTGCTTAAAAATAAAGTCCTAATGATAAATGAACTTTTACTTATTGTTGAAAAGCTCCATCGAATTTTTTTAACAATGTAAATTAAAGGTTTATGCAAATTATTAACATCGTTCCTTAACTTTTGTCCAGTAGCTTATTTCCTTTGTTCCATTTAATCTTTATTTAAAAAAAAAACTATTATGTAATTTTTTTTAACTTTGTATAATATTTATGCATTACACCCTAATCTTTATTGGGTAAAAATTTAATTGCTAATCATGCATTATTTTTTAAGTAATACACATATTTATGTCTTTGTTGTTTCCGTTCCTTATATTATGGCCGCTACTGTATATACAGAGAAAGTTTGGAGAGAAAAAGAGACAGAGAGACAGACAGAATCATAGGCAGAAACAGAAATAGTAAGAGAATGAAGGGGATACAGAATAATAGAGGAGTTCAAACAAAGATAGAAATAGAGAGACTGTCCCAAACTGGTTGTAATGAAAAAATACGCAGGTGTAGGCTTTAAGAAAGTTTAATTAAACTGAGAATACAAGGTTCACGTCTAGTGTCCTTTTATACTTCCAGTAAAGAGAAATAGCTCTCTCGAAGATGAGAGTAACGAAACATGGGGAGACCACTCTTGATTATTCATAACACTGGTATAAAGTAAACAGAAATCCAAACACGGAAAGAGAGAGATAAAGATAGATAGATAGATAGATAGATATATAGAAGGAGAGAGAGAGAGAGAGAGAAATAAAGACTGGCAGAAACAGGAAGAAACAGTGAGAGAAGATAGAAATCGAAACAGAAAATAACAGAAACAGTGGGACTTACAGTAACAGACAGTAAGCTCCAAAACAAAGGCAGAAACTGAAATGGAGAGAAATAGTGGGGATAACAGAAACGGGCAGAAAATATGTCAGAATAAATACAGAAATCGAAAATGAGACAGAGAGAGAGAGAGAGAAAGAGAGAGAGAGAGTGTGATTGAGGAAGAGTAGCCCTTAAAGAAGCAGGCAGAGATAGAGAAAAGAAAGACAGACATCGAGAGAAACAGAAACAGAAGAACTGCCAGAAACTGACAGAGACAGTTGCCAAAACAAATACTGGAACTGCGTGTCAGAACAAATAGAGAAAACGAGGAATACAGGCAGTCAGAGGAAGAAACAGAAAGACTGACAGAAACTGACGGAGATAATGACAAAATAAATTGTGGCGGAACAAAGACAGAAATCGAAACAAAGAGAGAGAAGTAGAAAGAGCGATAGAAACTGGCAGAGACAATGCCAAAACAAAGAGACGACACGAAAGAGAGAGAGAGAGAGAGAGAGAGAGAGAGAGAGAGAGAGAGAGAGAGAGAGAGAGAAAGAAACAGAAATAGAAAGGATGATAGAAACGTGACTCACCCAAAATAGAAATCAAAGGAGAAAGTAAGACAGAAACGGAAGGGCTGACAGACACAGGTAGAGACTGTAACAGAACAAAGACAGGAATCGAAACAGAAAGCGATCGAAACAGGACTGATAGAAACTGGCAGAGACTGAGGCAGAACAATGACAGACATTGAAACAAAGACAGAGGCAGAGATTTGAAGAAAGAAAAAGAGACAACCAGAAATACTGACGTAGAGACTGAGAGAACAAAAACAGAAACATAGACGGTGACAGAGAGAAATGAAGACACAGACAGAAACAGTAAGAAGAAAGCCAAAGAGAAAAGGAGAAAAAAATGAAAAGCTCAATGGTAATCAATATTATGTCGCAGACCATTCATCGTCCTAGCGTGAATTTAGTAAATATAGATAAGGAACATTTTATTGATTACTAACAATGACTAAGTGCCTGATACCTTTTTGTTGTATGTTGTAAATTTTACTATTCAAGTAAAAGACAATTCAGGTAATTTAGATAACCATAACTGGCATTTTAAACAAAAACTCCGAAATATTAATTACAATTTATTTGAACTTAAATATCGATTACTTATGATAAGCACAATACAATGTTCTAGAGTAAAAGATTGTTTAAACGATACTCTTTTAAATGCAAATGGTCGAACTTCCTAGTAATGTAGCTTCTGAGATATTGATATTTTACCGAGGTCTGAGTACCGACCACAGGTAAGTACAGCTAAGTTAAAAGTAGCACCAGATTTCTCTTTTTACGGCAGTCAGTTGGGTTTTTTCTCTCGTTTTTATTAAACTATGCAAGAACGTAGAAATCTGTGTATGGCTTGATCACCAAATCGTTTATTTGGCAGAAATCTGTTAAGGATCCTATTAAATAATAACAAAAAGAATTATATGGAATTAATAATCTGCAAGACGAATATTAACAACAGGAGATCCCAGTATCTGGATGCTACATTTGGCTTACCCTCTATCTAGAGTCATGATTCCGATATGTGTAATTTTGAAGGTATTTGTAGGTATTGAATTCAGATCCATTGTAATCTTTATAAGAATTATACATATATACATTATATCGGGTGTGTCAAAAGTAATTCTTGCTTTCTTTCTTACGGCTTTCAGTTGACATTTTGCTATTTGTACTAAATAGTACAAGGTGACAATCAATGAATGATATATTTATCTAACCATTCATGCGGGGGAAATTATTAAGGAACTGTATCAAATTATATAACTGGCAATGTACAAAATGACCTCCCTCATGTTTAATGCCCGATTGCAATTGAACAGACAGGAAACATGTCCGGAGATTTAAGTTTCTTTAAATTTTACAGTGGTTTGTTCCTTCAATTTCTGATGGTGTATTGCTTTTCACAATGACCAAGAATTTTAATTAAATCCCCAACGAAAGTAATTTGAAAGTGTAAGGTGAGGAAGGCACGGTGGAGTAATGGATAGCGGCTCGGATTGAGGAATTCCAGTCGAATCCATTACATTCACTTGCGTGCTAATACCCTAGGGAAAGGTATGAATCATTTTCTTCTCCCCCCAGATATAGGTAAATATCAGGACAGACCTGGATGGATGGTATCTGGTCTACCACAGAAAGAAATGGCAACTTACTGCAGGAAAAAAAAAATCTGCCTCGTCAGTCATGTATCGAAAGATACATGATCGCCTAAGCGTGTATCACGTATGGTACATAAATGACTGAATGTATGTTGCACGTGTCGAGCACTGAATCGATTCATACTCCGGTAAATATTTTCGTGAATGATTTGCTGAGTGAATGATTAATGAAGGAAAATGATAAACTGATTCCTAGAATCTGGGCGCTAGTTTTGACTCACCATGTATAGTTAGATGATTTTTCGTTGGTTGCTCAAAGGTGAACGTTATAAAAAAACCTGGCTATCAATAACGTTCAAAAGTACAATATATTTATATTATTTATACAATATTTTGCATAGTAAGGTTTTATGCATTGATTCTTCTGTGTACTTTTTTGTAGAATAAACTATTCATATTTGAACTGAATGACTCTTTGCTGTAACGCTTGCAATAAAAGAGTTTTTAGAGTTCGTGGAAAGGTGGATTCATCGAAAAGGTTGATAAAATCTGTTCACAGAAAGATATGAATATTCTAACCCACAGTTTATATTTTTCCGTTATTGCAGCTTTTAATGGTTCTTTTGATGTTTAGCCGCTGCTTTTGCCTGGAAGAAGACTGGGAAATATTCATACGGCGTAGGCAATTTGGCATTCTTGGTGATTTGGTGCAGATCTAAACTGATGTTCCTAGGTCAATTGACGATGTAGATTTTACCTAGACTTTCTAGGTCTGCTGACTGGTCATTGAAGTTGGTAATTGAAAAAATACCATTTATGAAGTTGGTAAGTCAACGATAATTGGTTGAAAATATTTTACATATCACGTGACATACACACATACTCCATTGGCAATGGGGCTACTTTTTCCTGGGACCTACCTAATTTGTAGAAATTGTCTGATTCTTTTTCTAATTAAAAGAGCAATCATGGTCGTACCTGGAACTACCGTTGTCTGTAGCGTTCCGGTAGGATATGCCATAGGATATAAACGCCTATATTTTACGACCAATAAGTGAAGCACCAACAAGTAAGTAAAGGCTACAAATAAATCCTGCTAAAATCAGTAGATACGAATAAACTTTACAATTCTATACAAAACTCGGCTCCAAAATTAAATAAGTTGTTTCTGTAATCTGATTGGATAAGACAAGTTACGTGATGTTCTCTCTACGACGTCCGCGCGGTTGAACTGCAAATGACGTTGAAATAGGTCAGAGAGTGGATCATGGAATACATATCCGCACAAAACTCGTACAGGATTTGTGAGCCGACGCCGGTTGTCAAATAACGATACAAAAGTTTTGTCGGCGACAGTCAGAACAGATATGAAACGGAACAGCCAGCAAACAGGCCCCTAGCCGTGACACACGTAACCATGACAACGCGTCAGGCAGCGATGATCTTTCTACATACAAGGCCGTGACGAAAGTAAGTTCCAGATACCTTTCTCTTTGTTCATCGTGTTTTGAAATCACAGCTATCGCACACAAGTCAGCAGTCACACACATTTCGATGGAGAGTGTTTTACACAGAAACACAAGCATTTCTAAATTTCTTGCGGAGTGAATTGCCTCATGGTGGTCATTTTCTCACATACGGTGCCCAACTGACCCTACTATACTGTGCAGACGACGATATAAAAAACAGAAGCAATTGAACATTACTGCATTCTCTAGTACCCTGCCTTTGCGGCCAGAGACAAAATTAAAGACAACAGCTAATCACTCTCCGTCTCACCCACCTGTAGCACTGGCTTCACCCCTTTAAATCCTCAACTTTTGCACGATCACTTCGTCCCTCTATCCACTACTTCATCGAACACAGCAGCAACAACGAAAAGACACAGAATATCGTTCATTGATAGTGGGAAGACAAACAGCTTCACAAAAAAGAAAGAAGTAAAAAAAATACAGCATAAAGGATAGGCAAGAAGGTCTCATCGAAATAGCCGGATGCAACCGTAAGTTCTGTTCTAACAGTTTTTTTTATTCGTACTTCTCACCTGTGGAACTATCTTCTAGTTTCTTGCTTCCTGACCACCTACGTTCTTCAAAGATTTAAATGTAACGCGAATCGCCATTTTCTGTCTTCTTGTCTTTTATTGTCCTTTCTCCCCACTCAAGTATTCTTTTTCTCTTTCAATCCCAATAACTCCTCGAGTCTTAGTGGCATTATCACCTTGCCTGGGGGGGGGGGTGTAAAAGGAAAAATAATAGAAGACGTTGGATGTGATGGATTTTCAGAACAAGTTAATATCGATCCTAAAGTAAGATGTCCGCTTGTATAACTAATATTTTAAGTCACATAATTACTTATATCTCGAAGAGGAATCTTGTCTATAAAATAATTTCGAAAACACATTATTAACACACACACGCGCGCGTGCGCGCGCGCACACACACACACACATATACATATATATATATTGTCACATATACATATATATGTTGTCACATATACATATATATATATATATATATATATATATATATATATATATATATATTTACCGGAAAATTAATATTTTCTACCTAATTTTCTTTAAAGATAATTAGTGCAGAGTAATTGTCATCACAAAACCAATTTCCCATAGTTTCTCAATGTGACACGATAGGAACTCAATATATAAATAGAAAATACTGTTAATTATTTTAGTTGAAAATATGATTGCGAAATATTCACTAGAAAACCAATAACACTTCTATCATAAATAATCACCTTAGATACAGACAAAATATTTTCATCCGTTGTTCCAGTTTTTAAGAAATCAGGTGAATCGTCCGACCGTTTCAACTATCGGCCTTTTAGCCTTCTACCACTATCTGGGAAACTACTAGAAGACTTAATCAATGCTGAAATGACTGAGCATCTCATATCGTGGGCCTTCTTTCAGACATGCAATATGGCTTTCGTTTCCCTCGGTGAACTGCTGATGTACTGGCAATAATTGCGAAAAGTGTATATCAAGCTCTAGATAAGAATGGTAAATCTTGTACTGTTGCCTCGGACATCTAAAAAGCGTTCGAGAGGTTTGGGCATATAGGTCCTCTTTACAATTTGCCATGTCTGCGGCTAAATATTTTAATCGACCCAGTCTTTCTTATCAAATCATGAAATGAATGACATCCTGAACGACCACTCTTCTTGATACTTTCGACTAATGCAGGTGTACCCCGGGGCTCTATCCTTAATTTTACTTTACACTTTAGAAGAAAGAACCGGAAGTCCAATCCTAAACAGGAAGCAAAAGATAAAACTTTAATCCTTTTCAAAAGACGGAAGAAGTGTGAACCGGGCGATAGACGAACCTACCTATCCCTACATTATTTACATTATTCGGACTATTGTCCTCGTCTTTTTCGCCATATTTATTACAACGTTTCGGCCGTTGTACGCTCCGGCCTTCTTCAGGTGGTTGGAATGTGGAACTGAACCCTTTATTTCGCTCACTTGGGTAGACTGTTTTAGTTCCACGTGCCATGTTTTAATGGATGTCAGTTATCAGTTATCTCCTGTTATTTTTTCCCTCTGAAAGTTCTCCACCGCCTTAACCGGGCATTGAACTCACACTCTTTGGGTTCCTGTCACTGGATCTAACCAACGCCTTTATCCACTGTGCCATGTGTCCTTGGACACTAATGTAAAATCCTTTTTTCCCTCACTTCCACCATAATGGATTGTGTTAGTTTTGAGACAGTTGATCTCAGAACTAGGCTTAGCATAGATCTCGGTATCGAATAAAATCAGGCCTTGGCAATTCAAATTTAAAAGCATTTATCCGATATTGTGGATTAACTAAGTCGATTACTTTCCTATTCTTATTCCTTTACAAAATAAAATCCCATTACATTCTGAACTTTGAAGTATTTAAATAGTTTCTCGTAAAGAAATGATAGAATTGCGATTAGGAAGCTACATTCGCAGAATACTTAGCGATATTGTAAGAATGGTACCCACTCGGTAGCTTAGTACTGTAAAATTATACAGGACTAATGTAATGAAAATTAATAGCGTCATAATGCGGCTTTTCTTGTGGCAGAAGCAGTTGTCTATTTCCACTATTAAAGAGAATCCGCTGTACAAGTCCAAGAAGAAAAACATCAATACATGGAAAGTCTATTATCAAGAAGATTTTAAGTACTTAAAAATTTGGCGCGTCACAATCTAACTCTATTTAGCACTGTAGCGTTATGGCAGGGGGTCTGATCTTGATTGTTAAGTTGTGTATATACTATTGGCGACACTATTCTGCGTCTTTCCCACAGACGTAAATCCGAAAAGACTATTGCTCCTCTATCATCATTTTCATGATAAATATTCAAACAAGCTCTATTTTTTAGTTCTACCAGGTAAGTCATTTATCTCTAATGTCCGCCATGTTTTATGTCCACGGAGTGGAACTCCGTATTCCATTTGCAAGAAGTAAGTTCCACTAAGAGGGATTTAACCCAAGGACCGCTGCTTTGTAAAAAAGACACCGGCGTAGATGCTTTTAGAACGATAGTCTTAACCTTTTCAATTTCCAGGGTTAATCGATAGCTATCCTTCAGATTCTCAACATCTTCAATTCCTACTCTGATTTCATATTTCACACATTACTCGGTAACTCTCTACCTTCAGTGGCTCTTGAGCCTTGCATTGGCTCATTGTTAGTAAAAATCTGATCAAGAATTTTTTTTTTAATACAAAGGTTTTTCCCTTCTTAAAAGATTAGTGTAATATAATCTTCCAACTCGGTTTGAAATCTTATTGCTAAGTCTAGTGGATATTAGTGGAACAAGTGACGGAAAACAGTTCTCCTGTGATATTTTTTATGTCCGTGCAATAATTAGCAAGTTAATTAACATATACAATGAATAGCAGGACTTATACGTTGCTAAATGCAGAAACCCCTGCCAAGACTTCATGAGCCAGCGTGTCTGGATAAGCTCATTACTCCCCATGTCTGGCAGACTTGAGGAAGGCTTGTGTCTTGTGGACTGAAAAAAGTGGCTGATATAAATAAATAAATGCAGTCTTTTATGTTTATTTTGTTTTCCTTTTTTCTTCCCCCATCTAATACTATTTTTATTGCTATTGAAGCTTATGAATACATTCATTAGATTCTGGTTTTGGTGGAATATGCACTTGCTTTATTTGTAAATCTATGGCAATTTTATCAATATAAATTTACTGAAAAAAGCTATTTTCAACATCATTTGATCATGTTTTATTAAAGACATTATTGTCACGAAAGAAAAATAAGTAATCTAAAAAAGTAAATAATTTTAGATTGTATCTCGTTTTCGTAATACAAAGAACTTTACCTTTTCGTGACTGATTTTAAGAGTCTTCTAACATTTTCCTTACGACCATATCACTTTGAAACACCGGTTGTCGAACGACCACCGAAGTTAAGCAAAGTCGAACCTGGTCAGTACCTAAATCGATGACGGCTTTGGAATACCAATTGCTGTAAGCTTAGATGTGCCGGTCAGTCAGTTAAGTGCTGTATCTGATACACGTGTGGGCGGTCATATTTCTTTCGATTCATGACAGACAAAGCAGATTTCCCCGCAATAGGTTGCCGTTTCTGTTTCTGATAGATTAGTTGCCAACCAAGACTACAGGACCCACTCAGTCCTGCTCTTCAACCCGTAACTGGTAGAAAGTACAGATGGATTCATAACTTTCGCTAGGGTATTTGCGCGTAAGTGTCTGGGCGGGTAGTAGAATAATAATAATAACAAAAAAAAGTTTCGGAATTAGAAATCCGAGAGCCTAGTTCTAATTCCAGTCGGGCTCGTTATATACACTTACGCGCAAATACCTTTGGACGAGTAAATAATCACCTCTTCCCTTCACGGCTTTGAGTTAATTAGTAAGACTTGTATTAGTAAATCATTATCTTCAAAACATTTTTGCAATCTAAAATTATTTTTGCTTGATAAGCCGTAAAAAGCAGATCAATCAATTATATGCTTATAATTATTCTTAAATGGAATCTTGAAAAATCAATTCCAATAAGGTTTGGAACAATGATCCTCTTTAATTTGACGTGTTCACATTGCTAGCCAAAGATACAAATGCTATCGTAGTGATTTCAATCCCTACATGTCACATAACCTGATTTTGCTCTTCGTTTATTAAGAATAGCTTAGTTTGGCATATGGTCATGAGATCATTCAGTGAGGAACAAACTCACCAAGAATGCTCTGCGAGCCCATCAGCTGTCTACTACACTACGATGATGCAGCCAGTTGTTATTTTTTGTTAAGCATAAATCTACAATTATGGGGCACCTAGTGAGGATCGAAGTCATAACACAGCAGTAATATTCAACCGATGTACATATATATCACTTACACCATGCTTAGGCGCCGTAAGTTAATAAGCTCAGCGCTTATCTGAGTTTGGCACAAGGGCACAAATATGGAGCCCTACTGAGAACCAAACAGACAAGTCAGTAGTAATGGCCAATGAAACTAGCTCACTAATCATTACCATACGTCGAGGTGACCTGTATTTTATTCTGATAGTTCACCCAGAGCAATGCCGAAGAGTAACTCAAATTAGAGGGTTACTGAGTGAGTTAAAAGAGATAATGAGAGAGTATAATGTAGACGTCTAAGATAGATATCGTTTGGCCCTAAATATCAAGTCTGTAATTGTCAGGAAATCATTCTCTCAAAAATTATTTCCACAAAGTAACAGTTCTGTGGATGAATTTGTCCGGGTGGAACATGTTTTTTTTATTTATAAAAACACGAATGGAATGACCTAGGCATAGCGTATAATAATCTTGTGTTTACTAATTACAACTCTTAATAATTATGGGTGCTTACCGTAGCGTTGTCACGTATTTGGTCATCTTAGAAACAAATGAGAAATTGAAGCGTATGGCATACAATCCTTGTTAGGTTCTCATCTCACATGAACTTGTGCCAAACGAGAATAAAAGCTAAATGTTTCATGCAGATTTCCAAAAGATACAGGCTTGGAAGATTAGCCTAATACACACATCCTGTATCCATTTGTCTTTGCAACGGATAAGCATAAGCTTATAATCTAAGGAAATCTCAGCTATTATACATTAACGAACACAGGAGACTTCCGTAGTACGATGTTTGGCAATTTTACTCGAAGAGCAACTGAGGCTTTGGATCTACACGCTACCTATCTCCAGAAAATACTTATAATTATATCTTACATTAAAAAAGGGTAGATTTCAGGCAACAGAAACGTGGTCCTACACATGAATGATGAGAAAACCAGCGACTGAAGATCTGATCAACGATGTAGTTTTCAGGAAAACGAAGACAAAAATAACATTTATATTTAGAATCAGTAAAAGTCAGTTGAAATTTCTAGCGCACATAATGAGGAGAGATGGTTTAGAAAATTTAACACTCACAAGATATATTGATGACAAGAGAGATGAAAGCAGCGAAAAACCTACCTAACAAGCTTGTGCAAGTGGTTGATAGAAAAGAGATTAGGAGAAATATAAAGACAAACATTTTTAGGAGCTGAAAAGAAAGGATGTCGTGGAGAACCATGTTTTCCCATGTCCGGAAGGAACATGGCTCATGGAAGAAGTGTTAAAGATTGTTTGAAATGACGTGAAAATTACCTTTGTTATATTTACATGCCCATGCCTTAGAGTTTTTATAATACTAGCATCCTAATACAAGCTGAGAGATTAAATCATCGTAGAGACCTAATGTTAATATTTTTATGATGAATGACCGTGTGTGATATGAGTGAAACAGATTATAAGATTATGCGGATATGGATGATAGATTAAAATTAACCCTTGACTTGCAGAGGGGAAGATTGTAGTGTTCAAAGAAGCGTACACGCGTGTCTGTTTCAGAAAGTAAAAGTCATTGAGTAAAAGCTGTTTGAATGGAAATTTCTACTTCTACTTGGAATACGGAGGATTCAGGTGATTGCAATTTCAAGCTGAACCCTTTATTTCGTTTAGGGTTCAGTTCCAAATTCCAATCACCTGAAATAGGCCGGAGCGTACAACGGCCGAAACGTGGTGAATATGACAATAAATTTGAGGACAACGGCCTGAACAATGTGTTGAGTTTAATTTTCAAGCCTTTTCTTCCGAAGCCGTTTTTCTCGATTGTGTTTTTACACTAAGACATTTATTTTCGCATTTAATATTTTCCTATGATACTGTAATTCATAACAACAAATCTATTCATGATAAGATTTGGCCACTTCGATTGGTGGTAATGTTAATAAGCTTGTCTCGTTAGATCAATCAAGAGTGAGTAATGACTTAAATTCTTTCGGCTTTGTGTCTCAACTAAGTTATGCTTAGAAAATCTTATTGATGATAACATTTATTTTTATGAATAATTTTTTTTCTTTTTAGAACATATTTGAAAAATATATGCATAATTTTAGTTTGCCGTTAAGAAACATAAAATAGAATCAAATGCACTATTTACTATTTTTCTACTACAAAATTAATGAAAAAGTAATTTATTTAGAACGTTGTTTCCTGGGTATGACGATAAACTACATCCGCGTTCTGGGTAAGATGATAAATTACATCCGACAGCAAGACCTCTGATCAGGATGTTTTGAAAAGCTTGGAACCACCTTTTAATTGCTGATGTTCCCAGGCCCACCTTGACCCGGGGTGGTATCATCTGTTAGTGTCCCAGTTATGGGTAAATAGTTAACCCCCAAACTGGGGTCAAAACACAAGGAAAGTGTAAAAATAGGTTTTAATACCAGAAATACTTTGTAAAATATAATTACCAGCAATAAATATTTGAAGGAGAAATTATTGACAGCAATACATTTTGAAAAAAAGAAAATACCAGCAATAAAAATTGTGTCAGCATTAAATAACCCTTTGAAGTTGATATCCCGTAAAACAAAGCAAACTAAACCAGAATATTGTTTAAATTTAACTTTTCTATTTAAACATTTTGAAATATGCTTCCGATACTGGCACATAGCTCCACACTGAGTAGATGTTTAGTATCGAATATCATGATTGTCACGTTAGCCTACCAGAAGATTACTCCTAGAATAAGTTCGATCCTCACTGAGTGTCTCAGATTTGTGACTCACTCACTCACACTCTCTCTCTCTCAGATTTGTTCACTCACTCACTCACTCTCTCTCTCTCTCTCTCTCACACACACACACACACACACACATATATATATATATATATATATATACATATATAAATATAAAAGGCTCAAACACTACTATTCGATAGTTATAATTTATTACATTCGAATCGTAATCGCGATCCAATTCATCACACCTACAAATTCAAATATATATTCGACAGATTTCGACAGAATAAAAGTTATTGATACTTTCCACTATCCTATTACATTTTTGGTCGAAAAAAGACTATGTATATATATATATATATATATATATATATATATATATATATATATATATATGTATATATATATATATATATGTGTGTGTGTGTGTATGTATGTATGTATATATGTGCGTGTATATATATATATATATATATATATATATAACCGTAACCACCCAGTAAAATCACCGTTAGAACAATACAGTAGATTACCCGCAATGCATCTCTGCCCCGTATCTATAAATAGTCGAGCAAAATCACAACGCATATGGCCCGAGGATTGTATATTAGTGTGTGTGTATGTGTGTGTGTGTGTGTGTGTGTGTGTGTATATATAGAGAGAAAGACAGAGAGACAGTGAGAGAGATGAATAATCGAACACCTAATAGGATAACAATTAGTGATACTTTCCATTATATTTTCTCATATTTGGTCGAAAAAAGACTATGAAAAATACAATTTCTCGTTTAGCGCCTATCGTAAACCGATGGTTAGCTACGCTTTCTGAGTAAAATTTTTCAGGTTTTTCGTTTAATTTCGATTACCTTGTTCTGTGATACTCCGAGACCAGAGCCAAAAATTTACTGAAAATTTTTCCCTTTGTCTTAAAAGTGAATGATTTTATGCCCTCTTATTTAAAATATGAAGAATATTGTTTTGATGTCGGACAGGTGAACCGCACCTTACATTCCGCTAGCCACTGAATATTTAAAAAGGTTTCATTTTGTAGGTTTTCTATTCTGCAAAAACAAAAACAAGAAAAACGAAGGTACTCACGCACATTTTCAAATTTCATTTTCTCTTAAGTCACTTACTCGATTTTTCATTAGTAAATTTGTTTATTAAATTTGAAAAATACTTCTGTTTTGTTCATTCTGTTTCGAAGCCACTTCATGATATATTATCGTTAAGATTATCTGTTCGTTTAAATTCTTTTACACTCTGTTCAGCAGCCAAAAGAGTTCGATTCAATTTTAATTCAGGCAAATGTTGTCCAATTAAGAAGAAAAATGTATCAGTTCATTGTATTATTAATTTAGGAGAGAACTGAATTGAACGCAATTCCTAATTAAACTTTTAATTTTTAATTACTGAAATTATTGTTATCTTCGCTTACTGGCCGTTCTGCCAGGTTTCATCATCCATAGGATGCAAAGAGATCGAATAATGTACAAAAATAGTTTAAGGTTTCAAAGATCAATTTACTGATAAATAAATCGAAAAGTAATTCGATGGAAAATGCAGAGGAAAAAAAAACTATTAAGCATAATTTATAAAGGAAAAGAAAATTGAAAATCTTTGAAAGTTTACTACCACAATCCGAAAATATTTCCGATCTGTGTTCATCGCATTGTTTCAAGTATTCCTTCCATCCTGGAATTTCTCGATGTTGTACTATCTATCTATCTATCTGTCTATCTATCTATCTATCTATCTATCTATCTATCTATCTATCTATCTATGTCAAGCTATATATATATATATATATATATATATATATATATATATATATATATATATATATATGAAGAAATATAGTCTTAAAGTGTGCTATATTTATGGGATAAAGTGCTCAATATCAGAGATAGAGCGTGTGTAAATATAAAAATGGACATGGAAGTCAGCACTTAGAGGCGACAGTCTGTTTCATGCTAGTGCAATCGTCAGGCAACTAGTGCTGTTATTTTTCTCGGCTGTTTATATAAACGATAAACTAGCCGTTTAGAAAAAAGAAATAAAGATAATCAACCCAAATAGATAAATTAAAAACTGTTCCGAAAAAAAAATAGTAAGAACAAACCACAACATCCCACCCCAAAATTTAAAAAATAGATTTAATCAATGACAAATAAACAAATATATAAGATAAAAAATAAAAATGAAAATAAATAAAAACAAGCAAAACAATTTTACCCAAATAAATAAGCAAACAACCGACTTCCGGTAAATGACGGCCATAATAGACTGCCAACAATAAGCTATATAAACAAATTTTTACTACGTTAACAAAAAACACCAATCAAAATAAAAAATAAATAAATAAATATATAAGATAAAAAATAAAAATAAAATTAAAAAACAAAAAACAAAAAAAAACAAGCAAAATAATTTGACATATATAATTAAACAAATAAGCGACTTCCGGTAAAAGTAACCGCCAAAATAGACTACCCATAATGCACCACCGACCCTTATATATAAATAGCCGAGAAAAATAACAGCACTAGTTGCTTGACGATTGCACTAGCATGAAACAGACTGTCGCCTCTAAGTGCTGACTTCCATGTCCACTTTATATATATATATATATATATATATATATATATATATATATATATATATACTGGGTGCAACAGCAAAATTGTCCAGATTAATGATATCTTACTGGAATTATCCGAGGTTTTTACAACACTCTTGGACTATATTTTAAACAATAAGAATGTATTTAGCTCTAAGTTGAAATGATGGTCGCTCTTGCTGTTGTGACCACCTCATCCAGTTTCCCTTACTATTGTTCCTTTTTTTAAAAATTTATTCACCGTTCTCTTGGTGGTTCTTGAATGGACTTTAAAGATGAAAGCCAGGGTATGAATGTTGGTAGCATTACTGAAGGCCTGAATGATCATTTTCGTCTAATCATTGCTCAGTTGGGAAGACATAATGGGGCTGACACGAAACGATTTTAACCTGTTCTCTTTCAAGCTGAATAACTCAAGCTCTTTTTCAGTGATTCTTACGCAAATGATGTCTACTTATCTGGAAAAAAGAAACTCAATTAGTGTCGTTTTTTTTGTGCGGGGATTTTAAATATTTTGTGGGATGGCAATTATTCCATGCTGTTACACGATTTGAACATTGTTTGCTGTTACACTCGGTATATACATACATACATACATATATATATATATATATATATATATATATATATATATATATATATATATATGTGTGTTTCTCTCTCTCTGTGTGTGTGTGTGTGTGTGTGTGTGTGTGTGTGTTGCAACAGTCCAATACACTAAGCATGGATAGACAGATCATTCGCATTTTACTGCACTGAGCACGGCATCCCTGGAGAATACAATAATGGAAGATGAGACATTGCCTTAAGCACATGTTTTACGGAGAGTTCGCTCTTGGTAAGTAACACAGGCACCAACTCAAGAAATGTTTCAATGTTTTTGTTAAGGAATACCAGAAACGAATGCCAAAAACTGGGACAAAGAGACACAGAATAGGTCCAGATTTTGCTGGCTGCATTTGCATCGAGATAAACTATGTGTAGCATTTCAAGTAAAAAATTATGAAAGTAGGTATAGATGCGATTTGAGCTAAAATGTAACATCTGCGTGAAGACTGTTCTATCTCGACATTTATAGCTCGAAAGTACAGTAATTGTGGTACAAGGTCAATGCCAGATTTGCTTGTCTTTTAAGACCACATGAAAGTAGGCAGGTAAATGTCGACGATGTGGATGTGCTTCATAGCAGACCTGCAGGGTAGATATGTCAGTTTTGTGATCAAATCTGCATGCCTGACTAGGAGAATGACATATTTAAGACATTTCAAAAGCCTTTCTGTGTCACATATGTAAAAAATGTCTGCAGGAACAATATAGATTTGCAAAGTCATCTGCGAGCACATGCCCACAGTTCAACGTTAAAAAAAGCCTTCTTCTGTAAATAAGTGGCAGTTATCACACACACACCCACAAACACCCCCCCACATGTATATATATATATATATATATATATATATATATACATATATATTAAATTCATTTTTCCACACTTGGAAGTGTGGTCTGATGAACCAGGAAAAAATAAATTCTCTGTAGAAATAAATTATAACCAATGGACCCTTAATGTTGTCTGTTTTCATTAAATTATATATATATATATATATATATATATATATATATATATATATATATATATTAGTATTCCCTAACCCAATGCATATATTTTGACTCGGTACTATTTTCATGCCTGGAATAAGCTATTAGCTTATTCCCTTAATCTAACAGCTTACTACTCTTTAAAATTAGTAGTTTTTTTTCTGTTAAGTATAATTTGCCCCTTTTGCCAACTTCAAAGTCCGCCTGGACTTAGCAAAGAACTTTCATCACAATTTTTGTCGGGTCCTTTCCGCTATCGATAGCAGACTAGTAGAAAGTAGAAACAGTGTTACTTCCTTTATATTTTCGCCGTGTCACATCAGTCCAACTATATGGCAGTGAATGCTGGAAAATCTCACAGATGAAGAAGAGATTTAACGCAAGAGAAGTGTGGTTGCTCAGGAGGATACTAAGAATATACCATGGCCTGAACATGTCAGCAACGACGAGGATTTAGAGAAAATGCAAAGAAAAAGAACACTTACAATGAAAAAAGTTTGTAGGCACATAATGGGTAAAGAAGGCTAATTTGACATTAACTGGCAGATTGATGGAAAACAGCGAATAACCTAACTAGTGTGTTTCTGCAAAATTGATTAGAAGCTACAGCAAAAATGCAGACATTGTTAATAGTATGGAAGATATAATTTAGCGACATACATATTTTTATATAATTTCTTCTATGAAAGTGCGTATGTAAAAATCACTTTGATAATTACGCGTGTTTGTTATTCCTTTCCTTCAGCTATTTTTGTCCTTGTATTAATGTGTTTAGTATATCACGAATATACTAATACCTATAATGGGGAACAGCAACTGGAAATATTATGTATTTCCCCGCACCGCAATAATTCTATATCAGAAGCAGTGATCTACTAAACAGGATGTACCGGTGCGATGTATAAATTGTCGTCTAAATTACGCACAAATGAAAATAACAATGACATCTGATTTCAACATATATATTTACAAAAATTTCACAAAAATATCTTGAAATACGAAATAATAAATTTACTCAATAAAATCGCTACTGGCTTCAACTACGGACTCCAGACGACTTCAAAATCTCCTGCAACTCTTCTGGACGAACTTCTTATTTAATTTGGGGAATGCTGCCATAATCCTTGACTTCATTGAATCTTTAGTGTTCCAAGGAGTTTTGTTGGTCTCTCACTCAACTGCACTACATACATAATAATCAAGGGGTTACAATCTGGGGAGTTAGCTGGTCAGATGTTAGGGGTGATGTGGTCGCAGAAATTGTCCGTCAGCAGTGACTGTGTTCTCTTGCTTGTGTGGTAGGGTGCAGAGTCCTGTTGCCAGACATAGTGTCTTCCAGCAACAACCCTCTTGACCGAGGGCAGCACTGCCATCTCAAGGTAATCATTGTTGAGTCTGAGGCCAGGTTGGAAGAGGCATAACGCCACTATCACTGTGATCACTCCAAACACCTTCGTCATCAATATTAGATTCATCCAATTGTTTCCGAATCCTCTGCACTGTCCTCAGATTGACACCCAAACATTCTGAGAGGTTCGTGCTGGAGCTTCCGGTGCGAATGCCATGCAGTACAACATGCCGTTTCCAAATCTCTGGCGGAATGAATTGCGTCATGGTGCTTTATTCTCACAGACCTAGCCCAACTGATCTTACTATACTGTGCAGTCGATAAAATAAAAATAAAAACAACAACAATGTGCATGCGCGAAATTAACTATATAATATGGCGACAATTTATCCCTCGCACCTATATGTATTAATATAGACAGTTATGGTGGTTAATAATACGTCACGTCCGATAAGATACTTGATGTTGTGTGAGTTATGGAAGAAACGAATAATTTCATAGGTTTTTAATTTCCCCCATTTTAGTCATTATCATATCGTATCCATGATATAACACCTTACTTCACGGACAGAACAGAATCTCTGAAAGAAAAGGAAGGACAAACATGATTTTCATACAAAAAATTATATTCACATATTTACACGTGTCCCACACAGAGAAACTATAACATATGTATAGCACATCAGCAATATCTATCTATCTATCTATCTATCTATCTATCTATCTATATATATATATATATATATATATATATATATATATATATATATATATATATATGTATATATATATATATATATATATATATATATATATATATATGTGTGTGTGTGTGTGTGTGTGTAGGTCTTTACGTGTGGTCTGCGTGGTTTCATAATCTGAAACTGCTGTGACAATGCAGTGTTGATTTTTGAGTCTACACCAGTGTTCATATCTACTCACTGTATTTTCTCGATGTTGAACACACTTCCTTATAAATCTAGCAAATTCTAAACAATATATATATATATATATATATATATATATATATATATATATAAAATGAGATATATATATATATTTTCATATCAGTTAATAATTATATATAGCTGCAGAAAAATGTTTAATGTCTCAAAATCACTAAACTAATTGATTTTATTTTTGCGAGGTTTTCAGATAAGAGGTCTAGCCATCATGACACCAATTATCGTAAGAATCACTGAAAACTCTTTGAGTTATTCATCTAGAATGAGAACAGATGAAAATCGTTTTGTGTCTGCCCTACTGTCTTTCCAAATAAGCAATGATGAAAGGAAAACGATCATTTAGGCTTTCAGTAATGGCGCAAACATTTATACTTCAAAGTCCATTCATGAAGCATATAGAGAATGCTGAATAAGTTTAAAAAAGAGGGAACAGTAGAGAGGAAAACTGGACCAGGAGGGCAAAACAGGAAGCGGGATCATCATTTCCGCTTAAAGCTAAAGATATCAATTAGAAAAGATCCATCTCAATCCATAAGACGTTTGGCGCATGAAAGAGGAGTTTCGCCTATGACAGTCCAAAGACCAGTGAAAAAAAATCTTGAAAATAAAATCGTACGTGAAGCGTGTGTGGCAACTTGTTACTCAAAGACAGAAAATTAGAAAGTTAGAGCGGGCGAAGATTATATTGAATAAGTTGCAAAATTATCCTGGAATATATATATATATATATATATATATATATATATATATATAGTTGAACTTTATTTCAATACTTAATGAGCTTACAATCCTTAGCTATGATTGATCAATGATGAACATGTCATTTTCGTTTATGTTCGATTTCATCACGATTCTTTTATTAAGCTTGGGGAGTAATTATACATTCGTATTGATCAAAGTAGAGTCCAATAGTGTTATAAAACCTCGGAGAATTCCAGTAAGATAAGCTTAAGAATTTCTAACATAAAACGGTTCAAATTTGAATCTAATAAATGAACAATTTTGCTTTCAGACGATTTGACCAATATTCCATCATTATATACATGAAAGGAGAGGATATATATATATATATATATATATATATATATATATATATATATATATATATATATATATATATATATCAATGACTACAGTTTGACAAGTAATTATCAACTAATCTGAAAATTTATCTCTAAGATATAATATTAGGTTTTATTTGTTTGTTTTTACAGCTTATCGACGTTTAAAAGGTTATTTAAGCAAAGATCATATTTTTTAGATTGTAAGAATTTTCTGTTACAAGTCCTACTAATTCTAATTAAGCTATAGCTTGTGGAGACGATGTGCATTCAAGCCTTTTCCAAGTTAATTTACGCTAAGTAACGATCTTCAATTCAGAGCCGTCATACACACGCACATACAATCTTAGATCACCTGGCATACCCAAGTAGTCACCCATCTAGGTAATGAGTAGGGCCGACGTTGCTTAATGTCGCTGATCGCACGGGAACCGGTTTTGCAAAGTGATATAGCCGTAAACCGATATAATGTTAGAGCTTCATGTTTAATATTCATTACTGAATTAAATGTGTTGCCAAGAAGAAACATTATTAATATTTGTTGCGTAAAATATATACTTTATTCCTCCTTAGGCATCGAATTTATTGATGTACATACGTATATTTATTTAAATATCTCTATTCTCTTAGTTCATCGTTTAGCATTTTATCACGTTATCACTGGTTTTTTAGCCTCAGGTAGAAGTTATCATCTGAAAAAAAAAACTGAAGTTGTCTCAACTTCGACCTTCCGCAAAACTGACAGATTGCAAAAATCAACTTAACAAGATTTTAAAATTGCATCTAAAAAAGAAGCCAAAATAATTTAGGAAAACATTTTTAGCGAACCAATTTTTCCCTTGTCAATTCAAATATTCTCCTTGACAGCCAATAGAATTTGACAATTTGTTTCATTTTGTGGCAGATTTTTCAAGAGTGTAAAAAAGAAGAAATGGAAGCATGAAATATTTACATATATCTATGTCTATTTACAACAAAGATTGAAAGCGATAAAAAGGGATTATTTCCTGCATACGGTGATGTATCAATTCTGACAATTTATATATAAAAAAAATAAATCGGTCCGTGCAAAGAACACTGCAGCGTTTTGATCCCCAGCAAATATGTAAGAGAAAAAATGAGAAATATTTACACAATTTGTGCAGATTTGGGCAGCGTTTGTTTTAAATTGACGAGGTAATATCGCATTTTTAAAGAGAATATTTATAGAAATCAACGCTATTTCTCTCGTAGAAAATACATATTCGTGCTAATGGGCAACTGATGTTTATTAATATCATTTGTAAGCAATTTTTTACAAGGGAAAACAAAATGTTAAACAGCAAATTTTCTATTATTCCATGAATTATTCAGGATAGTATTTTCGTTTAATGTCCTCGGTGTTCTTCTTTACATCAGATAAGCATTCAGTTTCTAAAATCTCTTCGAGATTAATAGAATAAAAACTAGGAACATATCCTAATAATATCCGGAATTTTTTTAAAAATCTTTTTATTCCATAATTTCAGGAGAGAACATATCTGACGAATATTTCAGCCTGAGGAGATACTCCAAGTAATGTTCGCAGCAACGAAGATTCTTCATATTAAAATTAGGAGGTCGCAGAAATTATCGTCCGAAATATCTCGATAAAAACAAATAAAGATGAGGATTGTATGAATCGCATAACATTAAAATCATTAAATACGTTTCTTAAATTGGATTTACGTCCTTTAGGAATACAAAGAAACTTAACGTTCAGAAAAGGAACAGCCGAATGTTCTTGAATGCATAACGACGAAAGAAGGTTTGGAGAATTTAACCTTCACAAGACATATTGCAAGTAAAAGAAACAGGGGAAAACATTGAGTAACCTACTTGGCAGGTTAGTGATAATGGATGGGTGAAGGAGTACGATATAAAGAAAAGTGGGGTCATAACCGAGAAAGCACTGCTGAAAATAGGAAAACAAAAAAATATGAAGGTTTTTGTTCCCAAGAACATACTAGATATAGAGATAATTTTACGAGATATTAAATAAGCTGTCTGAGTGTGTACTTTTTCATGAGAATTTTAAAATGATTTCTATCATTCATCAATAAAGCAAGGTATTTGATTCAATCAGTATTCTTACTTAATATTATTATTTTTTTTTTATTTCCTTTGATTTCTGGTGTGTACTCATTTGTTTCCAGATCCCGACCAGAGACCTAAGGTCAGAAATGGCCTCATGACATTTTCCATTAAGCAATTTGAAAAAAGAATCACACGTATTTTACATAGATAAAGCCCTTCGTAAGGTGTGGGCTGTACTTGTGAGAACTATTTTTTGTATTTCTTTAAGGCATGGGCTACGAGGAATCGCTTCACTCTGTCTATTGAAATCTTTTTCTACTCAATGCGAGGGCTTCAAATATGACTGGAATTGTTGATGATCTCATGTGCCACATTACTGAGATTTCGATTTCAAAGCCCTTGTATTTTGAGAGCTTTTTGAAGATCTTCAAAGATACATTGCAGCCTGCAGGGACTGCCATATCAATAAGGAGGCACTTTTTGTCTTTGCGGTCTCTAATCACGATGTCTGGGTGATTAGCTTTGATTGTTCTGTCCGTGTGTATTGTAAAGTCCGCCAAAATTGTTAAAGGTCCCATCTCCATAATCGGGTCTGTATTATTATTATTATTATTATTATTATTGGGAAATCAGGACGCCAACAAAGTAACGCTAAGGTAATTCGTAGCGCAATACACCCGTCATGTCACCTATTCTTATAAAATTATAGCAGGATAACGCGTGACAGCCAATGTGCGCAGAACTGTGACTGGTTTTGTTAAGAAGCGGGACATGAATTTGCAGTTAACCTCCAGTTTGTGTAGCCAGGCATTTTCTGATTAACAGCGTTCACAGTTATCTAGATATTACTCCCTCATCCTTTCAACCTAAATACAAACCCACTCGACACCCAGTTATGATATTCGCACACTACTCCCACTCATGAACAGAGATGCATAGGGATTCAGCCATTAGGGGGCATGCCCAACTGAGGAAAATTGATAATTATGTGATAACTTCCCCAATAAATTAAGACCGGAAGTCATGAGATACATAACTAGCGTAGCATACGGGAATTCATCATCGTCAATATTATTATTATTATTATTATTATTCATAGCATATGATATTGGTGGCTGGTAAAATATTTATTTTCAATTCATCACTTGTAACATAAAATGCACCTAGTCTTGCTTCGTTTCACCGAGAAACTGTATTTATTAGAATCAGGATTTTTATCACTGTTCCGAGCAGCTAACCAAATTGTTATTGTTTTTCTTCTTATTATTATTATTTATTATTATTATTATTATTATTATTATTATTATTATTATTATTATTTGTAACCGTGTTTTCCCACCGGTGTGAAGTGGTGGCATTTACAGGAAATGTAATACTAGTATATCAGATCAATACACTAATTCTTTTTCAGCTTTTTGCCAGTTCTTCAAATTTTTGTAGCGTGTTGAGTATTCCACTCATGCTGGGTATCACTGTTACTTTCATGTTATACAATTTTTCATTTCTCTCACAATTCCCGATATTTGCCCAGCCTTTCACATAAAAAAGTTCTCACATATTGTCACGCTCTCACCCAATAAAGAGAACGAAAAACTTGATAGTCATGTCCGATGTAGCATCAGGACATTTATTATTATTATTATTATTATTATTATTATTATTATTCGATTTGATATCCTCTTCGACCCTTGGATGCTTCGACCGCATGATGACGGTCATATGTCAGCTCCTAATCGTAACTTAGAAACACAACACCTTCCGCAGCATATGAGTTGTTCCACGCATCACTGTCACGTCCGAAGATACCGAAACTTCTGTCTGGATTTACACATCGCTGGTCTTGTACAAAAGTGTGGTAGGACGATTTCTCTCTGAGCGCTTGTCGTAACCCCATGTGTCTGGGTGGTCTCATAATCGGAAACTGCTTGTTAAATATATATTTTCACAAATAAAATTTTAATATCTGGCAACTATTGCTGCCATATTTGGTTTGGTGCTTCTGCTATGTATTTAGACATTTTTGATAAAATACGAAGAGAAATTTGCAGTGTTATTGGTACTGATCTGACATCTAGACCTCAGTTAATTCCCACCACCGTAACATATCTCTCCTGTGCTTTCTTTTATAAATATTTTCATGGAAATTGTTTTGATCTACTTTCCTCTATGGTGCCTGAATTTGATGAATTTAAGCGCATTATTAAGTGGTATGATCTCATCATCTTACAGTTGAAATGGCTAGATGGAACCGTAAGTTCTAGAATAACAGTTTCTTCTCTCTTATGAAAATCCCCACCGGCTTCTTGATTTCCAGTCGACTTTGATCTTCAAAAATTTAAATACGGTGTTAATTTCTAACATCTGTCTTCTTAATTCTTATTTTGTTATCATTCCTTCTCATTAACAATGTTTTTCTCATATTCTTTCACAATCAGTAACCACTTGCATCTTAGTGGCTTTATTGCCATGCTTAGGGTAAATTAATTAAAAATAATCTAATACATTGATAGCGGTCCACAAACAGCGTATTTAGGTAGCATGTAATTTTCCTATAGCACTAAATATTCACCAATTTCCGTATTCTTCTTGTAGTTACTGAGAAGCTCATTGTTATTGTTATTTCTTTTGTAATCATTATTATTTGTTGATGTACTTTGTGTGTTAATATTAGATTGGATTTATTAGCGAGTTTTAAAACAAATTACTCAGGCTGATGTTCTCCTCAGGAAGTTAATAACATTGGCGAATGTCATTCTAATACTTTCAGCCCTCTTGTGTATACTATAGAAGATCGAAAATATTTTCTCGGTGAGTATTGCCCTTTAAGGACTTCAGCAAAATTTTTAGTAATCTCTATTTTCCTTCTTATTTGTGCTGCCAACAAATACGCCCAAAATATTGAGCAGAACTCCTACTCGAAATTTGTTTTTAAGTAATTTGATGATCTGATTCTTGAAATCTTCTATTGTAAAGCGCGTGATTTCCCTCTGAGCCAATTTCCAACGGAAATGAAAACCAAACAGTGGGTACGCGAGAATTTCTTGCTTCGCCAATAGTATTTATTCTCTTCTCATGAGATTTTTAACAGATGGGCGAACAGTAAGTGAAAAACAGCTTCTTATCTCCAACATCGGGCATTATGAAAATAAATCAAAATGAAAACAGAATTGATGTGCATTGAATAAGAGAAAATCACATTAAATCTAAGCCGCAATCCTTACGCTATAGTTATCCACGGAAAATTATTCACTATTACCATGTTTGCATCTTTAGGAAAAATGGGGGTGGGGACAAAGAACAAGAGAAGAAATAAGCTAAGAGAATGTAAAGAAATGTTTTGACGTAACATTCAGTTTTTGCATGGAATATCTTTGCCTTTCCCTCTCAATTCTTTTTGCATATCTATACGTAATGCTGAAAATCTGAAGTTTTTATCTGAAACAAAGACGATGTATATCGGCCGCAAATATGCATTCGGAGGTTAAAATAAATATGTCACACATTAAATTAGTTTTCCCTGAGAAAGCAAGAGTAGAAAACAACTAATTTACGAAATCATATAGCGTCTATTTCACATTTATGTTCACAAAATACATGACCCAAGAGCCACCCAAGGTAAAATGTTGCTGAATAACATTGTATGGGAGAAAGGATAGGAACTAGGAAATTCAGAAGACGCCCTAGACTTGAAGAGGGTAACGTTATAGTGACCGGGAAAACTTCCTATTTTGAATGCAGTTCTAGGGAAGAAGCAATCCAAGTGGAACTTCCGTCCTACTATTGGAATACGAAGGGATTGAGGGTGATTCGTCCCTGTGAATGTGGTAGGGTGCGTCTTGGGGGGCAAAAGATAGGATTGATGGAAGAAAGGAATGTTACTCGCCAGAAGATTTACAAAGCGACATGCACATACTATTTGATTAGAGTGGTGACGATTTTTGTAGAAGCAACAACACTTTTCGGAAGAACTGAATATAGAGAACTAGAGAAAATAGTGTGCCACAAAGTCTAAAACGACCGTCATGGGCATATATATATATATATATATATATATATATATATATATATATATATATATATATATATATATATATATATATATGTATATATATATGTATATATATATATATGTATATATATATATGTGTGTGTGTGTGTGTGTATGTATGTATATATATATATATATACATATATATATACATATTATCATATATATAAATATATACATATATATAAATATTTTATTTTATATATATCTATATCTATATATATTCATACATGTTTCATTAAATAATATAGATAAGTGTTGTCTATATATTTTATGTAAGTTCTTTTCATATCGTCTGATAAGCTTAATAACATTATCATTAAACGATGAAAGAAAATCACAATATTGATACATATTTTTAATCCATGCTTTCTTAGAAATCTCAATACTAAGCAAATAGTACATAATACTGCTTCTAATAATCTCAAACATATTAATCTCCTATATCGTAATCAAATGCATACTAATTATAAACAAGATGAAAATATACTAAAAAAAATAGTAAATACTAACATATCTACAACAGATCCTAGCAAAAAAATTAAGTTAATTATATACTACACTAAATCTAATATATCCAACTCAATTATTCGCAATGATTCTTCTCCACCGGTTAGCGATTTGAAAAAAAACAACATAGTTTACAAATTCAGGTGCCCTTTGGGAGATTGTATCTCCAACGAACTAAATAATATCTATGTTGGTCACACCACAAACTCGCTTTCACGACACTTGACACTACATTTGAATGATAACTCTAACATTTTTAGGCATTTAAAACAACATGCCTGACCGCATGCACAATTCCGGAAAATCCTCGTCGAAAACACAACTATACTTAAACATGAAAACAAAAACTAAAAATTCTTGAAGCTATATACATAAAACAGTTGAAACCTAACCTGAACAAAATAAACTATGACATCTCCACAAATATCCTTAAATGCCTATAATTAATAACAGAAGCAATTGGTTCATACCAACGGCTTTCCATACTCAATATTCATCGGATTCACTCACTCGTGGTCATGTGTGACGTCATGAGCTGTTGTGCGATTTTCGCTTTCAGCGTCTTATATGCACGTGTTTATCGTTGCTTGGAAATCATCCATGTAAACAAAAACAGACTATCATCAAATTCTTGTTCGTGTATTGCTTAATATATTGTGTAATTGTCATCTTCGATAATGGCTTACGTAAGCCGAAAGCTTAGATTGGATTAAAAATATGTATCAATATTGCGATTTTCTTTCATTATTTAATGATAATTTTATTAAGCTTATCAGACGATATGAAAAGAACTTACATAAAATATATAGACAACACTTATCTATATTATTTAATGAAACATGTATGAATGAAAAAATGCTACCTAAATACACACAATCTATATATATATATATATATATATATATATACATTGTCCCTGACATATATGTATGATCAAATATAGTTATTTATATTATATTGAGCACTTTAACCTATAAATAACTATATATATTATATTATATTGAGCTCTTTAATCTATAAATAACTTTTTCTCATATATATATAAATTTTCTCATATATATATATATATATATATATATATATATATATATATATATATATATATATATATGCAGAAATATAGTCTTAAAGTGTGCTATATTTATGGGGTAAAGTGCTCAATATCAGAGATAGAGCGTGTGTAAATATAAAAGTGGACATGGAAGTCAGCACTTAGAGGCGACAGTCTGTTTCATGCTAGTGCAATCGTCGGGCGACTGGTGCTGTTATTTTTCTCGGCTATTTATATAAGGGTCAGTGGTGCATTATGGGTAGTCTATTTTGGCGGTTACTTTTACCGGAAGTGGCTTATTTGTTTATTTATTTATGTCAAATTGTTTTGCTTGTTTTTTGTTTGTTTTTTTATTTTTATTTTTATTTTTTATCTTATATATTTATTTATTTATTCTTTTATTTAGATCGGTGTTTTTGGTTAACGTAGTAAAAATTTGTTTATATAGCTTATTGTTGGTAGTCTATAATGGCCGTCATTACCGGAAATCGCTTGTTCGCTTATTTATTTGGGTCAAATTGTTTTGCTTGTTTTTATTTATTTTCATTTTTATTTTTTATCTTATATATTTGTTTATTTGTCATTGATTAAATCTGTTTGTTGAATTTGTGGTTTTTTCTGACTATTATTTAGGTGGGAACAGTTTTTAATTTATCTATTTAGGTTGGTTATCTTTATTTGTTTTTGTTTTGTTTTGTTTTTTAAACGGCTAGTTTATCGTAATCGGTTGTTAGTTTATTTATATATTTGGATGTATTTAGATCGATTTATTATACTTGTTATTTATTTGTTACACTATATCTTTTTGGCTTTCGGTTTTTAAGTAACGTAGTATATTATCTTTTATTAATGTTTTTTTTTTTTTTTTTTTTTTGTTTTTTTTGTTTTTTTTTTATTATTATTATTTTTATTTGTATAACAGTTATAACTTTCGTCCGTTCTTTTGTTTTGATTTTGTTTCGTTTATTCTAACAGGTATGGTTTTACTACGTAACTTAAAATAGAAAAATAAATAAATATATAAACAAACAACAATAAAATAAGCAAAATAAATTACTCCAAACAAACCATAAAACCACACCTGTTAGAATAAACGAAACAAAATCAAAACAAAAGAACGGACGAAAGTTATAACTGTTATACAAATAAAAATAATAATAAAAAAAAAAAAAACAAAAAAAAAAAAAAAAAAAAAAAAAACATTAATAAAAGATAATATACTACGTTACTTAAAAACCGAAAGCCAAAAAGATATAGTGTAACAAATAAATAACAAGTATAATAAATCGATCTAAATACATCCAAATATATAAATAAACTAACAACCGATTACGATAAACTAGCCGTTTAAAAAACAAAACAAAACAAAAACAAATAAAGATAACCAACCTAAATAGATAAATTAAAAACTGTTCCCACCTAAATAATAGTCAGAAAAAACCACAAATTCAACAAACAGATTTAATCAATGACAAATAAACAAATATATAAGATAAAAAATAAAAATGAAAATAAATAAAAACAAGCAAAACAATTTGACCCAAATAAATAAGCGAACAAGCGATTTCCGGTAATGACGGCCATTATAGACTACCAACAATAAGCTATATAAACAAATTTTTACTACGTTAACCAAAAACACCGATCTAAATAAAAGAATAAATAAATAAATATATAAGATAAAAAATAAAAATAAAAATAAAAAAACAAACAAAAAACAAGCAAAACAATTTGACATAAATAAATAAACAAATAAGCCACTTCCGGTAAAAGTAACCGCCAAAATAGACTACCCATAATGCACCACTGACCCTTATATAAATAGCCGAGAAAAATAACAGCACCAGTCGCCCGACGATTGCACTAGCATGAAACAGACTGTCGCCTCTAAGTGCTGACTTCCATGTCCACTTTTATATTTACACACGCTCTATCTCTGATATTGAGCACTTTACCCCATAAATATAGCACACTTTAAGACTATATTTCTGCATATATATATATATATATATATATATATATATATATATATATATATATATATATATATATATGAGAAAATTTATATATATATGAGAAAAAGTTATTTATAGATTAAAGAGCTCAATATAATATAATATATATAGTTATTTATAGGTTAAAGTGCTCAATATAATATAAATAACTATATTTGATCATACATATATGTCAGGGACAATGTATATATATATATATATATATATATATATAGATTGTGTGTATTTAGGTAGCATTTTTTCATTCATACATGTTTCATTAAATAATATAGATAAGTGTTGTCTATATATTTTATGTAAGTTCTTTTCATATCGTCTGATAAGCTTAATAAAATTATCATTAAATAATGAAAGAAAATCGCAATATTGATACATATTTTTAATCCAATCTAAGCTTTCGGCTTACGTAAGCCATTATCGAAGATGACAATTACACAATATATTAAGCAATACACGAACAAGAATTTGATGATAGTCTGTTTTTGTTTACATGGATGATTTCCAAGCAACGATAAACACGTGCATATAAGACGCTGAAAGCGAAAATCGCACAACAGCTCATGACGTCACACATGACCACGAGTGAGTGAATCCGATGAATATTGAGTATGGAAAGCCGTTGGTATGAACCAATTGCTTCTGTTATTAATTATAGGCATTTAAGGATATTTGTGGAGATGTCATAGTTTATTTTGTTCAGGTTAGGTTTCAACTGTTTTATGTATATAGCTTCAAGAATTTTTAGTTTTTGTTTTCATGTTTAAGTATAGTTGTGTTTTCGACGAGGATTTTCCGGAATTGTGCATGCGGTCAGGCATGTTGTTTTAAATGCCTAAAAATGTTAGAGTTATCATTCAAATGTAGTGTCAAGTGTCGTGAAAGCGAGTTTGTGGTGTGACCAACATAGATATTATTTAGTTCGTTGGAGATACAATCTCCCAAAGGGCACCTGAATTTGTAAACTATGTTGTTTTTTTTCAAATCGCTAACCGGTGTATATCCGATAAATATCTGTAACTTGTCCTATAAATATTATTAAACCCGACTGAATTTTCGTCAGTCCGAACTTCTAACCGCTAAGCCATCAGCGTACGGTACGGAATCAAGGTGAATTTTAGCGTGTTTATTTTTAGATTCGGATGAACACACAGTGACTGAGAGTGACTCAATTCTGTCGAAGAGTTGTGCAGTATTAGCAAAAATAGTCACTGTTTACAAATTCACACCCCAAACCAGAGGGGTCAACCGAAATTAATTTTTCAGGAGCTAATATTTTTGTCATCCACAGACAGGCTGTTTCGCAGCTCATCAGTGTGGCTAGACGTCCGGTATGCTCTAGCTAGGATCGAAACCGGACTGAATTTCCGTCAGTCCGAACTTCTAACCGCCATCACATACATACATACATATATATATAAACCGAAAGTACTCAGAAATTGGCAATTTTAGCATGCATAAACAGAACAAAAACACACGAACATACAAACACAATATATATATATATATATATATATATATATATATATATATATATATATATATATATAGAGAGAGAGAGAGAGAGAGAGAGAGAGAGAGAGAGATATGATAAGAAAGTAAGAACAAGAAATAGAAAAAAAGATGAACAGCTTGATTCTTATATTAAGCTTTGAGAGTAATTATACATTCGTGTTGATCAAAGTAGAGTCCAATAGTGTTATAAAACCTCGGAGAATTCCAGTAAGATAAGCTTAAGAATTTCTAACATAAAACGGTTCAAATTTGAATCTAATAAATGAACAATTTTGCTTTCAGACGATTTGGACAATATTCCATCAATATATATATATGAAAGGAGAGGATATATATATATATATATATATATATATATATATATATATATATATATATATATATATATATATTGTGTTTGTATGTTCGTGTGTTTTTTTTCTGTTTATGCATGCTAAAATTGCCAATTTCTGAGTACTATCGGTTTTAATAAGCCATTAAATTTTTTGTTGATAGTTTTTGAAAAGAGACGACAAAATTGGCATGAAATATAGAACAATGATAAGTATAGTAGAAAGATAATTTTCACATTAAAACAATATATTTCATCCCGCAAGAGTAAATAAATAATTTACAGTTACACATGAAAAATATCTATCAGCGAAGAAAATATTCTGATACATAAAACAAGAGGAGGACTTCTACAGACACAATGCTAAAACTTCTATAATGATTTGGTAACTGGGTAGAAAATACATAACTCTTTATCATGCCAGATGCACACTTGTTAAGCTATAATGCTGAATATATTATAATATAATTTTAATAAAATACACGACTCATTCTTTCTCTCAGCACCCACAAACACACACAAACACACACAAACATATATATATATGTGTGTGTGTGTGTGTGTGTTAGATAGAATGTTTTCTTACACATATCCGAATCACATTTTTACTTCGTTACACGTGAAACGTATCCAGTCAATACTTCTTACTGCATCTTACTAACTTTTGCACACTTTAGCGTCGAGAATATTTGCTACACATATTTAAATATTATAGGTTACGTCAATACACGTGACACGTATCTAACCAATAAGAAATAGCCTAACACAACATAAAATTAATCTGTCTTTTTTGCTTTTAATCATTTTTTATCATTTCCATCTTGATCTCTGACGAAGCTTTAATAAAGTAAAATATGTTACATTAAGATCTGTTTTTCTTTTTCTTTATCCTATCATTTTGTCGGATTCCTATCCATACTCTCATACTCTCTCTCTCTCTCTCTATCTATTTATCTATCTATCTATCTATCTATCTATCTATCTATCTATCTATATATATATATATATATATATATATATATATATATATGTGTGTGTGTGTGTGTGTGTGTTTGTGTGTGTGTATTTAGGCAGCAATCCTTCTTTCATGCAAATTTCATTGAATACGACAGACAAGGTGCTTTTTATTTATTGTTTTATACAATTCCTCATGCGATCTAATTTTTTTTCTTTTCAGATGATAAATTATATAAAAACTGTCTGTATTGTATAGAAAATCTAAATAAAAGCACCTTGTCTGTCGTATTCAATGAAATGTGCATATATATATATATATATATATATATATATATATATATATATATATATATATATATATATATATATATATATATATATATATAATGTTTGGGGGTATCAGATCATTATTCAAGCATATATTCTTAAATATAACAGACAACGAATATCTATTATGTTTAATCATGGGTCGTTCTTAGCTTCGTATAGCAGATTTAGTTTCGGGAGAAAATAAAGACAAAATCTATCCAACATTTGGATATTTTTTATTATGTTGTTTCTCAATCTAAGCTTTCGACTCAGATGTGTCAACATATATAATCACTCTGATGATGGCTCATGTGATTCGAAAGTTTAGATCGAGGAACAAGCAGAATAAAAAATATCGAAATGTTTGACAGTTCTCGTCTTTATTTTGTCCCGAAACTAAAACCACTATATGAAGCTTAGAAGTAAATGCTCTGTTCATAATAAACAGTATTAAATAAGATTTACCGACCTGAATGTCCGAGAAATTTTCATAGAAAATATTCGTCCTCCGACAGGATTCGAACCTGTATCCTATACGGAAGCGTCATATAGCCTGACGTGCCTTAACTGATTCGTCCACTGAGGATCGTTCGATTGACAAGGTCGAATTTACTGCTTATAAACTTCAATCTTCCATCTCTCATGTACATTCAGAACTGCTCATGGCGTACTAAATGTAAACAAATGACGTCACACATTATGAAATGGACGAAGTCTGACAATTAATTAAAGACATTTTTTGTGTTTAACATTCTTTTTATAGATACATATGGCCGAATCGGTTAAAAGGCATAGGATACAGGTTCGAATCCTGTCGGAGTACGAATATTTTCTATGAAAATTTCTCGGACATTCAGACCGGTAAATGTTATTTAATACTGTTTAATTATTAACAGCGGATTTACTTAAATACTTGTATCTATAAAAAGAATGTTAAACATAAAATGTCTTTAAATAATTGTCGGACTTTTCCATTTCATAATATATATATATATATATATATATATATATATATATATATATATATATATATATATATATATATATATATATATATATATATATATATATATATATATTGTTTCTCCTGTCTTATATGTGATATATGAATATAGATTTTCGATTGCTTAAATTTATCATGGATTTTACAACGAATAATTCGGCTTTTAAAAGAATAGTGTGTAAAATTTTGTTTGCAAATGTTTTTTTAAGCAAGAAAGATTATTTTAGGAAACAAAATACTGCAGAAAAATAATCTTGAAATTTGAGTAACGAATTTATAAGCCTATTAAATTTACGCATCTTATTACGCCAAATGAAATATTAACGATTTTCTATGTTTTCCAATAGAGATGTAATGTTGAATCAATATATAAGAAATGCGACTGACTTGGGTAATTTCAAGAGAGAATGCCACGTGAATGTTGTGTTTCTGCCATTTGTAAACCAGGGTGCAAATACTGGTACGATAGTCCGATATTAAAAGTGGGAACAAGTTAACATTGAAAAGAAATACTTATCCAACAATGATTTAAAATCTAAAACAATAAATGTTGTTGTCAGCATTAAACAGAATAATAAAACAAATAAATCAGAGGTAGGAATATACAAATAAATCTGCACAGGAATATTGAAAAGTCTGTGAGAACATCGCACGTATGTATTGCTGGAAAAAATACACTTGAGACGCACATTCGATATAGACTATTATGCATCATCCCCAGAATGTTATACGAACTTATCGAGAAAGAAATAGTATACGAACTTATCGAGAAAAGACGTATATATATATATATATATATATATATATATATATATATATATATATATATATATATATATATATATATTTATATATATATATATATTTATATATATATATATATTTATATATATATATATATATTTATATATATATATATATATATATATATATATATATATATATAGGGGTTGGACAAAATAATTGGAACAGGTTCAAAATCCACTCTTATGTTTCAAAGACTTATTATATTAAGAACTTTAACTAAAACCTTGTAATTGCAGTTTATATCTATTGTGAATACATATATTTATCTAAATTACTGTCTTTGTCTTGTTTATTTTTAGAATTTAGTAAAATTTAAGCTAAATGCGTGACCTCTCCGAGTTCGAAAAAGGGCAAATTATTGGAGCTCGCATGGCAGGAGCCTCGATCAATAAGGTTGCTGAAATGTTTGTTTTTTCAAGAGCTACCATATTAAGAACTATGACGCAATTCAAGAAACAGGGCAAAACCTCAAGCAACCGTAGCAATTCGGGACGGACTTGCAAACTTCCTGACAGGGTGCGACGTGCATTGAAATGCTATGTGGCAAAAGATTCATTGGATTACTGCGGCCAAAGTGACTGCTGAGTTGAATAATCATCTGAGTAGTCCAGTTTCTACGAAAATTGTTCGTCGTGAGCTCCATAAGGCAGGATATCATGGAAGAGCCGCCGTAAGGAGACCTCTTCTCTCCACTTGCAACATTCAGAAGAGGTTGAAGTGGTGCAGAGATCACAATGCCTGGTCTGCAGACCAATGGAAGTAAGTCATATTCCCAGCCGTGTCCAGTTTTACTCTTTTCTCAACTTCAGGGCGAGTTTATGTGTAGATGCAGTACAAAGAAGCTTACAACCCTGACTACTTTCTTCCAACAGTGAAGTATGGAGGTGGATCCGTGATAGTTTGGGCCGCCATATCATCGAAATATCTCGGTTCAATAGTTGTCCTGCATGGTAGAATCAACATCAAAGATTACCTGATCATTTTGGGTGATGATGTTCATCAAATGGCCCAGACTTTATTCCCTGATGGCGACTGTATCTTCCAAGACGATAATGCTCCAATACAAACCGCTCGAGTGGTTAAGAATTGGTATGAAGTGCATGAAAGTGAGCTAGAACACATGGAGTGGCCTCTCCAATCACTAGATATCAATATTATTGAACATTTGTGGTGCATTTTGGAGTGACAAGTTAGGAGCCGCTATGGTCCACCGTCGTGTCTTAAAGAGCTTGAGCAGGTGTTAATGGAAGAATGGCTGAAAATTCCTCTGGATGAAGTCAGGAAGCTGAGAACGTATCTATATATGTATGTATGTATGTATGTATGTATGTATGTATGTATGTATGTATGTTGGCACGTTGCCGAGTGGTTAGGACGTTTGCTTTCGGACCTTGAATAGAATCTCACTAGGGTCGATTTGTCAGAAAGTCATCCTGATGTTATCCTAGAGGGGGTGATCCCAACGTGCTTGAGAAAGTGCCTGAAAACCATGCCACGGGTTGACCCAAGCCTTATGAGTGAAATTGGCTAGACGCAACCCTTAAGGGCCGTCGATAGCTGTCATAAGTCACAAGTCACAAGTCATCGTAATAGAGGGCTTGAGCGTGCTGGCTCACGCTAGATAACACGGTCTCTCCCACTAAGGTCATAGTAGCAGTATCAACTGCAGTTGGACTCTGTGGGTGTCGAGCAAACACAATTATGCCTAAGCGGGTGTAGACGGGTATCCTCGAATACGAGTGACCAGATATTTATGTATACATATGTATGTGTGTTTGTGTGTGTATGTGTGTGATCGAGAGAAACAGGGTGAGCCTCTGTGTATGAGTACGTGGGTATGTGCGTTAATAGAAAGTGAAAAATTAAAAGAAAAATATATTTCGTGCTGATTCCCTGTTGTATATTCCTTCGAAAAACAATTGACTGTACAAATTTTTATGCCTTTTCTACTTAAATACAAAATTAAGTATAGAAGAACTTTAGAGCGTCAGGACCTACATCGATGACGTAATTTGATCTATTCACAATATCCATCCAAAATGGCTCTTCAACACCTCCTAGCGTATGACCGATTCTTCTATGCTTCTCCAGTTTCTCAAATAATGCTCTAATTCACTGTGGGATCTCCCTTTCACTAGATAAATATAATATATTAGGACGTGTTCCCTGCAACATTCATCTGAGACCTACCCTGTTGCATTTCTACGGAAAATAGATAAATCAAATGATGGAGCGCTCCTTATATTCTTCCGCGAGCTACCCGCTCTCAGATGTCCCCAGACAGCCATGAGAACGGTAAACGAATTTTCAGACCAATTAGATTCAGTATTGAAACTTTTAGCCAATCAAAACGATCTCCGGAAAGAGTAGGTCGTTTGGGAACAACAAAAAAAAAAACTACGTACTTAGTCTGTGAAAGCACCGTTAAATTGATGCAAATTTGGAGCACCATCCTTTGCACTAAGGGAAATCGTCCAGGTCACTTTGAAGATTATTCAGCTTTTGTCATTTTACAATAGTGCGTCGTTTGCAATCGTTAAGAAAAAAAAATCAGAAAATGGTGTTCTATATGAATGCAGAAACCGAATATTGATCTAACTTCAGACACTCTTCTTTAGCTTACTAGTTCTGTTCAGACAAAATATTCTTAGAAAGATATTCATTACGAATTAGATAAGTGAAGAAAATCGGATCAAGAGTAAGGTTAACCACCGTCACCTCTATTTAAACAGTGAAATAAATGTGTGCATTGTGCATGATGAGATTCAAATGAAGTCTTGGATAGTGAATTGCTGGAAAAGGAAAAATAAAAGGTTACTCTGTAAACTTATAGTAAATAAATGTTTCCAGGCTCGTATCAAAAGATAAAAGGCAAGTTACACTGCATGGAACTAAACCGATGATTTTATTGCATGGAAACACTAGCCCTCATGCTGAAAATAGTGAAAGTAATTAGTAGTTTCCTTATAAGGAAACATTTGTTATTTACTATTGTCGGCTGAAATTTATAAAATATTTCTCTTAAACATTTTTTCAGAAATATAATGACAGTATTGATGGGGTTTTTATTTGAGGTTGTGTGAAAGGTCAGCGTCTTGATTATGTCATTATATTCTCTTCGAATTATACGTGCAATCCATTTCAGTCATGGTTGCTGTTGAAAGTCCTCTAGGGATGTGATTTCTGTTGTTTGATACGGTGTTTTTGTTTGTAATTAAGGGCACATTCAACATGCGAGGCCGACGTATCAGAATGATTGTTTGTAATGTGGGACCTCCTGTTTGCAACGTACGGCCTGGAGACTTTTGCGCAAATAGGACATAACGGAAGCAAGAGGAACAGAGGAAAGCAATGCGTAACCTAAATAACGGCCTTAAATCAAACAGGACAATAACTGGAAGCGATGGTGTAAAGACATATCTTACTGTTGTGTAGGATCTACCTAATCTGCATAGGTGACTATCAACTATATAAATAATGGTTGATACCGGAAGACGAGGAGATGGAATCACGAGATCCAACTAGAGACTCTGATCGACTGCGACTAGTCAACACATTCTCCAGGAACGTCTTCCCAGAAATATACAGAAATACTATATGTACTTATTGGGTACACTTTCTTGTTATAATACATTCTTGTTCTAAGTACATTTTGTGTTGCATTATTATTCCATGCAATAGGCGAGATTCAACATTGAGTCAAGACTCAACACTTACTAAGAAGGACAATTTATAGGAAGTTATAGAGAACAATGTTCCTGCAAATCCTGTAGGGAGATGGCACATCATAACCGAGTAGACCTTGAATTCCACCCTTTAGTTCCATCAATTCTGATATACACGGCTAAGACACATGATGCCAGGCACATTGTAGTGAACCATTGTCATACACTTCGTATTCCATTATTGATCTGTAAGTTCTTCTCGAGGAGTTTCTCCCAAAGAGCCACTGCCTTGTAGAACCGACTCCCAAACGGGTGCTTACCTGATCCCTATATCTTCCACATATATCAGCATAAGCTTTGCCTCTTATCCTATAATCCTCTACTCCTGGCCTTGTGAATATAAATCTAAAAATAATCATAGAAAATTTGGGGATTCATTTTACCGCTACAGTAAGTACCTGACTCCCTACTAAACTCTAACTTTACAAGAGCTAGATCAGACCAAAAAATGTGTAATGCTGTCATATCTGAACTGAAGATGCCTAGTCCTCATTTGCCTGTCATAATAGTATTCAAAAGCTTCTATGCGGCCTTGTGAGTGATGATTTATTTTGCACCCAACAACTCCTTTCACATATATGAAATGTCGAAAGTCTTTCGCTACTCTATCGATATTTCCATGGCAAGTGTTCGAACGGGCAACATACCTTGCTTTCACCAACTCTGACCTTTGCAGCTGGGACCCGACATACCACGTACATAATCTTGAATCATCTTCATTCTCTTCGAATTCCAGTAGTAAGGTTTCACTAAGACCCGCTATGCTAGGCACATTGTAGCGAACCACTCCTTTCGTATTCCATTGGTGAGATGTAAGTTCCACTCAAGCAGATTCTTTCGGCGAACAAACTTCTAGGAGAATATTTAACCGATCATTAGTATCTTGGCTTCTTCAAGTCTAGGACTAATCGTTACCTGCCCAATCCCATATCAGCAAAAACAGTGACTCTTATTCTGTAACGTTCTATTTCGAGAGTCTTCCGAACTTGGTATAGGGGAACACCATTTTAAAAATAATTATGCTACACTGTTTACCGTTTACAACACATATCCGCCTTGTACGGGGTGAACATAAATGCAAAAAATTAAAATAAATAATGAATGCAAAAAAAAAAAAGGAAAAAATCATAATGTATGGAGGTTCTTTTGATGCGTCTTGCCTTGAACGTCTGTTGGAAATCGAGATCCCCACAGACCTCAAGTGATCTAACGAGCTACATAACTTTGCAACTTTGCAGCTGGGACCCGCCATGCCCCGTACACCATCTTGAATCATCTTCATTCTCTTCCCATTCCAGTAGTAAAAAGTAAGTTTCACTAAGACCCGCTATGCCAGACACATTGTAGCGAACCACTCTCATCCCCTTCGTATTCCACTGGTGAGATGTAAGTTCCACTCAAGCAGATTCTTCTGGCGAACAAATACCCAGACAGATTCTTCTCAAGAATTACTGGTCTGGGGGGACAAACACCTGGCAGTATGTTTTCCCGATCACTACAATCTTGACCTCGTCAAGTCTAGATTTAACCGTTATCCTTGCTACATAATCTCATGAATTGCTCTTCTGTCATTTCCTATAACACCATACATTAATCCTCTACCTTGGCTGTCTGGCCTTGTATTGCTTGAACGTTAATCTAAAATTTCCGATATAAGACACCTTTAAACGCGCTTTTGGGTTATGTCTTATTCGACACCATAACAAGTATCTCCAACAAGAAAACAGAAAATCGGACGTAAATGAGATATGATCACAGGCTTACATGCTTAAAAATTTATTTAATATAACCAACAAAACCTTATAAATAGACAATACCGGGTGTAACTTCAAAATTGTCCAAATCGTGTAACAGTATGGAATAATTTTCCTTTGAGTTATTCAGCTAAAAAGAGAACAAGTTAAAATCGTTTTGTGTCAGCCCCACTATCTCTTCCCAACTGAGCAATGGTGAAAGGAAAAAGAACATTCAGACTTTCAGTAATGGTACCAACATTCATACTTAAATGGTGAAGGTTACCGTCGTCCTTATAGAGATTCCCAAGATCTATTATCTTCTTATATGACTGTTTTTCATATCTATCAATTCAAGGGGATAACAAGACAAAACTATCTGAGAGAAAAAAAAGAAGTCTGCTTTACACAACTTTTCTAAGCGGGAATTTCAGACTTACATTGAAAATATAATAGTTATAATGATATGACACATACACACATATATATGATAACATATAGTTTTAAGGTATGCTACATTTATGAGTTAAAGTGCTCAGATTCATAGTGCGTATATACATACGAACTAAAGAAAAACCGACACGAGTCACTGCGTGCCGAATGTGTGGAAAACGGTTGGACGTGTCATGTGATGCCTATTGAGATTGGGTGTCGTGGGTTTCTGGGACATTCGGTCATTTCCTTCTTTTCAAAAATAGGCATCACTGGCCGTTGGTTGAAGATCGCTTCGCATCACATTCAAAAAACAGTTCAGCAGGCGTCAGGTTGGATTTGGTCGAGATCAAAACAAGCAAATAAAACGCGCGCAACATCACGACCTAACATGCGCGAGTGAAATATTTGCGTGGTCGTTTACAACGGTTTTTACGAGCGCGTCAATAACAGCAAAACGCGTTCAGGAACTCTCATTACGGATAGAAGCTGCAACGAAGGACAATCGTTTATTTATTTTACTACAAGAATTTACAAATAGGAACGATTAATTATTTATCTTCATACCCTGCCTGGTGGCAAACGCTGCTGGTGGCGCTCGGGGTGGCGGTCCCGCCATAGCCACCGAAACCGTGATATCACCCCTGGTCGGCGGCTGATGAAGACAGGGTACCGCACGGGAAATGACACGTTGTATGTTAAAAAAAAAAAAAAAATATAAAAGTAGACATTGAAATCAATACTCATCGGCAAATGTCTTTTTAATGCTTTCATAAAATCATCTGAAGCATGAAAGAGACTGTCGCCGCTGGGTGTTGACATCAATATCCACTTATATATATATATATATATATATATATATATATATATATATATATAGCGAGAGAGAGAGAGAGAGAGAGAAGGAGAGAGATCGTGAAAGAGTGAGAGATAGAAAGAAATAGAGAAAGATAGAGAGAAAAAGAGCGCGAAAGAAAAAATTCTATGTGTGTATGTGTACGGTGTCTCATCTTATTGTCGTATATAGATTTGATTTTGATTTTTCGTAATTTAAAACCTATTGAAAAGATTTCAGGAAATGTTTGCATATTTAATGTGAATGACATTTCATATTGAACAATTATAATAGACTATCATATGATGTGGCAACTATTTTATGAAGTCACTCCGGACTGCCTAAGTTCACTAATTTTAAACAGGTTACTGAACCTCCAAGAAACATTAAATTATGCTAGATTAATCGGTAAGGATTAGTGAGCGAAAAAGAATATTCCACTCAGCATTTCTCAACTAGAATTAGCAGAGCTGGTCTGATGAACCTACATTGAAATAGAATAGTACAAAAAGACATGAGTACTTCATATGAAATGTGCAGTAAAACCTTTGCATGCACATATGGAAATATGGGACAGTCTTTGTAGAAGGCATTCAAACTTAGTTGCCCATGTTTCTACATAAGTAACTCATACTGAGAATAGCCCAGAGATAATGACAAACGAATGAAAATGCATCTTAGTGTTTCACTAGTGATAGCAACATTGAGCCGTTATCTCTCGAGTCGTGAGAGACGATGAATAAGATCTGTCTAGTTTGCCTACCAATATGTTACTGAGTGTTGGGTGTTTTTATTTCCCTACTCCTGTGGAGTTGTCTTGTGATACTTTATATATAAGGGTCAATAATTATTTTCTTTTGGTAACACATATTTGGTCATTGCTTCTAGCCTTTTCTCAGACTAAGCGTAAGAAATAATGTACAGTAGGTCATGGATTAGAATATATTTGAAATGAATATAGAACATTTTGCGTAAAATTTACAACATATCAATGTAAGATGACATGTGAATAATAGATATTTACTGGCAGTGTTATGTGGATGTGCAGCTGGTGTAATTGTTAGAGGCTCAAAATTAGAAATCAGCAAACTGAGTTCGAATTCCGCTCCAGTTCATTATATTGCATATTTACGCTTTAGACAGGGATTAATCCCACTTTTATCACCCTAGGTATGAGTTAAATTGAAAAATACGTTAGACACTAGCCGTGGCTGGAGACGAGTCAAGGAGAATGAAAAATATGAATTCTAAACCGTATGGTAGGACACATTCATGAACGGTAATTAAGCTCCGCTCAGCAGTATCAGTGTTTAAAACCTGTATAAAATACAGGTTGGGCTCTGTGGATGTTGAAAAACATGGGCCTGAGCAGATGGACATACACGAAAACAAGCAGCCAGGCTGAATATGAGAAACCCACCTGATTTGAAATGGTCCTTCAAGTGGAAACTATTCTGATGGTGATAAATATTCGGTGCTTCCTAGCTATGTTTCTTTCATTTGTTTCATTCTACTGAAGAACAAGAACAGGTTTGACTTAAAGACAGAAAATGTATTTGCTTCTCGCTCGAAACTGAAGTGTTAATGAAAACAGAATCAATATATATATTAATATATAAACGATTTTTTTCAGTTAACATGAATTAAACTGTTTTTAGTAATGAATGAAATATTCTTACTACTGAACACAGCAGTCGGTGCCAATCAGTCGTCTTAAATACTGAGAGTCAAATAATCGCTACTTTTGTCACTGTCTTCCGCAGTCCTCAAATCTACTTCGTTGTGGTGTAAATTTGTTCACTTAATTAAGTGTGAACTGAAAGAAGTAAGAAATAGTCAAAAAGTACTTTACTTTGGTAAGGGAGACAGACGCATTCACTTAGCCATGGTTTTCACTTTAAATCTATTTTTAACACTGCCTTCTTTTAGAATGAAATATAATTACTATTTCCTAGTCTACGACTTAAATTCAAATAAAGTTGCTCAAACTACTAATTTTCAGCCAGTTGCATGTATATATTCAGTAATGATATTTCACCTATTTTTGTAGTGGATATTATTTATGTGGGAGTAGAGAAAATTTAACGTCATATTTTAATTGAAAAAATTGATTGATTGAGTGATTCGTTTTCTACCTCTTATCAACCCTTTGCAAAAAAAGCGAGAAAATATCTTTAAACTAGAAATGTTTTTTTAGAGATAATAATGGTTTGCTGATACAAGTAGTACTAATTAACCCATAACTAGGGGGAAAGATGGGAATTCATACCTGTCTGAAGGTATTTGTGCTGTAAGTGAATATAACGAACCTAATGTCTAAAACTGACTTAGCACAAAATCCGAATGCATATATATCACCACAATACTAATGCAAATGTCTTTAATAGTGACTTTTGAAAGCCGGCAATGTTCAGACATAGGAAATTTTATATTATATTTTTTTTAATTATAGCGCCACCAATCGAAATAAACCGAAAGAAAGAAAAAAATGAACTAAAAAACCTGAAACGTTAAATCGAGTTATCTATTGACCCATTTCAAAGTTCGTGTACTAGCGCTCATCATGATCAGATGGTCCGATAAATCACTGTATGAAGTGGCCCCACATCGAAGTACCTTAATTATTGTAGAATGGGATATATAAAGAGTTGTCTTTTATTCAAGCATGTTTTCAAAAATGCTGTTATTTTAACTGAGAAGAGCTTAATAAAATGCGAGAAGGAATTACACCGTCTGACATGAAGAACACTGTACGGAGTAATCCCCAAATGAAAAACGTCTTAAAATCTGGATTTTACAATTGCGTGAATTCTATATAATTATTATACTATTCTTTAACCAATGAAAAATCGATGACATCCTTAAGATATAGGGCTAGTAAATGAAATTAAGTGTTTAAAATGAATGAGCAAGACGTGCCTCATATATATATATATATATATATATATATATATATATATATATATATAATGATATATGTAATTATATATATATAATATAATTATATTATATATACACTATAATAATATAATATAATAATTGTTGTGGATTCCGGGAATGGAATCCTGCACAAATAAATAAACAACGCCAGTAATTGAGATAGAAAAATAAGTGTATTAAACATAAGAATACAGACTTGAAGTGAGGATTAGTAGTCCAGGAATGCGGGTTAGTAGAAAGTATATGTACAAGTCTCTGTAAGTGAAGCCGTAATTTTCTCTCTCAGGACTGTCGTATAACTCTCTAACACCCTGTGTACTGTCTCCATATCTCTCACTCTGACTCAACGTGTCTCAACCTGCAGGTATTCTCTCTGTCAGTATAAGTATACTTTGGACCAGACCATCTTGTGTAAAAGGGGTCTGCCCCACAACAATAATATGACATATTATATTTATAATATAATTTTATATATATATATATGTACATATATGTGTGTGTGTGTTTGTGTGTGTGTGTGTGTGTGTGTGTGTGTGTGTGTGTGTGATAGTGATTTCCTAACCTAGCTTAGACGTGGCAAAAGGCCGAAAGCATGGAACACCGAGCGAGAATCGAATATGCTCTCCAGTTGTAATTGATTTAGCGAGACAAGCTTGCTGACTATAGCACCAAGTCGAAGTGCCCTAAATGATTTTGTAAATGTAGCTTAGATGTGGCACAGGGTCGAAAATATGGAGCATTCAAAGAGGATCAAACTCACTACTCGTAACCGATCTAGCAAGCTTGGTAACCATTACACCACCCTGAAGTTCTCCAAGAGGTGCATATTATCCGAATATATAGGATAGATAATGGTTGAGTCTAAACGTGAAGAGTAGTGACCATGGAAACATCATCTCGGGAGTCTCTTCCACAGGGAAACAATTCTGGAGAAGGAATCTTTCGAGTGCAACTTTGCAAATGTAATGAAGATGTGTCGGCTCTGGATATATGACATGGCGAGTCCTTACTGCGAACTTCTGGACACATCATACTAAGAAATGTGACGAGTATCAACATATGCCATGAAATTAACAATAGTCTAGGAAATTTTCGTCTGCGTGAAAGGAATTGCAGTGTAAAATATAATTAATCACTCCCCCACCTCAATGCTGTGTAAATTCTTTTAAAACCTGTCAATGTTGGAAACTGAGGATTGGGTAGATCATGACTAGTTATGACAGTAATACTTTTTGGTCTGTTATTACTCTCGGAAATATAAAGCATGGTGCTTTTTTGGTGCCCTGAAACGAACCTATGTTAACGACGAATCGTATATATTATTTAAACTTGAGGTCTGGAGTAAGCTTGAGTCAATAGACATTGTAAACAAGGAGACTCATTGAAACCCAAATAAAATAAATATTAAAATTAAGAGCATATTCCAGACGAAAATAAGCCGAATAAATATATATTTAGATTCATTATAGTTTACCCATCCATCAAAAATGATGGCATATATATTATTAATATCATATAAATATGTTACTAATACAAACGGATATTCACATGTATATTGTATATTTTACAAATGTAATTGGTGTTGGCAGCTAAGCATGATGTTATATTTAGAGCATCTCGTCTTTCTGATTACTACCGATAAGTGCGTTAGATACTCACTGGGTCGTCCATACAAAACTCGACAAGTAATAAACCTACAATACTTGGTATTTAATAAAATGAATCGAATAAATGTTGTTATTATAATTTGTTCTTTCATGGAATCGGTCGTATTATCCACCGGCTTCGTAAAAATTTTCAAAATGTCATTTTCATAAAAAAGATACTCTCACCTGGCGACGCCAGTTCAAGGTATATAAACTACTTACCTCGTTTGTAGTAGATATAAGAAATATTTAAAAAATAATGAGGAGGGATATTTCATGCTGGTCAAAGTAAATAAAAAACATGCTGTTTAATAAATAAATAAAGCGTCTACTCAAATATGAGTATCCAATAAAAATAAGATTAACTGATATATATATATATATATATATATATATATATATATATATATATATATATATATATATATATATATATATATATATATATATATACGATATTAGCCCCTGAATAATAATTAATTTGGTAGATCATTGTGTGGAGAAAAGTGCGAATTTGCAAACAGTCACTATAATGCAAGACCCTCCAAGCTGGATCAAGTTCTCTAGGTCACTGGCGTGTTTATGATAAAATAAATGCCTAAATATTCGGATAGGGGTTAGAATTTTTGACTGATGACAAATAGGTCGGGTTTCGATCCTGGCTTGAAGCGATCGGATGTCTAGTCCCACAGCTCAGCTGTGAAACAGAGAGACAGTCTCTATGTGGATGACAATATATATATATATATATATATATATATATATATATATATATATATATATTTACAGACTGTCTCTCTGTTTCCCAGCTCAACTGTGGGACTAGACATCCGATCGATTCAAGCCAGGATCGAAACCCGACCTATATATATATATATATATACTATGTGTTTAATTGTGTGTGTGTGTGTGTGATGCCCAAACTCTTATAGAAATTAAATAACATCATAAAGATGTGTTATTTCCTAGAGTGATTTCGTGAGACGTGTGAAATATCCGGCAAGAGACAGACAATTCTGGGTCACTTGGAAGATTAGAAAAATTGATTGATCGAATTCCCTTATCTTGTTGTTAGTATTTTGTACCGTACAAACCGACACATATATGACTGATCAAAGGCGCAACGAAAATTCAAAAATTTAATAAATCAATATTTTCTAAGAATACGTTTGCCCACTTGAAAAATATCCCAAAAATAAATGCTTTTCAAATAGGCATTTTCCCGCTAATATATCATTAAACTCGCATATCAGCAATCGAGAGAAAAAAACAAAATTTAGCGAATCCTTACGACTGTAAGCAATAATAAAAAAAGCCGACTCAACGCCTGAAAAAAGACTACATACATACATACATACATATATATATATGTATATATATATATATATATATATAAAGGTGAACATAGAAGTCAACACTTAGAGGCGACAGTCTGTTCCATAATAGATGCAATCGTCAGGCCTGACGATTGCATCTAGCATGAAACAGACTGTCGCCTTTAAGTGCTGACTTCTATGTTCACTTTTATATTTACACACGCTCTATCTCTGATAATGAGCACTTTATCCCATAAATATAGCACACTTTAAGACTATATTCCTTCATATATATATATATGTGTGTGTGTGTGTGTGTGTATATATATATATATATATATATATATATATATATATATATGTATATATATATATATATATATGTAAAGAAATGAAAAAAGAAAGAAAGAATTATTACAAGAAAAGGTAGGAGGATCACTGATCTCAAACAAGTCTGTCTATATAGAGATGATGGACTTATTGTTATTCCTAATAGTAATGGTCCACTCTCTTCTTGGTTATAAAAGAAATCATTAGGGCTTTCAAATTCCTTGGGTTTAGAATAGATATTTCTTCCAACCTTAACAGGTAATTTCTTAGATGTAACATTAAACCTTTCCAATAATTTTTAAACCTTATCACAATGATAATGAATCTTCAATCTATGTTAATATTAACTCCAACCATCCCCATCAAATTATTAGACACATTCTTACCACGGTAAATTCTAGAATCAATAAATTATCTTCTAATAAAAAAACTTTCCATGAAAATAAAATCTTCAAATGATATTAAACAGGACTTGACAATGAAAAAGAAAAGTCATGTGGTTTTAAACTTCCTTTCTGCCAACTATGCAATATAAATATCGATCAAAACTTTCTGAAATTGATTGGCAAACATTTTAACAAAAATAGTCTACTTAGTAAAATTTTAAATAGACAACCTTAAAAATTAGTTACTCCTGCACGAGTAACATCTATAACATTATTAATTCACATTGTAGAACAAAACAAAATGTCCAATTAGAAGTATATGCAAATCCGAAAAAATTATATTTTAAGCAACCATTCTCCATAAATTTTCCCTAATGTAAAAAATATAAAATTATACATAGGATTTTCTGCCCAGATCTGGAAGCAGAGTCTATATAATCACAAATATTCTTTCTCTGGCCCTAATCTAAGATACCAGAAAGCACTTTCTAAATACTTCAGTGAATTAAAGAATAGAAATTTCACCGCACAGATTTAATGTAAGATTATGGCTAAATCTCAAGCGACCAGCAGCTTCAGAAATAGATGTGACTCGTGCCTAGAAAAAAAATCAGAATAATTAAATTTAAAAATAATAGCCAGCTATTCAATCAAAGGAATGAAATCATATTTAAATGTCATCATAAAAACAAATGTAATTTATCTTATAAATAGAATTTTATTCTACCTTATTTCATTTTAAGTTCATTTGCAGCCATTATTTCTTTTGATTAAGAGTAATATAAATTTTCTTTATACATATAATTTTATATATTTATATATTGGTAATTTTACATATATGTATCTTATATGTATATATTAATGTATTTTTATATATATGTGTTTATATGTATATATATATATGTATATATTTTATATATTAGAGAATTTTATATATTAGATATTTTATATATATATATATATATATATATATATATATATATATATATATATATATGTATGTGTGTGTAGTATGTGTACGTGTATATATATGTCCTTATGTTAATATATTTCCCACCACACTTATGAATGGCTGACGGCTTCTAACACGCTGAAAATAGGTTTTCTAGGTCAAACGACTCGACTTCCTGTTATTATACTGCCTTTCTTTTTTTCTTCTTTTTTTTAAATAATTATTTATCTATTTTTCTTGTATGGATAATTTAAACGATTGTTTGTAAATTTATACCATTTATATCTTCGATCTCATGAGACTTACTAGTCGAAATATATCATGATTTATTACCGTATTTTTCGTGATTTGTTAAGATTTCCCTTGATGTATAGCATATTGTTCTGTAATCATTGAGCTCTCTACGGTTCTATCTGCTTAATACTTTATATTGTAAATAACCACTTGGATTATCCTTTCCACTTTCATAGATATTATCTATCTATCTATCTATATATCTATCTATCTATCCCTCTCTCTCTCTCTCTCTCTCTCTCTCTCTCTCTCTCTCTCTATATATATATATATATATATATATATATATATATATATATATATATATATATATTAAATCGTAGGTTTTTATAGCCTGTGGGTTAGCGTTTGATAGTGATAACTAAGTAACATCTCATATCCCGCGAATGATTGCATCATTGCTGCTTACGAGCCATGCATAAAATTTATGGCATGTCAAAATCATCGAGCAAGGTAATTTTAGTGTTGGCTAGCATGTCCAACTTTGAAATAGAAATGCAAAAGAACGTTGGATGGGTCATTTGATCACAGAGAAAAATAAGCGCATACTAAAACCACGATTGTATGGACAGATAAAGGGAGTTAAAATATCACAACATAAGCCAAAAGTTCCATTTAAGAATTCAATAGACAGAACTAGTCAGAAGTAACTTTTTAAGTCAACAATGATGAATGGGAGAATAACACTACTGATCCATTAAAATTGAAATATACTTACGATTGAGCAAAACTCTTGGAAAACACCTGACACCGCTAGATTCTCAAAAGGATATAAAAATCGGACCGAATTAGCTAGAATCTCACAACACCAACGTAAAATCTTATAACCAAACCAAAAAATATTTGATCAGTCTCCGCGGAAAATAGTTTACATCACTAGCAGGATTTTATAGTCGTGGATCACATAATTTATTGGTCGTTTGTGGATATTTAACAGAGTATATTCGTTTTATTATATTTTATTTATTCAGTAACCTAATAATTCTTATTTATTGTTTAATTTTGTAGCATAACATTTCAATTTATACCTAATAATTTATTTTTCATATAATGTTGATAAAATAATTCTATTAGTTTGACATACAAGTAAGACTTAGTGTGAAGTAAATGTAACAGTGTAAATTGTCAATTCACGACATACCTTAACTGATGTTAACATGTTAGTCATGCACAAAGGGTCAACGGCCATCATATATGTATATGTCATATATATTGATAAAAGTGTGTGTATATATATATATATATATATATATATATATATATATACACTTTTATCAAATAGGTAGAAGTCAACACTTAGAGGCGACTGTCTTTTTCATGCTAGATGCAATCGTCAGGCCACGAGTGCTGTTATTTTTCTCGGCTATTCATATATACGGGTCAGTGGTCCATTGTGGGTAGTCTATTTTGGCGGTTATTTTACCGGAAGTCGTTTATTTGTTTATTTATTTATTTGGGTTAAATTATTTTGCTTGTTTTTATTTATTTTTATTTTTTATTTTTATTTTTTATCTTATATATTTATTTATTTTTATTTTTTTATTTTGATCGGTGTTTTTATTAACGTAGTAAAAACTTGTTTATATAGCTTATTTAATACTTTTGTTTTTATTTGGGAAGATAATTAAAGCTATTTGTTCAATTTTGGGGTTGATTTTTGTAGTTGGCGGGAACAGTTTTTAATTTGTTTATTACTTCATGTATTTATTTGGATTGATTATTTTTATTTGTTTTTTTTTTCTAACGGCTAGTTTATCCGTATCGGTTGTTAGTTTATTTATATATTTGGATGTATTTAGATCAATTTATTTTATTTGTTGTTATTTATTTGTTACACTGTATATTTTCTCTTTTTGGTTTTTGATTTTCATGTAACGCAGTATATTATCTTTTGTTTTTTATTCATTTGTTATCGTTATATAACAGTTATAGTTTATTTTTATCGTTATATAACAGTTATAGCTAAGTGTTGACGTCTATGTTCACTTTTATATTGACACACGCTCTATCTCTGATATTGAGCACTTTATCCCATAAATATAGCACATTTTAAGACTATATTTCTTCATATATCTACCTATATATATATATATATATATATATATATATATATATATTTCAAAAATTAAGAGATAAGCCAACCACTCTACCTTCGTTTCAAACTTTCGGCATCCTCAGGCGATATATATATATATATATATATATATATATATATATATATATATATATATATATATATATATTGCCAGAACCCATCGCCACTTGTCAGTTATAAATTTTAAGAAAATCAAACAATATATCCTACGAAACACATTTTCCCATTTTTTTTAAAGAAATTTCACAAAATAAATGCATTTATATGCACAAAATTAATTACCAGATATATGCTTTTCGGAGTTACTTTTATTATTTTTTCTTATTCTTTAGCAATTCTAAGGATATCTCTTCGACTATTCTGTTTTTCTCTGATTTTATGGAATCCTTTTGTTTTTCTAGACACAAGACTGTCAAGCGATGGCAGTACCATTTCCAACGCAGACATTTCTAGTTGTGATAAAATTGAAGCTTCAAGCAGATTTAAGTAACTTCTCTCTCTATTTTATTTCGACGATATTATATCTACCATATTCCGTCTATAATGTTTTTTAAAGTTATTTTCATACCAAAATATTTTACAAGTATTATTATGCTACTTTCTCAGGTTTTCCTTGTAAATATTGCACAATTTAAAGCTGATCGATTCTTCAGCCTTCTACTCTTGTAAACCTGTAAATAAATACAGATGTGTCTGTTTTAGAAATGAACGTGAAGTGAAAAGGCATTTTCGTTTTTATTAGGTTGGTACACACTGTTTAAAAAGAGGCCCTTCTTTTGACTGTACGGATTTGACACCTTTAGAAGTCATGTGATATCAACAATAGCAATTGACGAATTAAGAATATAACAATCCGAATAATATTGTAAATCGTTATCTAATTTTTCAGTTTTATGTTTATCTCTTTTAAATAGAAAAATACGTTTAATTCAACACAGAATTTTTGAGTTTTACTCTTTATTTAACCCTTCCGCTGCTAACTACGGAGATCTTCGTTTTTCTTATCTTGCTCCAGCTGGCTAAGTACGGAAACCTACGTTTTCTTGCATACCGCTGGTATGAGTGTCCCGTTGCGCCATCTATCGTAAAATACGGGAAATTCTAACTGTTCTATCATGCAAATTATTATTCAGCCTCGATTTTTCTCTACGTCCTGGTAGTTTCGTATCTAATTTGAAAAATGATGAAGATCGGCTCTACAAGATCCGTCCTATTTATGATTACATTATAAACAGGTTCAAAGCTGTGTACACTCCTGAGGAAAAACGTTCCCTAGATGAAGGGATGCTCAAATGGCGTGGTCGTGTGAGATTTCGGGCCTATAATCCTCAGAGGCATGACAAATATGGGATGAAAGGGTACATTGTTTCCGAGTCGAGTAGTGGTTACGTCTGTAACTATGAACTCTATTGCGGTATTGGCAGAACAGTTCAGCAGATCTGTGGTGGACTTCTGGAGCACCTATATGGCTTTGGCTATAAAGTGTACTTGTACAACTATTACAACAGTGTTGCATTGGCCAAATTCTTTCTGGAAGATGAGCAGAAAGTTCATGTTTGTGGTACACTTCGGCTGAACCGTAGTGCTCCTCGTGACCTGCGGCAGGAAGCTGATCGCCTTCAGCGAGGACAGTTGACATTTCGTAGGGATAGAGATGTGTTAGTGCTCGTGTGGAAGGACAAACGCCCAGTGAAAATGATCTCCACTCTCTGTAAGGATGGAAGATTCTGGTACTCAGGACAAGAACAATCAGCCAATTCGAAAACCTGCATGTGTGCTGGACTACAACAAACATATGTTAGGTGTTGACAAACTGGACCAGATGGCAAAATATTATCCCTGTACGCGCAAAACCATCAAGTGGAACAAGAGATTTGTGCTATATTTGTTTGAATTGTGCATTGTGAACTCCCACATCCTGTACAACAAGGCAAATCCACAGAAAAAACTTGCACTGCTGGATTTCAGGATGGAACTGATTGATGACATTCTTGCAGAATTTGGTCAGGCCGAGGCTGCCGCCCCCGACCATCATTCCTCTGACTCTGAAAATGAAGGGGGACTCCTCAAGCTGTGGTATGTCCAAGGGCACCTAAAATTGATCATGTCAATCGCGTGGTTGGTGGAATGAAAGCTCATGACTTGGTAGAAATTCCACCAACCAATAAGAAAAGGTACCCTTTCCAAGCCATGCAGAGTCTGCAAAAAAGCTGGAAAACGCTCAGAAACAATGTACTTCTGCAAAAAGGACAATGCTTCAAAAGATATCATGTGTATACCTATTACTGATCTGGTAAGTCATTCCCAGGTATATCCATGAAAATGGAATGCTGTAAAACACACTGTCGGTAAAACACATATGTAGGTTGAAATTTGGCATTTTCTTTTAAAATGGCTGGCTGGATGGAGGCAGCACTTGGCAAATGAGTAGCACTGAAAGTGTTAATAAACATAAATTTTGTTTACTGTAATCAAAAGAAGAAAAGGATTATTAACTGCCAACCACGAGAAAACCTATGGCTCTTTTTCCCCCAATGTGCTGTGTCTGTTCAGGAAGTTGACGACCATGGCTCTACATAATTGTTTGTCCTTTGCAGCTATCAATCCTAAACGTCTGCCATCCATTTGCACAAACCTATTAGGTGGGTTATGGGCTATTTTTCTGTCACTCTTGTCCTGTGAGTGTCAAATTTCCCAAGCCCTCTTTCCTCATTATGTGCTCTAGAAATGTCAGCTGTCTCTTTCTGACGCTACGTATAAGTTTTCTTTTCTTTCCATTTTCTCTAAAACTTCGTCATTGTGACATGTTCAGTTCATGACATTCTCAGCATCCTTCTGTAGACCCACGTTACTGTTGCTTCAAGTTTCATTCTTTCTCTGTAATGAGATTATCCAGTATTCGCAGCCATGTTACATAGCAATGTTACATAGCAGTTAAGTACTGTTTTCTTTGTTTCTAACTATATGTTCCGGTTTCTTATTACTTTGCTTAACATTTAGAAGGTATTTTTCGATTTCCAATGCTCCTCCTAATTTCGCTGTCGCACTTTGAATCCTCTGCGAAAACATTTCTCAGACATTTAAATTATTGTACGTGCGTGATTTTGATATATCTAATTTTTAATTTGCATGTTGCTTTGTCGCTTTTTCTTACAACCATTTGGCAGTCTTATATTATGACGCTGATCATGAGTTATCTTGTTTTTGTCGTTTGCCATCAAGGCTATAAATCACGATGTTTGTCTTTGTTTTTAGCGCAAATAACTTATACCTTGCGTCTAACGCAGGAATAAAAAATATTACTAACATCTAAAAATAATCTTTTATGGGAAAGAATTACTGAAAATATAACACATAAATGAAGCATTTGAAAAAAGAATATTGCCTAAGTTGGTTATTATAATGCTGACGTATCATGTTAGCTATTGTAAATGGCTTCCGGCAGTCAACGGGTTTTAAGAAAAGGTCAAATTGCATACAAGTGAAAGAGACTGTGAAATGAAAACCTAGAAATGCTGTTACAAAAAATAAATAAATAAACAACGGAAAGAAGAATTCGGTAGTCATAATTACTCTTGGGATGAAAGTGAAATAATACTGGTTCCTTGTGGAAAAAATCTTCGATTCCAAAGTACTCTTTTAATTTTCAGAATATTCCATTAGTTCTGGTATCTAATGTTATAGTTGATTTGATACGACGTTTTTTGCAAGGCGAATGAAGTCTCTTTACATAGGTAACATTCTTATTTTTGGAAAGGAAAGCTCGGACAACAGTCAACAACAGGTTCAATAAAATGTTATTACTACTGATACTTGTGTTCACCCGGGATGGTCCTCGTGCTATTCATTTAGTACCCGTCACCCCTTCCTCCAGGGTAGTAACATTTATTACAAGAATCAATTCTCTTTCTGGGACCTCTGTATGCCATAAGTCAAACGAATTGGTTGCTAGCCAGAATTGACTATTCCCTTTACCGACTCAAATATATTAGTCTTTCCTTATAACATCATAATAACAAGGACGAAGATTCACTAGCGATAAACATTATTTTTTACACTGTCTGACAGAGAAAAAATAAGAGGAAAAGAAGCTACACAACAAATAGATTAATTTGTTTTTTTTCTGCTTTATTCAATTTTAACTGTGTAAAACTCCAAATAGTCTGCATAAAGAATGGTAGTACCTGGAAAGAAGCGAATACCATCAACGCTCCCTAACCGGCAATGGGAACTCTTCCCCATAACTATATCAAATTTAAACATATACTATTGTTTCTTATATAAAGGGTATATATGCTTAATAAAGACTCGACAACCTAAAGATTGTTCGCATATTTATTTGTAGTCTGTATGGTCATGTAAGTACTGGCCAATAGCCGACTCATGCGCAGACTGACTTACACTCAAAGAGTGACTCGAACTACTTCGTCATATACTGGCAGGAACCAATTCCAGTTTCTCGTCGTTGATTGGTTCGCCCTAGGTATTCAGCCTCGCACTGATATTTGAATTTATATGCAAGAGAACTGTTTCGACAATGGAACAAACCATCTTTGACGAATGAAGGAAATACCCCAAAATAACACGCAAGCTGGTAGTAGAAAAACCTGACGAGACACAAGCTGACATTCTGCCAGTGTTTTTTTTTTTTTACTTTTCCTACCCAACACGATAATTTTAAATAACCGGGGCAGGGGTTGAGACCGAAAACAACCGTTTCTTTAAAGCGTTTAATCTTACGCTCAACAACGCGTTTAATGACATTAATAGGCTAATCATTGTTACAAAACCACAATGAATATTTTCCAATTCCTGATCAAATCTACAGGGAAAAAATCAACAACGCGCGACAAACTAAGGTAGAGATCAGGTTAATGTTACCAGACTTAGGGATCAAAGAATTCTAGTTGTTGTATGGACCTGTGAATGTAGGCCTCCCATAAACACTGGTAATGAACAAACAGTATCATTGGTTCTCCCTCAAGATTCGCCAATTCATTAGTCATTTTCAAGTGGGTCGTTCTCTGTACATTTTCTGTTTTTATGTTCTAAGATGTGTTGTGTAGAAGTAGGGCTACTTTGTATACTCTTAATTAAATGTTGGGGTAACTGCTTAATAATTGCATATATATATATATATATATATATATATATATATATATATGTGTGTATTGTCATCCACAGACAGACTGTTTCGCTGTATTACAGCTCATCAGTGTGGCTAGACGTCCGTTTGCCTCTAGCTAGGATCGAAACTCAACTGAATTAGTGTCAGTCGGGGATTCTACCACTAAGCCGTTGACGCACGGCAGGGATGAAGGAGAATTTAAGCGTATTTATTTTTAGATAAACACACAGTGACAGAGAGAACTCGATTCGATTTACAGAAGAGTCTTGTATTACTAGACGTAATAGTCACTGTTTACAAACCCACACTTCCTCCCCAGAGAGCTCAACCGAACTAAATTTTTCAGGAGCCTTTTGAACGATAAAAATTATTAAAAAAATTAAAAATTTTTTTTTTTTTAAATTAATTCAAATCTTTAGACATACTGGGTTGTAGATTAATATTCTTATGTTTTTATTATTATTATTATTTCATTTAGATTCCTCTGATCTAAAGGAATCTAAATGAAATAATAATAATAATAAAAACATAAGAATATTAATCTACAACCCAGTATGATTTGAATTAATTTAAAAAAAAAAAATTTTTTAATTTTTTTAATAATTTTTATCGTTCAAAATATATATACATATAGATATATATGCGTACACGTATATATATATATATATATATATATATATATATATATATATATATATATATATATATATATATATATATTTTATTTATTTATTTAAATTGCTTTTTATATATATACAAAACATGTTTAGATCTAACATCATTAGTAGGAAATGAATAACTCAATAATATTTTAAAAGCTTTAAATTTATAAGCTTGTGACTCTTCTGATTAAAATTTTATCAGTATGCATTTAACTACTAGGACACATAATGATGAAAGGGGGCTTGGCAAATTGGATACTCACAGGACAGAATGAAAGTAAAATGGACAGAGGAAAATATTGCATAACCTACCTAGCGTGCTTGAGTTAATGGATGGCGGAGTCATGATCATCAACCCGCTGCTAGGGATCCGGCACATAGAAGTAGAAGAAAACGGATCATCGAATCAATTTCTTACTACTCTTTTGTCATGACTGGTTCCCAAATGTTTTCAATCTGGTTAATATCTGGTGATTAAACCCGAACGTGATTACACAATCGGTTTATGTAAAGCCCTGTTTCGGTGTAATTCTCGGAATAGTACAGAACACGTCCCTACAAGAATCCCTGGGAAATATGAACCTATCCACAATGCAGCATATCTATTGTTTTGAAGAATTTAAAATCACTCTTTTATTTTACAACTAATTACCATAAATGCAAGACAGAAAATGAAGTTAATATTTGCCACCAGATATTCTGAGACACGTTTCAAAAGCATCGCAGAATAACTGAAATCGGATTTCAACATTTCGTCGTATCTTTGGGCAAATTCGGTTTCCTCCACGTCAGGAAGGATTAATGTGTACAGCTTGAGGATGGAAATCCCTGCTCAATCTTCTAGCCATTGTCCAGAAGACAGTTTTTGTTAGTTTCAAATTTCTCGGCTATGTAATAAAAAAGAAATCATATTTTGAACCGGTCTTCTGGTGAAGCTGTCATCTGTAACATGGCCTCCTGGTAGTTTGCTTGCTGTGGCTTCTTATTGTTTAAATTTGACAATTGCCTTCAAAACAGATAAAGAACTACAGATTTCATTGCTCCTAGTCGCGCTAAGATGGGACGTTATTTATTTTCAGCTTGAAAGTCTACAATGACACTTTAAATAAACGTGTCAGCCTGATGCTTCGAGTTAATTATAAATATGATACTCTAAATTAAGTTGAGAAATGAATAATTAAAACAGTAATTAACAACAATAATAGAATATAATATCACCCCAAAATATTATATAACGCGTGTAACAGCAAAATTGTCTAAATCGTGTAACGGTATAATTGTCCATCCCACAAACTGTTTAATATAAAAAAAACAACACTAACCTAATTGACTTTCTTTTTTCCAAGTTTTCAGATTACACATTGAGCCATCGTGACACCATTTGCCGTAAGAATCACTGAAAACCCATTTGAGTTATTCTGCTAGAAAGAGAACAGGTTAAAATTATTTTGTGCCAAATCCAGTTTTCCCAACTGAGCAATGGTGAAAGGAAAATGATCATTCAGGCCTTCAGTAATGGTACCAGTATTCATACTTTGGCTTCCATCTTCAATGTCTATTCAAGAACAATCAAGAGAACGGTGAATAATTAAAAAAAGAGGTAACCGTAGAGAGGAAAATGTAGTAAACTCTTCGTAGAACTGGTATTCGGCCATTAATAAATAGAAACTTCGATTAAATATAAGACTTTACGCTACCTCTTTTAACCATTTGCGGGAATCTTTATGGAAACTCAATGGAGTAATGCCCTTTGGTAAAGGTGTGAGTTCATCTCTCCTCCTCCATCTTTGGGTAAATAACAGGGTAAACTGGGCCCTATATCCTTGGTTGGAGCCCGTTTAGTAGATGGAAAACTGAATTCGAAACCAGCTGGTAGAGGGTTGGATTTCGTCTATCTTGCGGCAGCAGTACATGTGTTACACCTACGACTGTAATGGTTTACAGATCTCGTGTGTGTGTGTGTGTGTGTGTGTGTGTTTGATTGTGTGTGTAAGAGAGAGAGAGAAAGAGAGAATGAAATAACTAAATATTTCTTTCAGTGGGAGGAAACTGAGTTCTTAATTTTTGTTTAGTTTTAGGCTAGCTTTTGTTTGGACAAGTCCTATTCCAAACTCCAGCCATTTCTAATAAAAAGTGTCTGTTTTATATCATGATTGCAAATTATTATTTTATTTCCATTTTCACAAGACAATAATACATCAAGTATAACCGTATTTCTCAAAGAAAAAAAAAGATCTATTTGTTTTTTCCGTTTTTTCTCAAACACTTCTATCCTGTTTTGAATATATTTGCTTAAGACAATAACTTAAAAAAAATTGCGCATCTGAATTTCGATTTACAATTCATGTACGAACAACAACAAAAAGGAATTACTATTTCTTAAATTAATTTCTAGGTTTGACTTTAACTGTTGAACTGGTACGATATCTACAACACTGAATTTGTCATGTTGGAAAACGTACATTAAATTGTATTGAGTTCAAAGTTCTGTGCAGAGTTCGTACTGCAGAAAAAAGTAAATTTTATTGGAACTGTATTAATAGTTTATGATAGAGAGCGAGCCCACTTTCCCAAACAACAACAAAAAAACTTAGTTGTCTTATTTCACTTTATCTAAATCTAGATTTTTATCTTATCAGTAGCGAAGTTTACATTAAGAGACTGCATCTTTTTTATTTTACATTATTCTTTTTTATCTTCTTTCAGAAAATATGAAACGAGAGATTCTTTTATCTTTTTTACAGGAAAAAATCTCATTGTGCAAAGGAAGTTCTTTTCATAAATCCATTGTTTCAGGCTTAACTGAGACGTTTAACAGTTAATTTTCGTCACGATAAAAATCGATCGAAAATATTGTTATATACAAATCAAGCGATACACGTTAAGACAAGCTTGTTATTTCTATTATATGTCGTAGACACCCCAGAACATGAGCGATCTAGGTTATTCGCTGGTTGCCTAGTTTCTCTTGCATTCCGTATGTCCTGTACATTCTCATGTTTTGGTAAGGTGTCGTTAAAGAGCGCTATCAGATACCTATAAAAACGGGACACTTCCTGTCTTTTCCTGACTTCTTATTGTTTATGCTGGAGTAACAACACCAATCGGGACCTTCCTCGGGTATGGGGATATCTTTCCCCTTAGTTATTTGAACTTTTACATGCACGCCCGTGCGCACACACACACACAAACACACACACAGAGACACAAACACACACACACAAGTACGTGTATTATCCAATTCATTCCTAACTTGTCATGCTGCTTTTTAAGCGACTGTTCTAACCTAGACAGAGTTACTGAATGATGAATAACCAAACCGGAGGTTGGAAATGAAATGGTAATCTTTATAACATCAACAAAATACAATACTCGCCAGCGTCGTGAAGTAGGTAAACCACTGCTAGTGGTGAACTACTTAGACAGCATATTACCCCCACTTACCATAGTGTCCAACGTATTTATAAGGATTGTGGCATACTCATTAATGTTCATAGGTACTGTATATAAAAGCGACTCACTATTCAGATGTAATTGTTCTAGCAAAGCAAGCTTGTTAACCATTACAACACACCAAGGTTCCCATTTCTAACTTGTAATGTTTTCCTTCTTTTTACTGCATACTCAGTTATATAAAACCAAAATATAAAACATCGCCTTGTTGAAATTAATTCCATTTCCTTACAACCGCCATTTAAATGTCCACATAATGTTGTTAATGCCCTATATCTAACTACGAACAGTGCATGCAACGGTTCTATGAGTGTTGAATTCGCTACGCACTCCTTCCCTCATTATGTCTCCCCCAAATTCAGTTCTTTTTTTTTAATTGCAAACATCAGTTTCTTTGTCGTTCTCATTTTCTTAAATCTTCGTCGTTGTTCACTTGCTCTGTCCATGGCCTTCTTAGTATTCATAGAGAGAACCAAATCTATGCCACTTGAAGCTTTTTCTTTCTCTGTGAGGAAGAGGGACAACATTTTAGCACACTTTTCTTTGTTTCCAACAAAAAAATAACCTAAGTCTTTATACGCCTGATTAGTCTCTGGATTGCCGCTGATTCATATACATTATTTTGCAATCTTTTGCAGATCGAAGCAAAGGTTTACCCTATCAAATTTTTCAAAGTTTTCTTTTTCCCAATTATGTGTCAAAAATGTCAACTGTCTCTTTCTGATGTTAAATATCACAGTTCTTTTTGTTTCCATTTGCTCTAGAACTTTTTCGTGGCCCCCAAGTTTGGTCCTTGGTATTCTCAGCATCCTCCTGTAGAACCACATTTCTGTTACTTCATGTCACGTTTTCCTTTGTGAAAATCTATTCAAACATTTCCCATGTATATAAATTGTTGTATTTTTTTATTTTGTTATCCCCAATTTGTAATTTGCATGTTGGACTCTCCCTTTTACTAACAACCATACATACTGTCTTCTTGGAATTGATGTTTAGTCCTTTCTTCTCGCTTTCCTTCACTACATTCTGTAGATGTTCTTATAGTTTCCTTTCTATGTCTATCAACACTGTGCTATCTGTATATCTGACGTTGTTAAGATTGTGACCGCCAATAATGAATACTGCTAGGACATAATATTTCTCTTGGCATCCCCTCACAGTATAGGTTGTCCGAGGAGAAGGCCCATCCTTGTCTTACACCTCTTTATATCTTTGTTTATTTACTGAATTCATTCTCTATTCATGTGCATGCGGATTGCTGCCAATGCAGGTTTTGGATTATTTTAATACCCTTCACAAATATGTCAAGGTTAATTAGCAGCTCTTTGTGACATACATTACAAAGCACTTTTGCATAATCTTTAAATATGTATACACACTTGCATTTGTATTGTTATTTCTGGTATCATTCTGAGCAAACATACCGCGTTTCTTGTTCAAGTATCTTTAACAAAATTGCTCTTATCTTCCGTATAATATATATGTGATAGTAGGATTTTGCTCAGGCTATTTGTTAGATTTATTTTCAATCAGGATTTTCAGGTTTTAGAATTTTTTTATGGAGACCGACTCTAATGAAAATATTAAAAAATACAAACTATACGATGAATACATGTATTTGGTTTACGATTAGGGCTGTTGAATTCCGATTCATCATGGGACTTAAATTCATCCATTTCCTCCGATTCAAAATCAAATTAAAGAATGGCCCGCAGGAACTTTTGATATTCATAAGTCTATACCTATTTGATATGGTATCGAAATTCGATCATATATCGAAGACCTATTACTAAATACATATCTATTTTCAAAATATATCACCGCTCAATGAAAGCCGCCATTTTGTTCCGACTTACATGATATATCAATCTACTTCCGGCTGGTATTAATAGATTCGACGTATTTGTCTGTCTTCCCTTTTTCATTCTTCTTTCGACATCTGCTTTTCTTTTTCTTTTCCCTCCTTCTCTTTGAGCTTATCTTTCTTCTTTCTTTTCTCCGAATATTCGTATCATCCTTCATTCATGAATTCCTTCCTTCCTTCTATTTTTGTTCGTCTTCAATCATCAATCCTAATACTCTTTGCGTTTGTCTCAATTCCTTGATTCCTCTTTGTTTTGCATTTGTTTTTCTTCATTCTTGCCTACTATACTTTGCATTTCTCTTTCCTATTTCTTTCTCCCTTCTCATATTTTCTTTCTTCCTTCTTTCCTCTTTCTCTCTTTGCATTTGTCCTTCTTTCAGACTGCTCTTTGCTTTTATCTCCCAAACTTCTTTTCTGCTCTTCTTTATATTTGTCTCTCTTCATTATGTCTTCCTCCTCTTTGCGTCTGTTTTTCTTCCTTCTTTCCTACTATTAATTGCGTTTCTCTTTCCGCTTTCTTTTCACATTTTTTTTATTTGTCTTTCTTCCTTATTTCCTCTTCCTTTTAACATTTGTCTTTCTTCCTTCTTTCAATAGGAGGTTGCAAAAACTATTTTGTAGAGTCCCCAAAACGTGTCCGTAGCGTAACTTTGTAACAATGCAAATGTCTGGTAGATTCAAATTAAGGGCAAATGGATAATTCATTCTACCAAGATTTTATAATGTGCATTCATCATCTAAATTAATGAGATTAATTAAAAACTGGAAATATATTTTCTAAATTCAATACGTGTAGTTAAGTTGCTAGAAATAGTCTGATATTATATGATCAGTACGAGATTATTCATCTACAGCTCGTCGTAACGTTACAATTTGTGACAACGTTGGAGATGAGCTTTTAGTTTGTGATAAGAACAATAGTTGTTTACTATGCTACAGTAATGGAACCACAACATCACATATCGCGCAACCAAAATACAATGTTTTTGCAACGTTTAAACAGCGTTCATTTTTGCCTGTCAGGTCCGTCTGGAAGGGTTTATCGATTATAATAATAGGTCATTTATAATACATATTTGTTTTCAATAATTTCATAAATTTACAAAGTATCTTACATCGTTCTCGAAATAATACTTCAGTTCAACTTCAAATCATGCATTAAAGCGATTAGCTTCTTCCATTATATCACACTTCACTGGCGATCATGGCTCTCTACAATTTCCTATCTTTTAAAGCTCTTACAAAATTTTATCTTTTTCTATCTCCGCTAAACCTTGTTCTGGCATCCATTTAGATCGTTGGGAATGTTATACCATGATATTACCTTCCATATGTGCTGTCTCTGTCAAATGTTCCAACACTTCTCTTGTAAGCTATATTTAGTCAAAACTGTTTCTCTCCTATTTCTCTAGAAGTTTAAACTTAAAGGTTAACAATTACAAGGGCGACCGCATCGCCACCAAATGTGACACAAGGTAGATTTTTAAAGTGCGTTTAACGGCCTGTCCGCACGAAATTTCACACGCCTCGTCGGTATTTCCCCATTTTATGACCATGTAATGGTTATGAAATAACAAAACAAGAGGTTGCAGTTAAATAGTATATTGAACAGTAAATACAACAGAAGTGTGTTATATGACTTGGGAGTGTGTATCGGTTGACCAGCGTTCAGTCTATATCACTGTTAATATTTAAGAGCCCCCACCACCACGAGAGATACATGTGGCACAAGGCCGGGTTTAACGTGGGTCATCCGAGACGGAGGCTCGGCCAAAAAATCGCATAAACCGGTTCGGATTCGTCTACCTCCCCAGACGAAATTCTGCCTTTCGGCACAGCCTCGTCCGAGTTCCTCTCTGCCAAAGGCACAGAGTTCGACAGGAGCTGAGAACAGCCTCAGTAGATCAGATTCGGTCAATATTAATATTTAACAGCCCCTCCCCCACGAGGGATATATGTGGCACAAGGCCGAGTTTAACGTGGTTCATCCGAGCCCGGAGGCTCGCCCCCAAAATCCTCGTAGAACCCGCATAAACGGGTTCGGGTCTGTCTACCTCCCCGGACGAAACTCTACCCTTCGACCGGGTTCCTCTCTGCCTTTGGCAGAGAGTTCGACAGGAGATACGAACAGTCTCAGTAGAACAGTCTATATCACTGTTATATTTAACGCCCCCCCCTCACGTGGGTCGTATGTAACACAAGGCCGAGTTTATCGTGGGTTCTCCGAGCCCGTAGGCTCGGCCAAAAATATTCCCTTCGAACCCGTATAAACGGGTTTAGGGCCTGTCTATCTCCCCGGACGAAACTTTGCCGTTCGGCAAAGCTTCGTCCGGGTTCCTCTTCGCCGAAATGGAGAGTTTGACAGTAATGAACGGTCTATATCACTGTTCCCCCGAGGCTTACTTTCCTACAACATTATAGTAAGTGGAAGAGTCCACAATAGGCTCATTAGAGGGAAGACACTACAACACTCCTTTTAGAAACGTTTCAGTAACTGGGCAATAAACTCATCCCCCTCTCGAGGAAAAGGCACTGCTGCGGTTAAAGGCCGCTTGGGCTTTGGCTAATATTGAAATACAAATCCCAGCCAACAGTTTGTATTAGTTTAAGCTCCAGCTGTATATACTGCTATTTATAAGGTAGAGATTTGCATATGAATACAACACCCTCTTTCCATTATATTAAGTAACCGAAAAGATCTTTGTGTTTTAATTTTTTTCCATTTATTGCGTTCAAGAAATACCCATTACCCAATTGTCTATCGAATTTCAATGAGGTGTAGATTCAAACGCTTGCGTTGAACAAATATCCAAACATGTTGCATGTGAAGGAAATTCAGTTTTATTCTAAAAGGTATAGATAACCCTAATTTCTTAAACAAAAGAAGTGAGTTAAACCACGTGCATACCTAGAAACAAATAGCTGCCCAACAACGTTGACTCAGATGAATATAGTTTTTCCTCATTCAGACCCCACATATACTATTGTTAATGTTACTATTATTATTACATTACTAGTATTATTATTAATATTGTTATCATTATTACTATTGTATTATTAATGCTATCATGTTATTAATATTACTATTACCTATTATTGTTATTACCATTACCCATTATTATTAATATTACTATTGCCTATTGTTATTATCATTATTATTACATTATTGTTAATATTATAGTAATACTAATATTAATGACGGAACACTAGCTGTGATAGCACGAAGTCACAAGTCATCGTGACCGAGGATTTGAGTGTGCTAGTGTTGTTCAGATTGTTGATCATTCTAGGTAACACGCTTTCTCCCAGAAACTGTAACTAAGGTCTGCTCAGCATAATTACAGTATGAACCACAGCTTGGCTCTGTGGATGTTGAACAAACACAAATGTGCCTGAGTGAGAGTCTGTAATAGGGATTGGCTAGCCGCCCTAGTAGACGGGTATCCTCGAATATGTGTGTCGAGCTATTATTATTATTATTATTATTATTATTAATATTTTATCACTGCTTACCTATTGTTATTATCCATATCACCTTTCAACTGGTTCACCCCAGGCAAAAAAGAGTTTTGCACCTTGATACATAACGCATTTAACTACCAACGGTCTACGCTGTTGGAATTTTAATTTTTAATTTTAAGGATAAATTCAAACCTAAATTTAAATTTAGATTATAACACAATTAAAGATTTAATAATAATAATAATAATAGTAGTAATAATAATAATAATAATAATAATAATAATAATAATAATAATAATAATAAGTTCCACAAATAACACCGCGAAACAGATATTTTTACCTGATGATTGCATGAAACGGTACTGCCTGCGTGGGCTATTATATATATATATATATATATATATATATATATATATATATATATATATATATATATATATATATATATATATATATGTATATATATATATATATGGGGGTGTAAATACTAAAATATAATTTTAAAGCATGTTATATCTATGAGTTAGAGTGCTCAATATCAGGAATAGAGCATATGTAAATATAAAAGTAGAAACTGAAGTCAAAACCCAGGATTGACGAAGTAGATTGCGTTTAGTATGAAACATGCTATCGCCTCTGTGACTTGAATTTAATATTAACTTATATATATATATATATATATATATATATATATATATATATATATATATATATATATATATATATATACAGGGTTTGGACAAAAGTATTGGAACAGGTGCAAATTCCACTTCTATATTTCAAAGATCTGTTATATTAAGAACTTTAAGTAAAATTTCGTAATTGCGGTTTATATCTATTGTAAATACGTTTATTTATCTAATTTACTGTCTTTGTCTTATTTATTTTTAGAATGTAGTAAAATTTAAACTAAATGCGTGACCTCTCCGAGTTTGAAAAAGGACAAATTGTTGGAGCTCGCATGGCAGGAGCCTCAATCACTAAGGATGCTGAACTTTTTAGTTCTTCAAGAGCTACCATAACAAGAACTATGATGCAATTCGAGAAACAGCGCAAAACCTCTAGCAACCGTAGCAATTCGGGCCGGACTTTCAAACTTACTGACAGGGACCGACGTGCATTGAAACGCAGTGAGGTAAAAAATCATCGGACTACTGAGGTCAAAGTGACTGCTAAGTTGAATAATCATCTGAATAGTCCAGTTTCTACCCCAAACTGTTCGTTGTGAGCTCCATAAGGCTGCATATCATGGGAGAGCCGCCGGAAGGAAACCTCTTCTCTCCACTTACAACATTCAGAAGAGGTTGAAGTGATGCAGAGATCACTATGCCTGGTCTGCAGACCAATGGAAGCAAATCACGAGTCCAGTTTTCTCTTTTCCCAACTTTAGAGCGAGTTTATGTGTGGATGCAGCCCAAAGAAGCTTACAACCATGACTGCCTTCTTTCAACAGTGAAGCATATAGTTGGTTCAGTGATAGTTTCGGCCGCCATATGGAAATGTCTCGGTTCAATAGTTGCCCTGCATGGTAGAATCAGCAGCAAAGATTACCTGAACATTTTGGGAGATCATGTTCATCCAATGTCCCAGACTTTACTCCCTGATGGTGACTGCAACTTCCAAGACGATAATGTTCCAATAAATACCGCTCGAGCGGTTAAGAATTGGTATGAAGAGCATGAAAGTGAGCTAGAACACATGGAGTGGCCTCCCCAATCTCCAGATATCAATATTTTTGAACATTTGTGGTGCATTTTGGAGCGAAAAATTAGGAGCCGCTATATTCTCCACTGTCGTGTCTTAAAGAGCTGGAGCAGATATTAATGGAAGAATGGCTGAAAATTCTTGTGGATGAAGTCAGGAAGCTGCATGATTCCATTCCTAGATGCATTAAAGCTGTATGTGAGGCTAAAGGAGGACCAACTCCATATTAAATACATTTTCTTTGAATTTAACAAGTGTTTCAATTATTTTGTCCAACCCCTGTATATATATGTGTGTTCGTGTGTGTATATGCATATATATGTGTGTGTTGTGTGTGCATGTGTGAGAGAGTGAGTTTATGTGTGTTCATGTGTGTCTATGTATATATATATATATATATATATATATATATGTGTGTGTGTGTGTGTGTGTGTGTGTGTGTGCGTGTGCGTGTGTGTGTGTGTGTGTGTAAATAGTATATAATTAATAATATATTTACGTTTTGTTTGTATGGAGCCAAATGTGATTGTTTGTAATGCGTAAACTCTGAGATTTAATAGTAGACTTTCGGCCGAGATGTTTACTTCAAAACCACGATATATTGTGCAGTTGCCCAGCATAACTCTGGTTTTAAAAGGAAAAGAAAAAAACAGTGGAATCGGTATCTTGCTTTATTGACGATTTTGGTCAGCTTAGATTTATTATTAATTTCGTGAAGGCAAGAAAAAAATTATATTGCGCAGGCACACACACGCAGATATATATATACAGGGTGAATCGAAAATACTTTTACAAACTTTAGGGGCAGGTTACTCACACCAAATCAAAAACCATATATACATATATCCGAAAATCCATTGTTTTTTGAGCTTAAAGAAATTTTACGATAGATGGCGCTGTGTTGCCATGTAGAGTAGGTTACATTTGTCATTCCTGTACATTTGTGGCAAGTTTATCTTCAACGTTTAACGTGTGTAGTAGTAAGTTAACTGAGAAGTATTCCGCTTAACAATGGCAGGATACTCACATCGTGAGCAAGCAGATACGATTTTTACATACGCGAATGTTAATGGATGCGAGGTTGCACGTTTGTATCAAATTGCGTTCCCAGACCGAAGTCATCCAACCTTTTCTGTTGTTTATCGTCGCATTGCTGAGACAGGATCCGTGGCACCACAATCCATGGATCGAGGAAGACTGAGATCCGCTCGTACGCCTGACCACGAAGAACTCATTCTACAGCCTGTCGAAGATGATCTAGGTATCAGCACACGTCAATTGGCCCTAACATCTCATACTTCTCATAGGACCGCATGGAGGGTACTTCAAGAGCAGCTTCTGTATCCGTATCATTTGCAACGTATGCAGGGTCTTTCTCCCTCTGATCACGCACCACAGAATTTTTTTTCCGATGGTTTATTGCACAAACTGCCGATTCGTTGTTTACCTCTTCAGTCTTGTTTACGGATGAGGCAACATTTGGAAGAGATGGAATAACAAATTTATACAATCTAGGGATCAGAATCCCCGTGATATATAAAGGCGAGACATCATCATAAGTTTATGATGAATGTGTGGGCTGGAATTGTAGGTGACTGTCTGGTAGGTCCATATGTTCTACCACCAAATCTTTCAGGAGCTGTCTACAGAATCTTTATTTCGAAGTCACTGCCGGACCTGCTAATAGGAGGACGCATATGGTTTATGCATGATGGGGCTCCAGCACATTTTAGTCACATAATTCGCGATGTACTAGCTGACATGTACCATGAAAGATGGTTAGGTAGGGGAGGACCGGTTCCATTGTCTGCACATTTCCCCACCCTTAGTCATTTGAATTTTTATCTGTGGGTACCACCTAAAACAATTGATTTATGCAGCAGACATTAATAATGCAGAGAAGTTTCATCAATGTGTCATGGGGACCTGCGAATCCATTCGACACCGTGTGGGAGTATTTGAATGGGTCAATGACCCGACCGGTTCATGCGCGTGTAGAAGCAACGGAGGACATTTTTTATCAGTTGCTCTATTGACGTACAACTATGGTCTTTTGGACATATGTATATATGGACATTAACCTTGTATTGGTGTTAGGAATCCGCCCCCAAAATTTGTAAAAGTATTTTTGGATCGTATCTTGGATTGTACATTTAACAGCGTCTACCGTAAGCTTTAAACTTAATAACTCAAAAACGGATTTACGGACATATTTTTATATGAACATTTTTCCTTGTTTTGGAGAGAGGAACCAGCACTAAAAGTCTGTAAACATTATTTTTGATACACTCTGTAGATACATATGAAAATATATATATAAATATGTATAAGCAGTGTGAGTGTGGAGACAAAGGTCAACACCAAATGTCGATAGTTTCTTTCATGCGTGACCGAAATCTTCGGGCCAGTGTCCATAGTAATAGAATTTTGTGGACTTAAATCATTATAGTAATTCATCGATTCTAGAAGACTCCTCAACAGAATGCGGAAAGCAGTGGACGGTCGTTTCGTCCTTTTTTGGTGACTCATCATCATCTTCTATACTCGATGAATTACTATAATGATTTGTCTAATTCCATAAAGTTCTGTTTCTTGTATACCATTGTTTGCCCCAGCTAATGCTCTTCGATGCAGCGGTTCGGGGGAAAGGAAATCCGTGGCTCTTGGGGACAATCCGTTGGGGTATAAATACTTGGATAAATATAACCACGGGATTTGTGAGTAGCGGCGCTATATCGAGTCTATTCAGTTTTTTCTTCGTCACCGAGGCCCGTTGGTACATTTGGTATGACGCTTGCGTTGTATCAAAATAGTCCGGGTTCGGGTCTCGGTACTGGATGCACACTTCTGAAGTTTCCCAAAGTAGGACGAAACGGCCATCCACTGTTTTCTGCATTCTGTTGAGGATTCTTCTAAAATCGATGAAATATTATATATATATATAAATATATATGTGCGCATGTGTGTGTGTGTGTGTGTGTGTGTGTATATAGGAATCAGTACTTCATCGTAAATGTTAGTTTCATGTCTAATGTTTTAATGTGATATTCAGATGAAGTGCCACTGCTGACTATATATATAGGAAACTGAAGGATTAATAGAAGTGTCGAAAGAAGGAAATTTCTACTTCTCAGTTTTTTGTTTAGCGCTAAATTTTTTGGATATTTATAATGATGACATCTAGTTACTTATTTTAGTTTTATATTTCTTTATTTCATTTATTCATGTAGTTGTTTTTACATTTTTCTTTCGTGTATTTTCTTGGTTTTCTGTCAAGGGATTTGAAATCAAGATTATTAGATTTAGGTTATGGAATTTCTCTTCGTCTTTATGACCATGATATGGTTATAGGTAGCCCAGTAGGAATTTGTTTTCTTGTGTGCACGAAATAAATAATAAATACCAAATTCGTCAATGGAGCAATATGCTCATTCCACTCTTGTTTTTAGAACCAGATTTCTGCTGAGAAACTTCATAATATATCGCCATTTAGGAGAAAACCTCTCGGTCGAAAGTCTGCTATTTAGTCTTTGCCAACAATCATATCCCTATATATATATATATATATACATATAGATATATATATATATATATATATATATATATATATTAGAATTGGACATAGTCCGACAATTTATTTAAAGACATTTTATATATATTATGTTTAACGTTCTTTTTATAGATACAAGTATTTAAGCAAATGCTCTGTTTTATAATAAACAGTATTAAATAACATTTACCGGCCTGAATGTCCGAGAAATTTTCATAGATGTTTGTCGGAGAGCGAAAATTTTGTATGAAAATTTCTCGGACATTCAGGCCGGTAAATGTTATTTAATACTGTTTATTATAAAACAGAGCATTTGCTTAAATACTTGTATCTATAAAAAGAACGTTAAACATAATATATATAAAATGTCTTTATATATATATATATATATATATATATATATATATATATATATATATATAGATATAGATACATATATATACATATATATATATATATATATATATATATATATATATATATATATATATATATATATATATGCTTAACTATATACGTATTATTAATTATCCTTTGTAGCAAAAAAGATTGTTATTCGTCAAATTAAAGAGAAAATAATTTACTTTTTCAATTCCATTTTCAAAATCGAATGCCAAGAAAATAATGTTTCGGTTCTGTTTTCTTTTTTCTTTTATTTTCCGTAATGATCGCTTTGTCGATAACATTAAGTAATTATGTCACCAAGCGCCATTTTAAACCAGGACAAGATAAAGTATAAAATATTAAACATCCTAACGTTTTCTTCATTTAAACGACAAAACAAGAAAATAAATATGTTGTTCCGTTTTCTGAAATAATGCAATGCGCTAACATTCGATAATGTGTAAATCTGTTTAAAGAAATATTCTCTTGTTGAGTGACATTTATGCAAACAAAAAATAATTATGTTTATATCTATTTGTAATCACGTAATGCTTTAAGGCCGTCTATTTTCTGTTTGTAATACAGAGATGAAAATAAAAAAATGAAAGAAAAAGGAAATTACATCTAATACAAAAATTATTTCTGATATGCTTTGAGGCCATAAACTGGTTATGGAATTAAGCGACCTCGCTTTATTAATTTGGCTTTTATTTTTATCTCTAGATATTCACTCTTTTAAACTTTCCTCTGTTATTCTGCTTGTAATCGGTCGTTTGATTTGAAATGTGTCGTAGTCTTTACTTACACGTATTTTTCTCGATCGACGATTGACCATGTAATTTCAATAGATATGCTGCTTCTTCTTCTTCTTCTTCTTCTTCTTCTTCTTCTTCTTCTTCTTCTTCTTCTTCTTCTTCTTCTTCTTCTTCTTCCTCCTCCTCCTCCTCCTTTGTAGCTCTTAATAAGTTTTGTCTTTCTGTTATCTCTCCTAAAACTTGTTTCGCCATACATTTACACAATGCGTTCCTTTCCTCTGTCCCCCTTGCTTTCAGTATGTCTTGAAACTATCAGATTTTCCATTCGCTCTTTCCTCATTATATGCACAAGGAATTTCAACTATCTCTTCCTGGTGTTAAGTATCAGTTTCCTTTTTTGGTTCCCTTTTCTCGAAAACGTTGTCGCTCCATGCATTTTCGGTCTCAGCATCCTTCTAGAAAACCACATTTCAGATTCTTCAAATCCCTTCTTTATCTAACAGGACTGAAATCATGGTTCTGTACTCTTTGTTTCTAACGTATTATTTCTTTTTCCTAGTGCTTTGCTTAGCTTTTGGAATGCATCTTCTGCTATCCTAATGTGCCTTAAGTTAACTTAGTGTTTATAATATTCAGAAATCCGTTATCTTTTCAGACAGTATTTGGACTATTGAAATTATTCTTTATTTACGTTGCTTTTGCGATAGCTATGTCCATCCATTATGCAATTTTCTCCAATATATATAATTACTAAGAAAACAGTCTTTTTATTTTTACAAAAATTGATGTCTACCAGAATATGAGAACTTGCGAGTAAACTTATAGAAAAGACTTCGTATTTTAATTCATTCGAACTTTTTTCCTAACTCTTTTATTATAGATGTTGTTGTAAACACAATTTGATCAAGTACCCTCGGGCCATCTTGAAGATTCCATTTCCTGATATATATATATATATATATATATATATATATATATATATATATATGCAGAAATATAGTCTTAAAGTGTGCTATATTTATGGGGTAAAGTGCTCAATATCAGAGATAGAGCGTGTGTAAATATAAAAGTGGACATGGAAGTCAGCACTTAGAGGCGACAGTCTGTTTCATGCTAGGGCAATCGTCAGGCGACTAGTGCTGTTATTTTTCTCGGCTATTTATATAAGGGTCAGTGGTGCATTATGGGTAGTCTATTTTGGCGGTTACTTTTACCGGCTTATTTGTTTATTTATTTATGTCAAATTGTTTTGCTTGTTTTTTGTTTGTTTTTTTGTTTTTTTTTATTTTTATTTTTTATCTTATATATTTATTTATTTATTCTTTTATTTTTATCGGTGTTTTTGGTTAACGTAGTAAAAATTTGTTTATATAGCTTATTTTTGGTAGTCTGTAATGGCCGTCATTACCGGAAATCGCTTGTTCGCTTATTTATTTGGGTCAAATTGTTTTGCTTGTTTTTATTTATTTTCATTTTTATTTTTTATCTTATATATTTGTTTATTTGTCATTGATTAAATCTGTTTGTTGAATTTGTGGTTTTTTCTGACTATTATTTAGGTGGGAACAGTTTTTAATTCATCTATTTAGGTTGGTTATCTTTATTTGTTTTTGTTTTGTTTTGTTTTTTAAACGGCTAGTTTATCGTAATCGGTTGTTAGTTTATTTATATATTTGGATGTGTTTAGATCGATTTATTATACTTGTTGTTATTTATTTGTTACACTATATCTTTTTGGCTTTCGGTTTTTAAGTAACGTAGTATATTATCTTTTATTAATGTTTTTTTTTTGTTTTTTTATTATTATTTTTATTTGTATAACAGTTATAACTTTCATCCGTTCTTTTGTTTTGATTTTATTTCGTATATTCTAACAGGTGTGGTTTTATGATTTGTTTGGAGTAATTTATTTTGCTTATTTTATTGTTGTTTGTTTATATATTTATTTATTTTTCTATTTTAAGTTACGTAGTAAAAATTTGTTTTCATGTCTACATTTTGAGATTAGCTCGGATCTTTTATTTAATAATTTATTTTCATCTGGGAAGGTAATGATAGCTATTTTTTCCTCCAAGCAAAGTTTGCAGGTTTTTGATAGGTTGTTGTAGGCTGATGATTTTTTCCTTATTTTCCAAGATATTTTTGGTGTGGTGTGTGTTTTGTTTTTTATTTCCCAGATATACTTAGAAAGCATTGTGCTGTTCGCATATTTACTATTTGTGAAAGACATTTTGTGTACATAATTTCTTTGTTTCCATGGTCCTTCGGTTACTCCTATATATACTTTTTCTTCATTATCTGCTGATTTTGTCGTGGCTTGGTAGATTACGTTGTTTTGTAAGCAATTACCGTTTAAGGGACATTCGTTTTTTATTCTGCAGTTGCACGTGGGTTTAATTTGTTCGTGTGGTTTGTTAATAATTTTTCTGTTGTGCTTTTTTATTATTTGTGCCATGTTCTCGGTGCAACTGTAGCTGATTTTTACTGTGTTTTTGTTGAATATTTTGTGTAGGGTGCTTGATTCCGGGAAGTGTTTGTGTAAAAGCTTGAAGAATATTTTTCCTATGTTTGTTTTTACGTTTTTGCTGTACGGTGGGTTGAACCATATGATATTTCTTTTTCTGTTGGTCTTTTTTGTGTTCTGTGGTGAGTATGTGAGTGTTGCTGGGAATCCGCTATCTTTTAGGGCTGTTTCGTAGTCTTTCTTGGCCTTGTTAAATATAGATTCATCGGAAGAATTGTCGGAAAGCCTGCGGTTAATCGATTTAGGTATCTGTTTGATTATAGAAGGCGGGTGGTTGGAGTATATATGTATGTACTGTGGTTTATCATTCGGTTTTCTGTATGGTTTGTGTGTGCCTTTTCTTAGGTTGAAGGTGACATCTAGAAAATCTACTTCGTTTAGGTTAGTTTTTATATCTATCTCGAATCCGTTATTTTTGAAAATTTTAATTATTGCTTTTCTAGTTTTATCAGTCTTTTGTTTGTTGCAGTTTCTTAAGATTATGAGACCGTCATCTCTGTAGAGCCCTGTGTCATTTCTATCTATTATTTAGTTCGTGTAGTAAGTAAATGCCTACGATTTCGCATGTCTCTGCACCGTCAAAGCTTTGACGGTGCAGAGACATGCGAAATCGTAGGCATTTACTTACTACACGAACTAAGCAAAATAATAGATAGAAATGACACAGGGCTCTACAGAGATGACGGTCTCATAATCTTAAGAAACTGCAACAAACAAAAGACTGATAAAACTAGAAAAGCAATAATTAAAATTTTCAAAAATAACGGATTCGAGATAGATATAAAAACTAACCTAAACGAAGTAGATTTTCTAGATGTCACCTTCAACCTAAGAAAAGGCACACACAAACCATACAGAAAACCGAATGATAAACCACAGTACATACATATATACTCCAACCACCCGCCTTCTATAATCAAACAGATACCTAAATCGATTAACCGCAGGCTTTCCGACAATTCTTCCGATGAATCTATATTTAACAAGGCCAAGAAAGACTACGAAACAGCCCTAAAAGATAGCGGATTGCCAGCAACACTCACATACTCACCACAGAACACAAAAAAGACCAACAGAAAAAGAAATATCATATGGTTCAACCCACCGTACAGCAAAAACGTAAAAACAAACATAGGAAAAATATTCTTCAAGCTTTTACACAAACACTTCCCGGAATCAAGCACCCTACACAAAATATTCAACAAAAACACAGTAAAAATCAGCTACAGTTGCACCGAGAACATGGCACAAATAATAAAAAAGCACAACAGAAAAATTATTAACAAACCACACGAACAAATTAAACCCACGTGCAACTGCAGAATAAAAAACGAATGTCCCTTAAACGGTAATTGCTTACAAAACAACGTAATCTACCAAGCCACGACAAAATCAGCAGATAATGAAGAAAAAGTATATATAGGAGTAACCGAAGGACCATGGAAACAAAGAAATTATGTACACAAAATGTCTTTCACAAATAGTAAATATGCGAACAGCACAATGCTTTCTAAGTATATCTGGGAAATAAAAAACAAAACACACACCACACCAAAAATATCTTGGAAAATAAGGAAAAAATCATCAGCCTACAACAACCTATCAAAAACCTGCAAACTTTGCTTGGAGGAAAAAATAGCTATCATTACCTTCCCAGATGAAAATAAATTATTAAATAAAAGATCCGAGCTAATCTCAAAATGTAGACATGAAAACAAATTTTTACTACGTAACTTAAAATAGAAAAATAAATAAATATATAAACAAACAACAATAAAATAAGCAAAATAAATTACTCCAAACAAATCATAAAACCACACCTGTTAGAATATACGAAATAAAATCAAAACAAAAGAACGGATGAAAGTTATAACTGTTATACAAATAAAAATAATAATAAAAAAACAAAAAAAAACATTAATAAAAGATAATATACTACGTTACTTAAAAACCGAAAGCCAAAAAGATATAGTGTAACAAATAAATAACAACAAGTATAATAAATCGATCTAAACACATCCAAATATATAAATAAACTAACAACCGATTACGATAAACTAGCCGTTTAAAAAACAAAACAAAACAAAAACAAATAAAGATAACCAACCTAAATAGATGAATTAAAAACTGTTCCCACCTAAATAATAGTCAGAAAAAACCACAAATTCAACAAACAGATTTAATCAATGACAAATAAACAAATATATAAGATAAAAAATAAAAATGAAAATAAATAAAAACAAGCAAAACAATTTGACCCAAATAAATAAGCGAACAAGCGATTTCCGGTAATGACGGCCATTACAGACTACCAAAAATAAGCTATATAAACAAATTTTTACTACGTTAACCAAAAACACCGATAAAAATAAAAGAATAAATAAATAAATATATAAGATAAAAAATAAAAATAAAAAAAAACAAAAAAACAAACAAAAAACAAGCAAAACAATTTGACATAAATAAATAAACAAATAAGCCGGTAAAAGTAACCGCCAAAATAGACTACCCATAATGCACCACTGACCCTTATATAAATAGCCGAGAAAAATAACAGCACTAGTCGCCTGACGATTGCCCTAGCATGAAACAGACTGTCGCCTCTAAGTGCTGACTTCCATGTCCACTTTTATATTTATATATATATATATATATATATATATGTGTGTGTGTGTGTATGTATCTGTTAATTATTTTGTCCTACTAGCATAATATATATTGTTTAACAACCACGGCACGAGATTAAAACATGGTTAAGCAACTTCAACATAAACTGTGTAAACCTCCAGAAGAATATCAGTGGTATATTGTTATCGCCTTTTTACTCAGTTTTAAATGCTTTCGACATATTTTTATCATTACGTGTCCCCACTGCTTTTGATAATATTTTATTTCATTTTTCAGGTCGAAAATTGGTAATATGAATTAATTTATTTGAACTATTATTTTCCTACTGATTATTATAGAAAGGGTTTTATTTGTGTTATTGGAATACCTTACACATATCAATAATTACGAGCGTAAGGTTAAGTCAAATTATACTTTTTTTAAATTTATACACTTGTTTTTAATAATTTCATCGCAAGCAAGGCGGGAATGCTACTCGTACGCAGGAGGTTACAGGGAGTGAAAGTAAGAGAGAAAATACATAAGATACAACAGATTCACAGGATTTATGTAGAAAGACGATGACAATTGACTTTGCATTTAAATTTTTGAAGATTATAGTTATTAGGGAACCGGGGAAATGGAAAGTGGGAAGTGAGAGAAAGGAAATTGATAGTGTAGAAGTGGATATTTCAATAGTAAACGGGTGGGACCTAGAGGCCACTCTAAAAGCAAGCTTAAATTCATATTGTCTCGGTACCAGAACTAATTAAAAATGGTATAATTATTATAGGGCTATTTATTGCAAGAAAGATTATTTATTCATTGTCATTGTAAAACAAGGGGACGATAGAAGCAAAAAACTTATCATAACTGAGAAAAAACAAACATGACAAATTTGAAAATAAAGACCTCGTGTTTACCATTAAGATAAGTAATTTGTCTTTTATCTATAAAAATGTTCAAGAGAAAATAACTTTGGAATATAAAGATAACTCTATGACCTTCTTTCTATTAAAAATTAACATTTCGATCCAATTCTCTTTTATTGCAGAGTATACACTAAGTTATCAACACCTGATTTTTATGAGGTCTTTTTATATTTGAATTTGGGATAGATGTGCAGGAAGTATAACGAAACTCAATGCAGGATGAGATCTCTACGAGCAGAATTCAATTTGAGCTCTAGTCACTTGAATTTATTATCGCACAACGACTTTTGGGAAAAGGAAGAAGTCCGTTACTTCTTCCCGCCTATGGATTAAATAGTAATGTAGCATTTTACCCTTGTGTGATATACTGTTTAAGAGAATTAAACCCTGAATTCAAAACAAGCTTGAAGAGGTGTGTACACCCAGGCTGCAAAGGGATGGCACACTCACTATTGCTCCAATTGTAGTTCATATGGTTACCCTAAAACCTAATTGGTTTCGAGACTCGTGACATGATATCGTGGCAAGATTTGCACCTAAAAGTGTTCACGGAAATTTATTCTTTTCAAATAAAGAAGACTTTTCTGAGGAGGATCGGGTATATTAGTTAACAGCACGGGTTCAACGAACAAAGCTAGAGTTACAGCTCTTTATTTTTCATATTTTATTATTGTTTGTAGGAAATCCCAGAAACCACTTTAACTGGGAATACGTCTCAGCGCTAGATCTTCACTAAGGTTTCTCTTTTTTCAATCATACATTTATTTTTCTTCCTTTTTTACTCATTCTCTTTACATCTGTCTACTTTCTTTTCTTCTCTTCTCTTTTTCATATTTGTCTTTCCTCCTTCTCTTTGCGTTTGACTCTTTTTCTTATTTCCTCTTTCTCTTTGAAGTTCTCATTCCTCTTTCGTTCCTTCTCCTCATATTATTTGTCTTTCTTCCTTCTTTTCTCATTATCTTTCTTTCTTCTCTCCTACTACTCTTTACCTTTGTCTCTCCTCCCTCTTTCCACTTTACTCAGTGTTTGTCCTTCTTCTTTCTTTTATAATTCTCTTTGCGATTTTCTATCTACTTTCTTTCATCCTTCGTTTCGTATTTGTCTTTTTAACTTCTTTTCTCTTTCTCTTTACATCTGCTTTTCTTTCTTTCCTTTTTTTCTTTTCTGCTCCTTCTCTTTACATTTATCTTTCTTTTTTCTTTCCAAATCATTTTAGCTCGCTCCTTCCTTCCTTTCCTTCCTTTCGTTTGTTTCATTTTCATCATTCACCTATTCTACTCTTTGTGCTTGTCTCATTCTTTCCTCTTCTTTTGCGTCTGTTCTATGTCATTCTTCCCTAAGATTCTTTGCGTTTCTCTTTCTTTCTTCCTTTTAATATTGTCTTTCTTTCTTCTTTCTTCATTGCCTTTGTCTCCCTACGTTCTCTTTTCCCCTTCTCTTTGCCATTTGTTTATCTTCCATATTGCTCTGTTTGATTGATTCTTATTTTTCCTTCTATCATTACACATTTTCATTTTCTTATTCGTGTTTAAACTTTTTTTTTCTTTCATTATATTATTTTTTTCAAGTTTTTTTTTCTTGTTTATGGCTTTTTAAAAATTTTCTTTGTTCATTCTTTCTTCACTCTTTCAGGAATTCATTTTTCTTCTTTCTCATCAGCCTCTCTTGCATTTATTCTTTTTCCTTCTTCCTCCACTCTCGCATATATTTCCGTGCTTACTTCTTTTCTCGCCCTCCTTTATTTATTCGTCCTTCCCCTCCTTTAATAATTTCTTTATTTCTTTTTTTCCGCCGTGTCTCTCATGTTTTTTTCTATTATGGTTCAATTCTTCCCTGGCCTCTCGTTTATTCCTGCAATCAAAAATAATTTCTGGCTTTAAATAACCAGGAAAGGGTTGATAAACCGTAGAAAACGAATCAATCTCATTGGCTTAGATTTCTTTCCTTTTTTTTCTTCTTCTTTTTTTTGCCCTTGCTTTTAATTTTATTCTCCAATATTTCACAATTTCATTCTTATCACCCTCTCTTTCATTTATTCTTTCTTTCTTCTCCTTTCTGGGTTTATTTCATTTCTCATTCAATTTTATTTATTTTTCTTTCTTTATTTTAAGCTTTTCTTTCTTTATTCTTTTCGCTGTGCCTTTCATGTTTTTCTTTCTATTATGGTTCAATTCTTTGTCCTCTAATTTATTTTTCAGTGTTCTTTCTTGTGCATTTTTCATTTTCATTTCTCTTTGCTTTCCGATTCTTTTTTACTCTTGTCAACGTTCTTTCATTCTCCTTTGTCAATTTTTATTTCCCACTTTTCCATTCTTTTCTATGTTTCTTTTCTTTTTTATATCTTTCTTGCATTTATTCGTTCGTTCATTCATTCGTTCGTTCGTTCTTTCTTTCTTTCTTTCTTTCTTTCTTTTGTGGATTCCGGGATGAAATCCGGTATCAAATAATAACAAACGCCAAGAATGAATATAGGAAATAAATGTATTAACAGTAATAATACAAACTGGTAATACAGGTTAGTAGTTCCAGGAATGCGGGTTAGTAGAAATATATATATATATATAGTCTTTGGTATCGACGTATCGCTGTATGACTTCTTACTGAGTCTAAGTGCTCGTGACTGTGACTCTTGTGCTACCCTCCTCTATTACTACTGTCCAGCTATTCACTGGTAGTAGTATATGTATACCTTGGATGAGTCCATTTGTGTAAAAAGGGGAGATCCCTGAATAATTCTTTTCTTTTTCTTTCTTTCTTCCTTTCTTTCTTTCTTTCTTTGCATTGTCTGTTTATTCCTTCATTTTCTTTCTTCTTTTTGCTTTTCATTTCGTTCATTTCACGACTTCTTTTCTCCATTCGTCCTTTTACTTGTTCTTACGTACTTTCTTTCTATTTTTTCTTCCATGCCCCCACTATATTTAATTCCTCCACTGTTTCTATCTCCCACTCTTTTGTCCTTACTTTATGTTACCCTTTTCCTCCGTCATTTTCATATTTTCCTCCTCTTATTTATTTTCAACTTCATTGTCATTGAGAAAATAGAAAAATAAAATCGCTAATCGTATCTTTCAGTCTTTAAGTTATTTTTTGTCAAGTATTCTCCTACTAAACGTCCTTGACATTAAATCCATTTATCAGCTCTTTGAATTATTTGCAACATCGACGAATAATTGATTAAAATTGATCAAGTCTTATAACATCACATGCTGCAGAAAAACAAAGTGGCACACATTTCTTACACCCTCGCACAACATGGAAGACAGGCGGTGCATCAGCTTAAACAATGTCCTCCCTGTTGTTTGCGCCATCAGTTAAATTAAACAATGGAAAAAGAAAAAAAAAACTTGAGCTGGATGTAAACGCATTTTATTTCCACGCCTACGCCGCCATTGGAATTATTTATCACACCTTAAGAAATTAGCCCACATTTAACGCTTTTTGAAAAAAATCGCAAGCCGTTAAAGAGTTGACAAAAGCTCTTTAGAATCGTGTGTGTTTGTCAGTTTGCTAGAAACTTAATTTTGTTTTTCAATTCATGCCCGCTTTTATGCAAAGCTCACTAACAGAATTAAAATGCACGCACGTCGTATTGAAGTAGATATAATTCGACTAATATAGATAGGCATCTTAGATTTTAGACTGCAACGAAGTTGCACAATTATAGCACCAATCAAGATAGAACTTGGAATACTAACGAAATGACGCAGGAAACAACCAAGATAATTTTCAAGCCATGTTAAAAGCCCCGTTTATTTCAGCTTTCCGTTTCTGCACATTTCTTTTCAGACACATTGACAAAATTAAAATAAACGCGACTCGTATACAGGTAAATAAATTAGGCTAACATAGACAGAAATAGATTATTTTCTAAAGGTATTTAATGAACGTATCTTTGTCTGAGAAAAGTCCAGTCGAATTCGCAATACTAAAGAAATTGTCCACGAGACAATATGGGGAATTGTCACGCCATATCAAACGCTCATTGCAGATTTCATTATCACCAAGTGGATGTTTCTCCGATCACTACGATCTTACCCTGTCAAAGTATAAGGTCAAGCGTTATCTTCCCCACATAGCCTCATAAACTGTACCTCTTACTTTCTAGTTCCTGCCTTGATTAGCTCTTTGGCTTTTTACAGGGCAAACATTATTTTGCAAAAACAAATATGAATGTAATTCCGATGGTTGAAAGACAAATATGTTTGTGTAGTGATATAGAAAGGGTTGCCTAATTAGCCTAGCTAAGCCATAGTGACTATATAAGTGCCGAAGCATTTAGGGGAATGGCAGAATGCAATACGCGAAATTAACCCATTACCTGCCATGAGCCCCATTTGGGGATCTGTTAAAATTAAACTCACTGCATGTTATTCTTTGTATTTACATTGAATTGCTTACATACATTGCATTTGCAGAGGCGTATTTTACAACACTTTGCCTTTAATGTTTTTATTATTAGCCGTAAGAAGACACTTTCTGCCGTAATTTTACATTTCACGAGTGGAAAAATAATGACTATTTTGAAAAGTATCTTTTTCTAATCAGTATTTTTTGATGTTTTATACACATATATAATTGATGTTCTAATTTCTATAAAATCGACAGTGGTAACTACTGGAATTAAACATAAGGAATAAATAAACTCCTAAATTTAAAAAGAAATTGGCAGGTAATGGGTTAATGACTACGCAGGACTGAGAAAATACGAAGAAAATCACATTTTATAAGACTTTGTGTTGCGTGAGTTTTCCTAGAAAAAAAAGGTGTTAATCTTTGCTTTGACCTTTGTTGAAACTCATATTTAAACAGACACAGGGAAGTTCCAGAAAAAAGCTACACTCTAGACAGATATACTACATGCATGGGGTACATTTTCTTGAAATATATTTGTACTGGTCTCTGGCACTATTTGATATCATTATCTTCTTGAAAATTTATCAAACCATTCTGCCCCACTTATATGACCTTTAAATTTTGGTAACACCTGACAATTTTCTCTCAATAGTTCCTCTGGCCATTTTAATTTTCACCCGCATTTTTATTCATTTAACGTTGTCTCCCAAAATCAATTATTTTTTAAAAACTCCCCTGAAAAAAACAACAACATAAATATTAAAGTTATTCACGATTCATTACTATTTACAAATTGAATTTTACATAATAAATATTTATATCCTTTGATCACCAGTCAACCTTTGACACTTTAGAAATAATTACACTAGCCACAATATCATAGACCAGTAGGGATCGATAGAGAATAGCGTCAATATTTGTAGGGCAATAAGGAAATATTGAATAAATGATGGACGTTTCTTTATCTCTGCGTTACTTTTTCTGCTCGTATGATAAATAATGTCACCGCCTTCTTCTTTGTGCCGTGTCCCTTCCAGTTGTGGACGATCTCTCCAACTTCCTCTCGTGTGAATATCAAACTAGGTGTAGCAAAAAAATATCATGACTCAACAATTGATGCAAATAAAACACTTTTAAATGTTCCCTCATCACAAATAGTCACAAAGAGAAATCTGTACGTGTAGAAAAAGTAAGTCTCACGAATCAACATCAACATTCACTATTAAATAACGATAAAGTAACTTAATGTGGTGGGAGGTCTTTAAAAGCGCTTTAAAGTTTTTGACATACGGTACAAAAAATAGTGAAAAGGGGTTAGGATGTGTAGCACAAGCACGATCGAGAAAATTTTCAAGTTCACTGATAAACAAAAAAGACCTGGATAAATTGACGCTCAGAGACCGTATTGAAGGCAAGAGAGACAGAGGAAAACAGAGAGTAAGCTTCCAAATAAGTTTATGCAATCGTGTTTTAATCAATTTACTACGACGCAAGGGGCTACTGGGAGTGAAAGAAAATGAAAAAAAAAAACTTTAGAAGGAACCAGAAACCCAATCCTAAACAGGAAGCAAGAGATAAACGTGTATCCATATTCAAAAACTGGGGAAGAGTGTGAACGGGAGGACAGGAAAAAATTAACTACTCCTACGGAGAAGAAAAATAATAAAAGAAAAATAATTAGTAAAAAAAAAATATTCGCTGTTTCAGCGGAGACTTTAGAAGTATGGAGTTTAAGAGAGCTTTAGAAGGAACCGGAAACTCAATCTTAAACAGGAAACAAGATATAAACCTTTAGTCTTGTTCAAAAGACTGGGAAGAGTCTGAACGGTACGATAGGCGAATCTACATATATTAAATGCATGGCAGGAAGAGCGACTGGGATGGATGGTGAAACGACCAAGAGCTGGAAATACAGGAAAATGTGGAGGGACATGATTACGCACATCGTAAAGAAAAACGGACCATAGAGGGAAGGATAAGAGTTACTAGTAAAAGAAATTAATGAGATAGGATACATTGAAAATCCCTATACATTTTCTGATATACGGTAGAAAAATGAGAACGGGGAATCAGGATACAATAAAAGTTTAGCATGGCTAAGACAACCTCATAAATATTAGATTAGAATGCAATCAAGACAGAATTTTATTTGGGGAAGAAACTGTAAAAAACAGAACAAAAATAAAACATTGTTTTTTCAGTTTTTCTTACGAACACTCTTTCTACCCTTTTTGTTTGAATGTGATCATTTTTTAAATATAAGAACGTTATCAAACGATCCACCTTCGGAGTAAATTTTCCTCTCTCTCGTCTAAACTTCTTCTCTCTGTGCCACGTCCCTCTATTAAATGAATACGTTTTTTGTATTTTTTGCCTTAAAATCATTATTGAAAACCTCACTTTCACTTGAACCCAAGCTGATTACAACACACATGAGTACAATAGGTTTTCAATCACCAAAGAGAGAACAGAGTTATAAATCAATAAATGCAATATTATGGACCATCAAATCTGATACTAGGTTCATGAAATTTATATATATATATATATATATATATATATATATATATATATATATATATATATATATATATATATATATATATATATAAAATAAATAAATAAATATATAAGATAAAAAATAAAATTAAATAAAAACAAGCAAAATAATTTGACACAAATAAATAAATAAACAAATATACGACTTCCGGTAAAATATCCGCCAAAATAGACTACCCACAATGCACCACTGACTCGTATATATAAATAGCCGATAAAAATAACAGCACTTCTATGTTCACTTTTATATATATATATATATATATATATATATATATATATATATATATGCACATGTTTCATTAAAAATGACAGAAATGGTATTGCGATTAAGATTTTATTTAATTTTTCTTGTGTTCGAACAAGTGTTTTCTTTTATGGACACAGAGTGTGTAGTGTATTTCTTTATGATATATCTAAGTGAACTTAGACATATCATAAAGAAATACGCTACCCCGGTTGACCTGAACAAAAAATTTAAATTAATTATCTATTACAAAAATATTAAAACAACAATCGGAACTGCGGGTTGTTGGGGAAATTATCTTTATGGTCCTTAACAGTAATATATATATAACTGTTGCCTATGAAGCTTATGCGTAGTATCAAACCACTCCTGAATGTTTTCCTGATGTTATATAGACCACGTACCTTTTGTATCTTTTCCAATAAGCCCTTCACGTAGGGGAGGCAGACCGTGGCTGTTTTCTAAGTGTCGTTATCATCGTGTACCCTGTATCTCAGTTTGTGGGGACTACTGTCATGTACCCAGGGTAGTTGTTACATTATAGGATACTGCTTATACTGAACAGTTTTCGTTCGTATGTCTCTATATCGTCATTTATTACATTTGTCTGATATTGTAGGCAGCGGACGATCCCTTTATTTGTATGGGTGCTGGGAGTCGAAGTTGAGTTATTGTCCAGTGACTGTTAGCTTGCGGTATACGGATGTCTTGAACTCCATGCTTTGTTCGAGATATTAGTACATCCAGGAATATTAGTTTGTTGTTTTTTCTCTCTACATTGTGAACTGTATCGATGATCTTATTGAGTTCACATGAACCAGTATTAGCTGAACATATTCCTGGTGAGCACAGAGTATGAAGGTATCATCTACGTATTTGAGCCAAAGAGTTCGAATTACTGATGTTGATTCTAGTACCATTTCCTCAAAGTATTCGTGCATACGTTAGCCACTGCTGGTGATAATGGGGAGCCCATCGCCAACCTTTCATCCTGTCAATATATGTCTGATCCCATTCCGTAGTATGTTGTTTCCTTACAGAAATTCAGCATCTCCATCAGGTTATCTATACTGGTAGGTTCTACCTAGAGATGAGTCCGAGGCCAGTCTGTCCCTGAATATTGCCTTCGTGGTTACATTAGTGAAAAAATTCACCACGTCCAGGCTCACCATCTGGTTGAATTGGATGGGAACCTTTTTATTATTTCCAAAATGTGGGCGGAGTTTCGGATATATGACGCTTATTTTTATTTTATTAATGGGTTAACTATATCCACAAGGAAGGTAAACAGAAGGTGTCACAAGAAGGTTGAACTATACAACGGCCGAAATTTCACGAATATAACAATAAAGATGCGAACAACAATATTAACAATGTAAATAGTATATATATATATATATATATATATATATATATATATATATATATATATATATATATATATATATATATATACAAGGGTTGAATATTTTAATCTTTACGCTCTATACATTCAGTTTTTAGAATTGTGAATTGAGAATTTTTAAAAATATCCGCCCTCTGATCATACTCCTGTCTGGGCAAATACTTTTATATTCTGATATATATATATATATATATATATATATATATATATATTATATGTGGTAATACACACACACACACACACACACACATATATATATATATATATATATATATATATATATATATATATATATATATATATATATATATGTGTGTGTGTGTGTGTGTGTGTGTATTACCACGCAACAAACGTAAACATATGCGAACACACATATCTATGTTTGGATTATATAAAAAATACATAATTATATATGCTGTCCAGTATAAACCATAAATTTAATTTAATACAATTTATACAAATCATCTGCATATATTCAATGTATTAAAGATATATACACAAATATATTTCTATATAGTAGCACTAGCAATCACTGTGCCCTATTACACACACACACACACAAACTCATATATATATATATATATATATATATATATATATATATATATATATATATATATATATATATATATATATATGTATATACAGGCTGTCGATAAAGTCTCTTTACAATTAAAAACAATTATTACAAAAGCAAATGAACAGACAGCTCTGTGGAAATTGTTACAAAATGAGGAACAATTTCTTAACTACTTTAACATATCTTCATATGGGCACCAGTAGTTGCACAAAGTACATCGAGACGGTACACTATTTCCTGTCATGTCCGTTGTAGTATAGCTTCATCAATTGTTTATCATCTGGCACGAGCGCCTGTAAGAGTTGCACTTTGTAAGCATATAATCGCAAGTTATTGTGTAGGGTCTTTTGTACTCTTGAATATGTCTGTAACTGTCTGGCAGCAGTGCGGATGGACTTCGTAGGAGAACGCTAAAAGGCTTGTCTTACCCGATCGATGTTTTCCTCACATGCCCTCGATCGTGAATTCCTCATTTCATCAAAAACTCTCCCTGTCATCACAAATTTATCGTCATGCTTGAATTGATGAACGTGACGTTGGATCTCTTCCATACTTAGTTCTGTAGTTTCGTTCAGTCAGCATATCCGATTTTCTTTAAATAAACCATGACTGCGCATTTTCGTGAGGAGAAGCCATTTTTAGGGCTTCATTTAACAGTACATCTTTCATCAACAGGATACTTGAAATGCACAAAGCCAATGTGATTAAAACCTTTGATAAATACTGAATACATAGAACAAATCTGATTAAGATATCTCATCAATTGCCTTTGTAATATATATTTTAAATTGTAAAGAGATTTTATGGACACGCTGTACATACATATATGCAGCAAATTGCACCAGGTATTCTCACACTGTATTCGACGACTTTCGTATTACACTTTAGACTGCTAAACTTACGAGATATCAGTTATCCTTCTTATACATGAAGGAAACACAACACTTTATCACCGAAGTTCAGAAAGCCACGAAGAATTAGCATTTATAAATAAACATACTAAACCTCACACAGTTTTCCTATAAAATAATGGTCATATGGTGTGAAACGATATCATAACACAGGCTGTCTGTTTTGTAACCTGCGATATCTCGGTGTCGATCTTTTAACCAAATGCGTCAAAACATTATTTACTCTTTTAGTCGCATATATGCTGATGTGCTTCGAAGTTTTTGGCCCGATGCTCTTTCCAGAATCTGAAATAAATGGCCTAAAACCACAGAAACGTTTCTTGAGGTGGAATAATTTATCTTGGTCGTGCTAAAACACTTCAGCATCCATCGTTACATTTTTTTCGGAACTGGGTGTAGCCAAAAACTTTTCAAAAGTCTTCGGAGCGACTTTGGAACTACGTTGGCCCGAGAACTTCCCCATACGCCTTCGTATTAATTTTGAGTAATTGGTCTGGCCAAGAACCTTTTCACAAATCTCCAGAGCAATTATTGAACCTGGGTCTGACTGAGAGTTTTCATCGCACACTGTACTACGTTAGGGAAATTGGTTGAGGAATTTTTTATACACATTCGTAGCGCTTTTGAGAACTGAGTTTGGCCGAGAAATTCCCCACACATCTTCGTTGTAATTTTGAGAACTTGGTCTGGACAAGAACTTTTCAACAAACCTCCATAGTAATTATTGGAATTGGGTTTAGTTATGAGATTTCCCATACACCGTACTACGTTTGGGAACTGTATCTAGATAAGAAATATTTTGACACATATTTGTCCTGCTTTTGGAAACTTGATCTGGGAGAGAACTTTTTATCACCCCTCATATTGTATACAATCGATTTCTAACGATATAAAAATGCGGCAATAATCTCGAATGTACGTGAACATGACTACATTTGAGCATATTATACATTTCATATCATTAATGTATTTTTTCATCTTTAGCAATACTTTATCCTTAAATATTTTATGTGCGAATAACATACATATTTCTAAACTTGGTGGGGGGTCCGGTTTCTGAACACCTAAATTTACAAATTCTAGCCCTAAAGATCTTTACCGTGTTTGAGTACTCCTGTATACTTCAATGTGATATCAGAAAAATGGGATTGTCAATGGTCAGGAATTAGTGCAAGTAAAACTATGTAAGTAACATCTATAATGTAAATACATCACTATTTTTTATTGTATCTATATTTTTCCAAGAGTAAATGTTACATATTTTAACGACGTGTCAAAATAAATAAAAGTAAAGAAAAAATGTTACCTAACTGATACGATATATTTCTCTAAGAAAATCTCTTGTCAAGCCTTTTTTTTCTGTTTTTGATTCTACAGTAATCAAATGATGTTGGGTTGCATTCTTTTTGTTAAAAAGAAAGTAACACTGGCTCATGTTATTCAGGGGAAATAACCGTATTTATTGTATTCACCCGCTGTTGAAATGTTGGTTAATTGTGGTAGATTCCTGTGAGGGACTTTTTCCAAGAATGTAATTATTCCATCATTGTGTTTCAGGAATTGACTTGTTCCCAACAGAGCAGAGAGAATTTTGAAAGAGAAGAAGCAAGTTCAGTTTCAAGAAACAGGTTTATTTTATTGAAGCATTTCAAATGTATTCTCAAGTGATTACTTTGATTTACAAACAATGAATTCTTATCTTGTGCAGAAGATTAATCTTTTCGTTGCCAAACATTAGAAAAGCGTGTTTTGGGAGACGACTGACACTTTGGTTCAGCCTTTTACATTCCTATTCTTGTTCTGAATTCACTTTTTCTTTCTTCTTTTTCCATTACTTCGCAAACAGTTTCTAGGTAGTCTATTGGTTATGAGCCCGGAAAACAGAATCGCCTATCTCTGAGTTCAACTTCCGGTTGAGAGAGCTTGTCTTATCACTAATGCTGTTACAAAAGGTAAGGATCCATATCCTTTCGCTCTCTAAAAAATATCTCATCACTATCATGCCCCCAATAATTGAAAGAAGATATGCACTTGATCAAACCAAATAGATTTAAAACTACCTAGCTTTTCCGCCTTGAAAAGGGGGCAGACATTTCATGAATTACAGTACCGACATAAATTAATACTTTATTTTGAAAGTTTAGCAATTCTTCAAGTTAAACATTTATAGTATATGCAAGAAGGTTAAAATTTAAAATTCAGATGTATTGTAGGGATGCAAAGGGCGATTATCTGTCTTTGGTTGAGACGATGTTACGAGGGTCACGTAACGGTCAGTGAGTAACGTCAGTATTTAGAGTGACTAAGACGTGCTGCTCATTAAGACGTTACAAGCCCACTGCGGTAGCACATACAGAAAAATATAGTCTTACCTGACACATAAAGGACACCACCGACCTGCCTTTTTTCTAGTTGGGAATATTACAAGTAAGACTCTCGCTCTTGTTTGCCATTTCACACTGCTTGTTGTATATATATATATATATATGTTATAATTTCTTTGTATGGGATAAATTAGAAGTAGATATGTATATATCTCTATAAAAAATGTCTTTGAGAACCATGCATGTTTGTCATTCCTTTCAACTATTGTCTTCTGTCCATGTACAAGGAGCGGGGTACTCGAGGGAGAGGGTTACGTTGAGAGAGTTCATATGGGTAGAAGAGGGAGATAATGCGGAACTGAAGATAAGATTGTACTGATCTGGGAAACTCCTTCTTGGGTGACAATTCCACATGGAATATGGAGAGAATGTGGGTGGTTAATTACAATATAAGTGGCATGACATGTCATAGCCGTGAAGGTTAGACCTGGCAAGCCAAGTTTGTCAGAGCACATTCCATAGAAGTAATGATAGAACAGTGAGACGCTTGTCACATCCCATTTGTGAGGGAAAGGATGGAGGGTGGGAATTAATACTTCACCTAAAGGAATTTGGAGATAATTTTGAACTCTACTGAGCATGGAAAGTAAGGACTGGGCAGCTCCTGACAGAATATGACAAGAATACTCCATTTTCGGCCTGATATGGCTCTTGTAAATGTAGAGGGATCCAAACATTTCCCCTTCATCTTTAGTGATAGATTGCCTGTAATTGTTCCATTTGAGGTCAATGGCGAGTTTATGACCAAATAGTCTTATGGTGTTGCTATATTACAGATATAACAATGCCTATCATTCACATTAGAAATATTCTTCTTTGCATAGCACAACCATTACATTAAATACTGTATTAAATAAGTGAATTATTGTCTAATAGTCGTGTAAAATTGATTTTAGATAAAAATCAAGTTCTGCAATTATTATTTAACATTTTCATTTAATTTCTATGCAAGTAAACAGTGATCACAGTTTGGAAGATTAGTGCAGTGTCACATTTGAGGGCACGACAGACCTATTAATTGAAGGTACACATGAAACATTATATAGAAAATAATTTTGAAACATTATATAGAAGGTACATATGAAACATTATATGGAAGGTACACATGAAACTATATAGAAGTTAATCATGAAATATTATATGGAAGGTACACATGAAACATATAGAAGGTAAGCATGAAATATTATATGGAAGGTACACATGAAACATTATATAGAAGGAAAGCATGAAATATTATATGGAAGGTACACATGAAACATTATATAGAAAGTAAGCATGAAACATTATATAGAAGGTGCACATGAAACATTATATAGAAAATAATTATGAAACATTATATAGAAGGTACATATGAAACATTATATAGACGGTACATATAAAACATTATATAGAAGGTATATATGAGACATTATAAGCAAATTTGAATTTCAATATTATCATTTGTGGGTGGTGCAACACTTATCAATACAGAAAATAGAATCAACTGACCAAGTTCAAATTGAGAATAATACTCATGGGAAAGTCTCACCCCATATCTTCTTTTTTCCTATTATTGGTAAAATCCAAGTTCTCATGCCTTGCTAGCTAACCAATCTAGATGGAAAATTTGAATGTAGAAACCTTTCCAACATATCAGGAGCCATCTTGATAGGTTCAGTTTCATTCCACTTAATGTATTACATAATCTTATATAAATAAGCCGGATAGAAATGTATAAAAATAAAAGTTGCTAGATCTAATACATCACTCTGATATTTCAGGCATATATTAATTTTATTTATCACTACTTCATTTTATTTAATGTTTTAACTTATATATATCTATATCTATATCTATATCTCTCTCTCTCTCTCTCTCTCTCTATATATATATATATATATATATATAGTCATGGTAATTTACAGATATTAAAGAAAAAGGTATATATAAAGAGTTATGATGATTGCCTCCATCTTGAAGGGACACCATATTAATATATATATATATATATATATATATATATATATATATATATATATATATATATATGTTAATAGGATATGCCTTCAGGATGTAGTGTGTCCTGGGTAAGATGATAAACTACGTCTGTGTCCTGGCTAAGACGATAAACTACATTCAACAACAAAGCCTTTGATCAGGAGGATTTGAGGAGTGTGGAACCATCTCTTAATTGCTGCTGTTCCCATGTCCACCTTGACCCGTGGTGGTAGCACCTGTTAGGGTCCCAACTATGGGCTAATAGTTAACCCCCAAACTGTCAAACACTGTGAAATTATAAAAAATATGTTTCAATATCAGCAATGTAAAAATAGGTTTTAATAGCAACAATGAATTTTTTGTGGAAAAATTATTACCAGCAATAAATTTTTGAAGGAAAAAAATATTATCAGCAATACATCTTTGTAAATAAGTATTACCAGCAATACATTTTTGAAGAAAAAATATTACCAAAAATACATTTTTGGAAAAAAATATTACCACCAGTAAAAATCTTGTTGGTATTAAATAACCCATTGGGGTTTATATGCTGTAAAACAATTCAAACCTAACCACGATGTAGGTGATCATAACTCTTATATATCTATTTTATTTAACATCTGTAAATTACCATGACTTCCATGGAAAGATAATGGAGTGGTTTCCTGTTGCCTTTTCCACTGTTTTTAATTCAGAATTCTTCTTTTTGTAGACTGACCACCATTCATGACTACAATTTAACTGATAACTGAAAGCTATGTAACTAGACATTTTTCACTATGTTTAATTCTGTTCAGCTTATATACATTTATCTACATATAACCTTCACACACTTAAAAGTTATAATTGTTCAGCTTCAAAATTTAACCTTAAAACTAAAATTCAAATTACTTAGACAAGATGTATGACACAAATATAATTTATACTCATTGTATTAAAAGGTCTTGAAATATGTATCATATAATAAAATAAAAATTTAAGCCTTTACTCGTCAGTTTGTCAGCAGAATTATTTAGTGAATCTTTGATCAGGTGAAAGGTTGGTCACCATTTTACTCAATGCAATTATTATGGAATGCTTCAAATTAAACAGAAATATCACCATTTCACTATATTTTATATATAATGTTCCCCATTGTTATTGAAGAGAATGTGAAAATTGATTAAGTTTAGAAATAATGTATTTGAAGATTGATTTGATGTCATGTTGATTATTAAAGTGATGTTTCTGAACTTTGCAATCAGTTCTGATTTGGGAATAACTTAGATGATATGCCAGGTCACAAATTTCATTTGGGCTGTCTAGTGTTTAGGCCCAAGGCAGGAAATTGAGAAAAGTTAACAAGATAGTAAAATAATCATATTTCCACAATTACCTTAGTCACTGATATAAAGTCTGAATCATGAGTCCAATACCGTCACCATCTATGAAGTCTTGAAAGATTCCAAGTGCTCTGTCCACAGAGATTGGTGGCATAGGGTATAGCATGTCAAAATTCAAAGTATTCAGAATCAACAACCATCAAAGCCATGCTTCTCAAAGGAGAGTTACATTGGTATACCTATGAACCGATACTCGCAATGTTCTTTTTTGGTGAACTGGAGCCAGACAAAATGATTGTCAGCTCTTATTACAATACAGGAACTGCATCCTAATCATCTTGAGGAGATACAATATCTTCTCTTGCCAGTTTGCAATATGTTTGAATAGACTACAGAAATAGAGTTGGTCCAAAAGGAAAAAAACACTGTCAAAAATATCACAAACAATAAACATTATCTACAGCCATTCAGCATCTTTTCAGATGCCCTACTTGCAGAAAAGTGTTTTGTTCCTGTATTGGTCCAGTCAGCTACACGAACCCCTATTTGCTATAAAGAGAAGCAGATGACATTCTTTGAAAGCAGTCTGTCATGAAAGTTCATTGGAAAATTAATTTAGATCTAAAACTTACATGGAGAACGCATGTAAAATATTAATTTAGGAAAAGTATCCTCCTACTTGTTACATTTACAGACACAGAAATCGGAAGATACAAAAACATTTTGAGAGTTAATTTCTACAAAATAAGCAAAGTAATAAGAAATGGGAAAATTTCCTTAGAAATATAACATTATGTTGAACTGCTATGTAATATCTAATCATTTATATAGAAATTAATCCTGGATAATATCCTCGGAGTAGAAGAAGAGTCTTCAATTGAATGTTGTTATACTGACAGGTGTTGAAAAATCTCACGGACAGAATATGTGAGCAGTTTTAAGGAAAATATCAACTACAAAGAAACAAGTACTTAAAACCAGATAGAGACAGTTATAATTTCTAGGACAGCCAATAAGGAAAGTTGGCCTCAATAGTATAACACGCACAAGGCAGACTGAAAGAATGATAAGTAGCAAGTAATGTGTTTGTGTGAATGAATGACAGGAGAAAGACAAAGATGCTTTGCAAAGAGTCAAAAGTTACTTAGACAAACAAAAGAGAGGAAATTGTGGAGAGTTTTGACCACCCACATGTTAACGCTCCTGCTTTCCTCCACATGACCTATATACTTTTGACTAAAACAATACTTTAATATCATAATCTTTTGTATTGATATATAAAATTCTAAAAAATTTATATCGTTTTTGGCAGTTTCTGTATATTTTAATAAAAGCTCTAAGAAAACATATTGCAAATTCAAAGCAAAAATTTGCAACAAAATAAAACAATTAATTTTCAAATGATTTTCTATGCAAAATTTGAATTAAATTTGCAACTGGCAAATGGACAGATTTATGCATTTCAGATCTAGACAAACTATATTTCGAAAGATGACACATACATACCATTGCATATTTAAACATATTTTTAGCTATTAAATAAGCTGAAAATTGTGAATGATACACTTTTGGGTTTAGCAAAAAAATATAATAATCAAAAACATGCAATTTTTGCTCAGAATCATCACGATGACATTAATTATGTATATCAGCTCTAGGCAAAATATATTTCAAAAGAACTCGTATATATAACATGGCATATTTAGATACTTGTTTTTTTTTAATTATCAAATAAGCAAAAAAATTGTGTAAGATTCACTTTTAGGTTAGGTAAAAAATATAGTCCAAAACAAGGAATTTTTAGATCAGAATTGTCAGGATGACATTATTTAATTCCTGCAGCTGTTGTTTTTGTTGTTTGTTCATGTGGAACCAAAGTGTCTGGGACTTTCAGCTTAAAGTTCCTTCCTGATCAGACACATTTCTTTGGCATTTCACTGTTGAGCAATTACTGATGATAGGAACATTTATTCTTATTTGTTTTGTTCCATTCGGCTGATCAAATGCATCCTTTAGACCGAAAATATATATTTCCCCAACGTCAACTTGTCAGCCATGATTTTACATCTCCCCAAGCAAGACCAGCTAATTTAATAGAGAACTAAAAAGGCAGAGAGTAAAAAATAAAACAATAAAACTCACATGTCATCAGGGCATAAATAAGATTTTTTATTAAAAAAATCTTATACTCAGATATAATTCATTATTAAGGAAGATTTTGAATAAAAATAAAACTGAATAGCAACAGAATGTCTTCCAAATATCGGTCTAGATTATCAGCTAGAAGAACCATCTAAGATGCCAAAATTAAACAAGTACAAAAATTTTAATATCTGGGAAGTGTTTTAACGGATGGTGTGAAAATATGACACCAAAATCTGAATGTGCATTAGAATAGTGAAAGATGCCTTCTAAAAGCTAAACAAAGTATTAGGAATCAGGAAAACGTTATTAGAAACAAAGAAAAGAGTGCTGAATATAGATGTAATATCAGTCCACCTCTATAGAAGTGAATCCTGGAATATCACAGATGAAGAAGGGAAACAGAAATGCATTTTTACAGAAGAATATGCTGGAGAGAACTTGTGAACAATGGTGTTTGAAGGATAATGTAAACAAAAAGGAAATTTTATTTAGAATTAGAACGAGAGAGGGTTGTAATTCCTTGGACACATAATGAGGAAAGATGACTTTGAAAATTTGACACTCACAAGTTATACTGAGTAAAGGAGCAATTAACCTAACTAACAATACTGGTCAAGTGACATTTCTTGCTTTTTGCCATTTTAAGTTTTCTCAGATTTTCTTTTTGCCACATTTTAAAGTAATTTTCTTTAGTTTTAATTTTATTGTTTTTTTTTGTCTCACTTTTTAAAGTATTTTTCTTATTTAACATGTCTTAAAAATGAAAAAAAAATGTTAATATTTCATGTTTAAAATATGCTTTATTCCTTCTTTACTAATTTGACCTTTCTCATCTTTAAAAGCTTCGTTCTAATACAAATACTATTAATATAGAATGGTATTGATAGGTAAATGGGTAGAACATGCAATTTCGGTAGAACATACTCTTTGACTTTCTTCAAGCTGTATTTGGTAAAGCTAATCACTTGTTAACTGTTGGAATTTATGAGGCAGTTGCGAGTTCGGGCTATTGGCAAAATAGTGAAATGTAATTTGGTTCAGTGATTCAAATAGAAGCAAACTCATGAGGAAGACTTATCAAAGAGAAATTAATATTGAAGCATTAACTAAGATATATCTGGGCATGAACAATAGAATGCTAATAGTTTATCCCTGTAGGTCTGATTCGACGTTTAGATGGTAACTAAATACAACTGGTACTTAAAGGAGGCTGGTGGGTCTGATGGCTGAAACACTAGGATGGTAATAACCAATTTTATGACAACAGTACAAATAAAACAATCAATTTACAATTATAATAAATCATCATTTCAGAAATTCAAATGAAAAATCATTAAATCAAACATATTTGTAATTCTAAGTATTATTTAAATATCCCAACAAATGGTCTAACATATATGCAAAGTCAAACACTTGGAACAGATTTGTTAATATTTTTCCTCTATGTATTTAAGATAGGAGCCATGATACTGACATAGTGAAGGCACATGGTACACCATGTGCCTTCACTATGTCAGTATCATGGCTCCTATCTTATTTCTCTTTGGGGATTAGTGTAGCAGCAGAATTTGACTAGTGCAGAATGTTATTTCTTCAAATGTCTCTAAGCAATGGACCAATTATTCCAGTTTTGCCAACTTTGGCTTTTTATAGATCTTAGAAGCTTAAATGGTCTGAGAAATAAATTTGGCTAATATGATTTGCTCGTTATTCATCATACTAATCACATCTAGTGTTTAAACATATACCCACATGTGGAAATGATCGCCAAGTCTGTGAGCATGTGAGCTGATATTTTCTTTGGAATCATATGACAGTCTATTTTTAGAATTAGCTACAACCTAAAAAACTGTAACAACCTAAAAAAAAAAATTACCTTTACATTAATTTTATTTATACATAGTAGGTGTTTTTTTTCGAGAGATCCTCTTCTTCCAACAGACTTCTAAACTGATTGTAGAAATTTTAGGAAAAAGATAATGGATTGTTTGGTGATGGCTGTCATGGATGTCTTAACAATTTCTTTCTACATTTTCTCCTGTCTTCTGGTCACTGAGAAACATCATCATCTTTAATCAAGGGTTGACTGAATGAACATAAAACATGCATCTCTCTCAAAAATTTGTCTTCAACCTAAATAATGTTTTCCAAAATCCCAATAAATCAATCCAGAAGTCTGGATAAGAGATTTTCTGATCATCTTGCAAAATTTAATGCACATTATACACCCAGTCAGTGGAGGCCAAAAACTTGCCAACTGCATTATCATGCAGAGGTGTATACCATTGGAAAAAGAGGTCACTTTTTGCACTATCTATATCTATCTTTTGACTTTCTAGCAAGCCCAAACTATATCTATCCTTAAGATTCTCATGCAAACAAATCCTATCTATATCTTTTTGACTCTTGTGTAAACCAGACTTGTCTATATTTTTTTTAATACCATACAAGCAAAACTTATGCCTACCTTTTCAACTCTAATGCAAACAAAACCTATGTCCATCTCTTTTGACTCTCTTCCAAACAAAACACATGTTTACCTGCTTTTTACTCATGAAAATCAAACCTTTGTCTACCTATTTGACTCTCTTTCAAACTAATCTCATGTTAAATGTTTTGACTCATGTGCAAGCCAAACCAATATTTAACATTTTGAATCTCATGTAATACATTCTTTCTATAGATACAAATATTTAAGTAAATGCTCTGTTTATAATAAACAGTAGTAACAACACTTACTGGTCTGAATATCTGATATCTCAATGCGTATCCAAATGGAAACAAATGACGTCACACATTATGAAATGGACAAAGTCCGACAATTATATTTTAAGATATTTTTTATGTTTATACATTCTTTTTATACATACAAATATTTAAGTAAATGCTCTGTTTATAATAAACAGTATTAAACAACATTTACCAGCCTGAATGTCCGAGAAATTTTCATAGAAAACATGCTTCCTCCAGTAAATGTTGTTCAGTCTGGTAAATGTTGTTAATACTGTCCATTTCATAATGTGTGACATCTCATGTAATCTAAAGTTATGTTCACCTCATTTGATTCTCGTGTAAACCAAACATATGTCTACCTGCTTATGACTACCAATCAAATAATTATCAGAACAACAAAATTAGGTCTTAAATAAATTGGAAAATGTAGAAATGCTGTAATAATCAAATGTATGCAAATAGCAAAAGCCTTTTGATTTAATTGGTACACACATTTCAACCAGACAATCAGCACATAATTTCAACAGATTTGTTTGTTTGCTTTTTAAAATATTGTCATATTTTGCTGTATTTTTCGACTGTTTTAAAACAATCCTTGAATCACTAAAACTTGTACATATTTGCTTACCTGCATTTTATCTCTCAACCGAGCTAATGTTTTTCAATGTTGACCTTATGGTAATGAGGGGGAATCAAGTAGAATTCCAGATTCTCTTTGAGAGACTGTTATTTCAGTCAGGTTTATTTCCACAAGGTGCAGCATTTCCATATATGCATTATGCAGACATTTGGGTTGAGGCAGATGTGTAATGATAACAAAAGAATAGGGAATGTCAGAAGATGAGACGATTGCTTATTGGCTAAGGATGTTTTAGGCACTGAATCATGATGCTCATGTAACTGCTAGGCAGCTCAGCTTTAATAAAATCACGAGACAATGTTAATGAATAAATAACAAGGACTTACATATACATTTATAACAAAGTTTATATCTCTCTCTCACTGTCTCTGTTTCTGTCTGTCTGTCTGTCATTCTCTCTCTGTCTGTCTCTCTCTTTCTTTACATATATATATATATATATATATATATATATATATATATATATATATATATATATATATATATATATATGTAATTATTTATTTGAAAATTATAACATAAATGTGTTATAAAATCACTACAAACATAGCCATTTTGTTTCAACACTTCTGGTGTCTTACCAAGTGATGGTGTTGAATTATATTTTCTCTACTCTGTATTGAGCATTCTTTTTAGAATAGTATTTGTTGGTTATTAGAAGTTATTCCATATACACCAATCCTATGCTTGGATATATATATATATATACATACATATATATATATGTATATATATATATATATATATATATATATGATTAATACAAATATAAAATTTGTCACTTAGCTGATTGATGCTATATTCAACACCGCACATCTGTAACTTTGTAGAGAAACCCTTTTGTAATTGTTCAGTTCACTCATCCGGAGATCTATGTACATATATATATATATATATATATATATATATATATATATATATATATATATATATATAGCAAAACAGTCTGTCTGTGGATGACAAAAATATTAGCTCCTGAAAAATTAATTTCGGTTGAGCCCTCTGGTTTGAGGTGTGAACTTGTAAAACAGTGACTATTTAAGCTAATACTGCACGACTCCTCGACAGAATTAAGTCACTGTCAGTCACTGTGTGTTTATCTTAATCTAAAAATAAACACGCTAAAATTCACCTTCATCCCGTACCATATGCTGATGGCTTAGTGGGAGAAGTTCAGTCGGGTTTCGATCCTAGCTAGAAGCAACCGGATGTCTAGCCACAGTGATGAGCTGTGAAACAGCAAAACAGTCTATCTGTGGATGACAAATATATATATATATATATATATATATATATATATATATATATATATATACACTGTCCCCTCCATAAGAATTAGAATGGCATGGCCAATTTCTTTGTTTCTGTTGTTCACTGAAGACATTTGTGTTTAAGATCAAAAAATGAATATTAGACAACAGTTCAGAATTTCAGCTTTTATTTTCTGGTATTTAAATTTAGATGTATTAAACAACTTAGGAAATACCACCTTTTTTATCAGATCGCCCCATTTTTAGGTGAGCAAAAATAAAGGAACAGACAGTTTTAATGTAACTAACATTTAGTATTTGATTGCATAACACTTGCTTCCAATATCTGCATCAAGCCTGTGACCCATTGACATCAGCAAACCGGTGTATTCTTCATTTGTGATGCTTTTCCAAACATTTAGCACAGCCTATTTCAGTTCTTGTTTGTTTTGGGGTATTCTTCTTCAGTCACCTCTTCACAAGATGAAATGCATTCTCTATTGGGTTATGGTCGGGTGATTGACTTGGCCAGACTAAAACAGTCCACTTTTTTCCCCTCATGAATCCTTTGTTGTGTTGACAGTATGTTCAGGGCAATTGTGCTGCTGCACAATAAATTTCCTTTTGATTAGTTTGCACGAATTTGTTTGTAAATTAGCAGACAAAAGGATTCTGTAGATTTCTGAATTCATTCTGCCATTACCATCCTGAGTTATGTCATCAATAAATATGAATGAACCATTTCCAGAAGCAACCATGCAAGCCCAAGCCAAGACACTGCCTTTACCATCTTTCACAGATGAGCTTGCATAATTTAGATCATAAGAAGATCCTTTCTTTCTCCACACTTTGGCCTTTCATTCAATTCAGTAGAGATTAATCTTGGCCCCATATGTCTATAAAACTTTCTTTCAGAACTTTGTCACTGATCTCTGTATTTTCTTCCCATTTTCAATCTGGTCTTCCCATTCTTACTGCTGATGAGTGGTTTGCAACTTGTGATATGGCCTCTATATTTCTTCTCTCAAAGTCTCCTTCAAATGGTGGACCATTAAACCTTCACCCCTGCACTGTGATGGTTTGTTGCTGATGTCACTGTCTGTTGCTTTGGGGTTTTTCCTCACAGCTGTTACAATGATTCTGTCATAAACTGCTGTTGTTTTTCCTTGACCAACATGTTCTTTGTCTGTTTCTCAGTACACCAATAGTTTATTTCTTTTTCAATGGTTGTATTCGCTATGTTCAATGTTTATCCAATGGCTATCAATATTCCTTCTCTTCTCAGCATCAAAATGGCTTGCTTTTCCCATAGGCAGCCCTCTCATCTTCATGTTGGTTAATCCTTTTGAACAAGAAATGCAATCTTTACAGGTGAAACCAAAGGCTAAAAACCGAGAGTAGTCATTCAGAAATATTTAATGTTTAAACTATCAATCTAATAGGCAACATCTGGGCAACGAGAAACAATGTCAGTCACATGTTCCAGGAGCTTTGCTCACATGAAAAATGGGTGGGTTCAAACAAAAGGTGATATGTCCTAAGTTGTTTAACACATATAAATGCCAGGAAGTAAAAGCTGAAATTCTGAACTCTTTTTACCCATTGAACTTTTGATCTTAAACCTTAAACTTTTGATGTTTCAGATGTTGTATGCACCAGCCTTCTTCAGCTGATATATATTGGAATTTTGAACCAAACCCTTTTGTTAATTTCCAACCAATAGAAACTTTGATTTAAATGGTGTGTTGTATTATGTAACATTTTTGGCATGTTTGCAATATTGTCTGTTATTTGGTAGTAAATAAAGTTTGGGTGTGTTTTAAAATGGTATATATGTGGCTATATAATTGTCTTAGAAATAGGGTTTATTTCCTATAATTCCTTTTTAGAGAAAAACCAACCTAGTGCATCCCATTCCAACCAACTTTTTTATATCAAGAAAGCTTTCTCTCACCCCTTAAGTTAAGCAACAAGAATTCTAAGCCAAAGGATTTCATTACTGAAAATTCTAAAACAAATTATTTCAAAAACTTTAACAAATTTCCAGCCACCCATTTTGTTCTAATGTTCCAGTCTATTTGAGAGGCATGTCTAATTACAGTAGCAGAAAGATAAAGAAATACAAGAGTCAAAATGATATGTTTACCAAATTTGTTTAAACTGTACAGTGAGACGATTCTGAAATTATTAGAAGACCAACTTGGATTTATTATTGGTTGATGTAAGCAGATGAAAATATGTTTATGGAATTCAAGGAAGCAGAAAGAAAGGACTAAATATTAATGGTGCAGCAATGGAATGCATAGTTGTCAGTAAAAGTTGTGAATAATGCAGGAATGGTGTCAAAATGAAGATGATGCAGAAATGTTAGTTACTGACAGACAGTGGAGAGTGTGACACAGAACTTTGAATGCTTGTTGGAATAGTGAAAAGTATTTACAGATTTACGCTAATTATATTCAGTCTATTGCCTGGCAAGCTTGAGTGATTGGATGGTGGAGCAAGTTTGGCTCTTTTGATTGCAATCTGGTCCTCTGTTGGCAGAGATTTCTTTTGGTGAGTCTTACTTCTGCTGTATGCAACAGGCAACAATAAACTATGGGAGAACTCAAAATTGATTGCTTCATTTAAGTATTGCATTAATATTTATGTGTATCTTTTAAAAGTTCAGTGATAATTCTTCTTCTTAATTTAAAGACAATTTGATGTGTGTAGGTCCTTACTTTCCAAACAAATAATTATTTTTATTTCATGGATGACTTTTACTGGATTTTGCAATAGACTTTAATTATTCCCAAATTTATTTTCATGTTATAAAAATTGTTACTGTACAAAAAGATTCACAGCAAAAAATCACATAAAAATTCGATGAAAATAATTGAAGTAATGAAAACTTCAGAATCCAAAATTTCAGGATTGCAGATTCAGATCTGGCCCAGAATGTTTTTAATTTGCTCACGGAATCGGCCTGATTCCAAAATGGTATCATATGTTGGGCTACGGCCTCTAGGGGTAAAGTTGAAAAAGTGTGACACACTGACATTCACATTTATTTATATAGATTTTCAGTAAAGAAGCAATTTTCCTGAGAAAGCTCTATTGTTAGATTAATGGATGGAATGAAATTTTCTGAATATTTAATAAAAGAGTTTGCTGGAATAAGAATTTCCAGAGTGGATTTTTCTCCAAAAATGAATACTCGTCCTTGTCCATCTATGTGTAACTCAAAGGTACATAGATAATGGCAGATCCCGTCTTTTTCTTTATATATTATCTTAAATAGATGCACACACACACACACACACACACACACACACACACACAAACACACACACACACACTGTGTATATGCTCACGAGGAAGATAAAAATTCAGTAGCTTAATGTATATTCATTGGCTGAATTTTCTCTGAAATTTCCACTGAACACTACACTAACTTTATTTTTAATATTCACCACTGAATTGAATATATTGATGTGGAAAAAAGCCTGGGTATAAGAATAAATATTTGTAAAGTAGTGCAATGATTAGTGGCACAGGATGGGCCATCAGTATGCCCAGTTCAACATTCAGTTGAATTTATCACTGTCACTTTTGCAGAAATACTCCTGGGAGAGGTATAAATCCATGTCTTCTCCCCTAGTTATGGGTTAAATGGTAAGTCCAAGTGGGTTATCTAGCCTTGGTTGGCAAACAGTTAAGGAGAAGGATAACCCTGTATTCAAAACATGAGAAGGGCTGTTTGAAGATATCTTTGCACTTTTTGCACCATTGATCTGTCATTAGTTTTTCTGAAGAGTGCGGCTGGCTGGTTTTAAACAAGCCCTCATTATCATAATGTGGGTATATGTGGGAGTCTTATAAAAACTAACCTGTTTGGCTTTTTTATGATGTTGTCAATTGGAGGGTCCTAGTAGGCACACACACACACTTGAATTTCAAATAGATGGTGTGTTGGAATAAAGAGGTGACTAGAATTTTTTTTAGTTTTTATAGTTTTTATTAATATAATTGTTGTGGTAGGATCCACCTAATTTGCATAGTGGAGTACCGACTATATAAATATGGTTGGTACCGGGAAGACAGGAGAGGCGAATCAAGAGATTCAACTAGAGACTCTGCCCGACTGCGACTTAGTCAACACATTCTCCAGGAACGGTCTTCCCAGGAACATACAAAAGACTATATGTAAATATTGTGTACCCTTTCATGTTTCAATACATTTTGTTCTAAGTACATTTTGTGTTGCATTATTATTCCATGCATTAGTCAAGTTTCAACAATAATGTTTGCATCTTAAATTAAGGTGTGGGATGAAAAATCCTGAATCTTTAAAAAAAAGGAATGAATAAGCCTCTAACTGTGGGATTTTTTTACCCAAAAGCGAATAATCATCTTGGCCTGTGCTTTTTGAATCTCAAAGTTATTCATATACAAGCTATTTGTTCAGTTAAAATGTCATAAAAATAACAAAGATGATGATGCAATTCATGTAATTCTAACATTAATTTACAATAATATTAATAGGAATGAAATATCAACAAGAAAATGCAGTGATAATTTTTTTACACTTTCTTTATTCCCAGGTTAAGCACAGAATTAATGTCAAAAGCAATAAAATGTGACACTATACATAAAGCAAGTTCGTAACAAGTAAACAGTTATACAAAAATGAATTGATTTAAAACTAAAATTACATTATGAGGAAACATGCAATAAAACAAATATTATTTTTCTCTCTGTTAGAACAATTAAAACAATTTTGTATATTTTTATTCACTCATTTTTTTTGTTTCAATGACATATCCCTTCAGGATAAATGGCAGTCACAGATTCCTTTTTTTTATTATCTGGGAATTATTAGCACCTTTTTGACAAGATTTTGCAGTATTTTCCTGTTAACTTCTCAGTCATTTGAAATTCAGTGTTGTTCTTCTATTAGATTAGTTACTAATTACATCACTTAGCATACTACAGGGGTGCTATTTGATGTAATTTAATATTTAATAAACAAAAGTGAGTACATTTTATTCTTGATGTTGAATTATTTTATAATATAATAATTATTTATATTATTGTAGCTTGAGAAATTAAATTATGTATTATATATTTTAGGGTCCCAGCTATGGATAAATAGTGAACAACCAAACAAAAACAAAACACTATGAAAGTATAAAAATACATTTTTATAGTAAAATTATGAAAAATATGCATTTGTGGTTGAATGAGTAACAATACATTTTATCCGTAGTTGAATGCATACAAAATATATTTAGTTGTAGCGATGAAATTGTGTTCAAAATATTTTGATTTAGGCATTAAATAACCCTTAGAGGAGTTGATATGCCACTAAACAAAATGACCCAACTAAAATTAAATAATATATATATATATTTGAATTTAAGCATTTTCTTTTCACTTTTATAAATTTTCTATAGTCATGTATGTTGGCTTGAAAAAGGAATATTTCTTTTAGGAAATGAGATATTTGAAAAATTCAGGGTTCAGATTTATATTTTAGTAAAATTCAGCAGCAGCACTCTCAAGAAATTTTCATTTAAGTAAGTTTCTCTTTTAATAAATAGTTTCATTGTATATATTTTATATTTATTTAGCTTCATCAGAAATTTTGGAAGTGCCACTTGATGAATTTTTTTAAAATAGCAAAACATTAAATTAATAAAGGTTTCCATACTTGTTCCTTATTTAATCATTTTGTTGGATTTTATTCATGATATCAACTCATTAATAATAATTAATTAATAACGGAAGCATAAAGAACACATATACCCAGAATTAGAAAGAGACTCCAAAATTTTATTCACATGTAATGAGGAAAGAAGGCGTAGAAAATTTGACACTCACAGGATACATTGAAGAGAGAGTAAGGGGAAGTGGATCACCTACCTAAATGGCTTGTGTGAACTGACTAGAAGAATAAGGGATGGAAAAGAGATAAAAATTTTCGAAGAGCTACAATGAATAGGAAGTTGTGGGGAGATATGATCACCCATGTCCTGAAGGAGTATGACACACAGAATAAGTAGATCTTTTTTTACCACTTCACCCCAAGCAAGACAATAACGCTATTAAGAAGCAAGGGGTTACTGGGTGTGAAAGAATATGAGAAAATCAAAAACATTATTAAGCAAAGAGAACAATTTAAGATGACAAAAGATAAGAATTTTAACGAACAAAATTAACAATGTACAGTTGACCAACATATAGCAATAGACAAACCAAAACAAAACACACATGGCCTGAAGATTGCATTTAAACAAACTGTTGCCACTCAGTTTTGACACCAGTGTCCACTATTATATTTACATATGTTCTGTCCCTGATATTGAGCACTTTTACACATACATATAGAATAATTAAAGCTATATTTTTGTG
>OZ038495.1:46896013-46976013 GCA_964036315.1 Acanthosepion esculentum | reverse complement strand
GCACATCACGTACACACATGCTACAGATAATCATATAGAAATATAGTTATCTCTACTTTCTAAGCTGTTATTTCTGCAGATGAATATACATATATATATATATATATATATATATATATATATATATATATATATATATATATGTATGTGTGTGTGTGTGTTTGTTGCATTTGAATAAATACTATCAGCAGTAGAATATATTTAAGTTAGATTTTTAAGTTATGAAAAACAGCTGTAAACAAAGTGAATTAAAACATTTTAATATTATTTTCCCCTTAGATGCTTGTATGAACTTACAACAACCTCATTCAGAAACCTTCTAACTTCAGTGGCTCTTGGGCTTTGTATTACTTAAAGAATAATATAAAAAAAATCTAATATTATCTAATTATATATTAATCCTCACTTAAAATCATTTGCATTTCAATTGATTTTATATCAAATGACATTATTGATTAATCTCTTGTAGTTTGTGTCATCATATGAGAAATCTAATATAAAGATACAATGACCTCTGGTCAACGAAGTTACCCCACTTAATTTCACCACAAAGATTATGTAATTAATCACTGCAGGAGAGAAAGTTCTCTGTGGATTTTACTTAATGTAGGTTATTTCAGAATTTATGCATCTATATTTCCCTTTGCTTTCAATATTTATGATTCTAATTAAACATAATAGCCAATTTATGACATCTCAACCTTTGCTGAGCTATTCAATGTTGAAATGAGTTTCTTATTATGCTTAAGACTATAGGTGAACATTTGCCAGGTTTATACTTGAATTCATAGCTAAAATTCATTGCATTTATACTTGAGTCTGTAGGTAAATGTTGTTCAGGTTTATATTTGCGACTGTAGGTAAACATTGGTCAGATTTCTGCTTGAGTAAATGGTCATGCATATACTTGAGCTTATAGGTAAACATTTTCATGTTTTTATTCTCGTCAGGTTTATAAAGAAAGTGTATGGATTATAATTGAGTCGATAGAATGTGTGTGTTTACTTGAGCCTATAGGTAAACATTTTCATATTTATATTTGAGTCTATAGGTCAAAGTTTATAAAAAAATGTTATGTTTTATACATAACCATATAGGTAAACATTTTTATATTTATACTTGAATCTATAAGTAAACAGTGATTAAGTTTATAAAAAAAATGGTCATGATTATACTTGAGCTTATAGGTAAATATTTTCATGTCTTTATTTAAGTCAGGTTTATAAAGAAATTGTATGGTTTATACTTGAGTCTATAGAATGGGTGTGTTTACACTTGTGTTTATGTATAAACATTGTATTCACATGTGAGCCTATATGTCAACATTGGTTGTGTTTGTATCTGAATCTGCAATTATCCTCCTTGTATGTGACTCTTTTTGTGAGAGTTTTGCACCTATGCAGGGGATTTAATCAACATATTGTAGGCCCTGCAGCCAAAGCAAACTAGTTAGTGGTTTAAGGGCTTGAGAATGAATACACAGTCCTTTTAATGAAAATAATTATTTACTAAGCTTAACTGGGATCTGAATAAGACTACACTTGGAAGAGAGGAAGAAGAGGAAAATTATGTTGCATCAGTTTCTCAAGTTGGCATGGCCTTGGTTTTATCAATCTTATTTTTGCCTTGAAATCCAATATGAGCAGGGGAAACTGAATGATTAAACTGGGCAAGGCATTCAGCCAGTCCTTTCTTTCTGATTCAGTCAACCATCTTTGATTTTCTACCAAATAGACAAGAATTTCAAATTTTTTTAAAAACTTTTAAATTCCATTAAATGAGTACAGCTTGAATAAAAACAATAAAAATAATCAAATAATAATAGTTAAAAATTTACTTGATTCCTACTTAATAGCAAAATTGTTTTTTGTTTCCGTCTTCTCTAAAACTTCATTGTTGCTTCATATGTTTGATTCATGGTATCCTCAGCATCCTTCTGTAGAATCACATGTCGATTGCTTCAAGTCACTTTTACATCTGTGATGAGGTTGTCAAGCATTAATCAGTAAGGACTACAGGTTTCATACATTTTTAATCTTTGATCTGAGAAAGTGGTTGTAAACAGTTGAAAGATTAGATCTTTCTGAATAAGCACGATATGCATATGAAAGTTTTGATCTGACAAGGCTATTTAAGAAGAAGACTTGAGTTTTTAGCTTAATATTTTGATTTTGTTGTAATTTGCAGTCTTCTGTGAAAGTAATCCTAGCAAAGCCTAGTCCATGTTTAATTTCCTATTCTCTGATACTAAATTGTTTGTAATTGGTCCATAATAAAGAAGAACATGGTGACCAAGACTAGAAAGATAAAAAGAAACAATAAGAAAATGTAATAGAAGTTGTCATAAAATAATAGTAATAATAAAGTAAGTATTGACGGTGAGCGTTGTGATAAAATGTAATCACAATAAGATGTAGTAAAAATGTTGTCTGTAGGATTTGTTATAAAAAGTAACTGTATTAAGATTGAGGAAAGTATCCATAAAATAATAATAATAATAATAATAATAGTAATAATAATAATAATAATAGGGAACTAACTGAAAATGCAGGATTTGCGGAAAATATGATGAAACTGTCGACCATATTATCTCAGGATGTCCAGAACTAGCAAAAAATGAATATATTCAGACATAACAAGGTGGCAGCATATGTGCACTGGAAGATATGCAAGAAGCACAAAATTGAAAGCACTGAGAGATGGTCTGGGCACTAACCAGACACAGTTACCCAAAATAGGAATGTAACTATCCTCTGGGACATGCCAATTCATACTGACAGGGAAATAAAAGCCAACAGACAAGAAATCCAGGAAGTGTATGGTTATTGACATAGCAGTACCATCTGAGAGAAACACCTCCATAAAAAGTATCAAGAAATTGTCCAAATACAAGGGTCTGGAGATCATGATTAACAGGATGTAGGGAATGAAGACTGATATTTTACCAATAGTAATCACAGAACTGGGCCTTATGAGAAAAAAATGGAGAATTTTAATCTTTCCCAGGTAACATCAACATATAAGTAGCTGAAATGATTACTCTACAAGGAACATCCCATATAGTAAGAAAAGTGCTATCAATTAAATGTTAATTCTCCTGTAGGGGATAAAAGTACCATAGTTTTGACCTGGCTCTACAGGATACAAAGCAGGAACCATAACATACACAAATACTACTACTACTAATACTACTACTACAGCTACTACTACTACTACTACTACTAATAATAATGATGATGATGATGATGATGATGATGATGATGACCTAGCCTGTATATGTTGTGATAAAATGCAATGCAAATAAGATGGAATAAAACCAGAAATAAAATAATTCTTATGAAAAGGCTTTGTCCAAACATTTTGCAAAATAATGTTAATTTCTATTGGACAATGCCCACATCATGCTTTTTTGCCGAACATCTTGGTAGGTTAATAAAAAAAATGTTTTCAGAAAAGGATGCAGGCAAAAGTAGATCCAGATTCCTAAAGAAAATTACTATTAAAATGCCTTAAACAAGGACAATAAGAACGTTGACTTTCTACACTGGTAAAATTTTCTTCCTTCCCTTGATGCATGTTTAATTTCATGGATTAATGTAGATCTGAATTAGATCAGTCATGTTTTTTGAAAGGGAAAATTTTCATGGAAGGTTTTACAAAGGTAAGTAGTATTTGTACCTTTTGTTTTCAAAAACAAAATCCCATTTCATGAGGTTATAGACCAAGGATTCAAATATAAGAATTGATATTTAATTTGATTTAACACAGTACAGTATAAAACCTAATTGGAAGAAAATAGATAGGAAGAATATTATACAAATCTTTTAAGCAGTAATAGTGTGCTGTTATTGAAAGTCAGCATTTAAAGTCAAGGTAGGAAATGTATTTCAACTTTGAATTCATTTAACAGAAGTCAAGTCTTTGACACTGGATTCACTAAAGGTTGATTATCTCAAATTATAATTATGAAGTTTTGATGAGATCAGAATTTTGACAAAAAATTTAATTTTCTTCTCACAGAATTCAAAGTGCAGAAAGCTTCAGTGGCATATTGTTCAAAAGTAAAATATAAAATAAATATAACAAAATATAGTTTGTTTTGTAATTCATCATAAAAAATCTTGAATCTATAATAAAATTAATATAAGAATTGATCTATTTTATTGAAACAAAAAAAATTACACTTGCCCACAAAAAGTCACACAATAATGAAAATATTAATATAATTTCTTTTATAAACAAATTTGAGTCTTGCTGAATGGCAACCTGTTGAAAATACAGAATAATTTATTTATTATATAAAAATTAGTATTTTATTTTATTTTATTTAAAAAAAAGGAAATTGACATTTTTTGATGGGATTAGAATTTGTAAAAATGACTTCCCTTTCTTCTCATTGGATCCAAAGGGCAGATGTTTTCAAAGTCATACTGCCCCAAAAATGAAAAAAAAAGCACAACAAATACAAAAAGATCCCTTATTTTTTACTTCTTGCACTGGCAGAAAAACAGCGAATCCATGCATCCACAAACTCTGAATCTTCTAGAGACAAATGGTATCCTATCGGCGACACCATTGAAGTGAAGTCGAGGTTTAGCACTAGTCCGTCGCTAAGCTTGTCCTCCTCGTTATTCTCAGTGACGATTTATATAGGCTTTCTCTTGCACTTCTGCAAATTAGGCATATTAATTTGCCAGTGTCAATACAAAGAACAAACAGAAATATGTAACAGTTTTATAGGAAGAACTGATTTGTTTGATTGAAACAAAAAATACCCTCATAAAATACCCTAACAAAGGTACCCTAATAGCACACAGCAATTGAAAATATTAATATAATTTTGTTTATAAGCAAATTTGAGTTTTACTGAGCCAGAGAATGTAGCAAAATTTTAGCATTTTGAACAAATATTGGTTAGTTTTATTTATTTATTATAAAAAGAAGTCATGTATTATTTGATTCTATTATTAAAAACAAATATTTGATATTTCTTGTCATGATTATAACTTTTCCATTGTGGTTTTGTTGAGTAATAAAATTAATAAAAAAAATGTAAATAGTTACTTCGCAACTGGAACCTCTTTTTCCCATTCTTACTGATTCAGTCATGCATAAAAGGAAAAAAAATGATATGGGCTGGTAGCGACAGTTTTCCTAAGAACGGTACAATGGTTTTAAATGATTTATTGTAACAGGCAGCAACTGTATGAGGAAATAGTTTTGGCTAATTTTTTTTGCCTTTTTCATTTCCTTTTCCTTTTTTATTCAAAGATTTATGCTGTAACCCCAAATTTCTAATCATGCTTAGACTGGCTCTTTTGTATCAAAGAAAATATTTATTTTGTAGAAAAAAATCTTTTCTCACAATCAGTCATAATAATAAGGTTATTTGTTCAGGTTCATTAATGTAACTGAAATCCATACATAAAAAAGGTCCATAGTGTCTTAGTTGTTTTTTTTTTTATTTTTTTAAACATTTCTTTTGTCAGGGGAAGTTTCTGGAGATAATGATACAGTGGGATTCTTCAAGAATGTCTTCTTTTATTATCACATGACAGTGGCTAATCATGGCAGATAAATTGTATCAAGACACCTGATCTGGGGTTTAAATGAAAGAGAAAGGTGAAGTGCATTACTTTGCTATGACACTCAGAAATATTTTTATCTATTGATATTTCTATAAGCTTCGTCTGCAGCTGAAGTATAGCATTAGAGTTACTAGGAAAGAAATTAACCATTTTTAATCATGTAAAAGGACCTAAAAATGCCGGGTGTAACAGCAAAATTGTCCAAATCATGTTACAGCATAATTATCCATCCCCTAAAAAGTTTAACATATAAAAATCCACTAAATTAATTGTTTCTATTTTCCACATTTTCAGATAAGATGTTTTAGCCATCTTGACACCATTTTTCATAAAAATTCACTGAAAAAACCCTCTGATTTATTCAGCTAAAAAGAGAACAGATTAAAATCGTTTTCTGTCAGACCTACCATCCTGTCAAATGAGAAATGGTGTAAGAGAAATGAGGCATGGCTGTTGGAATTAGAACAATCTACAACAGTGGATGAAATAAAGGGTTCAGATCAACATTCCAATCATCTTAAGAAGGCCAGAGTGTACATCAGCCACAGCATCATGAATATGGCAACAAAGATGAGGACAACAGTACGAACAATGTAAATAGTGTAAGTGTGCATATATATATATATATATATATATTCATCTCGAAAAGGACCTCCAATCGGTTGTGAACTGGGGATGAATTGGTTGGTTAACTTTAACGCCTCTAAAACAAAACTGCTCTCTATTAACCACCACAGGGATCCATCCCTGCATCCCATTAGAATGTCTGAAGACCAACTTCTTGAGAGTTCCTCTCTGCGGCTGCTCTGTCCGCTGACCTGAGATGGAACAAATACATCGATTCAATTGCTTCATCCACTGCAAGGAAAGTTGGCTCCCAGTGCTGAGCCAGGAAATTTTTCTCCCCTGAATCGATCCTCCAAATCTATAAATCAACCATTCGCCCTTGCATGGAGTATTGCTGCCATATATGGTCTGGAGCACCTGCTGTTTGCCTCAGGGTGCTTGATAAGATCCAGAGACGGATATGCAATGTAATTGGCCTTGATCTGTCATCTTGTCTGCAGTTGCTCTCTCACAGACGCGCCGTTGCCTCGATCTGTCTTTTTTACAAATACTTTCACAGTAATTGCTCCGCGGAGCTGCTTTTGCTGGTTCCTAGGCCTCATGAATTTAAACGTCCTACGAGGCTGGCATCCCACTCCCACCCCTACACCATTGAAACTGTTAGATGTAGACGTCTCTTCTACTACAATAGCTTCATGTCTTGCACATCTTGCCTGTGGAACTCCCTTCCTTATTCCTGTTTCCCTGACAAATATAATGTCCAACTATTTAAGTGTAATGTCAATCGACATCTCCAGTTGCCTTGATCTATCCACTTCCCTTCTCCACATCCTTTCCCCTTTCATTTGTATCTGCTCTCGCTCAAAATCTTCTGTAACCCCCTGGCCTTGATCGATCCACTATTTTTCTCCACATCCTCTCCTTTACCACTCCTATCTGCTCTTCCTCCAAACCTTTTGTAACCCCTTGCATGCTAGTGGCTTCCAGCCTTGCTTGGGGTGAAAAGCTTAAAATATATATATATATGTATATAAATATATATATATATATGTATATATATATACGTATGTATATTATTATATATATTATTATATATATGTATGTGTTAATAAATATACAGATTATTCTGCATCATTTGCACTACACGCCATTTTATGCCAAACTACAGGTAGTGCAAATGTATATTTCTTAATCTCTATATGTTATAGCTCTGAGCACTGTTCTATGTGCAATTCATATATTTATATACTTACCTATATATTTTATATATATATATATATATATATATGTGTGTGTGTGTGTGTGTGTGTGTGTATTTATGCATTTTTGAATGAAGTAAATGCTCATAAGTTACCAATATTTACTTATTTACAAACGAAGTAATTGGTTATGGACTCAAACATGAACTACCAATGTTTAACTATACCTATAGGTCAAATAAATATTTATGCATTCAATATTAACAACTAGTATGTTAAGAAGTATTGAGCCTGGTCACTAATTAGATGGAGGACTGCTTGGGAACACAAGTGACCTCCTAAAATCTGAAACAAGTTCTGGCTTTATACAGCCCACAAAAGGTTTAATAAGTCATAAAAAAGAAATCAATGCCAAAACAGGTAAATGCTTATATATAATTATAAAAAAAAGATTTTGACATTAAATAAACTAGGAAAGATTGGCACCTCTTAAAATCGAACAATCCAGATTTACCTCTTACTTAAAGGCTGTTATTTCAGATAGTTTTTGTTACTGAAATTATCATTATTATCTGGGTGTGTGGGTGGTGTAATGGATAGCAAATTGGAATGAGAAATTTCAGTCAAGTTCATTATGTTTACTTACATGCAAATATCCTTGGGAAACGTACGTATCCATCTCTTTTCCCAGAGCGTTAAATAGTAATGCTGACTGAGACCTTTAGCAATTGTTTAAGAGAAGGACAACTTTGAATTCAAAACTGATTTGGCATTTAGCTAGCAACTCCACTCTGTAAAACCTACAACAGCAATTTCTAGGATACTGAGAGTGGAGGGCCCTATAATCCTCAGAGAGGTTACAGGAGTGTGCGATTATTATTATTATTAGAATGGAAATTAATAGGACATCAAAATCTGAAAGCCCATTTGGATAGTGAAACATGTCTTCCAAAAGCTAAGTAAAGTATTAAGAAACTGGAAAATTTCACTAAAAATGTGTATTGAACTGTTACATAATGTAACTCCTACTATATAATGTCTTTTTTTTAAGCAATTCATCCAAGAGAGGTGGAAATGTCAAGGGGTACAGAGATTGAAAGTAAGGGAAAAGGCTGGGTATAGTGGGGATTGAGGAAGATAAAAATAAGGATGGAGTAGGATAAAAAGAATGGGCATCAGGGCATTGGAAGATGTCGATTGACATTACACTTGAATTTTTTAAGATTATAGTAATCCAGGAAGCAAGTAAGAGAAAGAGAATTCCACTGTCCAGAAGTGCGTGAGAAGAAGCTGTTGGAAGATGCAAGCCTAGTAGCACGCTTAAATTCATGCCGTCAAGGCACCAGTGTAAATAGTTCATGAGAGCCATTTCCATGAAAATATTTATAGAAAAAACAGAGGGGACCCACATTACAGTGGTGAGAAAGTAACTGGAGTTGAGACCCCCAAGTGTGGACCGATCCCATTGCATATCTGTCTTTGGATTTTGCTGAGAACCTTAAGATAAATAGTGGAGGCACCCAACCATATACATGTTAGAAAATCCCATCACATGTGAAGATGAGGCTTGAAGCAACAGAAATAAGATTCTACAGAACGATATTGAGAATAATGAACATGTGGGCAACAACAAAGTTTTAGTGAGTATGGAAACAAAAAGGACACGTATTTAACTTCCGAAAGAGAAAGTTGAAATTTCTAGAGTGCATAATGAGAAAAGAGGGTTTGGTAAATTTGACACTCACAGGACATATGGAGAGAAAGAAGATCAGAAGAAAACAAAGCATAATCTACCTAATGAACTTTTTTATATGGATGGCAGAACAGATAAAATTTACTACTAAGATTCAAATGTTTGGTAGGACACATACATGAGGGTCATCGTTTATAGCATTAATCGCTGGAGAATAGCTGGCAACCGGTAGAGGTCCCAAACTTACAGACATATCTCTTTTCTGTTGAATGTTGCCTTCATTCCATAAGGGAGGTTACCTAATAGATTTTGAGTCTCCATGTTGACCTGATGGAAGGATAATTCATTATAAACAATCAGAACAGATGTATTTATATTAGTCTCCTACTGAAGTGAAATGGATAATCTGTACAATTCTGTATGAAATTCTGATATATGTTATCAATCTTTGACTATTTACTGAGAAACTTTCAAAAATGTACTTTTACCCTCCTGCTATATAGTTAGAGATTCTTGATAAACGCCAAAGAAGACTACAATGTTATTGGTCCTGATATTTCTGCTTCAATCTGCCATAATATAGTTTCCTGTGCCTTTTCTATAAATATTTTCATGGTAATTGTTCTGATGAACTATTTGCTATAGAGACTCTGAGGTATTGTGGTGGCTGTAGTAAGAATGATAGGTAAGAATGTATTGTTTTGGTGTAAGGAATATTATGGTATGTTTGGGTTAGTAATTGTGGCTAGTTATGTTTGATTATAAAACAGATGATACTCCATTCACATTTTTGTATTTTACAAAACAAATATTACTTTCCACCATGGTACCTAGAATTATGAATTTAAGTGCAGTATTAGACTAGCAAGCAAGGTCTCACCATTTTACTGTTGAACTAGTGAAATGGAAAGAGAACTCGTATGCTAACAGTTTCTTCTCTCACACTTCTTGCTTGTGGAACTCACTTTCCAGCCAACTTTCAAAAATTTAAATCCAATGTCAATCATTATCTACTGTCTTCTTGATTCCTCTTTTTTTATTATTTATCCTTAAAATAATGTTTTTCTTTTCCTTATCCTTTACTATTCAGTAACCACTTTTTTTAGTGGATTTATTGCCTTGCTTGAGGTGAAATGATAAAAAAATAAGACTTATTTAGACTTATTGCTTTGGAGAGAGACTTTATTTTTTACCTAATTTCTGTTTAAATCATAATCTTCTTTTTTTTCTGTTTCTCTTCAGGGCATAAGATGATCAGGGCTCCACATCCTACTGCATATGGCCCTTAGCAGCTTTCCTCCTTTTTCTAAGGCTTCCACCACACATTCCAATATCCATTTACACAAGCTCATCAAATAAGTGGTTTTCTGCCTTCTTCTATTACTCTTGCCCTTAGTATGGCCCATGAAGGTTACATTTCCAAGCCCACATTCCTCATTATGTGTCCAAAGAAAATAAACCATCTTTTCCTGATTGTGAGTAAAAGTATTCTTCTGCTTACCATTTTCTGAAAGATTTCCTTGTTGCTTACTCACTCTGTCCATGGAAAGGGACAATGTAAATTATGCCTAGAAAAAAGTTTTAGCTAATGACTTTTGTAAAGTATTTTGAAATTTCTAATTGTTTTTTTTTTGTAAAGATAGGAATGCATATTTCAACTGTCATTAAAAAACAAACATTTTAAGATATCGCTTAGAAATTTTCAAAACCCCGCATTTTATTTTTCTCCATTGCCTCTAACAACCACTTTAATATTTCATCTGTAATTTTTTTAAAAATTGCTTAATGTTTTTCTATCTTCTCAAACTGAAATCCTTTTAATTCCAAAGATATAAACGTCTACCAAATGAAAGATATTATTTAAATTATGCACTTTTCCACTGATTCTTTTGAAATCATTTATAATAACACCAAAAATATATTACATAACAAATTTATTAAATAAAAAAATACTTAATGAATTTCTGAGTAAAAAAGGTGAAATTTGCCTTACTGCTAAATGTAAAGTAAAAGCAATTGTGTTTTTCTTTGTTACTTTTTGTTCATCACCTGCATAGATTTAAAGACTTAAATATCTTTTAAGAAATTCATTGCATTATAAATAGTAAAGTTTTCTTTTAACAACTTTAAATATTGCCAATGTCTAAAACTTCATATTCATAAAAAAAGGAAATAAAATTGGAAAATAAAAAAGGAAATCATTTTTTTTGTGATCTTCAACAAACACTCGTTGCCACTTTTGTGATGCCAGTGAATACTCGGCACTTTTGTAATGCTTGTAATCACAGATACAACTATAGTACAGCGTTGAACAATACTGGTGTGAGGCGCCTTCGAATAACACTCACACTAATAGCACCTGCTCGATAATACTCAATCAAACAGTAATCCGTATGGGGATCTGAATAGAGAAATACTATAGTGAATAGATTAGAGAAAAGCGGTCTGTATAGTAACAGAGGATAGAGTTGGAACAGAGATCGTTAGTCGTCAGCTACTTCCTACATATATACATATCCTCTATGGTCACGTGGTCTACTTAGTACAGTGTTTGCTCACTGGTGATCTATGTTCAAACGCAAGTGTCGGTAGTGACACTTTATTCCTATATAACAAATTTCTTCTTAACTAAAGACAGAAAGCATCCTCTTTCATATCGTATTTAACAAAATCACTGTTTTCAAAAAGATAACTTTACCTAATTCAGGCTTTTCATTTATCTAATAATTATTTTATAAATACAAATTTTCAAAAAATAACAGTTTATACAGCAACTTCTTCAATTATGCAAAAGCTAATAAATTATATACAAAAGAAAAATGCAAAATGAATTCATTTCCACATGTATTCATGTCATTTATTTTTAGGATTTCAAAATTTTACCTGTTTATGAGAATTTGATGAAAAATGTGATACTGAAATCTGAAGTTGTATTGGAATAATGAAAGATGTCTTCCAAAAAATAAACAATGTATTAAGATACAAGAAAATTGCATTAGAAAAAGTAAAGAGTGTTCAACTGCTATGCAATACCAATCTTCCTATATGGCAGTGAATGTTGAGCTGTTATCTCACTGATAAAGACAAGACTCTTGCAACAATAAAGATCTGGTTCTACAGAAGAATTCAGACAATACTATGAAAGGAGCACATGAGCAAAGAGGATGTTTTAAGGGAAATTGGAATGGAAAGGACATTTTTACTTAGATTCGGAAAGAGAGAGTTGAAATATTTAGGACACATAATGAAGAAAGATCACTTGGAGAATTTAACACTCTGGGCATATTCAAGGCCTGAAGATCAGAAGAAAACAGTGAGTAATCTACCTAATGGGCTAATGTTTTCCTATGCCCCTCTTGTGTTCAATATGCCTGTTGTAGTAAAGAAAAGAAAAGAAAAAACTGTAAACTATAGGTGCAATAAATGCCTGCAGTAAGTTTCTTCTGTCTCTTGACTGCAACACTTGTAGCTAAATCACATTTCAAACTTTAGTCCATCATAACAGTCCAACAGGCAATGTAGAAATGACAAAATGGGGTCACAAATACAACCTTCACTTCTCAGCATCAAAAACGTATGTTTGTGCGTCCTGGGTATGACGGTAAACTACATCCGCGTCCTGGGTATGACGATAAACTACATCCGTGTCCTGGATATGACGATAAACTACATCCGCGTCCTGGGTATGACGATAAACTACGTCCAACCAAAAGGCCGTCGATCCAATCAATCGGCTGGTCATGTCATGCCCCATCACATCTAACCCATCCCAAAACAACTACAACTTACAATTAACTTTCCCTCCCAAACCCTACACTAAATATACTATCACCTTACCCCTAAAATGTGATGGGAAACAATGATGTTGCCAGCTATATGCTTTTGAAACAATGATGTTGCCAGGGATACATTTTTTTGAAACAATGATGTTGCCAACTATACGTTTTTGAAACAATGATGTTGCCAGGGATACATTTTTTGAAACAATGATGTTGCCAGCTATACGTTTTTGAAACAGTTGCCAGCTATACGTTTTTGAAACAGTTGCCAGCTATACATTTTTGAAAGAATGATGTTGCCATCTATACGCTTTTGAAACAATGATGTTGCCAGTTATACATTTTTGAAACAATGATGTTGCCAGCTATACGTTTTTGAAACAATGATGTTGCCAGCTATATGTTTTTGATATATTTAGTAAATACTGGATCTGGCATTAAATAACCCATAGTGGTTGATATGCCATAAAACCCCAAACAAACAAAAAAAACAACGTATGTTTGTCCACCAAGCTCAAAAACAATCCTGTTCCTGTAATGCAAAAAACAATGGCTATTATTCACTGAGCAATTTTTCTGATTGGCCATGCCATTCAGGGAAGGAAAGAACATTAGCATTGAATCTGATATGTAAAGTAGCAGATTATTGTTAACTATATTCGGTAACCTTTCTTCAGCAGATCACACAGAAAACACATACTCTTTTTCAAGGTAGGTGATTATCTCTTTCACTACAATGCCATGTGAGTATCAAATTTTCCAAGCCTCTTTCATCATTATGTGATATAGAAATTTCAATTGCTTCTTTCTGATTCTAATTATAGATGTTCTTTTTGTTTTCATTTTCCTTCAAACATCCCTGTTACACCTGTTATTTTCAGCATCTATGTGTAGAACAACATTTCTGTTGCCACAAGTCTCTTCATCCTCTGTGAGATTATCCAGTATTCACCGCCAGAGCGGAGGTCTGAATAATAGCTTAATACTTACTTTTTTGTCTCTAATGAAATATTCCTGTTTCTTAACACATTGCTTTGCATTGCTTTTGGAATGTGTTGTTTGTTATTCGAACATGGCTTTGGATTTCGGTGTCTCATCTTCCGTCATAAGTGCTTATATTTCTGTGACGAAATATTGCAATTATTTACACTATTTACATTGTTTGGACCGTTGTCCTCATCTTTGTTGTCATTTCAGTCATTGTAGCCTCTAGCCATCTTCAGGTGAGAAGAAATTCAAACTGAAGCCATTATTTCATCTTCAGGGGTAGATTGTTCTAGTTCCACATGTCATGCCTCTTCCAGATGTCTTAGTATCAATTACCTCACTTTAACACAAATCTCTAAGTTTTTGTTCATTTCAGCAGTAGCCAGGTATTGAACTCACAACTCTTTGGGTTAAGTCACTGGATTCAACTAATGCTTTTATCCACTGAGCCATCAGTGTATGAATTTTTGTGACTTGGCTCTTTATCTTGTTGAAAACTATACATTATGTCTCCTTACAATTAATATTTAGTCCTTTCTTATCACTTTCCTTTACTATTTTCTGTAGAACTTCCTGTATTTTCCTTGTGGCATCTGTTGTCATCACCATCAGATTTATAAATTAGCCTTCATCATAGGTAAGTATGTACATGAAAAATGTATAGAATATATGTTGTTCTTTTGGTATATCACAGTCTTGCATAATAGCCATCCCAGTAAGGATGATGAAAGTAAATATTTCAGACAATAGTTAAAGAAACTTATCAATGACAGAAATTTCCCAAATAGTTTTCAGGGTGAAAAAATTCTTATTATTGTAAGTTACTGAGAGTAACATTTTTAAATAACTTTTTCTTTACTAATTTTCACCCAATACAGGGTTTAAGAGCCACTCAAGGTAGATGTTTACTGAATGAGGGTTGCGATATGAAGATAAGAGGAGTTAGGAGGAAATAATTATATAGCATTGGTAATGATTGTTCCAAGACTTGAAAGAAAAGAAAATTGTAATGTTCATGGTTGGTCTGTTATACAAATTTACAGTTCTCAGGAAGAAGACGTCCAAGTAGAACTTTCTTACCAATGGATTATGAAGGGATGGAGAGTGATTTAAACCTGTGGAAATAGCACAGTGTTTTAATTGTTAATGTCTAAATTGGTAGCTTTAAAGAAAGGAACTCTTCTGAACATTTGTCATGGACACATTTACAGTTTGATTTTAGATTGATATTGTTTTAAATAAAAATGTTAAAATGTACAAGAATTAAAATTAAATTATCTTTTTTGAAGTTTTAATTTTAATTTTAATTGCAAGAAAATAGCATGCAGTTAGTTGTAAAAAATAAAAATTACTTTTGCATGTTTAAAGCAAGTTTTAGTCTGTTTTTCATATACAAATCTTTTTATCATCTAAAATTAACTTTGATGATTGATGTCTCTTGATAGAAAAATTTAAACTTTAATGAAAAAAATTCTTCCAAAAATAAATTAGCTGTTATGGAAATATAAAATTAAACAAATAATTTTTTAATGATTACCTAAGTCTTCTCCTTCTATATGCCATGTCCCTTTAGGATTTTCATAACAATAATTGGTAGGCTTGCGACATTGTGACTGAAATCTGGGAAATGTCATTCCCTACAAGACCATGCAATTTGATCTTGAGTTTTATAGGTTACTGAGTTTATTTTGTTTTTTTAATCATTTCACCCCACCCAAAGTGATGAAGTCACTATGACGCAAGTGGTTAATGAGAGTTAAAGAGGATGAGAAGGCTTTTGTGAGGAGAAATAATTGTAGGTTGGGTGATTTTGTTTAGCAACATTTCAACCTCTATGGGTTAGTTAATGCCAAAATCTAAATATTTTGAAAACAATTTTATTGCTTCAACTAAATATATTTTGAAAAATAATTGTATATCTTAAACTACAGATAAATTGTATTGTAGGTAAATCTATTATAAATATGTTCTCATACGTAAAATGTCACCTTGATCGCCTACTCACCAGGTGTTGGATCATGGATTCTTCTTAGTCTGGATCCTTCCTGAATCCTTACTGCCATTGCTGACTCTACCAGCTCCCAAATGGCACTGCATTCAGGTCCCATGTGTAAACCCCTCCACTATGACACAGTATATATCCACATTATACATAATGTGTATTATGTCTTTTAGAAGCTCAAAAAAGTTAACGGTTTACTAAGTATAGGTAAACAAAGACAGTAGATAGCAAGATAAATTACAAAATAGTATATAAATAAATACAAATAATGAAAAATTTCTTCGTTTTAGAAACAGATAGCAGATACAAAAAATAAAAATATATATTGGGATTTAAGTCTAAAAAACTTATGAAATCCTTATTTAACATACAATAAAATTATTTATAGTGACATTTTGACAGTGCTAACACCTGAACTATCAAATGATAAAAATGAATGAGAGTAGAAAAGGCAAAGATGATAACCAGAAATTTAAGTAAGTAAAAAGAGAAAGTAAAAATAAGACAAATGATTGTCAAGTCATTTGTACAAAAATAAATAAATACTAAGAAAGAAAAAACTGCTAACTGCGGAAAAAGTTAAAAGAAATATTTATAAACAATATGTATAATGGTGTTCCAATAACTTGGAGTGATTTTAAATGTGAATTAAATTTAAGCATCTGATGATTTTCTTTCCTATTTCTTTTAGATTTGGTGGACATTTGGGCAATATTATTTTTCACACATAATCGCCATGACTTAAATAATATGATCCAATAGAGAAATAAATAAATTTTCACCAATAACACTGATTTATTTACTGCTGACTTTGATCCGTCTTAATGAAACACCCTTATATATAATCCATCTTAATGAAACACCCTTTACAACTTCAAATAATAATAATCATAATATATTGGTTGTTGTATTCACTGGGAAATGAGGGAGAGGGGAAAGGAGTTTAAATAGTTATGTCTTCATTTTTATTTTATATATTTTATTCTTATTTTTATTTATTTTACTTTGTCACTTATTCATTATTTTACATTATTTAATTATTTATGTATTCTTCATATAAATTCTTTTCTTCTTTTGCTACTTTTTCTATATGTCATATCCTAAAGGGACCTTGCCAATCATGGCTACCCACAATATTCTGTTCTTTCTAGCTCCTAATAAATTTTGCCTTTTTGCTATATCCCCTAAAGCCTGTGTCACCATCCATATTAATAGATAGGTTAAAAACTGTATTCCTCTGTCCTACTTGACTGCAATCTTTCCTCTGGGTATCAAATTTTCCAAGTCTTCTTTCTCCAGTATGTGCCCTAGAAATTTCAATGTTAATTATAATTGCCCTTTTTTATTTCCATTTTCTTTAAAACTTTGTTGTGGCTCTCATGATTGGTCCATAGTGTTCTCAATATCCTTCTGTAGTACCAAATCTCTGTTGTTTCAATTCTTTTCTTCATCCATGAGGAGACTGTTTGACAGTCAATGCCATTTAGGAGGACTGATATTGCATTATTTCAGTATGCTTTTCTTTGTTTGTAATGAAATATATATGTTTACTTAGTTTTTGGAAGGCAATTTCTGCTTTAAAAATTACCCCTTCAGATTTCAGTGTCACTTATTCTGCCTTCATTAAAACAATCCCCAGATATCTAAATTGTTGTACTTGTTTGATTTTGGTATCTCTGATTTTTAGTTTGCATGTTGGGATGTTCCTTTTTCCTAACAACCATACATTCTGTCTTTCACAAGGTGAAACATTACTAAGGACAGAAAAAATACTGACGGACTTACAGATACTTAATAAATTACACAAAAGCATTTGATAGCATGGGATCTACTCGAAATGCTAGGGAAACATTAGGGGAGATTTAAAATAATATGAAATATTTACTGGTAATAATATTTAAAACTTTAAACGTATTTTTTAAAATCCAAAGCAACGATCATGTTAATGTATGTAAAATACATGTATGTAAACACCTGTCCCTTTGCGATGTTAATTATAAGTTTCCTTTTTGTTTCCATTTTTACTAAAACTTTGTCATGGCTCTCATGTTTGGTCCATAGGATTCTCAGAATTCTTCTGTAGAACCACATTTCTGTTGTTTCAATTCTCTTCAACTCTGGGGATACTGTCTGATAGTCAATGCCATGGAGAATGTCTGATATCGTGTAACAGTTCAATACTCTTTTCTTTGTTTCTAATGATTTTTTTTTCTGTTTCTTAATGTTATTACTTAGATTTTGGAAGGCAACTTTCACTATTCTAATGTACCTTCAGATTTCAGTATCACACTTTCCTTCCTCTTTTAAAATATTTCCATGTAGTTAATTATGAAATTTAGTAGCTACCATAAAATTTATTAGTTTTAGATTATGGTTGCTTAACTGTTATCTTTGGAGTTGGGGTAGTGCTGGTAGGTAGCTTTATAGGAACTTGTTTTTTGAGAAATGAACTATAATCTTTTGTTTAGATGTTTTTTTCAATGTTCTGAAAAGGTGATTTTTGATATTTTCTCTTGTAACCGAATGTTATATTGTCTTTAGATGTTTTTCTAAGTTGGAGTTGTTTTTTCTTAATTTCCATGTTTTTGTCGGTCTACATGATTTTGCATTTTTGCAAATGACTCTCCACATGCTAACCAATGTACAACCAAAATTCTTCCTGAGTTATTCAAAGATGGCAATTTCAGATATTAATATTTCATAGTTTTACTTTTCTATTCTGTTTAAATAACAAGATGCATATTTATTACTTTGAAGAGAGACAGCAAGTAATACAATTTATTGAAGATAACTTATATGTTATTTATTGATGTTTATAATCATTGAAATGTCTGAATTCATAATACATTTCTATAAATTTCAGTTTAAATATTCATAGATGAACTGGCTGGTTATATAACTCATAATTTCACAGCTAATATTTATTTAACAAATGCATCAAAACTAACATTTATGTTAATGATTTCTCTTACACTATGTTAGATTGTATTCAAAGTTTTCACAATGCAATTGGTATTAGCAAACATTGATAAGACTTTCATTCTCAAATTATGATTGGGAAATTATTTCTACGATTTCAAAATTATCCAAACTATCCCCAGAGTAAATTCAAATTTCAAGATTATTGATTAATTGGTGTGGTTTTTTATGGGTTATCCCTGCAAGTTATCAGAAATTCTTTTATTTTTTTTTTCAGCTGCAAGACATTTTTGGAGATGATAATGATTTACTGACTCAACCCCTACTTTCTAGCACTTAACAGATTTTGTCTTTTTGTATCACTCCTAAACCCTGTTATGCCATCCATATACTGAAGCTTGCTAGGTGCTCTTCTTCCATAACTAATTAACCCATAACTGGAGGGAAAAGAGCTGAATTGACACCTTTCCAAAAGGTATTTGTACATAAGTGAATATACTGAACCTGACTGAAATTGGAACTCGATCTCCAATTTCCAATTCCAAGCTGTTACGTCAGCCAACCATCCAAGCTTGTTACACCTGATATTCCATGTGGTCACCCATCTAAGTAATGACTGGACTCAACATTGCTTAACTTAGGTTTTTCAACATGATATGCCTGTAAGTTTCAATTTCAAGATAATTGCAAACATTATAAAAGGTTTTTATAGTTGATGATATTTTGGGTAGGATTTATTGATAAGAATTATTAACACTTTCATTCAATCTTATGATTAGATATGTAGAATTCAACAAATACAAAAGTTATTATGATGTTGGCAGAAGCACTAATTTCTATTTTGCATTTATAGATATTATTAATATAAATTTAAATATTCAAATTAATGAACGTTTTTGCTTCAAGCTGCTTAAAAATACATTTGATATTTTTGCTTAAAAATTCATTTGATATTTTTGCTTAAAAATTCATTTGATATTTTTGCTTAAAAATTCATTTGATATTTTAGTTATTTCTATTTTGTCAGTATGAACATTTCCCCTGTTTCATGCTTCCTTATTTTCAGAATTGGTGTTTGTTTCTTTTAGAATCGCCTGAGCCCTATCGAGTGTTTTTCAGAAGGCAAGCATCAGCATGCTGTCAGTTTGAAATAATTAATTTCATTTTGTTTATTAATTCATTTGAGTCTTTGAAATGAATGTTCAGTTTCTTCTCCAAATGAATAAGACAAATCTAATAAAAAAGGTGATGAAATTATTTCAAACAGTCTAAACACAATAGGCTCATTCCTTTTGAAATATAGGAAAAGAAACTAGTGGATTTGGGATTGTGAATGAAAAAAAAAACAGATATCCATCACAGTGTGAAACTAACTACTTGCATTATTTACATTATTCAGACAGTTATTATCATCTTCATTGCCATATTCCCAACGTTTCAGCTGTTGAATGCTGCAGCTGTTGTATGCTTCGGCCTTTTTCAGGCAATTGGAACTTTGAAACAAACGCTTTCTTTCATCTACCAGAGTAGATTGTTCTAATACCATGTGCCATGCCTCTTCCAGATGTCTCATTTATTTTCCTTTCTCAATTCTTGGTTAATCACTGCTGTGGCCTGGTATTAAACTTACAACTCTTTGGGTCTAGTCACTGGATCTAACCAACGTCTTTATCCACTGGGCCATATTGAGGCACATGGAACTAGAACAATCTACTGCAGTGGATTAAATAATTAAATATAGACCCCTTAAGAACGTTTTCTTTTAAGAAAAGAGAATAGTCGTGAATAAACAATTAACCATCTGATCCTTAGTCAATGCATTGCCTACTTCTCTATTTTTATTCTTATCAAATTTCTATGTTAATTTTATTTACAATAATATACTCAGTATCTTCTTTTAGTGCAAATACAATTTGCACTGTTATTTAATCTGTGAGCCCCTAACATTGATATACTGAATATACTTTAGTTTAGTCTAAAAAATATGATGTCACTCTACACACATATTTTTTTCAAGAAGTTAAAAATAATGCTTTTTTGATGACTGGTTACACTATACACAGGTAATTTTTCCCTTGAATCATTAAAATTCATTTATTTTCTGTGACTGTAACTTACCTGGTAGGCCTATATTATCAAGCTACCTTTGGATAACTTTAATGGTTATTAAGTTATTAGGATAGTATGGAGGAGTAATGGATAGCAGACTGAGGAATCGGAGAGCCGAGTTTGAATTCCTGTCGAATCCATTACATTCACATGTGCTAATACCCTTGGGAAAGGTATGAATCCTCTTCTTCTCCTTCCAGCTATAGGTAAATAGCAGGACAGACCAGGTTCTATAGCCTTGGATGGCAACTGGTCTACTGCAGAAAGAAATGGCAACCTTCCGTGGTAAAAAACCTGCCTCGTCAGTCATGTATTGAAATATACATGATCACCTATGTGTGTATCATCATGGCACATAACTGACTGGATTTATAAGTGCATTAATTAAATGAGATCTTTTTCAACCCTTATAAAATTAGGTTGAAAACATTAAAATGTATGTGAAAAAAAAACTTCTTCCATCCAACAAACAATATAATGTAACAGTTCCATCAAAATTTTTTTACTATCGTGGTTTTAAATGTTATCATTTTTGTGTCCCTCATGCATTATTCTTTTCTATTGGTAAACGTTTATCTGAGGATAATGAAGATGACTGTCTACAATGAAATGAACAAAGTGAAAGGTTTTTATTATGCAATCTTCACTTGATAAAAGGTTAGAAAATATTTAAAAAACAGTCCTATTTAGCATTAATATAAGTGACAAATGACTATAAAAAGTCAATGTTGATTATGTATGGTTAATTTATTTATATAAATTATTTCATGGCAGTTGTTTGAGCTCTTCACTATGGTATCTAGACTTCATGAATTCAAGCGCAGTTCTAGACTGACAACAAGGTTTCATCAATTTCCTGTTGAATTGGCTACATGTTAACTATGTTAACATTTTCTTTTCTTGCACGTCTCACTTTTGGAATTCTCTTATGGCTCCATGTTTTCCAGTCAACTTTAATCTTCAAAAATTTCAATATCAATCGCTATATGTATTCTGAATTATTCTTTTTTGGTCTCATTACGGTTTCTGTTTTCTAATTCTTTCACACCCAGTAACCCCTTGTGAATTGGTGGCTTTACTGCCTTGCTTCGGATGAACTCAATTAAAAAAATAAGCACTGACTATAATGGTAATAACTATAGGTAAAATGATGCACTACAATAAATAATTAAATAATCATTTTATGTTCTCTGAATACTGTTGGCTTAAGAACTTGTAAAAACAATTATCACTACCCCTTTATTCCAATGATCCAATCTGAAAAAAGTGTAAATGGAATTATTGCAGAAACTATCTCCCAAATAAAAGCAACATTTGGCTGTGAATGCTGAAAGAAGGATAAAAATGCAATAGCACCAGATTTCTTGTACATAAATATAAACAAATTATTTTAAAAAAGAAAATCGCAAAGCTTAGTATTTAAGTCAGTGGATGGAACAGTATGTGGGTGGTGTATTGGTTAAATGACACAAATTGTTGTGACTACCTGCATAATAAAAGTATGGAAGAAATCTTTCAGTTGAATTCTCACATCAGTAAGTTTTGGCTGCTTATTGATGCTTGATGTTTTTTTTTCTTTCTTGGATAATTTTATGTAGGTATTTGCTGTCAGAGAACATTAGCATCTAATAAGTTCAGTTGTTTTGGAAATGGCCTGATATGATCTGCCAGTCATACAAATTTGACTATTAAAATACTCTGACGTTTTTATCACTGGCCATAACATTTTGATATTTATCTAAATGCTTTGACATAGTATTCAGGCTCTAACTTTGACCTTTATCAAAATGACCAAACCTAGGTCTCTGGTTATAACATTTTGACATTTATCAAAATGCCCTAACCTAATTTCTGGGAATAATATTTTTACATTTATCAAAATAGCTTGACATAGACTTATTCATAATGTTTTGATATTTATCAAAATATATTGATTTAGTGTTCTGGTCATATCATTTTGACTTTTATCAAAATGCTCTAACTTAGTCCTATGGTCATATCATTTTGATCTTTTCAAAATGGCTGGACTTAGTGTTGTCATCATTAATTTGACCTATTTCAAAATGATCCATTTTGGTCTTGTGGCTATAATAATTTGATCTTTATCAAAATAACATTTACTCCTTGCTCGTAACTGCAGTAGGCCATGACAAAATTATATATAGGTATCTAGCTTATCTGTTCATATACCTATGACATTGTTATGAGACTGTAGCTTTCATTCTTCTCATGGTGCATAAGTTTTTCATCATTAGTGTAGGAAGAAAGAAAAACTACAAAAAAGCGAATTAATACTTCAAAAATAATTCTTAAGAAATACAAATCAAATTTTACCAAATTAAATTTTCAAAAGACATCTTTTAAAATATCAAGAAAGCATTCAAATTTAAATATGATTGGAGGAACACATATTTTAGATATTTATGATCAAATGTAAGTAAGATATGGAAACACCTGTTATGTGAGGTTTAAATCAACCATTAATACACTTCATAGCTTATGTATAAAAGTAGATATACAGGAAAGACATACAAACTTGGCAAATATTTCAGTTTTATTTCTAGCACAGCAGATTTGGAATAAATATGTAAGATATGTTGTGGATTTGAATCAACCCACAAAAAGTAAAAAGTGAGAAATTTTTTAAATATAAAATTCTAAAATATTTTTATTTTTGTGTATTTTTTCTCAGCATATATGAGTGTTTATGTCCTTGTGTTAAAGTTCTTTGTTTGTAGTTGTTTTGTTAAGATGATGTGTGAGAAAAAAAGGCAAGGAAGAAAGTGAGGAGGAAAGTGTAAGTGTCATGTAGCTTGGTGAGGAAGCATGAAAATATCATGTAGCTTGGTGAGAAACACAAGTCAATGAGTAAGAGAGTCTCTTTGCAGCCATGCAACTGATGTTGCATGTATCCATCTCTATCTGCTTACTGGCTTGTCTGGTGTGGAAGCTTTTCTTTTATACTCTTCAAATTGATCACAAAGAATATTTTTATTGTCAGCAGGAATGCAACTAACTGGGTGAAAAATGTTAAATATTTATTTTCAAGGGATTACTTCATTAATAAGAAGGATGTGTGAATCCTCTGACTCAGATGCCATTTTTTTTGTCATTTGATGTTTGACCATCTTGGTGTTTATTTCCATCTCCGCTTCACAGATATATGAATGTAAGATATATAAATATGTAACCCATATACGAGGGTGAGCTGAAAAATACATAGGCCTACTATGAAGGTTGAGTTGCGAAATATTGCATGCATTAATTTCAACTCTTCTTTTTAATATCCACATTGTTTCCTTCCAGGTAAACAGATTATTTAACTGTTCAAAGAAGGCGCTCTTCCTCAGGTTGATAAAAAAAGTAATCAACAGCAGATATGACATCATCATCACAGCAATACTGGGTCGCAACCAAGTGTTTTATCTTGTTGGGGAATGGATGAAAGTCAAAACAGAAGAATTGGGTTGGTGTAATCAACCAGTTCAAAGTCACAGTCATGAATAGCAGAAATCCAAACCATGGACTTGTGGGCAGGAGCATTGCCTTGATGAAACAAGACCCCTTTTGTCAGTTTTTCTGAGATTTTGTTCTTGATAGCCTTTTGCAACTTCCTCAGCAATTTGACGTTGTACTTTCCATTGATGATGTGGTCCTTTTCGATATAGTCAAAAAAACACAATGCCTTTTGAATCCCCAAAACCTGAAATCATTACCTTCCCTACAGATGAAATGAGTGTGAGGTATGTCGTTTCCGCTGCATGGATTGTCACTTTGTTTCTGGATCAAAGTCATGCACTGATCCTTGGTTAGGAAATATTCAAGGAAACCAGCTGGATCTGCCTCCAAGGACATCAGATTTTCTCATCATGTGATCAGGCTGAGCACTTTTTGAGCAGTTGACAGAAGGCAAAAAACTCACTGAGCATAAACCGTTGTTATGCCAAGTTCATTTTGCAACATATTCTAAAACTCTCTCACCTGAAATGTTAATAGCATTGTATATTTGATTTATAGCCAGTCACCTGTGTCCACCAACATGTGGTGAATGCAATGTTTTCCTCAGTGGTGAGAGGTGAAGGATGTCGAAACCTTAAATCATCTTCAAGACTCTCTCTTCCCCTCCTAAATTCAGCTTTCCACTTTTGCACTGTTGATAAAGCTAGATTGTCATCCACTAATGTAGCAACCGTGTCAGCATAAATGTCATTGTGGGCTAAATCCATTTCTGCCGGCATTTGATAACACCATGATGCCAAATTTTGTTCATTTTCAAGACTTGTTACTATTTACTTTGAAGTATTCTTTGACAGTCAGATATCAGTTTAACTGGTAACAAATAATGGAGCTATTAGTAAGAAGAGTTGGAATTAATGCATGAAAGATTTTACACCTCTAGCATCAACTGCCAGAAGACAGAATACATGTTTGTTAGCAAAAGGATTAGCCCAAATCAGAGATACCAAAATCAAACAAGTATGGAAATTTAAATATCTGGGAAGTATTTTAACAGTGTATCGAAGGTGTGACACTGAAATCCGAAGGCACATTGGAATAGCCAAAGATAAATTCCAAAAGCTAAGCAGTGTACTAAGAAATAGAAAAACTTCACTAGAAACAAGGAGAAGAGTACTAGATTGTTATATGATATCAATCCTACTGTGTGCCAGTGAGTACTGGACAATCTTCTCAAAGATGAAGAAGATATTTGAAGCAACAGAAATGTGGATCTACAGAAGGATACTGAGGATATGATGAACTGAACATGTGGGAAACGACAAAGTTTTAGAGAAAATGGAAACAAAAAGGAAAGATGTGCTTAATATCAGGAAGAGTTAGTTGATGTTTCTAGGAGGCATAATGAGGAAAGAGGACTTGGAAAAACTGATACTCATAGGACAATAAAAGGAAAATGAGACACAGGAAGACAATGCTTAACATACTTAGTGAGCTTGAGGATATGGATGGTGGAACAAGGACGTAGGCGATCATGGCTCTCCACAAATTCCTGAAGGAACAAGACACATAAAGAAGAAGTAGTATTAATCCTTCATAATCAGCCTATGGATTTTTTAGCCCACCCTTGTGAATATGTAAGGTATTGGAAAATATGAAATTTGATGTATTTTTTTCAGGCTGTTTTATTGCTACATATCGCAACACAAGTTATTTTACATTTGGATAGAGCCTGTTTGGCCAGGAGAGCATCTTATCCTAAGACCTTCTGTGGATGAATGGATAAAAATGTTATCCTAATCACAAGACCCATAAGCAATTATAGTATTAGGAGTGCCACATGTAATGAAAGCTGCAGTGTCAGTTATGTTTCCTGGGCAAGATTGCTTGATGGAGCCTAACACCCTCTGGACTGGTTTTAAATTCAGAGTTGTTCATTCTGTTAGATGGCTTGTCAGCCAAGGTGATAGGACACAGTCTAGGACAGAGAAGACATGGAGTCATGCCTTTCCTAAGTGTATTAACATATAAGTGAATGTAGTGAACATGACTGGAATTAAAACTTGGATCTCAGATTCTTCAATCCAAGACACTATCCATTAACCCTAACCCTGCCTCTCTGTAGTGTTATATTCCGATACAAGTAAATAAATGTAACTGCTTAATCAAATCAAATTTTGTGTTCCTTTTATTTAAAGATGTGACTTTCATTTATTGCTGTATTTATGCATATTTTTTTTTAATATTAGCCATTTCCTTATCAGAAAATGTTTAGCATTCATTGACCAAGCAGGCAGTGTCTACTTTTAAAACATTTTTTCATTTAAATAGATTTTTCGAGTTCAGTAATTGTTATTTCTCTTTTCAGTATTCATGGGTGATTCCTTCATTTCACTTCTTCTCCCGGCTATGGAATGACATGTATATATATAAAAAAAAAATATTGGTATCTTAAAAGAATGGTTAAAGCAATATTGACTTGTAAAACAAAAAGAAACAGATTGCTATCCAAAACTTGTTTTGGCTTTAAATAATACTCTAAGGATTGATAAAACATAAGAAAGCAAACCACTCAATAAATCCTTGCTAACCTTTTGTTTGAAGTCATTGGGAATATCATCATCTTGATTATTTTATTATCTTCTCTTTGAGTTACATATACTATCCACTTTAGTTCTTGCTGCTTTTGAAAGTCAAGTGGTGCAGGTTCTGTTATTTGGTAAAATTCTTCATTATTTTTTTCTGTAGTACCAGTTCACAAGGTTCAAAGAAGGATGGTTACAGGCTTAATTCACTCAAAGCCAGTTTTAACCATTAACCGGAAAAAAGCTGAGAGTTTAATTTCAATTTTATGAGTTTATTTAAGAATATGATCCGAGCTATTAGTGTAATGGTTTGGTTATGTAGAAACTCATGGTTCTGGGTTAAGCTACCTCTTGCACAGCTTATTTTTGTTTTCAAATCTGGGACATCTGGTACCTTTTTTTGTAAGTCAACAAGCAGTACATTAAAATCTATAGTTTACTGGAGGAGTTAACTGTAACTAATCTTTCTTTACATGCAAGATAAATAAGAGCTCAGCCGGATTGTGTAATCAGTTTTATATCTTTTGTGTACACATTACGTAGACATATCAGTGAACTCTTGTAAGTGTGAATATAGCAGAACAGTTATCTGAATGCATGAATCTATTTTTATTATCCACCTAATGAATACATAGGAGTATAAACTGGAATCAGCCATTTTATTAGAGAAGATAAACTGAATTCCAAGCTGTGAGGTTCAGTTTGAGCGGGGTAAAGTCATTTAAAACAAGGTCCGGTCAAAAATTGCTCCTCACTGCTAGTAGGCTGTAACTGAATACACCCTGTCACATATATTTATTGATGGGGAGCACTGATAAGTTATTCTGATTGCCCTAATTAATGCTATGAAGAGCAGTTACTCAGAATGGTATCCAGACAACCTTATGGGCAACAGGTTAAACTGAACGAAACAAACCTGTGGCTTTTGATGAAGAACAGGTATGATTGTTTGTGCCTTCAATGTTCTAACAGTCACTGGAGGTTTTCATTGCTTTCTTGGTTTTTCAGTGTTTCTAACCACTTCAGGATTGTTTCAAGTGCTCAGCTATTGATAGGTGAAACTGTCACTTTTGCATTCCACAATTGTTTTAGTTCTTTAGCAAAGTATATGAATTTGTTCAATTTTCAGTGACTTTCTCAAACAATAGCGTTCGTTATCTGATATGTCTTCTTTCCTTTGCATCTCATTACAAGATAATTTCCTCTAGCCTGGATTATTCGATCAAATTTATTCTTGTATATATTGAGATAGTCACATACTAAAGACATCTTGCCAAAATATCTCGTCACTGTCATGCTACAATGCTTGATGGCGAAAACAGCAAGCAGATCAGAAAGCAACAAAATATATCCACCCTATAATTTCACATGCATATAGTATTATATAAGTTCTGTTGTCTCAATAATTAAAAACGATATGGTGGAGTCGCTATTTAAACTCATTGATACCACTCTCCATTTGCAGTTTGGGCCAGGGTGGTATTAACTTGTGAGAATACTTCAGTTTCATTTCCGTTCAGTATGATCAAGTATTTGTCCATTAATTCTGATTGAAAACATTTCTTCTCATTGTGCTTCTATTCCATTAAGTGTCTTAATAATATATAATAAATAATAACATTACAAGAAAAAAGTTTCTTCGTTCCTTTCAATTTTTTTTCATCAGCCTGATATATTTACATCCTGTCAGATACACACCTGCACAATCTTTTCCTATTTCCATGGATTTTGGATGCTGTATTGATGTAACTCAATTCCACGGAAGAAGAAACAATGAAATTAGCTTGAAGAAATTTGTTCAAACAAGATTTAGCATTCTCTTTTTAAGCACTTGCCAAAAATTTGAAAAGAGCTCAAATTGCGGAACCATTTTCAATACACCAATGTATATATATTTATATATATATGTAATTAGAAAAAAGTGACCATGTGTGCTTCATATAGTTTATAAAGTAGAGTAGATAAGTTGTTCAATAAATCAAAGTCAAACAGGAGTGTACCAATATAATCAGTACAAGAAATATTTATTGATATTAAACATGTGACAAAAGTAAAATACAGAGATATAAGTTCCAAGTAAAGAATTTTCAAACACACCTGTGTTCTTCATCAGCGGATGTGAGAAATAAACAGAGGGACACTGGAGACTATCCATCATTGTTTATTGAGGTTGGGTAGAGACGAACTGGAGGTGGAATTGCTAGGAAAAATCCATTCCCTGTTTGATTTCTCACTGTACAAACCTTTTTCCTAAATCTCTGTGCTTCATTTTTGTCATGTGGTTAGTAACAATAAAACTTTCTCATAGTGATTACATCGGTACCCTTTTGTTTGACTTTGTTTTACTGACTAACTTGTCTACTCTACTTTATATACACACACACACACACATATATATATATATATATATATATATATATATATGTATATATATACAGTCAATAAATTAATCAATGTTCAATCGAATTATCTTTTGACTGACACCAAGGTTTCATGTAACATACTTACCACGGTTAGAGGACACAATAAAATTGATTTATTGCCATTTTTTTCATGTTGAAATATTTTCATGTCCTTAAAAACTGTAGCCGATTCAAATTTCAAATCTGTCTGGAGTCAATGGTTCGTGCTTATTTTGTGGAGTATATATATGATATCTAGTAATAATTCAATAGATTCATCTGACCTTTGACTCTGATATCACAGTGTTATGCAAAACTTGGAAGTAACTTGGATGAACACTTTCTAATTTATTCACTATTGGTCTTCCATAGTACTTTCTTGACAAACATTCTGCTAACCTTGAAATAAGTTAAATTCTTGTCATTTGTATTTATTCTGATTGGCATTACTGCATTGCTGTTTGCACTAGATATATAAATATATATAGATATAGATATAGATGCCTGGTTATTGCACACTCCACAGATTCTTCCTCTGTATATATATATATATATATATATATATATATATTCAAATAAGAGAAAGAACAGACGGAGTAAAATTCCACTCTTTGTAGCATTTAATTTTAATAAGTGCTCAATACAAAGTAGAGCAATATATTTTGGTTATTTTTATTATAAGAGATTATAATAAAAATATGTTAAAATTGCTACACAAAAGCTTTCATGTTTAAATACTTTGATTGTACTTCTTCAGGCAATGGTAAGTATCAGGTTATTAAATGATTTCTAAGAAAATTTTAAAACAAAGTGTTACATCTTTTCCGAAACTCAAAGGTGGGGAACATAAAGTCAGAATTAAAAATAGACTTATGGCTGTCACAATATAATAATTCAAATGCAAAAAATACATTGCTAACAAAATTTTTTGCAAATGTCAGTGATGCCCTGTCTATGTTCCTGTTTATCATGACATGAAAAAATAATTCACCCACCTCTACTCCGAGCTTAGAGTTCTATTTAGCATAGATCTGGCATTTAATTGGTTAATCAAGACATGTCTACAAGTCTATTTTTAATAATCTCCTATCTATATTTCTCATGTTGTCTGTCTGTGTGTCTGTCGTGGGCGTTGTTACCTCGCCCAGGCCGCATTTCTCACCCCATTTCGATGCGGTTTTCACCACAAGTTTGCAAATGGCTGCCGTAAGGACATGACGGAGCCCGATTTTTCAGTTCGGACTCAGGTTCCGAAAAAATCGATAATCGAAAAAATCTGCTTACAGAAGGAATTATCGCATTTCAACCAAATTTGACACTCTCTTAGAGGCTACCATTAGAAGTGTTGTCCAGAAGTTCCATGACCACGGACCCCTAAACAGCGCGGAAATTGATAAAACCCCCAAACCGATACGCCCAGATTGCGCCTGAACCGCATGTTGGTTTTTTAGTCATGAAACTTCTGGACAAAACTTCTAATGGTAGACTCTAAGAGAGTGTCAAATTTGGTTGAAATGCGATAATTCCTTCTGTAAGCAGATTTTTTTGATTATCGATTTTTTTCGATTATCGATTTTTTCGGAACCTGAGTCCGAACTCAAAAATCGGGCTCCGTCACATCTAAATCGGGTGTGAAATGCGGCCTGGGTGAGGTAACAACGCCCACGACAGACACACAGACAGACAACATGAGAATATATATATATATATATATATATATATATATATATATATATATATATATATATATATATATATATATGTATATATATATCGTGGACTCTCCTGTCATATTCAATGTACGAGGGTCAAGCAGTTCAGTTCCTAGGAACCAACAGCCCAGACACCAGCACATATGATTTGATTATAGTGGTGAAGGCTTTGTGCAGAACCTACCACACTTTTTGAAGGACTGAATAGAGAGACCTGGTGCACTACATGCCAGAAGGTCCCCAAATGACCTTCTACAGGTTTTGAATTGAGAGTTTTCCTTCTCCTAGACCAGTTGCCATCCAAGGTTATAGAACCTAGTCTGTCCAGCTATTTTCCCATTTGTAGGAAGAAGAGGATTAATACATTTCCCAAGAAAGCACATAAGTGAATGTAATGGATTCCTCAAACTGAGCCACTATCTACAACTCCAACATACTTCCATATATATATACACACACACACACACACACATATATATATATATATATATATATATATATATATATATATATATATATATATATATATATATATATAGGGAGCCTGGCAGGACTTCGACACTGACATATGCGAGATACTCCAGTCAGCTACAAAGGGGGACGTGGATGGGCGACTAAATTTCATGACCACAATAATAACTAGCATGGCGTCAGAGAGGTTTGGTTGCGTCGAGCCACGGCAGCCAAGGATACCCTACACTGCCAGCCGTAGGGTGAATAAAATTAAAGACTTAAGGAAATCGATAAGATCCCTTAAGAAGCTTTATAAAAGGGCAAGAATAGAGGAGCGTCAACCCCTCGAGGAGCTCCGAGAAATACTCAGAGGAAAATTTACGGCGAGCGGAGTGGCATAGGAGGAGGAGGAAAGAAAGATGTAGAAAACGGACGAATTTCCTGTCCAACCCTTTTGGCTTTGCAAGAACATTGCTAGGGGATAGCCGAAATGGGAACTTGGATGCATCGGAGGAAGAAATTAACAGCTACCTTCGAAATACCATGAGTGACCCTGCAAAAGAGCAAGAAATGGGTATAAATACCCGTTTAATTCCTCAGGAGCCACCAATGGTTCAATTTGACACACGCTTGCCTACATGGAAAGAAATTCAAGAAGTTGTGAGAGCCACCAGATCGGCTTCAGTACCAGGACCGAGCGGTGTACCCTACATTGTGTACAAGCGGTGTAAGGGAATTCTATAAATTTTGTGGAAATTATTAAGAGTCATCTGGAGAAGAGGTAGGATCGTGGAGCAATGGAGATTCACTGAGTGGGTATGGATCCCGAAGGAAAAAGGTTCAAAATTTTTGGACCAGTTTCGAATCATTTCCTTACTTACCACCAAAAGTAAGATCTTTTTCGGTTTATTGTCAAGATGCCTTTCGAATTTCATTCTTGGGAATAGTTACATTGACACATCAGTCCAGAATGGCGGGTCGCCGGTATGCCAGGTTGCCTTGAGCATACAGGAGTCCTGACACAGCTCCTGAGAGAGGCGAAGGAAACTGTATTGTGTTTGGATCTCGCTAACGCCTACGGGTCCATGCCACACAAACTGGTGGAAGAAGCCCTAAATAGACATCACGTACCTCCATCAGTATGCGATCTCATTGTGGACTACTATAATAATTTCCGGCTGAGAGCATGTTGGAGTACAGCAACATCAGAATGGCAGACCATGGAAAAGGGTATCCTCACAGGTTGCACAATGTCGGCTGTCCTATTTTCATTGGCCATGAACATGCTTGCAAAGGCCGCCGAGGTGGAATGTCAAGCCCCTGTCTCTAGATCTGGATTTCGCCAAGCACCGATAAGGACTTACATGGACGATTTAACCGTGACAACGACATCCGTCACGGAAGGTCGGTGGCTCTTAAAGGATCCCGAGGAAAATATGACTTGGAACAGAATGAATTTTAAGCCAGCAAAATCCAGGTCATTAGTATTGAAAAAAGGCAAGATCATGGAGAAAGTCAGGTTTACAATGGCAAGAGAAACAATTCCTACTCTGAGTGAAAAGCCTATTAAGAGCTTGGGAAAGACTTTCAACAGCTGTCTGAAGGACAAAGCCGCTATCCAGTTGACTATAAAAGATCTTGAGCAGTGGCTGACGAAGATCGACAAATCTGGATTGCCAGGACGTTTTAAGGCATGGCTCTTCCAGCTTGCATTTTTACCCCGGATATTGTGGCCATTGCTCGTCTATGATGTTCCGATTACCACCGTGGAAACGTTAGAGAGAGCAATTAGCAATCGTTTGAGAAGGTGGCTGGGTTTGCCGAAATGCTTAAGTGTTGCGGCCCTCTATGGGAACAGCTGCGCATTGTGCCTCCCCTTTAGCAGCCTCGTGGGGGAATTCAAAATCGCGAAAACGAGAGAAGGACTGCACTATGCAGAATCTAAGGATCCAAAAGTAGCAGCACCAGGAATCCAGACAAGATCTGGCACAAAATGGAGCGCTGAAGGAGAGTTGCGAGTGGCGAAGGAGAGACTTAAGCATAAAGCTATATTAGGGTCAATAGCTAGAGGCAAAGCGGGGTTGGGGCTTTTCCACTATACGCAAACAAACATTGTCAAAGGCAACGAAAGACGCCAACTCATCCAAGAAGAAGTCCGTTCAGGCGTAGAAGAAATGCGTTACTGTAAAATGGTCGGTCTAAGTCAGCAGGGAGCCTGGACAATATGGGATAATGTAGAAAAGAAAAGAATTACATGGTCAGAGTGCGGGCGATCGGATTTTAGTGAGATTCGATTTCTCATAAAATCAGTATATGATGTCCTACCGATCCCAACGAACCTGCATATATGAGGGAAGAGCGAGACACCCATTGTCAGCTATATGCAAGGAAAGGATCTTTACAACACATCCTCAGTAGTTGCCCAAAAGCTTTGGGTGATGGTCGGCACTGTTGTCGCCACGATCAAGCACCCAAACAATTGCGAACGAGGTGACTAAAGAGATAAGGGCTAGTAAGCACCAACCAGGGAAGAAATTGAATCGGATTAACTTCGTAAAAGCTGGAGAGAAGGTACAGAAACGGAGGAGAGAGAGAGAGAGAGAGAGAGAGAGAGAGAGAGAGAGAGAGAGAGAGAGAGAGAGAGAGAGAGAGAACGAGCCTGTTATCTTCCGCATTGGCAGTTGATAGTGGACCTAGAGACCCAGCTGAAGTTCCCTAGACACATAGCCGTAACATTGCTAAGACCGGATCTGATACTGCACTCCGACAACACAAAGCACTGCATTATTTGGGAACTGTCTGTGTCATGGGAGGAATATATTACACTTGCTAATGAGAGAAAGAGGTCCAAATACCAAGAACTGATAGAACAATGTCGGCAAAAGTCATGGAAGATATACTATGACCCCGTAGAAGTTGGTTGCAGGGGCTTTGCGTGACAGTCGTTGTGCAGAGCCCTAGCAGAAATAGGCATAGTGGGGGCAGTTAGGGCGAGAGCGCTTAAGGACATTACCAACGCGGTTCTCACTGCGTCAAAATGGATTTGGCTTAAGAGATCAGAGCCATGGAAGAAATAGTGAGGACATTGAGGGAAATCTCAATCATAATTAGGAGACGTGTTATACGTTATATATTAAGACAATATATTAAGTTAGGGTTGTCGAACTGTTATGGATAGGTGCTGAGAAGCATTGTTATATGTGGGGATGGATGGATAGGAGTTTTTTTTTACTTGTCTTTTCGGTTTCTGATTGCCATTAATATTATTATATTTTAGCGCTTACTCGCGGTTTTATTTCAATATGTAAGCCTAATTAGTTTTATTAGGAATGGAACGGGGGAGAAAGATATAGTTTCATAGTAATAATAGTTTGCAAATTTAGGGAGTTGATGCTGGTACTAATTGAGTAGATTTATTTTGAGAAATATGTATCAGATTGTAAATATGTGTATAGGTTACTTAATTGAGTATATAGCATAATTACAAGATAACCAATAAAGTTCTGTCCGTTTTTAAAGGAAAAAAACAAAATGCTTCACAGTATGTGTAACTTATATTTAGTCTTCGAAGTAATCGCCATCGGCATCCACCACCTTCTGCCAACGTGTCTCCAGCTGTTCAATGCCCTTGCGGTAGAACTCGGGGGGTTTTGACGCAAAGAAGTCCGTGAGGGCTTTGCGCAAGTCTGCTTCATTGGTGAGGGATTTCCCATGAAGATGATTATCCAGGGAGTAGAAGAGGTGGTAATCGGATGGCGCAAGATCAGGGGAATAAGGTGGATGGCACAAAGTCTCCCACCCAAGTTACTGTATGGTATCCCTGACCACTCGCACGACATGCGGCCTGGCATTATCATGGAGGAAAAGCACACCATTGCGATTCACCAGTGCTGGCTCCTTCTGGCGCAATGTCTGTTGCACACTTTTCAATTGCTGCGAGTATAGGTCACCAGTGACCGTTTGGCCCGTTGGTAGCAGTTCATAATGAACCACTTGATGATCTGTCCACCAGACACAAAGCATAATCTTGCGTGGGTTAATAGGCGGTCTTGTGGTGTGAGGGACAGCATCCTGAGGAGACAACCAATATCTGGAACGCTTGGGAGTTTCGTACAGAACCAACTTTTCATCACTGGTAAGCACTCGATTGAATAAGGATGCGGTACGGTGGCGAGAAAGCAGCGATACGCAGGCTGCCACTCGTTGTCCCTTGTGGACCTCCAACAGCGTTTGCGGAACCCACTTGCTCAGTTTGTACGTTTTACCTAGGCGGTGCAGATGAAGTCTAACTGTTTCATCGGAAACGTTGAACTGTCTTGCAAGTTCACCGCACGTTAGACTACTGTCCTCTTCAATGGCCGCCTTCAGGACTCCTTCATTCAAGACCTGTGATCGTCCACTGCGAGGCTCATCATGGAGAGACAGATCTCTCGACTTGAATTTTCGAAACCAACGCCTTGCAGTACGTTCATCCACAGCACTATGCCCAAATGCTTGACATATGCGGCGTCTTGATGCAGCTGCTGATAAGCCCACTTTGAAGTCGTAAAGCAAACAGCCCCGAACGAGATCTCTAGACACTTCCATCCTTCTCACAGATGTCCAGCTTATAACTGATGGCCGGGCACGGTGTACGTGTTTTTAATAACGTCTGATGTTCCTACTTCCGGCTGTCCGAATTTGAAAACAATTGCTACACGCATTTCGTATATATTTCAACTTCATTCAATGACTAATCAAAAAACGGACAGTACTTTTTTGATTACCTTGTATTTAGTTATTTATTTATTGTTAGTAGGCCATCGAATTATTTTAGTCGATAAATGACAAAACGTGTATACGTTTTTCTTTGTTTTTTTGTTGTTTTTCTTTGTTTTCTTTTGACCGGATGGTTAAATTAGCGAATTTATTTTGAGAAAGTGCTAGTATAGATCAGTTTTGAGTTGGATATGAGTGTAGGTTAAGTTAAAGATTTGGTATGGATATGGGATTAGTATTTAAAAGGTAAAACACGGACTTAAACAATGCAATAAAGATACCAGCTCACCTCCGTATGGATTCCGGAAATAAAACACCGGATGTAGTAATAAGACACCATTATATAGAAGAGCAGTGTGGAAAGCCCTGTTTTCATTGGCTGACGCTGCCTGACATATGTCAATAAGAACGGTCGAAGTTCGGCTTTGCTAGTATTTGTGATTACTGTTTTTTGTAATGTCGCGGTGCGTAGCACGACGCTTTCAAGGCGGCGGACTGATTCACCTAGAATCAGGTCGGGGTTGCTGTTCGAGCCGATATGATGCGAAACCCGAAATCGGCGATGAGAACAGTGCATCACTGAAGACCACCCTTGATGCATCTAAAATGTATGATTTAACTATATATATATTTGTGTGTGTGTGTGTTGGTGTATGTGTGTGTTTATTGCACAATCTCTCTCTCTCTCTCTCTCTCTCTCTCTCTCTCTCTCTCTATATATATATATATATATATATATATATATATATACAGATAGGGAGAGTGTGTGGAGTGTGGAATAAATCGATATCTACATCACATAAACTCCAGTTCAGAAGTCCGAGGAAACTACTTGTCATTTTTTGAATTGGCTCCAAAAGTAGTTGTTTTGTATATTAAATATTATCATACATGTTTACAAAATGTGAGACATGATTCTTTATTAGAACTTGTATTATGAGAAAAAAGGGAAAAACAAATTATGATTAAATTTTCACCTCGTTAAAATATCTTCTTTTATCGTTGATTAGTGCAGCAAAAATGTTTCGCATTCATTGCAAAATGTTGTCAAAGAATAAGTTTGATAATTGATTCCATTCTTTTTCAATGACTCTAAGAGCTTGATTACATTTTTCACTCTTCGTTCAAGTTCATCTCATGCTAATTCGGCAGGTGGCTTCAAACTTTTGAACTATAGTGAACCTCTCATTTATTTTGATACTGAAATATGTTTTCACTTAAATTACAATTAATTCAAACCTTTTCAATGAACCGTTAGTCTAGTAAGATCGAAAACACTCAAAAACATTTCTGCATTAATTGCACTATTACATTAATTAAGTGTAATATAGTTTAGGGTATACAGATATTATAATTCATATTCCTCTGTTTCTTCTAACGGAATAATCTTTTAAAACTGTGTTAATTATCATTCTAAGAAATATAAAATATGTGTTTTTTATTTTTATTTAAAATTAAAGTGTTATATCATGGATTATACGATATAAACAACAAAGTAATCCGAGTGGAAAGATTACAATAACACAAGATATCAGGTAACAAATAACAAATTTGTAAAGTACAAATGAGCAAGAGTTCGTAATACTAAGGAAAACAGGAGATAAGTCACGGAGGTTCGTAAGGGTCGCCTTCGCTCTCTCTCTCTCTCTGTCTCACTTTCCTTCTTCTTCAGTAGCTCGTCAGTCTTTTATAGACTGACCAATCCATGTCGGGGTGTGCCAGGTTGTTCCACTATAACATAAAGAAAAGGCAAGAATCATATGAAATGGACAGATCTTTACATGGATATTCAGGAATAGATAATGATAATAGATAATATTTGCAAAAAAAGAAATTTTTTTTTCACATCATTAATATTCAAGATAATCTATACAAGTCTTAAATGAATGTTGGTGGTTTTTGAACTTGTGCTGTACTGCCTTTAATTCTTTTGACACTGCACTCAGTAAAGGTTGTCGGTAAGGTTGATATTTGAGCAAGTTCAAGTGGGTTTCTTACGACAGGCGTCTTTATGTTGACTCCAAGAATTTCAGCGGGATTGAGAACAAGCAAATTTTCTTGCCAGCTGCCAACTCCATCTTTTTGCAAAACATGATGATGTTGCCTTGTCCACTAATGCTTCACATTCTCCTTCAGGCAAATGACAGCTGACTAGATAATCTAACAGGAAATTTAACTGATAAAATCCGTTTTATAGATTTCAATTTTTTTATCCAAAGTAGGAGCATTTCTTTTCTCCTTCAACTGATCTCCTCAAAAACATTCGCCATCCAGCATGCAGGATCTTCTATAATGTTCTCCTTTTGTATGTCATGTCCTCTCTAAAAGGTAGACAATCATGGCTTTCCACAATTTTCTTACTTTGTTGCTATCTTTAGCACTTCTCTTTGTCATTGTTCTTTCATCCATTTAAACAGAGCTGTTGAAAAAGTTACTCACTGTTTTTCTATTTCAATAAAGTCAGGTACCATAATAATCATGATGTATCTTCCTTTAGAAGCGAAAGGAATTATCATTAACACCAATAGAAAATGTTTAATTCCACTTTAGGCCCAAAATGTTCACCTAAAATATGATAATGAAGTAAATAAATAATCTACAGAAAGAAGAATTATTAAGATAATTTCTACTATATTCTGTATTCATAAATTATAAGAACTGCAGAAATGACTGATTTATAGTTCAAATGAGATGTTTTATACTCAGAAGGCATGCATGTATGAGTGAACTGTAGATATATTTCTGAAGTATTTTATTCTACGCTAAATTGTTAAATGAGTCCAATTCTCTTATGAAAGCTGATTTATTGGGAATGGTAATAATAGGCGTTTCAATTAAAGACAACATACACACACATATATATATATATTTATATATATGCATATATGTATATATATATCTATATATATATATTTATATATATACATACATACATGTATGTATATATATATATATATATATATATTTATATATATACATATATGTATGCATATATATATATATGTATATATTATATGTATATATATATATACGTGTGTGTGTGTGTGTGTGTGTGTGTATGTATAATATAAAAGGCTCAAAAACTAATATTCCATGGTTATAATGTATAAATTATAACCATAGAATATTAGTTTTTGAGCCTTTTATATTATATTCTTACTCTGACCTGGACATTGAGTTCGACCTGGATTCTATCCTCTTGGGAATATATATATATATATATATATATATATATATATATATATATATATATATATATTGATCACTAATCCTATCTATCTATCTATCTATATATATATATGTGTGTGTGTGTATATATATATATATATATATATATATATATATATGTATGTATGTATGTATAATGTGCCGTAAAAGTTTACATTAAGAAAGCGTCATGTCTAGAACAGTGATATTTTCTTTTCCCTTCAAATTAATAACCTTGAGACTTCACAGCCATTTTCCAAACATCCAGAAATTCGAAAATGATTTGCTTATTTTAGTGGTTTTGTCTGACGATACCTTAGTTAATACAAGCATGAATGCAAACAAAGATATGAATTTCTCATGTTTGCCAAACACTGGGTTGCTACAGCTAGTATTTCATCCAATAATAATGTATTGACTGAGCAGCTTGTACTACTTTCTGTTGACATTTATAAAATATTTCTCTTAAAACAATATTTAAGGAAAACAGGTTTCTCAAGTTCAGTAGCTGTTATCGCTCTTTCCAGTATTAATGGGAGTTTCCTTCCTAAATCTTTATAGAAAGTTTGTGTGGAATGTTAACATCTTCATAATGTCATTAACTTCTATCTGACTTACATGTGCTATCCATTTTAGTAGTTGCTGCTCTTGGTAGTTTTCAAGTGATGTGATTTCTGTTATTTGCTATAGCTTTGCGATTCTGTCACACCATTTCACTATGTCCAAAGAAGTGTAATCGTTGCCAAGCCCCTCAGGCATTACTTGCTCAAAGCATTTTTTCACAATTGATCTTAGGAAGCGGTTGTATACTGCTAACAGATTAGACATTTCTTAACGTGTTTGGCGCCATGCAGGATATCCATATGGATGTCTCAATCTGACGAGGTTATTTAAGAATATGACTTGAGTTTTCAGGCTGATATTTTGGTCGTGTACAGGAAATATATAAAGAGTTTCTGAAATGTTTCCCTCAAAATAACCGAAGGTTCATTGATTTCTTTCGAATAAAACGCATTCTTGCTTGGAACAAAATTAGGTAATGATGTCCGTGCATGATCACCGCGAATGCTGCAATGTCGTTTACAGCATTCAGGAAAAACTCATTTTATCAGTGTGATACGCAACCTTTTGAGGAATCCTGATACGAATTGTGAATCAGGAGAAAAATCTGGCAATAAAATGAAGATTTCTGAACTGTCTAGACGAGAAATTGCAAGTGACACTAGAGAAAATCTATCAAAATATATATGTATATAAAATGACAGAAACAGTCAGCCGTGTACAAAAGCATAGAAATTTGTGGTCACATCTTGTCTTTCAGTAACTTTAATGTAGTAATGGTGTGAACTAAGTTGAAACCGTGTTTGCGCAGACGTCACGTAGAAGTCAAATACCAATGGGCATAGGTGGTACTCAAAAAGCTACCTGACCTGGAAAAGCATGTCATCGGAAAATTCGAAAAGCCCTTCAATCTTAACTGACCTGCCAACAACTGTTTTCTTTTGTATTTTTTATAACGTGAAACAGCTATCAACGAAATTTGTTTTGTTTGCATGGTCTACGAATTGAAACACCAAAAAAGTTTACAGGTAGCCTTGGTGTTGAGAGAATTATAGACAGTAGTATCTATCAAGTAAGACAATCCTCTATTCTACAATCTCTAAATTGGAAAGCTCGGTGATAGATGTACCGTTCATCTTTTCAAGACAAAAGGTATTGCCATAAGTTATTAACCTTTTGATGAATATAATTTTACTAATAAATCTTATGATTTTCGTATAGTTTCTATAATTATTGAGGATCATTTTCCGTGTTTTCTTTTTTTGCTTTCTAAATGTATACTGTCTCCTGAAAAGAAGAATAACATTTGAAATTTATTGCCATGCTGGGAATATTTGCAAATAAATTATTAACATATTTTTTTAAAAAATGTCTGGGCTTTTAAGCAAATTCCATGAGAAATGTTGAAAATGCTTGATGTTTTTATAATTTCTGCGTGGATTGTATTTATTGGGATTCTAAAGTTCTTTCGACCAACATCAATGTCATAAATAAAATCATTCTAGGCTTCGATAAATTTTTTTTTATTCCGAAAGAAGATAAATGTCTTCTGTACAACAAATTCCGGAAAGTGTTCCGTGGTTAACATTTGTTTCGTTTTCACAGAAAATTGTTCAACGGCGACCATTTTTCTTCTCTTTTTTTTCAGCAACCTCCGCCGTCGACATCAGCACAGAAATCATTTTCGGTTGTTGGCCAAACACGAGTAAGTCAAGTTTTGTTTTCTTACCGATTCTGATAAAGATAAAGATCAGTTGTAGAGGTCAATTACCACAAGGAAAATGAAATTGCTATTTATTTTCTTTTGGTTAGATTATTTATTTTATCTTTTTTTCAGTCTTTTTTTTTCCTGCTTTTTTTTCCCCGCTCGCCCTCGCGATTGTCACTTCTTGTTTTTTTTCTTCGCTTTTTTCATTGCATTTTTATCTTCATTCTTTGATGCCTTCTCTCTTTCAAACAACATTTTAATCTCTTCTTTGCCTTATTCTTTTTTTCCTTTCAAATCCTCTCTTTCCACTTAACAATTTTTTCCTGTTTCATCATCATTTTATCTTACAATGACACAACCTTCTACTTTGACGCCATTTTCTCTAACTTCGATTTCTTTTGTTTTTCCCATCTTCTCTTTCTAGTATATAGCTTTCTATTTCTCTTTTGTAACTTTTTTCTTTTTTTCGTTTTCTCTTTCTTCTTTCAACCTTTTACTTTCTTCTTCACAGTACTGTCTTTCTTCTTTGCCTGTTTCCCCTTCTTTTTCACAAATCTCTTATCTTTGCGCTCTCTTTTCTTTCATTGCTATATTCGCTTTTGCCACCTCATCCCTCGCTTGACTTTTCAAAATATATTTTTATTTTGCCATCTTCTAACCACTATCAATGTTTTTTTTTTTTATTTCCCTCCATTTCGGCTTCTCATTTTTTTTAATTAATTATTTTTTCTAAACGTTCTTATTGCATTCTTTTGTCTAAATCATTTCTTTTAGTTTTTAATCGCCTTTGCTTCTTTGGATAATGTACTTCATTTTACCTAACCTCATTTTATTTCTGCTTATAGTTTACATCTTTTTTTGGCTAATTTTATTTATTTAGACACATCTTTTTTAGTTTAGTCTAGCACAAGTTCTGATGTAATTTCTGTCTGAATGTCTGGTTTGCCGAGTTATTATTATTTACTTTATATATATTTCGACTATTCGCCTTATCTTTGTTGTTAATATCACAACGTTTCGGTCGTTGTGCTCACCGACTGTCAGCTGATTGCCAATTCAGGTAACCCTCACAGAATTTTTAACTGAACCATTTATTTAGTCTACGGGAGTAGATTGTTCTGGTTCCGCTGACAATTTTTAGGTATATATCGTCAACTTCTTATGTAGTACTGTTCAGTTATTGTTTGCAACATTTACACTGAATTCTTACTGGGATTGAACTCACATCTATGCCACTAAATTTACAAACCAACGCTTTAATCCACTGGGAAAAATCCTGAATGGAGGAGCTGAAGACGTAGCAAATCGTGGAAACAACAAAATAGGTATTATTTATTATGTGATTGACAGTGGTTAATATGTCGTATTAGAGAGAAGAGTGACAGTAATTAATACTTAATAAATTGTATATAGTCTTTCTTGTATGTTCTTTATATAGAGTGTCCCAAAATAATGTATACTCTCTTTAAATAATAATAATTAATAATACATTTCTTTATATGGATCAAAATATGCAAAACAGATGGATTAAAAAAAGAGGTACAGTTGATTACCAACCTAGATCATCAGATCTGACACCCTTGGATGTCTTTTTGTGGGTGTTTCTAAAAGACAAAGTTTACAGCAGGAAACATGAAAAAATTGCTGAAATGAGAGTAGCAATTGAAAGAAGAATGTGCTCAAATACCAGAGGAAATTACACTGGACGTTTGTAGGTCTATTTCTTCAAGATATGAAAAGTGTATTGAACAGAACGGCAACCAGTTTGAGCAGTTGATGTGAACTCATTATTATATGAACATTCTGCCATTGCCCCGAGTAGGTTTTATCTTATTAAAGTTAATTTTCTAAGTTATTGTATATTTTACTCTGAAATTCTTTAAATGTGTATTATTTATCTTGTTATTAATCTTATTTACAAGTCAAAATACATAAATTGAATAAGTTATAACGATTCAAAGAGTGAACACATTATTTTGGGACACCCTGTATATACACAGAATGCGTGTAGGTAACTATCCAGATAATTTATTTGGGATAAACATACATTTGGAGTATGCCTTCACTTATGAGAAGAAGGGATAAATGCCATCGTTTTGGTCTAAAAAGGAAAGGAGCTAAAATTTTGGGCTGCTTCTCTGATTGTGTGTATGTATGTAATTTGTTTGTGTGTGATAGAAGAAAAGATTGAGGTTGATTCTCATTGGTTTAAAATGGCGGAATCGTATTAATGATTATTATAATTGTTATAATTATTTTGCTTTAATTATTTGAAAAAAATGTTTAACCCTCGTGTCCGTAACCCTCCCCACCCAAAAAAAAAAACAACAACACCCCCACCCCCCCAAAAAAACCACAAAGCTCCTCCGGCAATATTTATTGTTTAAAAAAAATGATGATTATAATTTTAATAAAACGCAGTGATATGAAAGCAGATTTATACATTTTATTTATTCTTGAGAATTGCCGACAAATATATTAAACACTTCATTTACAAGATTGCATATTTACAAAATAATTATATTTTTTATATGTCAACCAGTTATAAGGAAATACGTATTATTTAATTTTTTTACAATATATATATATATATATATATATATATATATATATATATATATATATATATATATATATATATATATATATATGTACAGTGTTGTTCGATAAAAGTGACTCACCTGATTGTTTTTACTTAAAATGTTTTTCGCCTATTGTTTTTGGGGTCAAATTAACTTTTAATCTTACTAATATAAAGAACCCTTCCCGACCACCTAGTAAAAAAAGTTTACTCACCCTAAGGCATTCTATTGATAATTATAATTTTGGATATAAATGAGATTTAGAGAAAAACTCTGTGCAAAAAAAGTGACTCCGCATATTTCCTGCAACTAGTAATCAATAGAAACATAAGCGACAGGGCTTTAAATAAAGAATAATAGAGGTATAATTTATTTGTAATAGGTAATATAGTTCGAAATATTTAATAATCTATGAGTCCTCCTTTATTTTGAATAACCTTTCCAACCCTTTTCGGCATTGACTTGATTAGGTTCTGGTAAATTTCATCTCCAAGCATTGAATTCCATTCGGATATGAAATTCACAATCAAATCCTCTTTGTTGCTCAACTGCATTCTCGAGAGCCTGTACTTTATAATGCTCCATAAGTTTTCTATGGGGTTGAGGTCAGAAGATTAGGGCGGCTATGTCATAACACTCACCTGCTTCTCATCAAAGTGTTCCTTCATCAATTTTGATTTGTGACAGGAAGCATCATCCTGCATAAAGATGTGCTTGGTGGGGTCGATTTGCACCTTTTCAGCAGAAGCGAGCGGACAAGACTCTCAAATTCTCTTGTATTACTTGCTCCTTAGGGTATTTTTAATAGGTTTTAAGAAACCAGATCCTTGAAAAGAAAAGCATCCCCAGAAAATTATACTGAACGGATGCTTGACAGTACTTACTGTTAAATTCAAAGAGCTTTCAAAGCTTCTTCTTCGGATTTTAGATCGTTTATCCTTCGAGTTTAGCTCAACTTTCGTTTCATCGGAGAAGAGAACATTTAGTAAAAAAAAAATCAGGTGAGTCACTTTTATCGAACAAACTATATATATATATATATATATATATATATATATATATATATATATATATATATATGAAATATTTTTTATTCAATAATTTATTAAAATCTCCGTGTAAAATTTTGAAAAATACATTTCCTGGGCATTTCCTTCATATACTCTCGACATATAAATTCACTAAAATAGGTTGAGAGCATCTCTCCCTCTGAACCAAACATTGTTTTAATTTTACAATTTACGTGAGAATTCAAACACTTAATATTTTGAGCGTGCATATCCCTAGTCATTTGATGGACACATTTTTCTTTGGGTTTAATAACAAAATGTCTGTAATTTTTACCGCAAATACTGCATTGTCATTGGTTTAAATATTTTGATAATTTTGTAATATCTTATTCATTTGTTAATAAAAATATTTCTTTTCAAATTAGTAATTTTTATAAAATACTAAATAATAAATCTTCATCAAAGATAAATAATAAATATCGCATATTACTTCATTCCCATATTATAATAAGATTGTAAACAAGAAATATCGCATGTTACATACATTCCGATATTTTTATAATATTGTAAACAAGAAATACAGCATATTACTTCATTCCCATATTTCTATAATATTGCAAACAATCAATATCGCATATTACTTCATTCCCATATTTTTATAATATTGTAAAAAATAAATATCTCATATTACTTTATTTCCATATATTTGTCATATTGCAAACAATAAATATCGCATATTACTTCATTTCCATATTTTTATAATATTGTAAACAAGAAATATCGCATATTACTTCATTTCCATATTTCTATAATATTGCAAACAATAAATATCGCATATTACTTCATTCCCATATTATAATAAGATTGTAAACAAGAAATATCGCATGCTACATACATTCCGATATTTTTATAATATTGTAAACAAGAAATACAGCATATTACTTCATTCCCATATTTCTATAATATTGCAAACAATCAATATCGCATATTACTTCATTCCCATATTTTTATAATATTGTAAAAAATAAATATCTCATATTACTTTATTTCCATATATTTGTCATATTGCAAACAATAAATATCGCATATTACTTCATTTCCATATTTTTATAATATTGTAAACAAGAAATATCGCATATTACTTCATTCCCATATTTCTATAATATTGCAAACAATAAATATCGCATATTAATTCATTCCCATATTATAATAAGATTGTAAACAAGAAATATCGCATGTTACATACATTCCGATATTTTTATAATATTGTAAACAAGAAATACAGCATATTACTTCATTCCCATATTTCTATAATATTGCAAACAATCAATATCGCATATTACTTCATTCCCATATTTTTATAATATTGTAAAAAATAAATATCTCATATTACTTTATTTCCATATATTTGTCATATTGCAAACAATAAATATCGCATATTACTTCATTCCCATATTTTTATAATATTGTAAACAATAAATATCGCATATTACTTCATTCCCATATTTTTATAATATTGTAAACAATAAATATCGCATATTACTTCATCCCCATATTTTTTTATCATTTTGTAAACAAATATTGCCGAGTAAGTCAAGAAAACTAAGTAACAGCGGTGTCAAGAGCATAACCACCATTTTAAAAAGCCTTTTTTTTGTTTGTATTTATTTGTTTTTCACGAAGGTGAAACATTGCAGAAAATTTTATGTGAGTGGACGATAACGAGTATCAAACAAACCACAGAAATAATGATCATCTGCAAGATAAGTTCATAAGTAAAGAATACCCTATTCTTTCTTTCTTTCTATGTGCCGTGTCCTTTCAGGACTTATGCGATCATGGCTCTGTACCTCTCTCTATCCCTTGCAGCTATCCACAAGGTCCGTCCCTCTGCCACCTCCCCCAGAACACGTCCTGTCATCCACTTACTTAGGGCCGCTAAGTATGTCACGCGTTGTTTTTCCTTGTGTCGCTTTCCCTCTGTTCGACCCATGAGTATCAGATTCTCCAGGCCCTTCTTCCTCATTATTTGTCCCAGGAACTTCAGCTGCCTCTTCTTGATGTTAAGTATAAGCCTCCTCCTTGTTTGCATCCTATCTAAGACCTCATCGTTGCTTACAAGCTCGGTCTATGATATCCTTAGTATCCTTCTGTAGAACCGCATCTCCGTCGCCTCGAGTCCCTTCATCTTTGAGGAAATCGTCCAACCCTATAGCATTCCTTATTAGACTTACTTCTTCAAGTTTTTTCGCTTTCTGTTTTCTTGTTCTTTTCGTTATCTTATTTAGAAGTTTATATCTTCTTTTTCTTTTCTATTTGTCCAATACTTCTTCCGATATTTCATCTTTTCCCTTCTGATATTTCATTGTTTCACCTTCTCCCTTTTGACTCCATTCTTGCGCCCTCTCTTCTCTGATTCCATTCTTCCGTCTTCTCCCTTCTGATTTTCTTCTTCTCTCACCGTTTTTACATCTTGAATGATTAATCTTTCTTTTGTTATATATCACCCACAAAAGAAGAAAGGGCAAAAAGAAAATACTGGCGTATTTACAGAAAGCACAGGAGAAAAAAGTCAATGACAATCTCTTCTCCAGTGCCCGAATCGAACAAAAAGCTTCCGACTATAAATGTTAATTTATAAGAAGCATAATCAATTATTTAATTCGTAACTAAACATGAACATATTAATTCTAAGGCCTACTTCTCCATTTCTCTTGCTTGATACAAGGGGCCCCTTTTTTCTGGAGTATAATGCTTTTCTTTAAGTAGTAAATCCGAAACATATCTTGTTTGTTCCAAATAATACAATATAGATAACACACACACACACACACACACACACACACACACACACACACACATATATATATATATATATATATATATATATATATATATGTAAAGATTTAATGCATCTATTTTTAACCCGTTTTTAGAATTTCAAACGTTTTTATAGTGCGTCCTCCGTATTTGAAATGAGCAGGCCGATAAACGTAATATACAGTTTAATAAATAAAAATACGGTGACTGTTTCAAGTAGTATCCTCTATAATCTATCTATCTATCTACCTAGCTAACTTTATCTTCATTAACGATCTTAACCGATGACATCAGTCCCCAAGTAGGCATCAATGCAGACACTCCTTTTTACTCCTGCCTAAACAGAAAATCTGGTATCGCTGACAAAACTAACGTTGGTCTCGAAACGGACCTCCAATCGGTTGTTGACTGGGGCAGGAAATGGCTGGTTAACTTTATGCCTCAAAAACAAAACTGCTCTCTATTACCCACCAAAGAGAACTCTCCCTGCCTCCCATTAGAATGTCTGATGCTCAACTCCACGAAACTTAGAGATTGCTTGGTCTCACACTGTCCGCTGACCTGAGAGGGAACAATTACATTGAATCAATAGCATCATCTACCGCAAGGAAAATTGGTTCTGTGTGTCGCGCCAGAAACTTTCTCGTGCGAGTCCATCCTTCAAATCTATAAATCAACCATTCGCCCTTGCATGGAATACTGCCGCCATATATGGTCTGGAGCTCCCGCTGTTCATCTTAAAGTCCTCGACATAATCCAGAGATGTATATGCATTGTGGTTGGCCACGATCTGGCATCTCGTTTACAATCGCTCTCTCACAGACGTGCTGTCGTGTCGCCTCCCTCTGTCTTTTCTACAAATACTTTCACGGTAACTGCTCCGACGAGCTACTTTCGCTAGTTCCCAGACTGCATGAATTTAAACGTGCCATTAGGTCGGTATCTCAGTCCCACACTTTCACTGCCGAAACGGTTAAATGTAGCCATCTCTTCTACTCCAATAGATTCATGTCTCGCACTTCCCGTCTGTGGAACCCCCTTCCTCTCACTTGCTTCCCTGATAGATATAATCTGCAACTATTCAAATGCAATGTCAATCGACATCTTCAGATGGCTTGAACTATTCCCCGTCCTTCCTTTCAATCTTTTCTTTTTCACGACTCTTTACTCTTGCTCCCACTCTCTGTAACCACTTGCGTGCTAGTGGCACTCCCGCTTTGCTTGGGTGAAAAGCTTACACACACACACACACACACACACACACACACACACACACACACACACACACACACAATATATATATATATATATATATATATATATATATATATATATATATATATATATATATATATATATCCTTAAATGCCTATAATTAGTAACAGGAGCCATTGGTTCATACCAACGGCTTTCCATACTCAATACTCATAGGATTCACTCTCTCGTGGTCATGTGTGACGTCATGAGCTGTTGTGCGATTTTCGCTTTCAGCGTCTTATATGCACGTGTTTATCGTTGCCTGGAAATCATCCAAAACAGACTATCATCAATTTCTTGTTCGTGTATTGCTTAATATATTGTGTAATTGTCATCTTTGATAATGGCTTATGTAAGCCGAAAGCTTAGATTGGATTAAAAATATGTATCAATATTGTGATTATCTTTCATTGTTTAATGATAATGTTATTAAGCTTATCAGACGATATGAAAAGACCTTACAAAAAATATATAGACAACACTTATCTGTATTATTTAATGAAACATGTATGAATGAAAAAACGCTGCCTAAATAAACACACACACACACACACACACATATATATATATATATATATATATATAATTGTGTATTTAGGCAGAAATCCTTCATTTATACATGTTTCATTAAAGCCGACTGACAAGATACTGCGATTAAGCTTTTAATTTCTTTTTTCTTGTGTTCGAACAAGTGTTTTATTTTCTGGACACATTGTGTAGAAACTGTCCATATGTTCTGTAATTCCGAGCGCTTTCGGATTTACTTCTTGCCATTATCAAGGATGATTTTATTTTTTTTGCTTTTCAACTAGTAGTATGGGGTTGTGCGTACGTTCCTAGAGTTATAGGGATGTTTTATTTTCCGAACACAGTACACTGTGATCATGATCATAGTTAATATTACTGAATGTTGGCTTATTCTTTTTTATTTTTAAGGTTTTCATTATTTTTTCTTTTACATGTGGATGAGGTTATTATGTTTGTATTTTCTACAAGTATGTTTCGGATGGAGTCTGGGAGGTTTGCGTGCGTGTGTGTGTATTTAAATGGGTTCTAATGGAACTGTGGTTGGATAGGTGTAACGTAACGTATACATATGTGCGTGAGTGTGTGTGTGGGTGTGTGTGTTTGTGTGTGTGTGTGTGTGTGTGTGTAGAATACCCCTGTCCAAAGGTGAAAGTCTGATACAGCAATTTATCTAATTTTTCAGACCAAAGAATGTTTGTTTAATATCAAAAGATGTGTGAATTATCTGATACTCTTTCGATAACTTGCTTGTGAAGCTTTTGAGCTACCACCTTTATAGAAATTATGCCTTTATAGACCTTACAGATTTTATGAAATTAAGATCAGTACTAGATTAGCGACAAGGTCTCATCAATTTACAGTTGAAATGGCTAGATGTAACCGTAAGATATATTTGCTAATGGTTTCTTTTCCCGCACTTGTCGCTTGTGGAAATCTCTTCCGGCTTCTTGATTCCCAGTCACCTTTTCATCTTCAAAAATTTAAATGTAATGTTCTTCCCTTTAATAGTAATTTTTCTCATATCCTCTAACACTCAATAACCTCTTGCTTCGTAGTGGCTTTATTGCCTTTCATGGGGCAAAATGATTAAAAATTGCGCGATATTATGTTTCATGACCATCTACGAATGGACGTTTGAATCCGAATATAATATAAAGTTCCTGCTCTCTCATTATCTCCCTCTGAACATCTATCTTTCTATTTATGGGTGAGTGTGTGCTTCAGCCCGCATACGTAATATCTACATACATAAAGAAAGGGGGAGAAGGGACTTTAAAAGAAGTGGGGGCATAAAACCAACCTGGAATTTATGCCTCAAATACAACAACAAACGTAGAACAGTTCGAGGAAAAGAAATCATATTGGGTTTAACCACATTCTTAACTTATTGGCTAAATGTAAAATAGGGAAATTATTTTTCAAATTACTTACTAATCACTTTCCCCAAAATTCCGAATTATATATGATATTTAATAAAAACACAGTTAAATTAAACTACAGTTGAACTAGTAATTTAGAAACTACAGCAAAAAGACAAAACGCCAGAAATGCCAAAACTAACGTGCAGCTAAACATGGTCAACAGTGAAATATGCAACTGTAGAAATAAAAGTAGATGTCCAATGGAAGGAGTTTTCAATACACAAGCAGTAACTTACAAAGCAAAAGTAATATATAAAAAAGGCCAAAACAAAATATATTTTGGGTCTACTGAAGGTAGCTTCAAGAAGAGGTGATATTGTGGAACTGTACGTCCACACACACACACACACACACACACACACACACACACACACACACACACACACACACACACACACACAGATACACACACACACGCACACACACACGCACACACACACGCACACACACACGCACACACACACATATGTTCAAATATGTTAGATTAAGAGTATACATAATAAACGTATGTGATTTGTAATATGTTAAATGTTTGCTGGATCTACCAATTGGGTAGATCCAGCCAATCAAAACCAAGGTGAGTATTAATCTTTTTTACCGCCAAAATACAAGTTTGTTCGAACTCCTATATAAACATTTTCCCGCGAGAAATCACTCAGTTGCGGCTTCACTACTCAAGGGACAGACATGAATCTATTCAAGACAAACTTTCGCCCAACTCACTTATTCTTACTAAGACTTTGTCAACCAACAAGCCTTGAGGAACACCAGCGTTAGTGGGATAGGAGTTGGAGATGAATCCACTGAGAACAACCTTCAAATCCCGGTTTGATAGGAACGATTGAATTAGGTCAAACAATCGACCTTGAATTTCCTGGAGGGGATGAAAGCTTCGATACCGGCTTTGATCCAGGAAGAGAACTCAGAAGCACAATCATGAGTGGGGAGCTTAAATACAGCATCCCAGGGGACATCGCGGAGGAAGTCCCGAAACGAGTCCCAGTCAGCCTGTTGGTAGCAGAAAGTGGTTCTGGTGGTAGGAGGCTCTTTGCAGGGGTTTGGGGCTGAAGGAGATACTAACAGACACGACAGCATGATCGGAGTTACCGATAGGACAGAGCTGCATGGCACTACAAGACTCAGGGATGGAGGTAAAACACAGGTCGAGGAGTGAGGCCTTACAGTCACGATTGTAGGAAAAACGCGTGGGGAAATCGATTATCTGGGTGAGGGATTGAGAGATTGAAAAGTCGAGAGTATGTATGCCAGCGAGGTCAGTGGTTGTGATGGGCGTTAAAATCACCAAACACAAATATGTGAGCGTACGGATGGACAGAGAGGGCCTTATCTATGCTGTCAGAAATGACATCGAGTATCCCGCAGTCCTGAGAGGATGGAGAGCGGTAGAGGAAGAAAAGATAGCTTACAGCATTGAGAAGAGATAGCCGGAGTCACAAGTAGGAATGATCCGGCGAATCGAGAGAGGTCTCTCTAACCAGATGGAGATGGTCCTTGACGTAGACACCCAGGCCATGCATGTGGGTTAGAGAGTCTTTCTGAGGAGAGGGAGGTATCCAGGGATCGAGAGATCAGAGGAAGGCATAGAGGAGTCAAGACTGGTCTCACACAGGGCGAGTATATCCGGGCACTTAGCTATGAGGAAAGACTCAACGCTGCAGAATTTGGTTCTGATGCCACGGATGTTAGAGAAGGAGATATTTAGAGGTTTGGGTGATTTTTGGAAGGCTGGTTTAGGTTTGTATTTCTGTTTTTTGTTATTCATGTTGGTAATTTGTTTTGGAAAAAGAGAAGGCCTGAGTTAAAGGAAGCCGAGGGTTGACACCCATGACGCGGACAGAGAGGGGGTTTGGCACAGCAAGATTCATAATGTGGCCTCAGGGTTGCCCACCGGAGGTGACTGCAGAGACAGCTATCCATGCGCGACATGGCACTACAGACACCCCGATATTATGCAACTGTTGATCAGAGCGGCCGCTCAAGACGCTACGCAAGAGTTAGGGCTCCTAACTACCCGTCATTTTATAAAACATAGATACAACAAACTTATTTAACAGTTAAGATGTTTAATCCGTGAAAATGTCTAAATGTATAGCCGAAAGCGCTCGGATAAAAAGAACATTCGGACAGATTTTATATAATTTATCACCCGAAAAGAAAAAAAAATAGATCGCATATATATATATATATATATATATATATATATATATATATATATATATGTTTTTGAAGGTACAAAATTTTATCACAGCAATAAAAGTATGATGCTTGATATTACTAGTCATATTAAAAACGGGCGTTTTTAGTATGTCTGTAATATCAAGCTTCATACTTTTATTGATGTGATATATATATATATATATATATATATATATATATAAAATTATAACATATGCATGTTATAACATCACTACAAAATTACAATTTTGTTTCAACAATACTGGCGTCTTATTAAATGATAGGGTTGATTACAAAACAAAGGTTTTTAAGATTTCAAAAACCAATCAAACCCCCTCAGTAGGGGTAACATTGTTACGTAATCTACGATGACCAATCAGAATACAAGTATATAGTAATTCAAAATACCGTGACAATATACCCTAAGTACAATCTATTACTGCATTAAAGTTAAGATTAAATTAGAAATCAATATAACAAATAATGTTTTAATTACAGTTAAGTTTAAAATTAAAAATTAAATGCTACAAATATCATATTCTAAATTTACCCGAGCATCAAGTTTAATATTATTAGAAAATTATTCAGAAATGAGTCTAGGAGAAAAAAAATATTTTTATTGTTCTTAGCGAAGTGCCAATTTATCGGTTAATTTCGACGCTGGTACAAGAAGTGTCGACGATCGCTACACACGTTGGATACATGGGAGTCTGAATTCAAATAAGGAGGTGGAGGGAAGGGAATTTTCAAATGACAGGACAAACACATTCGCATCCTAATACACAAACACGTATATATAATCAAATATATAAGCACGCAAATATAAGGACGGATATTCACACAGGAAATCGAAGGAGAAATTCAAAAAAGGAAAATAAAAATAAAGAATAAAATAAGAGAAAAAGGAAGAATAATGACATAAGCATATAAAAAAACACGCATAAGAAAATTATATCAGACGCATAGACATACAAGTAGAAGGATATACAAGCAATCACACACACGTACCTATAATGAGACTCACCAAAATTCAAGCATAAATACACTAATAAAACACAAACTATCAATATTTTACATACACAAACATATAGATAAAAAGGGGGGTCCGAATAAATGTTAGAACTGCAAATACATGCATATGTACGATGCATACATACACGTAGATGAAAGACGCATGTCGGACTAGAGGCAAAGCAAAGAAAAAAGACAAATATACATGCGCAAACAATTATACAAACGTTTTCTTTCTTTTACACTAAATAAGATATAAATATTTAAAAAAAATATTACTTGCATTTTTATTAATCATTTCACGCCAAGCAAGTCGGTAATTGCACTAACACGCAAGGGGTTACTGGGTGTGAAAGAGAATGAAAAGACATTAGTGAGAGGAAAGGATAGTAAATGAAGGAGATTCAGGAAGACAGCAGATGACGATTGGTGTTGCGTTTAGCATTTGAAGACTGTAGGTGTCGGGTAAACAAGAAACAGACAGGCGAGAAGCCCGCGTAAAAAATAAATTATTAGAAGAGAACATCTTGTTAGTGCAACAGTAAAAAACTGCCAATCAAGTAGCATGCTTAAATTGGTGTGTTGCATAGCCTCTTGGTGGGGGTGGTCTTGGGCGACGGCGTCAATTCCCTTATCTATTATATCTTCTCCCTCCCGATAGTCGGTAGGTGGTTTGGTTCGGAGATAAAAAGACAGTAACAAAGGGATTTCAAACTTTTTTTTTATTTTATTAAATACGTCGACGTGTACACTTCTATCCAGTGGGGTCACTCTCGCCCTTCAGCGGGGAGAAGATCCAGATATGAAGTCAACACGTCTGCTTTGTTCGACGGTTAAGACTCTACTCCCCGAAAAACCTTTCTCTATCTATTAGGTTGGTGCAAAAATAATGTCGTTTTCTCACATGAAGTTGAAAGTCAAAAAACGACATTATATTTGCACCAACCTAATATTATTCCCACACTAGATTTAGCCAATCAAAATCGACTTCATTTCGTCTTGGATCCGTCCTGTATCTGAGGAAGGCAGCGCAGAGATAGAATTCTGTAAAAAATAATAGTCGGCTAAACTATTATTTAACAGATTCAATGGGGGAAAAGGAAAATATTACGAGTATTACAGACTTTTTGAATTTTGTCAAGAATCGCAAGCAAGCACACACACACACACACACACACACACACACACACACTGTTTGGTAATGAAGCATCAGAGCAGATATGACAGCAATATTCAATTCACGGACACATTGTAGGTTTATAAAAGTGCAACAACACAGTAAACGAACTTTCTTAGAAGTAGACCTAGCTATTGATTCAATATAATCACTTTAATTTATGTTAGTGAAAAAGCGCAATGAGTTTCCCTCCTGGAGGTTAGCATCAATCATGCTGATGAAAGACACAAAAGTTTCTTTATGGTGATTAAATGAAAGCAGTTTTCTTTTGCATCACGTGAAATCTATGCTTTTGAAAATAATTAATTGGTGAACATATAACTATCGAACAAACTTTTCATTTGTTAATCACTTCCATTAATTTGTAAACCCGTGTGCTTCCGATTTCTCTCCCTGTTCCATATCGCTTCAGAACGTTAGTTATCTCAGCTTTTCATGGCTTTCTTTTCTGTGCATTGTTTACATTCTCCGTGCAAAATGTTAGTCAACTGGTTTCTCGATGCATCTTTCGTGCTTTCTAATTTAGAGATTTTCTTCTAGACTTGTTTGCAAATATTCATCCAGAAGTCCCAGTCTGCTTTGCGATTTGCTCCGTAGCTTGAAGTAAAAATGAAGTGATAAAAAAAAAACCCCGCCTCAGCTTGAATTTGAACTCGGCTCGCTTATTCCATTTTCAGTGCTTCTGACCTAGTGTTCATCAAATAGAGGACACAAGAAGAGAACGCACGAAGCAACACTGAATGACTAATCGATTGGCTGCTTTCTGGAGGTAAGCCAAAATTATATCGGCCGACAAACTGCGATTAAAAAAAAACATCGGATAGAGATATTCATACGAATTAAGTAACCATGCACGCCCGCACGCGCGCACACACAGACACACACGAACACACACATACTGTTTGGTGATGGTAATAATAGACGTTTCCCTACAAGGAAATATTTGGTATTCATTGATCGAACAGCCAGCACTGCTGTTAGTTGAAATTTATAAAATAAGTCTTAAAACATTTTTTAAAAAATAAGAATAGGTTTCTCGTGTCATCTTATTGCTTGTTTCGATATTAATGTGGGTTTCTTTCCTGACCTTTTAGTTGAAGTAGTAGTGTGGGATGTTAACATCTAGATTATGACATTATTTTCTCTTCGATATTTGATATTGCACGTGCTATCCATGTTGCCACTGTTGGTAGTTCACAAGTGATAAGGTTGCTGCTATCTGGCACATAACTTTTTGTGATTCTGTAGCGTCAGTCCACCATGTTCAAAGAGGGATGATCATTGCCAAGACCCACTGTCATTATTCGCTATTTTCATCTTAGGAAGCGCTTGTATATAGTCAGTTTATAAGACGCAGGGATATTTATACTAGCTAGTTGATAACGCTGTTTGATCTATCCCGGAAACGGTTAGCAAGAAATGACGGAAACTTTATTGTAGCGAGTTCGATCTTCACTGGGATTTCCTCATCTTTGGAATCCTATCTAATTAATTATAATTATTTAAAAAACTATTTTAAATAGGATAATGGATGTCTAGCTATAGGCGCAATAAGCGGAACTGGCGTGTCTAGTTCAAATTACCTACTTTGTTCATTCGCATCAATGTGCTTTTTTCTCCAGCTATCGGTTTAATCTCAAGACAGACCCTCTTGTTTTGGGGGGGCAAGCTGCAGAGCAGAATTCAGAATATCGGAAATAATAGGGGAGACTAGTTTGTTTTGTCTTGGTGTGGCAACCAGTCTAAAAGAATGACAACTTTGAATTCAAAACCAGACTGAAGATGAATGGGTTCCTTCAGACGATTTTGCTTTCGTTATATCTACTGTGTCTATGGCTGAAGGACATGTGCCATAACGGGCTGACAGAAACGTGATTGGGATCATGTGCATACAAGTTTATTCTTTCCACGTTGCATAATCATAAACTATCGTCGACATACAACTGTTTTCTCTGGTCAATGATTAAAATAATCTTCAAGCGAATGAAGCCTGTATGCCTTAATGAAGACTATCCTTCACCAGATATCATAGGCTGGCGCTACAGAATCGCAAACAAAAATATTTAACGAATAACAGGAGCCACATCACTTGAGGACTTTCGACAACAGTAGCAATTAAAATGGATAGCATATTTAACTCGAAGTGAAAATAATGATATAATCACGCAATACTTTTAACAAGATATTAGGAATGGCGCCCCATCAGTACTAGAAATACCAGTAGACTTGAATAACCTACATTCGAGAAGGAAATTGTTTTAAGGGGAAGATGTTATACATTTAAACCGACAGTAACGCTAACCAACGCTCAATAAATGTCGAATGTTAACGGCTAAACTTATAATTACCATTAATATTAAAATATCCAGGCCATGTTTCTTGTGTAGCATTAATGTAACGAACTTGAACACTGAAGTTAAAGAACTTCCCTTGATCTCTCAAAAATCTCAAACTTGTTAGAATTTTTATAAGTAAAGCCAACCTGATTCTATTGGTTGATAGTAAGAAAATGATAAGATCCGATCAATAAAAAATTAATTATTCGATTCTAATGAGAGTTTGTTACCAACAGTTCCATCGTCTGTATTACGCCGCAAGGCGATGTATCTGGATATCGAAAATGTAGATTCCCATCAATGATTGGCTTTGGGATTTGAAATGTAAATTCTAGTGGGAAACTCTTCTGCGGCAACTGAATATTTAAAACGTACATTTGAACGACAGAGTGGAAAATGGAAATTGGTCCAAGATCGGGGCGAATTTCTTTTCTCTGATGTATAAATGCGAAATTGAAGGTCTGGGTTATTGCTTATATTGTTCATTCAAAATGACGCTATAGAATATGTTAATAGGTCTATTAAACGTGGTTGTTTGAACTACTTAATGCAGAGTTAATCAAATTTCTGGAAATCACCCAAATTAGTCTGATTGGACAAAAGAAACCGATAGCAAAAACTGATAGAAATATCCACATGGTGGTTATTTTTCTAGATGTCTGATTTAGATTTTGCAAGGATTCGCTATGAAATATAAACGCATTTGTAATTGGACCCTGACCGCTGGACTCATTTTATAGATATCACCGATCTTTAAACGTAAGCACAAAAGAAAAATAAGACATGGAAATTGGTTGTAAATATAAGAATTTATCCGTTAACAGCAACAATGATATGATTTTCGGGCACATCAGGAGATGTCTATAATACAGAAGACTTCGTATTTGTAAAATAAATCTGTAATATTGAATAACCAGTGAGTTCCGAAAGAAAATACTTCAAAATACTCCTTACGTAAATCTTTTCACGAGAAGAGAAACAAAGATAATAATGACAAACAATATTTATCGATAAGCCTCTCGTTACTCCATCTATTTCCATGGCCGTTGCTCTGTCGAACCATATTCCTTAGTTCCACCAATTCAGAAATTTACCACAAAGACCCGCCATGCCTTATATACATACGGAACTATCCTCATTACTTTTTTTTGGTTAGAAGAAAGTTACTTCTTCCTAAGTGCGGCTATTTCATGGAATAGACTCTCGAGAGGATCCTTCCCCGAATAATACAATCTTAAAAACTTCAAGTCTAGAATCAACCATTATAACATATCCTCATAATCTGCACTTAATTCCTCCTCCTACGTCTATACACCAATCTCATTAATAACGCTCTACTTCGAGTGACTCTTTGGTCGTGTTTTGGGCGGATATTTATTTAAAATATGTTCAGTGGTAAAAACCTTCTTTTATTTGCTCTTTCCGTTCCGGCCTTCTGTTGGTTAAAATTGGTGAAACGGAAATGTACTAGGAAGAGGAAAAAAGTCAAACTATTATGTGCTGACAAGAAAAAGAAAAGGTACTGAGCAAAATTTCATTCGAAAATTATCTCAGGGAGAGGTGTTGTAATGGAATGTCAAACACTCCCTATTGCCTATGTGGACTGACTATATATAGCTATATACTGTGAGCACAGGATAAACCTGGGGACTTCGGCAATTAGTTGGATTCGTCTCCAGTATATGCTGGCTGAACTCTCTGTCTTCGGGCAGAGAGGAACCCAAATGAGGCTATACCGAAGGGCAGAGTCTAGTTTGGGGTGGTAGACTGCTACACGACCTCGTTTTTTACGAGACCTACGAGGAATCTTTGCCCGAGCCTACGGGCTCGGATACCCCACATTAAATTCGGCCTTGTGCTACATCTGAGCGCGTGGGGCAGTTGGCAAATATCCTTGCTTCGGCAATTAGTTGGAGATTCGTCTACAGCTAAACTGGTCGAACTCTCTGCCTTCGAACAGAGAGGATCCTAGACGAGTCTATGCCGAAGGGCAGAGTCTCGTCTGGGGTGGTAGACAGCTACCCGATTCCGTAAAAACGGGGTCTACGGGGAATTTTTGACCGAACCCAGGAGCTCGGTTTTAACCCCACATTAAAAACGGTCTGATGCCACATCTTGCCTTGCGAGGAGGTAAAGTAAATAACCTTGCTTCGGAAATTACTAGCCTGTCATCCCTGTCTTTCAGTAGTGTATTCTCTTTTACAATTAATCTCTCTTCTTTCATTTACGCGCGTGTTGCTGTTCCTTCACTCGAGTACTACCTTTGAGTGTAACCTCTTTAAGAATGAAACAAAAATAATTGCTGACTCTTTACTGTCTTTATTTGTGTCTCTTCAGTCATCCAGACACACAAAATAGTAGGTTACTCTCTATATTTCTTTGTTTCTTTAGCCAATGTATTGATGAGGGTGGTTATGCTGATGTTATTGGTTTTCATAGCTGGGATTTAGAATGGTTTGAACAAAGAATCAGCATTATTTTTTAAGTGTTCCAAGAAACAAGTCTCAAATCTATGCAAAACGGAAACTATGATTTGGAATTGGAATGAACCCAATCATAGAATCTATCCTGAATTTATCATAAAAATTCATGATGTGGAATTAGTAAATAATAATGACTTCAAATACCTCGGTGTATAGCTCAGTTATAATTAAATTAGTATAGGAGATAAGGAAATCGAATACAGACTAGACTGTGCTAGTTCTAGTTTCGCACATGTTGCTACAAAATCATAACATTAAACTAAAAGCTTAAGTCATATTCTTAAATATTCTCGCCAGATATTTTAATGTAAATGTCATGGATGGTGCCTAAACCATTCAGAAATATCTAAACTCTCAGCTGGATACATTCGCTTTCTCACATCAATGGTTAAAAACGGCTCGCAACAAATACAAACTGTAAGTCTTAGCAAGAACAACTCATACTTTTCTCATATTCTTTGAGAATCATTAACACCTTGCTTCTTAGTGGCTTTATTGCTTTGCTTGGGGTGATTAAGTGATTCAGAGATTAACCATGTATATATTTTTGATTCAGGTTACATACACATGCTTTTTATTATTACACTAGATTTGGGGAGTTTCTTATAAATACTACAGGCTTAATAACGAACTAGTTAAATCTATTGTGATATTGTAAAAAAAAAAAAAAATAAAAACATTAATAATGACACTTTTCTTTCGTACGAACCCTCATAGCCCTCAAAATTATATTGGACCTTCATTTTTATATCAGTCTTAAATATACAAACATCATGAATTAGCAGTCTTAAATATACCACATCATGAATTTTTATGATAAATTCAGGATAGATTCTATGATTGGGTTAAATATACAAACTCTTTCATCAAACGGAATCTCCTTTGAGTTTCCCTATTAATTTGCTCGCTTACAACTTTGGTCCTTTTCAACTTCATGAAGACATTTCAAGGTTAACGTCTTTCAATCTAATATTATTAATCACTTTAATTCTCTCTTAATTAGAAAGGAATGTGTTGCGTAGAGTTTTAATCATACGAGTGTGGGCTAAAAAATTCATAGGCAGACTATGAATGATGGAGGCCAGATCTTTGAAATCTAGCATGCTTTAAGATCAACTCGTCTTATTAATAACTGCATTGCTTACATCTGCATGTTCAAAGAAGGCCTCAAATGTAACTAGTAGCAATTTCTCTTGAAAATTGACAAAATGTCTCATCGTGTTATTATCAAGTACTTGCAGAAAAAAAGTGTTTAGCCTCCAAGGACATTCGTGTTGACATGGTTGCTACATCTGAAAATTATGCTTCGTATAGGGGGCATCTGGATTTAAGAGGGGAAGAGAGTGTCTTGAAGATGATTCAAGGTCTGGACATTCTGCAACTGCCACCAGCAAGGGAAAATTGATTGCGTTCACGATATGGTGATGTATGACAGATGATTGACTATAAATCAAATAGCAAATGCTATTAGGTTATGCCGTGAAAGAGCTGAGAATATTCTGCAAAATGAACATGCCATGACAAAAGATTCTGTTCGGTGCGTGCCACGTCCTATGGAACCTAATCGAAAGTGCACTAGACTGATCACCTCATCGGAAACTCTTACAGGATGAGTTTTGTGTTCATCACTTTGAACCTTTGAACCAGAGACAAACCAATACTCCATGCAGTGGAAGCACACCTTCTCCAAAGAAGACCAAGGAAGTAGATGACTTCATTTTGGGGGATGCAGACGCATTGTCCTTTTTTACTGTTGTGGTGTTCTCCCTCTAAGAGTTAGACTCTTCCGCCTACTATAAGTTTAGTAGGAGAGAAGGTTTGGGGAACAGGGATCTGTGAATAGATTGAGCGCTAGTTCATTCGATACACTCTCACTAGTCGTGTAATACTCTTCTGATGTACTTACTGTTTAATATACAATATATCTGCAAACCTGAGTTTTGTTATTAATTAACCATTTAATTGGTCACAACATTTCAACCCTTCAAAAGGGTCAAATCATCAATGAAGAGTATTATGCCAAATTGATGAGTCAGTTATGAAAGGCTATTAAGAGCAAACACCCAGAAAAACTGACAAAAGGGGTTTTGTTTTATCAGGACGTTTTTCCAGCACACAACTACTTGCTTTTAATGGCTGCTGCGCATGACCGTGGCTTTGAAGTGTTTGATCACTCTCCTTATTCTTCTGATTTGACTATCATCTGTCTCCCAGCATGAAAAAACACTTGGCAGGCAACCACTATTCCAGTGATGACGTAATATCAGATGTTGATGACCTTCTTGACCAACAGTATGATTAGTTCTCTTTGAACAGTTAGATGTCAGTGTACCTGGAAAAACAATGCAGTTATTAATTAGAAGAATTAAAATTAGTGCATGCAAGATTTTATAGCTCTAGCATCCTTCCATAGTTAGCTTACGAGCTTTTCTGCCCATTCAGCAAATATTGTCCTTTGCGGATAGGTTGTTTCTAGTAGTCTTCAACATAATAAAGTTTGACGCCAAAGCAAATAACTTTAACTGTTTGGGAAGAGAATGTGACACCGAATTCTAAGGTGTTTTTGAATAACGAAAGATGCTTGCCAAAAATTAAAGAAAGCACTAAGAAGTAATAACATTTCGTTATAAACAAAGAAGATCGTGTTGATCCAGTTTGTATTATGAATCTACGTATATGGCAGTGAACAGTGGACAGTTTCAACTCAGTTGGTGAATAGACGAGTAAAAATAAATGTGGTTCGATGAAATGATGCTGAGAATACTATGGGGGGAACATGGGAACAAATTAAAATAATTAAGAAAAATGGGAACAAAAACTCTATTTGTATTTAGAATCAGAAAAATAGTTAAAATTTAAACAGAAAGAGGAATGCGGGCTCGGAGAATTTGACAGCTGCATGAGATACTGCAGAAGCATCGAGTGACCTACCTATGCAGCTTGTGCTAATGGATGACAGAACAAGGAATGAAAATGACAGTAAGGTGACGAATATTGCTTAGCGCTACAAACGATAAGTTGTGTAGAGGCATGAACGTCTACACCCTGAAAGGACACAATAGATAAAAGAAGAATGCAAGTCAACATAGCTTTGGGATGGGTGCTTTGTTAGTTTTGCTATGGCAAAGTACTACATTTACAATCGTGTGTACAGGCACACAAAGAAAACTAAGACGATTAGACAATTGTTTTTTTTTTTAACATCAATTGATGGAATTAGAACATGAGCAATTTCATTTGCTGAAATATGCAACCGATTTACTTTTCCCATTACCTTCATTTTCTCTATAACTGCGCGAAAAATGAATTTATTCTTTCCTCGTAGAAAGGCCGACTTGGTTTCATTCATCTACGCGAAATTACAAATATAAATGCTTAGAACGGCGACGCTCTATTTACGGGCCCGGCAACATTACAGCGAGGTCTATCTTCTTTTCTTTTAAGCATTCTTTTATTCATTTATTTTTTTAAATGACGAAAACGGATGAAAGAAAATATAACTTCAGTTCCCAATGTAAAAGGCCACCACCACCACCACCGCCGTCGTCACGACTGGCTCCTTTCTCCATTTGTTGCTATTTCAGGTGAGTCCATTATCTCGTCGCCGACTTTTACAAATGTGACCTCTGAACAAAAGTAGAAATATTCTGGAAGTGGTTGTTTATAAATACACGAATACTTTAGATACCCTTGCCGTAGCGCAATGGTTATCACACTCATCTCGCAAATCAATTTTCTTCTCTTGGCGGACGGCACACACGTTTGAGTTTATGGTAGATCATCGGCAAATTTGTAAATAAGTAGAGAAATAGGTTATGGGGGACGACTTGTGTCGAATGGTGGGGAAAATCGTCAAGTAAACTAATTCATCAGTGAAATGAATTCACTTGTGTGTTTATGGCAATGCGTGTCCTTGTGCCAGACTAAATTTGATTTCGGAAAAAATGGCATCATTGTTTAAATAGTCTACTAATATATATGTATCCCCCCCCTATATATATATATATATATATATATATATATATATATATATATATATATGACCTGGTGATTGCGTATAAGTATAAAATAGACTGTCGGTACTGGGTGTTGATTTCAATGTCCACTTTTATATTTACGTTCGCTCTGTCCCTTATATCGAGGCATTAAAACCATAAATATACCATATCTTAAAATATATTTTATCATATATATATATATATATATGTGTGTGTGTGTGTGTGTGTGTGTGCGTGTGCGTGTGTGTGTGTGTGATTGTCTGTGTATATATATATATATATAAATATATATATATATATATATATATATGAATATATATATATATATATATATAGCCCATCAATATATATATACCACCGATATATATATATATATATATATATATATATATATATATATATATATATATATATATATATATATATATAGATAGATATATATTAGATGACTGATAAACACGTGAGCGTGAAACATAAGTAGTCGTCCGAACTTTCAAAGGTAAACGATGGTAATATTTATACATAGACTGACGACGTCGCTATAGGATGTCCATTTTAAAACTTTTATATGGCCAACTTAGAAAACAAAATATTCATTAATATAAAAAAAAAAACCATTCATGCTAGATATATTGATTACATCTTTATCTAAACTAAATCCATCAATGACATTATAGAACTTAATACCTTCTGGAAAAAAATTAAGTTTTAAAGTTCAGTAAACAATTAGCATTAATAAAAATACATTTCTAGATATTCTCATTGTTAATTTGATAATTGGACTAGATCTTCGTATAAATGTCGACTAATGTGAACGTACACTGTTGAAATATTGAAGATAATTGCTGTCAGTTGAAGCTAAATAAGGGTTATTGCATAAAAACTCACTTCTTCTAAGACTAATTAAATTAATATAGTAAGCAATATAAAGCAACATACAAAGGCTCTGAAATGAAACGATAGGAATTTAGTAAATGACTAAATAACCAAATGATGTTATCACAAACTGGAGGTTACCCAAGAAAATATAAAGTATAAGACTTTGTATGTCTTTATAATATAGGACGACCATTTAAATCAAGCGAGAATATCTAAAGTGATTCCTGCCCAAAATTAGGAAAATAGTCTGCCAGTTTTTAGAAATGGCTTTACCAAAATATAACGATATATGTAATGGTAATATTAACCGTTTCCTTGTTCAGAAACTCTTTTCACAAGTAGAGTAACTGCTATCGCTCTTTGCAGTACTCATGAGGATTTCCTTCAGAAAGGTTTAAGTAGTGTTGAAAGTCATGATCTTGATTATATCATCATTTTCTCTTCGAGTCAGATGTCATCAGTTCAGTTTTTTGGGCCGTTGTTGAAAGTGATGCGTTTTCAGTAATTTGGTAATGTTCTTAATTTGTGACTCTGCAGATCCGGTCTACGTGATCCGAAGGAGTATCGTCCTTTCTTATACCTGACAGCAATTATTTGCTGGAAGCTGATCTGAGAAAGGTTTTATGCCGCTGAAAGTTTAGGCACACACATTTCTAAAAACAGGTTTGGCGCCGTGCATGACCAATATGAGGCGGGGTTGAGATCTGACGAAGAATATGGCTATTAGGTTTTGGTTTTGCTGTATCTTGGAATGTTGGACGAAACTACTCCGGGCGTAGTTTATTCTATGTCAAGTTTCCTTATCACCTCTACTGAAATTGTTATAAATTATCTTTGCATCGACTTAAAGTATGTAGTATTAATCAATTCTGCATCCTGAAGTTTTAGGAGAGATTCACTGAATGTAAACTGGATTCTTTAGCCTTGGTTGGCATCCAGTCTAGGAGGAATATTCTGAATTCGAAACCAACTGGAGCTAGAAAGTCCCTCCCGTAAAAGATTACTTGCAGCGGAACAACAGCAGAATGATCCTGTGACCATATACTCCAGGTAATTAGTTCTTACGTCATGGTCATTCTAGATTCGAAACTTAATTCATTCAACGTGTTAGCAAGGTGTTAATTTGGTGAATTCAGAATGACAACAGTAAATATCCCGTTCAGTACCACAACTGTGCTGATCAGTTGCCTTACCTTCATCAACTGGACATGTCTGCTCGGGACTGATAGACTGTACATCCTTGATCATGTGCGACAACATCACGACCGGGTATCGACAGAATTGTCTTTTTCTTAAGTATAACAAATGAGGCAGCCAAAGCGACTTCAGAGTCACGATATATAGGAAAACCCTCAATCACAAAAGGTTTAATCGGACTGAATTTCCGAACATGAAGGTCGCATCTGCAAGAATAGATATAGTTTTTTGTTAAACCCTATCATCCACATTTAGATGTGATGTGTAAGCTTTTTTTATACCGTTACCAGACAACGAGACCATGATGAGATATATTTATATATTTCTATTCCAGTATTATTTTGTTAGTGGACGGCTGTTTCATTCAATAATAATAATAATAAAAATAATGGTGATAATAATGATATCATTGGGAATGATGTCAAAAAGAGTAAACAAATATGTGAGACAAATTCCTGCCCTCTCGAAAATATAGGAATGGCAATATAATGAACATTCGTGGTTTCTTCCTACATCTTTCATAGATTTCTATCCATACTACGACAACAATTATCTATTTTTCTTCTCGTTTGCATGTCACATCATCCGTTTACATCTTCTGATATAAAAACAAATATCTTGTCTCTTGAAGTCTCTGGTTGACACTTGTGGGTTTCTTGTGTTGCACAAAGCAAATGCAAATACAAGTAGAATAATGCTGCTGCTTCTGCTGCTGCTGTTGATGATGATGATGAAGAAGATGATGATGATGATGAAGTAGAAATTATCCATATAAATAATAAGGATCGTGCCGAGGGAACTTATTTTTCAAACGTTCTGTTGATACAAGATACAAATAAACATAATGACAGCCTTTCTTCTGTGCTTTCATTGTCAAGGAAAGCCTTAGTTTGTACAGAACCTATATTTATTTTTTTCAATCTTCTACGGCTTCACTTTTTGCTCGGAAACTCTGTTCTCCGGTTTCCGACGAGTTAAAAATGCATCATCGCTTGCCGTAATCAAGAAATCCTAGATATATTTTCGTCTTTTAAAACGTGCCTATTCTTCAGTTCCTTTTAATTATTCTTTTTATTTTTTCAGTTCATTTATAATAATATTTATTATTTGTATGATTGATACTTAATGTTTGAATTTGTTGCCGTAGAATAATATAGGGAACGTCTAAAACCTAATTTCTGCATTCCTTCGATCCTTGGATACTTACCAGATTTGGCCTTGTACCTGTTGGATTTTAATAAAATCCTGTAATTATTTATATTATCTTTTATTAAAAGTAATGCAATTAGCCAAAACCGTATTAATAAGTTAACATTATTTTCTTAACGTCTCTTAAAACACCGATGTTCGTACGGCCTACTGGTTAGAGGAGCGGAGTTCGATTTCTGGTCGAGATCGTTATATTCACTTTTGAATAAATACACTTTGGAAAGGTAGGAATACATCGCTTTCCCCCAAACTATGGATTAAATAGCAGTGAAGACTTGACTCTGTAACCGTGGTCAGTATAGGAGAAGGACAACTCCAAACCCTATGTGACCCAGGTGCCCGCACATACTTTAACTGTAACTAAGATCTGTAAGTTTTGTGTATTTTGAAGAAACAAGCCAGCCTGAGGAAACGGCCATGTACGGGAACGGGCAGTCACAGTTTGTAGCGTGTTTTCAAGTGTAAACTGCGCTGGTCACATCTCACATATGTGCAGGGATATTACGTCATTGTCAATGCCGGCAATAAGTAAAGGATGAGTTTATAAAAGTAACACACAGTCTTTATGTTAAATAATCTAATGTTCTCAATGTTATTTACTGGCATAAATACTAATAAATCGTAGTGTACGTGTTTCCGTCCGTCTTGTAGCGATTACTACTATGTTTGGCACGCCTACATTTTTCTCAACTGTGATTGGTAAAATAATAAATACTAACTATCACAGGACAAATTACTGATCGCATTCACCACACTGAATTTTTCCTACTGTTAATTCACAAACATGCTTTTGTTATAAAATCACCGATTGGGTAATTTTTCATCCAATCAGATATTTTTTGTGTGCTCTCGAAATTTCTCCCGTCGTTGTCCTGCGAGCCTACCCATGGTTATATAAACCAGAATTCGTTCCAAAAATAGACAGTAGAAGCAGAACTCAGTAGAAGTAGAACTCAGTAGAGCTCAGCAACTCACGCGTCTACACAGACTATTCATTCTACTCACTGCACGCACACACGCAAACACGCACATAGAACTTAAATATCATTCACCATCAGTTCTATGTAACAAGCCATGTTGCAACAGCTCTGTTAGTTATATCTAATCCACAACTGATTTATTACATGTTCTTCTGAAAACATCATTCTATCTAATACAGAACTTTGAACATTCTTTCAGAAAACTTGTTTATTTACATTTAATCTTTCAGCTAAAAGATAAAGGGAAACTACTTATCCTATCTTATTGTTTCACCCATTACAAAAAATGTTTTGTATTTGTTGATTTTAATATATATTTTATCGTTGAAACAAAAATCGGTTCTCCATTGTTTTTCCTTGATACAAAAATGTATAATTGTTAAATGCTATTCAACACGCAGCCACATCAACCTTTTCAACACAACCAGCATTTACAGTCTGTCCGTTTTTCGATCTCGGCGAGTCATAAACTGTAGTAACAGTAGTTACACGCGATTAAAATTTAAATAAATAACTCATTTAAAGATAAATTCAAATATCGAACAGAATAAAAGTTAAAAAAAAACAATTCTTTATTAATGGTTTAACTTTAATTTCACTTTTCGTTGCAATTGAAAATGATATCGTCTAATTAGACCGTAATTAAAATAACTGTACGTTGTTCATATGTTTTTTTCTCTTTTTCACGCGTACTGTGATGTATTCGAAATATTACATAGTTCGAGTCCCCAATGTCTTTTAAGAGTGACTTTCTTTGACGCGATCATAAAAATGGTGATTTTGAAAGAAAATAAAAATTGTGTGCAAAATCAAGGTAAACAAACTACGGAGATCAGTTGCGCATACAAAGAAAGATTATGCCGAATTAAGGTGTCGAATAAAAACAAAAAAAAATATTTCTAAAAACTTATAATTTTTACGTACACTATTTACATCATTCGGACTACTGTCTTCATCTTTGTTGCCATATTTATCACAACGTTTCTGCCGTAGTATGCTCTGTCCTTCTTCAAGTGGTTGGAATGTCGAACTGAACCCTTTATTTGGCTCGCTGGGGTAGACTATTCTAGTTCCACGTGCCTGTCTAATGAGTGTCAATCTCCTGTTAATTCTCCTTGAGGACACATGGCACAATGGATAAAGGCGTTAGTTAGATCCGGTGACAGGACCCAAAGAGTGCGAGTTCAATACCTGTTTAAGGACGGAGCGTACAACGGCTGAAACGTTGTGATAAATATAGCAACAAAGATGAGAACAATAGTCCGAATAGTGTAAATAGTGTACATAATACCTCATCTCAGAAATATAGGCAGAAACTTTTACGTACATAGCACGCCGAAGGTAAAAGGCCTAAGGATCAAAAGACCCTCGCAGGACCTAGCTTAAAATCAGCCCGAAGGGCGGCTTCTAGGCTAGTAAAACGTAACTTTCAGACACGCTGTTTTCCATATTTAAATATTTTATTACGCGAGCATATTTCCATATTTCGTGTTATATTTGGTCGCCAACACAATGTCGACTACGCGACTTAACAAAAAATAAACAAACAAAAGCGAAAAAGATCCGTTAATTCCTGATTATTTTTATTGTTTTTGTATTTGATCTTTTGTACTTGACTGATCTTGATATTTCCATTTCGCTGTTTGCATGTTGGGATTTTTCTTTTACTAACAACCGTGCACTATGCATTCTTGCAGTTCATGGTTATTCCTTTATTCTCTCTTTTCATTATTGTTTTGATGTGTTCCCTTTAATGAGGCTATTGTTGACTCTTCCTCTTACTATAAAGTTAATAGGAAAAGTAAGCCTCAAGGGAACGGTGATATAGACTGAACGCTGATCAACCGACACACGTCCCAAGTAGTGTAACACACTTATGTTGTATTTACTGTTCAATACCCTATTTATCTGCAACCTCTTGTTTTGTTATTTCTTAACCAATTACTTGGTCACAACAATTATTGACTTATCTGAGAGGCTCTGCAGTTTTATTTCTGTGCATGACATCAACACAGTGTCATCTACCAATCCTATATTGTTAAGATTGTATCCACCTATAATAAATCCTGATAGGATTCCAAACTGCCATAGAATAGCCTCAATGTAAAGGTCAATTAAATCCGGTGAGTAAACACATATCTGGTCTTCCGCCCCTTTCAATTTTAGTGGAATTACTCAATTAATTTTCTATCTATATGCAGACACTTTACTCTTAGTATAAATTCTGGATTATTCTAACATCCTCGTCAAATAGTTCTAGTTTTTCTAGCAGATCAAATAGATCGCCGTGCTGTACATGAGCAAATGATTTTACTTAATTTACAAAACAAACATATACCCTTCTGTATTTTTATTTCTTTCTCTCTGATAGCATTCTAACCGGAAATATAGGATTTCTTCTTGTTCCCGTGTTCTTGAAGAATTTTCTGTGTAAATACTCCTTCACATTCTATTCATTAGAATTCACATTATTCGCTTGGTTATGTGGCTCATTAAGCTGATTTTCCAATGGAACTTGTATTCATTTACACGTGATTTTTTAGAGTCGTCATTCGAAGATGGACCTACTCAGGTCTTCCGGTATCTTGCCACTGTCGTCTATTTTATTAAGAATTTTTAAATCTTGCCCTTGCAAAAATTGACTAAACGTTAGAGCATTTCTATTACGACCCCACTCCTCATATGGTCCCGCTGCTTTGTTTCTATGGGGACAGCCAGAAGACAGACAGAAAGATAGATATAGAAAAACTGAGAAATAAATAATGTATGACAGAAAGCGTCGACAAAAATAACGGAAATAATCAAGTACTTGGAAAAAAGCTAAAACAAAAAGAAGAATAACTAATCTGGAGAAGGAAAAATGGGAACAAAGGAAGAAAGAAAAGAAAACGATTGAAAAAAAAGGAAGTGACCGGCAGACCGAGAAAGAAATAAAGAAAGAAGAAAAAAATTCGAATGACATGAAAAAAAGGAAAGAATTGAGCAGAAAAAGGATGAAAGAAAGTAAATAATTGAAAAAAGAAAGGACGACTAGGGAAATGAGAAAGAAAGAAAAAACGAGAAAGAAAGAAAAAAGAAAGAAAAAAATTAAAATCCAAATAACATGAAAACGGAATAAATTGGGCAAAAATCTTGGAAAATCTCAAAGAAAATTGTTCTGATTTGTTTTTGATGATTTATGAACATTTTGCAGGTTATTTAAAACCATAAAATATATTTAGAATGTCAGAATTTTTGTGGGGATACTAGTGGTTTACTGATACAAGTCCTACTAATTAAATTGTAATTGGAAGCAGGAGAGGAGAAGAGGTGGATTCATACCTTTCCCAAGGGAATTTGACCAGAAGTGAATAATTCAACACGACAGGAATTGAAACTCTGCACCCCCTTCCCCGAATTCCACCACGTACACATTCAAGCTTACAGCATCTGGTATACTCAAGGGGTCACACAATTTGAAAGAAAACAAAAGAGGAACAAGAACAAAACTGGAAAAGATATTACCAACGTGGTGGAAGGATTGTGAACACGAGAAAGATAGAAAGAAAGAAAAAACGAAAGACTGAAAAAAAAAACGCATAGACAATTTGATAGACGCAAGTTTAGTGCTTGAAATGTGTTCAATTTATTTAACTACATTTAATATATATCTGAATATAATGATATATACTTTGATGTTTACTGACAATATATGCAGATGGGTATAAAAGAAAACATTCTCATATTGTCATTATAAACACCTTCTGATCTATTTAAAGTTTACGATTTTCCATAGATCTAACAGATAACGCAGTCATATAATGTTGTCAGTCTGTGAAATACAATCTAATATTTTATATAAAAAAGTCACAAGTTCCCAGATCTTGATACACCTTCACTAAGGTCTTCTTTTTTTTTTTTTTTAACTCGGATTTGAATTCTTGTAACAACAAGAATTCAACAATCTTGGGCGTAAGATATGTGCCATGCGAACAAAAGTCTACTGGAAGTGAAACAAACTGACAGCCAACTATAGAGTGCATATTTTTCATTTACCCGTATTGTTGTATGCCAGATTTTAATTCACTTCAGTGAAACTCAATTTCTTTGTGTATTAGAGCATATTGTTCATTTACTCAAACCGACTACATCGCTGTCACATTGTTGGAATCAAAATGCTTCTTTCGTAGAAATCAGAAAGTAATCAGATTTTAGCCCCTAGAAATCAGCTCTAATCTACAAAGAGCCTTTTTTTAACTCAGAGAAATAAAATAGGAAAAAGAAATGTTTGGAAAAAAGACAACGGAATTACTGTTGTTATTTGGTTCAAATTGGGTGCATGGTGACTGTTTAGATTTATATCGCCATTTCGTGAGGTTGAAAGACGATTTCCAATTCATTTTCCTGTTGTAGGGACACTGAAGGTGATTAAAACCCGTTGGTGGAGGTAATCACATGGGTCACGTGACGACCGTTTAATGACATCACTCTATACAGTGACGAAAGAGGCAGTAAAATTCCAGTTAGTTTTACAGCAGCTAAACCTTAAGGTTACTTTCTTCACCCCCCCCCCTGGCCCGGACAGAGGCTTAATCTGTCTCCCTAGATGGTGTCGTTTCCATTTGGGAATATATTTTTCCCATATATAGAATTAAACTTCAGCAAACAGTTGTCAATTTGGAAATTGTCCTACCCCTGGGACATAACTGAATCCGGCCCTTTTGAATCTGGAGTCCTAAACATGGCTTCTCCAGACACAGAACTATCTCCATATTATATGTAAGACCCTTCCTTTTTGTTTCTCTTTAAAATTTTCCAGTCTAGATATATGTGATATATTATTCTCCGCGTGGGACATCTTAGTGGGATATCTTAGTAGTATAAAAGTCTCTCTGGGAACAAAGCATATTTGTCATTCCTTTTCCTTTCAGCCATGTTGAGTTCATGAAATATGATGTTATTATACCACGGATATAATAATGCTCATATCGGTGGAAATTCAAATAGAAGAATAAATAGTTCTACCATAGCAACCTTCCGTTACATTGTTAATATTTTCATTTCCATTGTTATAACGATTGGTTTATATTTTAAAAGTACGGTTACCTATTAATATATATGCATATACTACATTCCACTAACAAAAATGATGGAAAAAATGGTTAGTTCATTCTATCATTCCAGGAAATGCTAGTCCTCCTCTTTGCTGTTATTATCAAAACGTATCATTCGTTGTGCGCATTAGTTTTCATAAGGCGCTTGTTGAGCGGGTTAACGTTCAGGTAATTTCGAACTGAAACCTTTAATCCACGATGGTAGATCATTCTTGTTCCGCTCACTATCATAGTTCTTATTTACTATGGCGCAATGCATTACCACTGAGTACACACTGGCCAGGACAGGGACTTAACACGCAACTATATTACTGATTTCACGAACTATTGGTTTATTCCACTTGAATATTGTCCCGTTTATTTCTTACACCTACCCTGAATGCTGATGAGTGCTTCTATTCCTGCTTGTCAAGCTTGAATATACTCACTGAGGCTTCTTTCTCTTTTTACTGCTTCTTCTACTGAGGTCTTGCTATTATGTATCTTTCTTTTTACCGGCTTTTATTTATTTTTATGATACGTGTACTAATGAGTCTCTCATAGTCTAGCATATGAGCTGTTTTTTTTTCCAGTTATCTGAATCTCCAGTATGTTTCCTTGTCTTGTATTTTTGCTTCTTTTTACAGGCTTTTATCACTACATTTTTTCTACATACATGGTCAACTGATTTCCCTGTCTATCCTAATAATAAGGCAGCTAGGTTCACCTTTATATCTTTTTTTTTACTACAACTATGAGGAATGGAATACAAATTGTTCTGGTTCATGTTCTTCTGTGTTAGGTTTGACACGTAAGGCTTGACAATTTACCGTAGGCTGAAGATCTATCTGTATATTGTTTGAGATTGGATGTAGCCATATACTCCCCAGTGTAGTCTACGGATCTTGAGTGTAGTTGGTAAAGTTTGGCTTATGGTACATGTATGTCTTGAACCTATTCTCTGTACGAGCTATTAGTATTAGGTTGGTGCAAAAATAATGTCGTTTTCTCACATGAAGTTGAACGTCAAAAAACGATATTATTTTTGCACCAACCTAATAAATGCAAGAAGGCTAGCGGATTATTTTTTATCCTTCCAACGTGAACTGAATAAAAGTTCTTATCGAGTTTAGTTGATCCATCTGTATCTTGTGAAGTCAGAGTATGCAGGTGACATCAACTTGTAACGATTTTAACATTAACTCTCTACCTTGAATTGCTCCATACCTTGGGGGGGGGGTAAAGTTTAGTATTAAAACTTACAAAACAGACAGTTTAGTGTTTTCTTATCTTAACTATGGGGAGCAGATTGTGCTACAAGTATTGAACTCCTGCTTCCTCTTATTCTGTGAGCCGTTTTCTTTCGGGAAATGAGAAATCATGGCTCTCCACAACTTCCTATCCTTTGTAACTCTTAGCAATATTTACCTTTTTCACTATCCCAACCGGCCCTGTCCTGCCATCCAGTTGTTCAAGCTCGTTAAGTAGGGTATTTGCTATATCCATCAGTCATCCTTAATTTTGCATGTGTTACACTTGCAACACATGCTTACACATGTGTTGCCTTTCCAAGTCATCTTTTCTTATATTTTGCTTTATAGATTTCGCTTAGATCTTTCTAATTCTATGTATAATTGCGTTTTTTTATTTTTTTCTTTAAAACTTCCACGTTATTCAGATGCTCCGTCCATCATTTTCTGAGTAGAAAATGCACAGGATGCAGTACGATATAGAAGGACTGATATTACATAGCAATTTTAACACTTCTTTGTTTCAAATCAAACTTTTTCTATTTATTTTATTAGCTTTTGGAAAGCATTTTTTGTTATTTTAATACTCCTTCTCATTTCGGTGTTACATTTTACATCCTATTTCCTGAGACGTCTATTTAGATATTAAGATTTTCGTACCTGATTGAATTTGACATCTTCAAGGGCCTAGCTCGAGTAAATACCGGCTTGATTTTCCGATGAGTAGCCCTAGTTAAGGCAGTTGACTTTAAATTAACCCAAAATATTGCTTGTAGCCAAATTCAAAACTTAGACGCGTTGGGCTTTCAAACGTTTCCCCGACTGCAATCGATTAACAGTTGCATGAAATGATGATTGAAATTAAGGATAATCAATCGAGCAGAGAATATAATGTGTATGCGGAATGTTTAAAGATATTGCCAATAATTACTGCTGTAAGTGCAAGAAGGAACTAGTTTTATAAGCGCCAGATTCAAAGAACCAAACTCTTTCCCGCGTATATTTCGGCGACACCAAGCAAATACAAAGAGAGTGACATCAGGGTGAACTTAAGAAAAAAATTGCTGTTTAAAGAAAATCGTCGTTGACATGATGTCAAAATTTTTACGAATAGTTGATATCCGAATGCAGGGAAACGTCACCGTACGCACGTTCAACCCGACAACCCCACCCCCCCAAAAACCCCCCAAAAAACAGTAGCTCTTATGTTTGGGATATTTCACCGCATCCGCCGCATAGGACTGATCTTACTCCTATAGATTTTTGTCTGATCTCACTCAACAATATTTATCCACAGTTTGATTCTATACAGATGATATTATTTTTTAAGTAGTTGGCTCCAGTCGCTTGACACCACATAATTTGTGCAATGATGGAGAGGGGAATTAATAGACTATATGGAAAAAAAAGCAGTACTGCTCGAAACATTTATTTTGATAGGAATAAACATATGAGATTAGTAAATTAATATACTTTACTTCTCGGAAATAAATAACGCATAATTTATCATTTCTTGCAAAAAATATCTAAACATATCAAATACAGATAAAACTGGAAAATCGCACTCTTGAAAAAAATATTATGTTTTTAATTCTTTCGTCTTTTCATCTTTTCGGAGATTACATCTCCAAAATTAATAATAAGACATTAAATAATTATATTGGTCGCGTAAATAACACATGGAGGTTAACCTGATATTTATCAAAATAGTGTTGTTCGTACGCATATTAACTAGCAATTAACACGAGGCAGCAAAATGACAATTGCTAATGCTAATGTAACATTAGCCGTTTCCCTACAAGGAAACATTTAGCATTCATTGACCAAACAGCCCCTATTGCTATTTATAAAACTTTTTCTTAAAAAAATCCTTTAGGAAAATGGGTTTCTCGAGTTCAGTCGCTGTTATCTCTCTAGTATTTATGGGAGTTTCCATTCTAACCTTTTATTTGAAGTAGTGTGGAATGTCAACATCTTGATTATGCCATTATTTTCTCTTCGAGTTACATGTTAGTTGTAACTTCTGCGGATAGTCCTCAAGTGATGTGGTTTCTCTTATTTGCTATAGATCTTTGTGATTGTGTAGCGTCAGTTCACAATGTTCATAGAAGAAGCGTTTTTTCAAGACCCTCAGACTTTACTCGCACAAAGCCATTTTTAAAGATTGATCTTGGAAATCGGTTGTATACAACACACTGTTTAGATATTCCTGAATGGGTTTGGTGCTACGCATGCCATCCATATGGAAATGTCAATCTAAAGAGGCTATTTAAGGACATGACTCGATTTTTCAGGTTGATGTTCTGCATTTGTAACAATTTACGATGCTTGGCGAAACTACGTTAAGCGCTGGTTCAGTTTGCTTTTCTGCTGTACAAACACACATCCAGACGTCGATGTATTTACAGTATTTAGTATTTACTAATTTCACATGCTGAAAATCTTTCATGGATTCAGTGGATGTGCCATCACTTATTTCATTCCAGTTCCATAGTTTCTGTTTTGGAAAAGTTTATTTTGAATCCTTGGAAAACTTGAGAGAGGATATTGATTTTCGGTTCAAAATTATTTTTATTCCAACTATGAATAATTATGTCACCAGCACCAACTCATCATCAGTATATTAGCCCTGGGAGGGAAAGCACGGTCGTTGTCTTCTATTTGTAGATTCGTTTGAGATGCGGTATCCAATGCCAAAATGGTCAGTGTTTATCTTATCACATCTATGATTGTAAAAGTACAGGGCATAGTCTAGGAAGAGATTAAATACACTGCAGGTTTCATTTCATCATTTTCATACTCCTGGTGAGGACTGAAATATTTCCTTATTGGGGTACTCACAAGACATGTAAAATTTTGTAGTTTGATACAGTTACTAGATCGATGCATGCCGTGTATTCAGATCCTGGAGGCCGGTTTCTAATAGATGATAAAAGAAGTTTTTATTGATGTAGATATTTACTATTGTGGGGTCGACAAATAGATACACATTTTCCTGTAAAAGCAATAAGCTATTCTTGTTTGGTCACATATATACCGACCTTGCATCCCTTAGCAGTAGGAAATGCAAACTGGGCTGTGAGGAGTTGTTTCATAAAACGGTGGCAGCTTAGTTAATGTAATGTTCGTTGATACTTACACCATGCTGGATCCAATTGATATATCTCTGTATGTGTGAGGGTCTTCAGTGCTACCTTTTTGTTTCCATAAGAATGAAATCTGACAACTGCTCATGAAAAGGACCTACAATCAGTGGTTAACTGGGACAGGAAATGGCTTGTAAATTTTAACGCCTCCAAAACAAAACTGCTTTAACACAACAGAGAACCTTCCCTGCATGCCGTTAGTATGGCTGACGCTAGACTCATGGAGAGCAACACGTTGCACCTTCTTGGCTTCACGTTTTCCACTGACTTGAAGCGGAGGGGCTACATAGAATCAATAGCTGCATCTAATGCAAGGAATATTGGGTCAGTGTGTCGTGCCAGAAGAAATTCTTCTCGTCAGCATCTATTTCGCACATTTACAAATCTGACATTCGCCCGTTCATTGAATTCTATTGTTATATCTGGTCTGGGGCTCCTACTGTGAATCTTGTAGTTCTTGATAAAATCCAAAAGAAGGATTTGTAATGTAATCAATCCTGACCAGGCGTCCTGACCAGGCATCCTGACTTCAGTTACTTTCTCACCGACTCTCCAAGTCACTGCAATTATAACGATTTACAAATCCTATTACTTGATGTTTCCTTCTGTCTCTCTTCAGTATGTCCTGTGTGTATCAAATCCTACAGGCCCGCTTTCCTCATTATGTATTCCAGAAATGTCAAGTCTTCTTTTCTGATTCTAAATAAAAGAGTACTCTTTTATTATTTTCCTTAGCGCTTTATATTTTTCACATGAACCTTCCACGGTATTTCAGCATCCGATCACATCGCTTCTTCGAATCTCAAATTCATCGGTAAGAAAATCGATACTCATTCATTTCCGTCTGTCAATTCAAATAATTTGGTGTATTTGAACTCTCTTTTGGCAAGGTGGGCAGAATGCAGCTTTACAGAATATGAAGGAACATTGTTTTACTCTTTAGCTGAAATTGTTTTGATGCGATCTATACCAAAGAAGCAGAAAAGTCTTACCAAAAACGTACAATAATTCTTTGTTAAAGATTTAAAACAGGTATTTTACACACACACACACACACACACACACACACACACACACACACACACACACACACATACACACATATATATATATGTGGGTGTGTTTAATAATAATTATAATTTAAAAAAAATAGCATTCGTCGAAGCAATCATAATTTAAAAAATTAATTAGCGAAGGAATCATTTTTTAAAAAAATAATTATGCGAAGGAATCATATTTTAAAAAAATAATTAGCGAATGAATCATATTTAAAAAAATAATAAGCGAATGAATCATATTTTTTTTTAATAATTATGCGAAGGAATCATATTTTTTTAATATAATTAGCGAATGAATCATATTTAAAAAAATAATAAGCGAATGAATCATATTTTTTTTTAATAATTATGCGAAGGAATCATATTTTTTTTAAATAATTAGCGAATGAATCATATTTAAAAAAATAATAAGCGAATGATCATATTTTTTTAAAATAATTAGCGAATGAATCATATTTTTAAAAAAATAATTAGCAAAGGAATCATATTTTTAAAAGAAAATAAAAAATAAAATTAAAAATAAATATTATAATTATAATTTAGGCTCTACTTTTGTATTGAGCACTGTTTTTTAAAAATAATAACAAAAATACTAAAGAACTTCGTATTATTTACCTAACGAGTTCTTTCCTATTCTTCTATATATTTACACACACACACACACACACACACATATATATATATATATATATATATATATATATA
>OZ038495.1:46868513-46886013 GCA_964036315.1 Acanthosepion esculentum | reverse complement strand
AGATGGTAGAAACATGCATATCAACAGACTGAATTAGATAGATAGATAGATAGATAGAAAATAGATAGATGATAGAAACATGCATATCAACAGACTGAATTAGATAGATAGATATATAGGTAGATAGATATATAGGTAGATAGATAGATAGATAGATAGATAGATAGATAGATAGATAGATTGGATATGAAGAAAGATTAAGGATTTCCTTCGTTCGACGTCTGTGACATCAGAGAATAAGAATGGAATATTCTAGCAGAGTTGAAGACATGCAGACAATCGAGCATAACAAGATTCGATCGAAATAGACGTGCGCGCCGAAATCACTTAAGAGTGATTGAGACTTTTGCGAAGATGCAAAATCAACCGACGATCTAAATTAAAATCAGTTGGGAGAAAACATAAAGGTGAAGATGTATAAAATATACGTATAATAGAAAAAAAAGTGCAGATAAGCTATGTGCCAGGGATGGAAGCTCATTGGAGGAATTCAATAATGATTCTGGGGTGAACCCGTACTTACCAAGCTTTGCCAACTGCGGGTAGGTGGAGCTATTTAACCCATATTTAGCGGTTTTGAATTCAGAGTTTTACTTCTAGACCGATTGCCACCAAAGTCTAGAGAACCCAACTGCGGGGAGAAGAGATTGATTTATAGCCTCCGTAAATTCACGGAAGTGAATATAACGATCTCGGCTCTTTGAATCCTCGACCCGGCTGGTATCTATTACTCATCCATTTTTGCTAGCTATTGAATGAAGATCATAACATTCATAATAATTTTGCGGAGAAGAGTAAAGATACGTAAGAATCATTATTTTACTACTCCCTGTTTGTACTCGTTTTTTGTACCTCCTTTTTTGTTTTTCTTTTAGTACTCCCTATTTGACTGGGCTGGAACATCGATCTCCGGTGACTGTTGCAATAAATAACTATACCACATTTTGGGTTTTACTCAGTTTTGGACGTAAGAATGGATTTTGAAAGATTATGCCGGACCAATCTTTCAAGTAACTTTAATTTTCCAACTTGAAATATCAGTATTTAAAATTCTGATCTTTTACAACTGTCAGAATGCCAATCATTGCGCCGAATATGAAAAACGTAACTGCATCAGCTACAAGGAAATTTTGCCTGTTTCAACTCATAAAATTATATTGGCTGATGCTAATCGTATACATTCCTTCATTGACTAACAGCAGGATCGTCACTTTCAACTGGATGTTGATCCTTTTATTGCTAAAGAAAATTTCTTATGTGAAAACTGAGACTGAATCAAATAATTCAAAACGATCGGGTTCTATTCACTGCTGTTATCCTGAAACAGTTCCCTCCCTAATAAAGTCTGCAAAAATTAATTTATCCAGAAAACGGTTACCAAATGAAAACACTTTAAATCTGGCCAATCACTTCGTGTACTGTCTGGCCTTACGGTATTATTCATTGGTAACTAATTATACAGATGGAAATTATAGGGGACACTTTATAATAACAGTTTTGTCCATTAATCAGTTTCAGAATCATTAAAAAAAAACTCTATATAAACACTCTGAATTCCAATGTCGTTTCATTGAAAGTGTAAATACATGTCCTCCTTTTGATTACTTCAGGTTCGTCTTCGCCAATATTTTATATCACTTCCTAGTAATTCTCGCAGGTTGCTATCGGAAACTAACTCTCACGAGAACTATCTCTCTGGAGAACTAAGTAACATCTCCGAGCTCTCAGTGTCTCTATAGGTTTCATGATATATGTGATCTCCCGTGACACTTCCTGGAAGATTTCGTTGAGTGAGAGGGCGATACTCAACATAGGACCACAAACTTTATAACTATAAGAGTTCTGTCATTTGATCCTGAGTATTCTTGCTCACAAATATGTAACGATTTAAACAATATCTATCTATCTATCTATCTATCTATCTATCTATCTATCTATCTATCTATTTTCTTTCTTTCTTATCTATATCTCTCTCCTCTCTCTCTCTCTCACTCACTCACTCTCTCTCTCTCTCTCTCTCTATATATATATATATATAATATCTCTGTGTGTGCAGGAGGTATAATAGTATTTGAAACAAACGTGAAGACGATGAGACAGTGTGAGAATTTGTTTTATCAAAGACACGTTCTATTTCGCGATATCAGTTCGACTGAAAGAAGAAAGCAGAAAAAATATGTGTTGGAAGACTGTCTTGAGGACTCTGAAGATACGTTGGTCATTGTAGATGACATTCATTACTCTAGTTTATCACGTCCTTGCTTGACATTTGAATAGAAACTGTGTCTTTGCGCTTATTGTTTTAATCTATTCCGTATCAGAAGTGTTTGATATTATACCATTTTCAGGGATTTTTATTATTTCTGTATATATATATATATATATATATATATATATATATATATAAAAGTCAACATTGAAGTCAACACGTAGAGGCGACAGGCTGTTTCATGCTAGACGCAATCGTCAGGCCCCGATTGCGTCTAGCGTAAAACAGTGTGTCGCCTCTAAGTATTGACTTCATTCAATGTTCACTTTTATATTTATACACGCTCTATCTCTGATATTGAGCACTATATCCCATAAATATACCACGCCTTAAGACTATATTTCTTCATATACACACACATATATATATATATATATATATATATATATATATATATATATATATACCTACATACACATAAAACCATACTTACATATATACACTCATACACACTTCAATTATAAATTTTAAATTTCCTTTACAATGACCTGATGATTGCGTGACTGCCAAAAAATAAATCGGAAATGTCAGGAAAAAATGAAATATCTTTTATATTATGTATTTTTGCATGCTGGTCTGTATAAGTTTTTCGTATTGCACCATTTTTATTATTTAACACACACACATACACACATATTTATATATATATATATGTGTGTGTATGTGTCTCTGTGTGTGCGCGCGTGTAAATTTCCTTCAAAGCGCACTTGATAGTGCCCATGTTCTAACATGGTTTCCATTCCTGAAAAACTTCCAGAAATTTTTTGTGCGGTTTTTTTAAATTTTTTTTTACTTTTCTCTTACTTTCGCAACGTCTACGTTAGTATTAGTGCAGGCTGTCAAAGTGACCTCGGGTTTCTTGGAGTGCTATTTTCAGGTCTGGGTTTCGCTTTAGAAAGGGAAGTGATGCCATGTCTCCCTTCCTAATGAAAGATCAGTAGCATGTAACTCACTTGAGGAAATGAACGGAAGAATAAATACCAGAAACATAAAGAGAGGATCCTCACGATACAAATAGTACAAAGTAAAAAAGACAAGTATATATGGAAGAAGCATGAGTGCCGACGATCCCCTGAAATGGCATGGAATATATGTCAAGCAATATATATATATATATATATATATATATATATATATATATATATATATATATATATATATGTATATATATATGTGTGATATATATATATATATATATATATATATATATATATATATATATATATAGAGAGAGAGAGAGAGAGAGAGAGAGAGAGAGAGAGGGAGAAAGGAGTGAGAGAATTAGAGAGAGATAAGGAAAATGAAATATTTGAACGGAAAATATTCATGACTAGAGAGAATTGAAAATTGTTAGATAAATGATCCCATTAAGGAATATATATATATATATATATATATATATATATATATATATATATATATATATATATTATTTATATATATTTATATATATATATATTTATATGATGAAAATGTGGAAAAGACAAAGCAAAATCCGAATATATGAGTTTACTGTTTTTATTTTGTTTTTGTTTTTGTTATTCTGTCGACGTCAGACGTTTCGGTCAAATAGACCTTCTTCGGGACATGGTTAATGGAGACATATTTATATTAGATTTAAGTTTGATGGAGAGACGATATATACAGGACTGGTCAGAAACAGAAAAACTGAAATTCTAAAGTCAAGTATTCTTTCTTAGAGTCGGATATGCTGGCGTCGCGTGGGCGGCAACTACGAAGACCTGCGCACAGGGAAGAAGATTGTGTCCTAAGTGGAAGGTGAGGGGGACTATTTAAAACTATAGCTTATCGGTACGTTTGTCACGCATTAATCTCGCCACTGAGTTCGCGATCTGAAAGAAACCAGGTCTATTATTTACTGTATGTGAGGTGGCTATCATGCCAGCCTCATAAATCTGTCTAAGGTTCTTATTGTGGATATATTTTAAGATCTTCACAGAGTCGAAATCAAAATTGTGATCAGATTTGGCTATGTGTATAACTAAAGCACTGCTTAGATTACCGAGGCGAATGTCACGTTTATGTTCGGAAATGCGAGATTTCAATGATCTACCTGTCTCGCCTACATAACTCAGGTTGCAGTCTCTGCAGGGCACCTGATAGACGCATGCATCGGATGTAATATGTTGTCTGCTGGTATTACTCAATATGTTACGTATAGATTTAGTGGGTAATGTAGTAGTTTTAATTTTTAGCGCGTTTAGATTGTTGGAGATGTGTTCGGTCAGAGGGTTATTCGGTAGAAAGATGCGGCCAATGGGATTATCAGGGACAGCTGAGAGTGTGCCTCTCTCCACCTTTGATGTAGTAGTAGTAGTAGTCGGTATGTTGTTATGTACTGATGGACGAACTCTGTGGATTTTCAAGGCTTTATGTTTAGCGCCGAGTATTAGTTGTCTCGGATACGAAAGGCTGGAGAAGGTATCCTCGATATAACCAAATTCGTCATCTAAATATTTTGCTGAACAGATTCGCAGAGCTCTCAAGTAAAATCCGATAATAACACCTCTCTTGGTCCTAGTATCATTGTGAGAGTAAAAGTGTAAGTAGTCGTTTTTGCATGTGGGTTTACGATATACTTTGAATTCTAGTTTGTTATTATTTCTGGTGAGTAGTATGCCTAGAAAAGGTAGAGAATTATTCGATTCAAGTTCGTGGGTAAATTTTATCGTAGGTTCTACTCTATTCAATCTATCGGTGATTTTGTCTAGATCATGTTTCTGTGGGTAAATGAATAAAATGTCATCTATGTAACGGACATAATGTGTATCATCAGGGATTATATATTTGAAAGGTCCAGACTCGAGAAATTCTAGAAATATGCATGCTAGGAACCCAGAGAGAGGACTACCCATTGGTAAGCCAAACTTTTGTTTATAGTAGATGTCGTTATGCTGGAAGTAACAGTGAGATGTGCATAGGATGCATAATTTGATGCATATTGAGATGGGGATATGTAGCTTAAAGTCAGTTTTCTTAAGGTGGTTCTCTAGCCGTTTAATACATTTATCCACCGGTACATTGGTGAATAGAGATTTAACGTCTAAGCTGGCTAGGGATTTGTTTCCTATGTCGATATTGCTTAGCTTATTGAGAAGAGCGCCTGAATTCTTTATATGCGCGTGACTTATGGTGCCCAGAATTGGGGTGAGAAATTTTGTTAGAAACCTAGCGATGTTATGGGGGGGCTGAGCCTATGCCCGAAATAATGGGCCTTAGAGGGATGTCAGGTTTATGGGTTTTGGGGAGCCCGTAGATTTTAGGGATGGTGGGGTGGTAATTGATAAGGGAAAGCCAAATCTTATCTTCATTATGAATCAGACTCTTATAGGACTTATTGAATTCGTTAAGATTTTTAGAAACTTGTAGAGGAGAGATCTGTTCATACGTGTCTCTGTCATTGAGCAAGTCCAACATTTTCTGGTTGTACGCAGCGGTGTCCATGACCACGACACCTCCACCCTTATCCGAAGGAGATATGGTAATATCACTGTTCGTAGACAGGGATTTTAGAGCGTTCATATACCTCTTGGGTAAAGTAAACTCCGCATTTTGGCAGTCCAAGGAGGCAGCTAAGATGCCTTGGGTAAATCCTTTGTGGAAGTCGGTGTCCCTGTGTCTGTAGTTAAGATTTATCAGTTTGCTAATGTTGTTGTTTTTTAAACCCGTTGCAAACTTTAGACCAAAACTGAGGGCTTCAGTCTCTACGGTACTAAGTGTAGTACTGGAGATGTTTGTGACTAGATCGGCTCTTCCCATCTTCTTCCAACTGCTGCGATCGCATAAAGTGTGAAGTTTTAGTTCTAAACTCTTGAGGTGTTTATGATTAGTTTTGGCCACTTCAGAACGGAGTCTCTCAGCTGTGTTGTGAAACATGCTGTTTTTTTGCTTTAGTACGCGTCCTAGATGTGTGGCTTTTTTAAAAGTTTGCTCCTCGGAAAATTTTAGGTCTCTAACTGATGATTCCAGGTAGAGTTTGACGTAGTCCGGGAAAATGTGTGAAGATGTTTTTCGAAGATTGGACATGCTCGTGGGAATGACTTTCTCGTATATACAGTTCGTTAGAAAATCTTTTCTGTTTTTGTAGGAGTGCGCGGAAATTAGTAGGTTCTTATATTTGCGTATGAGCCTGAAGTCTTCCATGTTGTGAAGTGAATTCGGGTTTGTATTTCCAGTGGACAGTATGTAAGCAAACGTGTGGATGTAGATCCGACGGTATGATGAAAATGTGGAAAAGACAAAGCAAAATCCGAATATATGAGTTTACTGTTTTTATTTTGTTTTTGTTTTTGTTATTCTGTCGACGTCAGACGTTTCGGTCAAATAGACCTTCTTCGGGACATGGTTAATGGAGACATATTTATATTAGATTTAAGTTTGATGGAGAGACGATATATACAGGACTGGTCAGAAACAGAAAAACTGAAATTCTAAAGTCAAGTATTCTTTCTTAGAGTCGGATATGCTGGCGTCGCGTGGGCGGCAACTACGAAGACCTGCGCACAGGGAAGAAGATTGTGTCCTAAGTGGAAGGTGAGGGGGACTATTTAAAACTATAGCTTATCGGTACGTTTGTCACGCATTAATCTCGCCACTGAGTTCGCGATCTGAAAAAAACCAGGTCTATTATTTACTGTATGTGAGGTGGCTATCATGCCAGCCTCATAAATCTGTCTAAGGTTCTTATTGTGGATATATTTTTTTACCCACAGAAACATGATCTAGACAAAATCACCGATAGATTGAATAGAGTAGAACCTACTATAAAATTTACCCACGAACTTGAATCGAATAATTCTCTACCTTTTCTAGACATACTACTCACCAGAAATAATAACAAACTAGAATTCAAAGTATATCGTAAACCCACATGCAAAAACGACTACTTACACTTTTACTCTCACAATGATACTAGGACCAAGAGAGGTGTTATTATCGGATTTTACTTGAGAGCTCTGCGAATCTGTTCAGCAAAATATTTAGATGACGAATTTGGTTATATCGAGGATACCTTCTCCAGCCTTTCGTATCCGAGACAACTAATACTCGGCGCTAAACATAAAGCCTTGAAAATCCACAGAGTTCGTCCATCAGTACATAACAACATACCGACTACTACTACTACTACATCAAAGGTGGAGAGAGGCACACTGTCAGCTGCCCCTGATAATCCCATTGGCCGCATCTTTCTACCGAATAACCCTCTGACCGAACACATCTCCAACAATCTAAACGCGCTAAAAATTAAAACTACTACATTACCCACTAAATCTATACGTAACATATTGAGTAATACCAGCAGACAACATATTACATCCGATGCATGCGTCTATCAGGTGCCCTGCAGAGACTGCAACCTGAGTTATGTAGGCGAGACAGGTAGATCATTGAAATCTCGCATTTCCGAACATAAACGTCACATTCGCCTCGGTAATCTAAGCAGTGCTTTAGTTATACACATAGCCAAATCTGATCACAATTTTGATTTCGACTCTGTGAAGATCTTAAAATATATCCACAATAAGAACCTTAGACAGATTTATGAGGCTGGCATGATAGCCACCTCACATACAGTAAATAATAGACCTGGTTTCTTTCAGATCGCGAACTCAGTGGCGAGATTAATGCGTGACAAACGTACCGATAAGCTATAGTTTTAAATAGTCCCACTCACCTTCCACTTAGGACACAATCTTCTTCCCTGTGCGCAGGTCTTCGTAGTTGCCGCCCACGCGACGCCAGCATATCCGACTCTAAGAAAGAATACTTGACTTTAGAATTTCAGTTTTTCTGTTTCTGACCAGTCCTGTATATATCGTCTCTCCATCAAACTTAAATCTAATATAAATATGTCTCCATTAACCATGTCCCGAAGAAGGTCTATTTGACCGAAACGTCTGACGTCGACAGAATAACAAAAACAAAAACAAAATAAAAACAGTAAACTCATATATTCGGATTTTGCTTTGTCTTTTCCACATTTTCATCATACCGTCGGATCTACATCCACACATTTGCTTACATATATTTATATATATTTATATATATTTATATATATATATATATATATATATATATATATATATATATATATATATATATATATAAAAGGCAGATTGTGTTTGTGTGTGTAACGAATGCACGGCCACAATTTTTGACGAATTTGCACCAAAATTTACATGCACATGCTTCAAGTTAGCAGAAGGTCAAGACCGATTTTGCATTTCCCAACTCCCATCGACAGTGGAAACAATCGATTTCTTCATGCTTCTACGGCAGACTTCATGTAGTTTGCGACCATTTTCTACTGGCCAGAGTGAGAGTTTATATCCGGATGCCACGAATAGGCAGGAAGTTTCTATTGGCCAGCGTGAGAACCAACAGCTGACTGACACGAATGTTAACTAGCATGCTAGCATGCAAAAAAATCGATAGCTGCATTCGCCACAAGTGGGAAAAATTTAAATCTGCATGGCACTTTACTCTAATTGGCTCATTCGCTTGCTTAAACTTAACGTTGATTCTGATTCCTCAGAACTGGGTTGGGTGTTAAAATGTAATTGTTGTTAACATTCTTTTTTCATTCGGTTTTTCCATTTACGAGTCCTTTTTTAAAGCTGATCGTTTTGTTTTCATTTTGTTTAGTTCTTTTTTCGTAACAGATTTAATGTTTAGTATAGAGCTTTAGAAAAAATTGTGAGATAGGCAAGAGGTAAGGCATGTAGCAACATCAGCACGGCAAAGGGCACTCCTTTAAAGGCAAGGAAGGGCAAATATTTTAAGTCAAGTGATAGCGATTGCTGTATCAGTCGTACGACTTTTTAATCAATCACGGGCAACGCCGGGCCAAACTGCTAGTATATATATATATATATATATATATATATATATATATATATATATATATATATATAGACACGGGTAGATAGATAGATAGATAACAGTGATATAGACATACAGATCATACAGTACAAATCGACGAAGATAGATAGATAGACAGATAGATAGAGATATAGACAGACAGACAGATAGTTAGATAGATGGAATTATCGAGACTATAAAGTACGATTAAGAAAAGGATACATTTGCGATCTGTCGCTAAATTTGAGTGTAACAGAATAAAACGTGGAACGATTCTAGCTATTAATTGGTTTCAAAAGACGGGACTGAAGTCGTGCAGACAATCGACCGTAATAGGTTTCAATCGGAACAGATGAGTACGCCCAAATTACTTACAGGTTATTAATTAAGTCTTTTGTATATCAAAATCGATCGCTATTCTAGATTCAAATCAGTAGTGAGAAAAAACATTAAAGTACGTATAAATGAAATATTCTCATAATAACATAACCGGTAAGTATCGAGGTCAATTCGATGGTAACCGAAACTTGTCTGACAGTTAATAGATTGAGATCGAACTTTCTAGTGTCGCTTTTTATTATCTTATAACAGACTAAGGTGCGATTGGTGAATAAAAGGAACATCTATCACAGCGGTATTGTTAGCAATTACACTCCTCAGAAATATTTCCATCTGGAACAAGGAATGGGATATTTATGCTCAGAACGATATCTGAAAGACCACTATAAATGCAAACGAAGTAACAACCTGTTTTTGCAGATTCTAAAAAAAGCGTTTGGTAAAGTACAATAGAAAAATGTTTAAACTGGTTGATTTATTTGGGAAGAATATTAGAGCAATCCAATGCCTTCAAACGGATAGAAATAAATTCAGTAAATAAACAGAATAGAAAGAAGCCTAAGACAAGTGTCTTCTTATTGGATCTATTCAATATTTACAGTGAGTCGATTCTGAGAGAAATAGAAGTTATACAATGTTTCAATATTGGCGGTCACAATCGTAACAACATAAGATATATAGATGATACAGTGTTGTTGACAGGCACGGGATGTAGACTACGTACAGCCCTGGATAAATAAAGGAAAAGGAGAAAAAAGAATATTTATAAAATGTAAGATAACGGAAATTGTAGTTGTCAGCAAAAAACAAAAAAACAAAAAAAAAAACAGACCAATATGCGGACTACGAATTTGTGACACAAAAATCAAGCAAGTACAAACACTTTAATATCAAGGAAGATATAGGCCGGAAACTGCGCATGTGGGTTTGTGAAATATGCCTTCAAAACTTAAGCAAAGTATTAAGAAACAGGAATATTTCGTTAGAAACAGAGAAAAGAATACTAGACTGTAATGCAATATCAGACCTGGCAGGGAATGCTGAACAATCTCATCAGTGATGAAGTAGAGACATGATGCAACAGAAATCTGATTTTACAGAATTATGCCGAGAATACGGTGGACTGAACCTATGAACAACGGCGAAATCTTAAGGAAAGTAGATACAAAAATACGCTTATATTAACAATCAGAAAGAGACGGTTGAAATCTCTAGGACAAATTTGCTTTGTGTTGGTGATCATGTCTTAACAAAGCAAACATTAAATATAAAAAAAGTGTAAAAAGATTAAGGGCCTAACGCCTATAGGATTCAGATTTTTTCTTGTGAATTTGGTAGTTTAGGAATTGTAAGTTTATTCCATAGGCAGGTCTGTTACCTAATGAGTCTGCATTTCTCTTATTTCGTCACTGAAAGTAAATGCTATAAGCATTTTACCATCATCATCCTGTTCCTATTAATAAACAACATGTACTTGCACAATGAACATGCCATTAATAGAGTTTGATTTAGTTATTATTGTTCTCATTGGAATTATTTATAAAGAAGATGTAGAAAGGGAAATAAGTAATTGCATGATAGTAACTGAAAGGAAAAAAAAATAACTAACTATAAGAAGATCGAATGTTTGTTCCTTGGTAAGATTGTTATTAAAAATACGAGCTAAGAATTAGCAACAGAATCATAAAAGTACAGACATTTAACTATTCCGGAATTGTTACAACAAACGACACAGACATTCAAAGATGCAATGCAAAAACGTGAGGTTCCCTCCAAAAGCAAACATACGGCTAAAACAAAGAAATAAGTGGTGAACTTTTATGTAATGTCAATCCTTCAGTTTGTTAAAGAAACATGGACGATTTCCTTACACGAGAGAAGAGGCAAGAAATCCGTGGTTCTACGAAAGTGAACACAGAATATCATGGACGGTTCCTATGAACAAAGGCGAAGATTCAAAGCAAATGGAAACCAAAAAATGACTTACAATATAGATAGACAGTTGAAATTTCTGGGACACATAATTGTGTGTCTATATTTCTGAGATGAGGTATTTCATCTGTTTGCACATTTTACATTTTTCAGACTGTTGTTCTCTTTTTATTGTCATATTCACGACGTTTCGGTCATTGTACGCGACTGCCATCTTCTGGTTATTGTACATTGGAATTTCGATATTATTTCTCCCACCGGTGTAGGTTGTTCTAGTTCCTCGTGCCATGTCTTTTCTAGATATCTCAGTTTCAGTTATTTCCCATTAGTAACTCAACTTTAGTGTCTCGCCTCTGCTGTAGCCAGATATTGAACTCAGAACTCTCTTGGGCCAAGTCACTGGTTTACTTCTACCAACTCTTTTATCCATTGGGTCATGTGTCTCTGGGAACCATGGTGGACGAAATTGCTTGGTTCGAAATTCCAACGTATATCACCTGAAGAAGGACAGGATATACAATGGCCGAAAGGTAGTGGATATGACAATAAAGCTGAAGACAAGGGTGGGATCAATGTAAATAGTGTAAATAATTTTACACTCAGAGGAAATACTGAAGTGACCAAACCCAAAGAGAAATATCAAATTACATTCCTAACGAACTTGTGTAAAGTGATTACAGAACCGTGACAGGGAGACAAATACTGCTTAGAACTATAAAGATACGAAGTTGAGGAGAGCCATGATCAATCACATCCTGAAAATTCACGATACCAAAAAGAACTTCAGCATTGAAAATTCCTAAAGTAAACTGTGACAAACTTATGCATCATCATCCCTCTGTTGATCATTCGTATAATATATATGGGACTCATCAGCAGTGCGCATCTACTGCCGAGAATTGAAACCCGAACAGTTACGATAGGAGGTAAACACCTTGCCAACTGTACCAACGATAGCGAATTAGACTCAATATAACGCTTCTCTATCTCATATTCCGTGGTGGAACTCATCCGAGTTTCTCGTTACCCACAGGACTGTGTCTCCAGGAGCTACGACTACTATCACCAAGGCGCTCAATTCAGAGCATTAGAAGACGGTTCAAGCAATGATATAGAGATATAAATAATTAGGAGGATTTGAAATAAACATAACTAAGTAATTCATCGAGTCTAGAAGAAACCTCGACAGAATGCAGAAAGCACTGAACGGCCGTTTCGTCCTATATGTGGGACTCATCATATACAGATCTATCTATCTATCTATCTATCTATCTATCTATCTATATATATATATATATATATATATATATATATATATATATATATATAATTGTTAATATATTAAAAAGTAATCACAATGATAATCGTTCGAATAAGTTAAAGTAAACTACTTTCTGCAGGCATTTAGCTACTTAAATGTAACAGAAATTATCTATTTTATTTTTTTAACAAACGCCAACGACTGATGAAAAGTGAATAGCTTTCAACAAGGAAATGCAATATGCTGCGGGACAAGAGAAACAATATTGATTGTGGGAGAAAGCGAAATAATTAATTACTAAGCAAAAGTTAACTCTGCACATTGTATTGTTGGAAGTATATTTATAGAATGTTTTATGTTTCCTGTAGAACCAAGCCGTTGTTACGGAAAAGCAGTTCTCCCACTTAAGCCAAGTGAATGCAGCAATCCTCGGCTTAAAAATCCGTTCGAGTTTAATTAAGAGAAAAACGTGTAGTATTTTATCAGTGTCCATCAAGAATTAATGTTTCTTTTGAGATCAAAGCAATATTGCCCCAACTTTGATACGATATTTTCACTCGCCTATTTACCAGATATTACAATTTCGTATTAACGTTTATTTTGGTATTTAGAAAAAGTTTCTTAATTTAAAAAAAAAATCTTCGAAAACGGCAAACAATATCGAAATCTGTTTTATATGAGAAATATTTTAAAGAATCTTGTAAAATCGAAAGATAAACTTACCTGAAAAATGAAATAATCGACAGAAACTCTAAATATGTTTCTCAGTTAGGCTAATTTCATGATTATTTAAAATAACTTTGGTCTAATTTGGAGCAGTTCCTGTAAACCGTTTGGTTCTAAAATGAAGCTCATCCTTTCAGGTTATGTCTAGCTAAAAAAAGAAAGAAAGAAACGAACGGAAAAGAAAGAAAGACAGATAGACAGAAAGAAAGAAAGACAGAAAGAAAGAAAGAGATTGAACCAAAGAAAAGATGCCATAGATCTAATCAGCAATTTCTCAATGGTAGAATCTCTTGGCACAGTCCCAGACGAAAAACATCATTCCAATGCTCTTGTTAGAATTATCACGCTCAATTCATGGCCAAACTGCAACGCATTATTTTATTTATAATTCTTTCATGCTAGCTTTGCATTATTACAGAAGATCTTTGGCGTCTTCTTATGATCTTGTGTTTAACAAACGCTCCACACAGATCATGTCGAAATTATTTTTAATTTCCACATTATACTTACTGAGCAAGATAACTACAGTTCTCTTCCATTATCTTCCATTTCTCAGTCAACTTTATCATTCCTCTTTCTTAGAAATCACTTGTTACTTAATAAATCGAATAAACTTTATGATCAACCGATATTTATTACTTATTAATGCACAGTGTATTAAATAACTTCGTCCTTACATGATCCATATCCTATAGGTGTAGCAAACACTTTAACAAAAATATCTGGATGTCTATGTGTCTACAACCTAACAGAATGAAAGAAGATTATGTTAATAAGCAACTTACGACTTTAACCAGTATACGGAGTGTTTATATTTTGTGTAAGAATTTATGCTCAAATGATTTAATACTTGCTTAAATTGTTTTTGCTTGGGTTTAATAAAAAGAAGATAATAGAATTGGTGGATCTGTTGAATACAGAATCAAATAAAATATTTATTAATTGTTTTTCTTTTATTTTACGATATTCCTTTTTCGTTTTTTTTTCTTTTGACCATTACACGGGTTATTCATTTTTTGTGTAATAATTAGTAGTCAAGCTGCTTAAATATCAGCATATTTTTTTAAATTAAAAAAAGGGAAGATTTTGAATGTAAATATACTGACAGAAATTTAATATCATTTTTCATTATTTTATTTTTCTTCTCTGTTCCTTTCAGTGTTTCCATCCATATCACCTCCAGAGAAGTCGGAGTACATCTGCTTATGATTTGCTCATAAAATAAATATCGTGTCCGAACAGTCCATTATCACTTATAAACGCTTCGCACTTGTGCAATGGTCATCAAGCTGGATTCTCAGATCATTAGTAGTGTGTTGGATCCTCATTGGGTGATTTATATTTGCAACCTTGTGTCAAAACTAAGCAAGTAAATAACTACGATGTTTAATTCATGTAGGATATTAAAAATCTCTAACTGGGGAAACAATACGAAAAAATATACATGTTTAAGTAGCAAGATTAACTAAACATATGATGCCTTATGCAAATCGTGCATTTATGTCGGTCGTTTTGAGCAGACATGGACATGAATGTGCGTGATGGAGTGTAACCGATCGTGATTGGGAGCAAATTAATGTCCAATCTTGGAGTTTTGACGAAGAGCCAACGTTGATCACCACAGGACTGAGTTAACGAACTAAAAAGAATCGGGCTGGTAATAACCGTTGCAGTGTGAACGAGTAAACGGTAATCATCGTCCGACTCCCTTATATTAGAATACCAGTATTTCTTTTTGTAATCATCCTCTCAGGTTACGTCCACATAAAAAAAGGAAAACTAAATAAATAGTGAACGAAAGAAAGGAAAGCTGCCATAGATCTAATCAGCAGCCTCTCAATGGTTGACTCTTCTTGGCACGGTCCCAGCCGAAAAATATCATTCCAATGCCCTTGTTAGAATTATCAGCCTCGGTTCACGGCCAAACTGCAACACATTATTTTATTTATAATTCTTTTATGCAACATCTACATTATTAGAAAAGATTCTTGGCGTCTTTCTCAGAACATGTATTTAGTAAGCTCTCCTTACTTATCATTATAAGTTCGATCCCCACAAGGTACCGCTAAGGTGTATAAAACATATAAAAATACCCTTTCATAATAAAACAGATTTGAATCTCCTATTATTTTAAGCAACAAGAATTGCACAATCATTATTGTTTAAAAGTAAGTCTTCAGTAAACTAAGCCTATATTTTGTAGGAATTTTTTTAGATGATGATTTAGCATTAGTATATACCTTGCTCATTGAAGGCACGGTAGAGTAATGGATAGCGGCTTACGTGCTAATAGCTTTGTGAAAGGTGTGAACCCTCTTCTCCCCACCGCAGCTATGAGTAAATAACAAGACAGCACATATTCTGTAGCCTTGGACCATGGTTCTATAGCTGCAGAAAGAAATGGCAACCTACTGCGGGAATAAAAATCTGCCTCGTCAGTCATGTATCGAAAGCCTCTGACCTTCTGCTTGGTATTTCGAATTGTACCCTTTATTTAATCCACCCGGATAGATTTGTCATATTCTGCTTTAAATATATTTTGTTCTTTGGCTGTTGTGAGTTCAAAGCGAAGTTCTGGTAGTTCTGAAAAGTTCACATATACTGGTTTTAGTGGAAGAAATAGGAAAATTATACAATGTGAATGAGACTTGTGTGTTTTAGTTGGTAACGAATATTCCCTGTGAATGGAAAGCGGAATGGAAATAATTTACCATCGAAAAGACGTCCTTTCAAAATTCTGAGGAGAAACCTGAAGAAGGCCGGTGGCTCCAACAACTGAAATGATGTGAGTAAAAAATCAAAACGAGCAGGCTGATCTGAATAACAACGTTATTGTGGATGAAACCTGAAGAAGGCCTGTGGTTACATTGGTCGAAACATTGTGATTCTAACATACAAGATGAGCATGTTTGTTTGGATAGTGTTGGGGCGCACCCACCTTCACAACCACAATAGATTGATCCTATTATTAGAAATAGAACAGTAGTTCTAGAGACTGTGAGCAGTGTAGCAGTGTAGTGCAGTGCAGAGTGAGACTTCTGTAGTGATCAGTTACACTTCCGTTTCTCGACCGGAAGATACCGTTGGACTTTATTACTATTACTTATTGTTACTACTAACCTACGTTCGTTCTACTACTAATCTCTCTGATGTAAATACCTCTCTGAATATACCAGTATTTTTCCCTACGACTGTGTTTGTTCGTTATTACCATATACTCACGTGGAAACACTCAACATCTCAACAGTGGCGACGAAGGATGTTTTGTTGATCTCAACAGATAGTAAAGCCTAGAATAAAGGGGAAACCTAAAAGAAGACCGGGGAGTCGAACGGGCGAGATGTTGTGATTATAACAATCACAATGAGCTGACTGATCCAAATCGCAAAGCATATCATAAAACCGACGTAATCTCTTAAACCAGTGATTGTGATTTCTGAACAGTCGACGTTTGCCAATGAATTTTTATAAAACTTTAATGAATCAACTGTGTTAAAGGCTGGTAACGCTTAGAAAAGTTCAAGAAGGTTATTCTCAAATTCCTTGATATTGGTAACTTCAACTATCTTGGCTTGATATTGATAACTTCAAATGCATATGTATAGAATTTCCAGTTTACATACGATACCAATTTTCATAGAAAAAATATTGATCATTTTTTTCAATTGGTTATATGGACGCATCACACGCGAGTCGATTCCGAAACTTCAGCAAACGTGGCAAATACATATATTAGTACATCGCTAATATATGTATTTGCCACGAACTTTTTCTATAGAATTACTGGTAGAATACCGGTAGTTTTGCGACGTTTTGTTTATGGGAAAGCGGCTGTAGGCTTGAAAAAAATTCCTCTTCCACACGGCTGCATAAGCTTTTTTGAGCTCTGGAGAAGTCAGATATTTTCCGGAGTACCACAAGGAACCCGTTATTTTTGTTCAGTCTATTTAGGGATAGACCTTATATATAAGTGCTACTTAAAACTTGGTGTGAATTCATCTCCTGATAGACAAAGAGCCTCAATGAAAACACGACCAATCATCGTGACTGTAGAAAATTCAAGGTATTCTCTGTGGTTGTGAAATACTACT
>OZ038495.1:46858513-46863513 GCA_964036315.1 Acanthosepion esculentum | reverse complement strand
GAGTCCTTTTTATTCACATTTTCTGTAAAACTTCCTCGCTGCTTAAATGATACGTCCTTGTTATTATCAGCAGTATTTTATAGAACCACATCTCTATTGCTCCAAACTTCCTTTTCCTCATTTCGGAAATTGCCCAGAATTCGCTTCATATTGAAGGATTGGTATTACGTAGCACTTCAGTAACATTTTCTTTGTTTCTTCATATATTTCCCATTACGATGAATATTTCTTTATACAATATAGGAGGATTGATATTAAATAGGTCTCTTCTTCATCGTTGAGGACATTGTCCCGCATTCATTGCGATATTATATAACTGACTGATATTACATAACAATCTTCTTTGATCCAGCAGTTAACCACTCTTTTCTTGGTATTCTCAGCATCCTCCTATAAAACCACATCTCTGTTGACTCGAGTCTCCTCTTCATCTGTGATCAGATTGTCCAATATTTATTGACATATAGTAGGATTGATATTACATAGCAGTTAAGCACTCTTTTCCTTGTATTTTCTTTGTATTTTCGGCATCCTTCTATAGAACCACATCTCTGCTCAAGTCTCCTCTTCATCTGTCAGGAGATTGTACAACATTCAATGCCATATAGGAGGATTGATATTACATAGCAGTTAGGCACACTTTTCTTTGTATTTTCAGCATCCTTCTATAGAACCACATCTCTGTTGTCTCAAGCTTCATTTCCCTCATTTTTGAAATTGCACAGAATTCGCTTCATATTAGAGTATTGATATTACGTATCACTTCAGTTCCGTTTTCCTTGTTTCTTAATATATTTTTCCGTTACAATCAATATTTCTTTATGCATCTGATACATACTGATTCGAAGGAATGAGCAACTTTGAGACAAAAGTCAGCAAGCGATCGTAAAAAAAAATATAATCTCTATTTTTCCTAATTAGTTCGGTATATTGACTATTTTCTCACATGAGTTCACATCTTTTTTAAGCCATTCCAGGCGCAGTTTTAACTGCGTCGGTAGTGTCGCGTATTCGGTCATATGATGTGATCAATGACAAATGTGTAAAACTGACCGGAGTTGGAAAGAATCTGTTTTAAAAAGGTCATTATTGTTGTTTCAAGAGATTACACTTAGAATAATGGTTTTAATCAGGACGTGGCTCCAGAATTGGAATTTAGAATCCAAAATGAAAAATTCGTACTAGACACAGAATTGGGGAATACTTTTAAATGCAAGTGTGTTATTTGTAATCGCGAAAGAAAGAACTAGTCGGCTGTTCAAAATAAGGGAGGTATTGAGGAGGCTTACGATACCCAAGGTATGCATATGACCCGGGATACTTGAAAATATTAGCCTTAATACCTATTAAATGTTGGGCCTTTGTTACAATTAATTGCTGTAAGTTACTATACCACACTATAATTCATGTTAACTGCAATCAAATTTAGGAAGGTCTCAACACTTAGTGTGTATTTAATCTCTAATAAGAAAATACTACAAGAAGAATGTTCACGGTGACAAATTATCCTAATTACCGTCCAGATGCCTTGGTAAGGTGTAAGTTCTTCCCCATAACTGGTACTCCCGATAGGATACTTCCTGATCATTACAATCTTAACTTGTTTAAGTTCAGGGTCAACTGATATATATCCTACCTATCCTCATAATATGCACTCCTTACATCCTCGTTCCCCCTCCCATAAAACTATTTCACTCTGTGATGTTAGAACTTGAGTGGCTCATGGGCATTGTGTTGGGTGATGTAAAATAAGTAAAACATCATCCCCGTTGAGACTTTGCATATTTTAAGTCCATATAATTTCAATGTAGTTTCAATATAAATGAAGATTCATGTTTTGTACAGCTGTTCGGTATCGTGTTACCTTCAGATCTCGAGTAGGACTTAAATATAGAATTAATTGCTAAAATATAGGAGAAATTCTGACACCTTTATGCTTTATATTTACAAGGATGAGACATGAGCAAATATAAGAAAAATAAAATATTATTAAGGCGAGAGAACACTGAAAGAACATGAACAAGGAGACTGAAAATAATGATTGTTATAGTATTAAAATGCTTGGAGTTCAAACATGGTTGGAAAACAAGAAGCCGGGCGAAAGTTCCACAAGCGACAAGTGCGAATGGAGAAACTTTCAGCATGACATTTACGGTTATATCTAGCCATTTAACGTGAAAAAATAGTGAGACCGAACCGCCAATATAGTAGTATGTTTTAATTAATAACGTCTAAGTACCAAAGAAGGAAGTTCATAAGAACAATTACTGTGAACATGTTTATAGAAAAAGGGAAATTACGTTACGACGGTTGGAAAGTGGCTGAAGGCGAGATATCAGGTTAGGGCCAATAAAACTGCATTTGGATTTTATCAAGAATCTCTAAATACACACCTAAAGCATCAGACCAGATATGACAGCAAAATTCAATGTATAGATGAATGGCAAACCTATATGTAAGATAGATTCTGGAGAGAAATAATAAATACGAATGTCAGCGTGTCACACTGTTTCCATTAAAGGGACACAACTCTCTAACTTTCAGATAACCAGCTTTCCTAGCAGCTGAGCAAGTAACTGATTCAATATCATCTTTCCACTTCATATCAGCGGAAAACGTCAGTCCGAGAAAGCGCAATGGGTCTCTCTACTGTTTAGTTATATGGATAAGAATGGGGATATACTTTAAGTGAATACTTGGCCGAATACTTCACCATGTCATAATACGAATAAAAAATAGAATGAAAAGAAAAAAAGTCAAGTAGACAAAAAGTTAAAGAAAAAGAAAATCTATATAATAAATACGAATGTCAGTGTGTCACGCTGTTTCCATTAAAGGGACACAACTCTCTAACTTTCAATAGCTCATGTTAAATTTGGGATTCCCAAGTTTCCATTATTGTGATTTTTTGCGACGAATTTTTTTGTATGATAATAATTTTTATAACTTGGAAATAAATTTGGGAATAATTTAAATTAACTGAGAAATCCGGGGAAAGTCAACAATGAAATAAAAGTAATTATCTGTAAGGAATTTAATGACGTACGCACATCAAATTGTCTTTAAATTAAATGGCGGCAGAAGAATTACCATTGAACTTTTAAAAGGTAAGTTTAAATATTAATGCAATACATAAATGCAGCGATCAATTTTGAGTTCTTTAGTTTTTTGTCGCTTATCGCATACGGCAGTAGTAGGCCTCGCAAAGGAAATCTGCGCCAACAGTGGATCACGTTTCAATCAAAAGAGCTATGGCTGCAGAGAGGAAAAGAAAGACGCGTGAAAATGAAAACCCAGACCAAACAGCAGCCATAAGAGCTTCCAATGCTGAGAATATGCAAATACTTAGGGACTCTGAAACACCTAAACAAACCGAGGATCCAATCAAGTGCCCTTCGCAGAAGCTAGCTTAAAAACCACTCAATACGTAATACAAACACTAGGAAGAGCTGAAGAGAGTGATTTTTAAAATAAAGAGCAGGTTGGAGAGGCGGATGAAAACTAAAATATTTGCACCATGTACATTTTGCAGGTTTTACACATACTTGTATTGAACATTCAGGGCTAGAAAAATTGGGTGGTCATCGGATAATTATATCATTCAGTGTATCATAGAAACCTTTTTCATGAAAACGATACACACATATTGTATCACAGATGGATAACATTACAATGATGATCTGAAATCGAAACATCGATAAAAAATGTTAGTTGGTAATAATAATGTCAGAAGTCTGGTAAAATATCGCATCATTGTCACCAGTATAACATGCGGGGGCTATGGAAGAATGATCTAATCTCCCATTTGTATTTCTCTCATTATGGGCGTCATTATATCAATAATATAATAATACTGCATTTCATGGACGCAACAGAATGGCTGAAAGGAAAAGCAATGGCAAACAAGGTTAGTTCTCAAAGAGACATATATACGACGAAGAAATACAAAAGCTATATATATATATATATATATATATATATATATATATATATATATTTTGATTTGGACAAAGTCCGACAATTTATTTAAAGACATTTATGATATGTTTAACGTTCTTTTTATAGATACAAGTATTTAAGCAAATGCGCTTTTTTTTTTTTAATAATGAACAGTATTAAATAACATTTACCAGCCTGAATGTCCGAGCAATTTTCATAGAAAATTTTCGTTCTTAAATACTTTTAAATTTTGCTTAAATACTTGTATCTATAAAAAGAACGTTAAACATATCATCTTTAAATAAATTGTCGGACTTTGTCCAATTCAAAAATATATGACGTTATTTGTTTACATTTGATACGCTAGAGCAGATATGAATAGAAGAGATTCATGGAAGATTTAAGTTTAAAGATAGTAAAATCGACCTTGCTTACCATATGCTTCTCTGTGGCCGAACGGTTAAGGCACGTCACGCGAAATGACAGTTCCGTATAGGATACAGGTTCGGTTCTTGCTGGAGAAAGAAATTTTTCTATGAAAGTTTCTCGGACATTCAGGCCGGTAAATGTTATTTAATACTGTTTATTAAAGAAAAACAGAGCATTTGCTTAAATACTTGTATCTATAAAAATAACGTTAAACATATCATAAATGTCTTTATATATATATATATACAAGGGTCATTCAATAAATAAGTTGAATTTTTCGGTATAAGGACTTCTAATACAGATAGAAGCTTACTCTTTTTTTTTCTAACTTCTTTTTCACATGGATTTAATTTCTTTTGCAGATTAAAAAAAAACTTTGAGACTTTTGGCGATTAACAAAGATGGCCGACCAAGAAACATGCTCCAGGATTGAACAGCGGTCAGTTATCAAGTTTTTGGTTTCTGAAGGGTGCAAACCATTTGAAATTCATAGGAGAATGTCAACTGTGTATGGTGCCACATGTTTCAGCCAAAAAAATGTCCTTATACCGAAAAATTCGACTTATGTATTGAATGACCCTCGTATATATATATATATATATATATATATATATATATATATATATATATAT
>OZ038495.1:46748513-46851013 GCA_964036315.1 Acanthosepion esculentum | reverse complement strand
TAAACATATGAATGTTTTGCGTATTATATATATATATATATATATATATATATATATATATATATATATATATATATATATATATACTTGCTGAAAGGTAGCTCTACACCGGATAAGATGTCTAGACATTGATCGCAGCTGGTTATAATGAAAGTAGAACAATCTTTCGTAACATAATGCTGAACTGATAAGAATCCTTCTGTGTCAGGATATACGAAACAGCGGAAAATATGGTGTCCGCAAAGGTAGCCACGTCTCTCTTCTAATATCAAGACGAAAGAAAAGGATTAAATAAATAAGAAACCTCTTTTACAATATATTCGTTATTTTCATTATTCACATGTGTCAAGGTTCATTTTGAACCACAGCGGTCATGTACATTAACTTGGACATAGTATTTTTTGGATAAAACAAACGCAATTTAAATTCGAATCTCAATACATTGTTATATTTTTTTCATTGCATCTCACTATTAAAACTTACTGAATTTTGACGGCACATGTACCCTAGTATCTTATAACTTTCATATGATATTTAGAGACACACACTTACATAGATGATAAGAAAAAATAAAGCCAATAAAGTATATAAGCATATAAATACTTGCAGTCTTGAAAAGTTAATATCCCTTGAATTTTTATGTCAGCTTCTCGACTGATTCCACAGAAAGAAAGAAATGGTGAGGCTTATATACCTTCCACATTTTAAACTGTCATCTGTGTGGTGCTATTGAAATTAAGCAAGTGGCAATGATGTCCTCATCAACATATAGTCGTATTATTTTCTTTTAGAGTCACTATCAATTACCATTTGGTTACCTCGATTTAGTGCAATGGTTAGCAAGCTTGTTTCATTAGAACAATTGCGACTAAGTAGTGAGTTTGATCTTCACCGGATGTCCCATTATTTCGACCTTTTCCGCTTAGAAAATCACCACTATAAGTTACCGTTATGTCTTGAACTACTGTACACCGGTCGTTTGCTGCTGAAACATTATTAACACTGGTGAATCTTGGTAATTCCATGTTACGTTGGAATAATGCTGTTCCAGATAGAAAATCGATACTTCGTCTATGGGTTGAACATGTGACGGTCACAGGTGCAGTGCTTAAAATAAAGCCATCTGAAAGATTTCGAAGTGGTTGAACTTCTGGGTGAGGGAAAACTTTAGAAATCGTATCTATATTTCAGAGATAAGGTATTGTAATTATTTACACTATTTACATTGTTCTGACTATTTCCCTCATCTTCGTTTCCATATTCACAAACTTTCGTCCGACAGGTGATTGGAATTTCGAATTGAATCATTTATTTCGTTCCCAGAGACATATGAACAAGAAATAGTCAGTACAAACGTAGCAACTATACTGGTTACATAACAGCAGCTCCGATAAACTGGAATAGATGGTTGCAAGAGGATAACAAAACTAAGAAAACAACTTCGGTCTGACTACCCTATATGAAGAGATAATCGCAAAAAATACAAAAGATCTGTGGTCCATATAACATCGCGACGGTCTTCAAAAGTGGTTCAACACTTGGCAAACACCTCTTCCCAGTAAGATTTCACATAGGGGGAATATGATTAAAGACTGTATATACGCCATCCCATGCAGCTGTGGTAAGAAATGTGAAGGAGAAACAAGCCATCTCTTTAAGGTAAGACTGATGGAACATCGTAAAGCTGTAACATGAGGGGAACTAGAAAAATCAGGCATAGCTGGCCATATATAGAGGGAAAAGTGTGATCACCGCCATGTGTGCGATGCGGTTGAAATAAACAACAAATAGAAAACATCATTGGAAAATAAATGAACTTAAAGAATCAGCGCATATGATAGGCCCAAAAAGTCTAAGCCGCCAAGCATAGAAATGAATGAAATACGGGAACGAATTATACGGAGTGCAATAATAATAAAATTGTAATATGAGCTCTAGTAAAAATGTTTACTGAGAAATTAGTTTTAATTTCCTAAATGTCATAGACTGACCTACTCAAGGACACATGACCCAGTGGATAAAAGCGTTGGTTGAATCTAGTGACTTGAACCAGAATTGTGAGCTCAATGCCTGGCTGAGGTGAACAAGAAATTGGAGAGCTGTGTTAAAGGAAGATAACTGATACTAGATAACCGGAATATTCATGTCAGGTGGATCTAGAACAATCTACACCGGTGGACGAAATAAAGGGCTTAGTTCGAAATTACAATCAACTGAAGAAGGCCGGAGAGTTCATTGGCCGAATAGTCGTGAATATGGCAACGAAAACAATGTAAATAGTGCAACTATTTAGAAATCTCTACAACAATGTATGCCGAATAGAGGCCACGATTTGTAGGATGTCATCTTTATAATCAAATGAATAAAAATTATAGCCCTTTGTTTAAGCAACATGGAAATATTTTGTTTTGACAGAAGTTTTCTTAGTCTGTTTGATATTTCTATCTAACCGTTTCTATAATCACTCATCAAATGAAATATCAGGAAATTCTTTGGACGTATGATCAACAAGAACGTTGGTGATCCCCCTCAAGTGAACGACAAGAAGTATGAGTTTAGCTGTGTTAGGTTTACTAAAACTGATGTCCTTATTAAAGTCTTTACACACAGTGAAGCATTCTATTATAAATTTGTTGCGAGAGCGACTTCAAAGTCTTTTGACAAGGTATGTTGTAGGGGTTGCTACATAGACTCTTCAGCTGTAGTATCTTTGGAAGAGTAATAGCAATTATCCCATCCTTCTTATCTAGTAGAGCCATTCTTCTGAAGCCCATCCCATTAATACAGGTGTACCGCAACACTTGGTCCTTACCGCTTTCAGATTTATATTAACGATCTGCCGAAGAACATTCATAGATGATGACACGTTTTATGGATGCGCCCCAAATAAACTAGATGACCAGAACCTGGCAGTTGATCTCATCTCAGTCCGAGCTGTAACAGCTCAGTTTGCTAGAACTGTATTGTATATTTGCATACATGTAAAACAATGCTGTTAACGTTCCATCATCACTGAGCAGACCCTGAATTTTTCCAGTCAAGATGAATGTCTATCATCTTAATGATGCCTCCTGCTTAGAACGGCTTTTACAGCTAATTGTTCTCTCCGAAAACTCAAGTGGAATCCATATATTTGATCCATCGCTATGATGGGAATACAGTCGGCTTCTTGTATTGTTCTTGAAAGTATATGCTTCCTGTTATTCTTTATCTTTACATGAGTTAGATCAGACCGAAAATGGAACATTGCTGCCATATATGTGCTGGTGCATCTCTTCCCTTTTCAGCCTTGACTGAGTTCAAATCTTATATGTTATATAGTAATAAAGTGTCGCTCCCGACACTCTAGGTTGAACATAGATCGCCATTTAGCAAACACGGGCGATCCCATTATTAAGTAGACCACGTAACCATAGAGAAAACGTATATATGTAGGAAGTAGCTGAAGACTAACGATCACTATTTCTAGTCTATCCTCTACTACTATACGGATCGCTATTTCTCCTCTATTCTCTATTACTATACGGATCGCTATTCTCTACTCTATTCATTATACTATTCCTCTATTCAGATCACAAAACAGATTACTATTCGAGCGAGTATTATCGAGCAAGTACTATTAATGCGAGTGATTTTAGAAGGCGTCCGACACCAGTCTGGTATAACTGTGTACTCTAGCTGTATTTGCGATTACAAAGTATCTACTACAACGAGCATTAAGTGACAATGAGTATTCGTTGACATCAAAAAAGTGGGAACGAGTGTTCGTCTAAGAGTCTACTTGGCCATGCGGGTGATGAATTGTTTTCTAACCGCAGACGAAACGTGGGAAGCCCCTCGCTATTCTATCAGCATTTCCATGGCAAATGTTCTGACAAGCTACACTCCTTAGTTCAAACAGCTCAGACACTTAGAGCTGAGACCCACCATACCAGGTATACGGTGTCGAAAAATATTCATTCGCATTGAATTCTATTGGCAAGATGGAAGAAACATTCGATGAGCTCATTCTTAAAACAGCTATACGATGGACAACGCACCCAAGAAGAAGCTGCCATGATTATGTCTCGGGTCAACCATTATCTACTCTCAACAAACTCATTCAGTAACACTGTATATTGAATGGCTCTTGGGACTTGTATTTGAGAGAACAGCAGTACGAGAAAAAAGGTTTAGACATAGTGTATTTGCATTCATTTTACACATAGACATTTTCGGAAAAAATCCATCTAAAATATCCCATATTTATCAACTGTAAAATATTCTGCTGGCAATAATAACAATGATAATAATAATAATAATAATAATAATAATAATAATAATAATAATAATAATAATGATATTTAAAAATAATAATAATAATCATGATATTTAATAATTATAATAATAATGATATTTAACAATAATAATAACAATAATCATTATATTTAATAATAATAATAATAATAATGATATTTAAAAATAATAATAATAATCATGATATTTAATAATAATAATAATGATAGTCAACAATAATAATAACAATAATCATTATATTTAATAATAATAATAATAATAATAATGATATTTAACAATAATAATAATAATCATGATATTTAATAATAATAATAATGATATTTAACAATAATAATAACAATAATCATTATATTTAATAATAAAAATAATAATAATAATAATAAAAATGATATTTAACAATAATAATAATAATCATGATATTTAATAATAATAATAATAATGATACTTAACAATAATAATAACAATAATCATTATATTTAATAATAATAATAATGATATTTAACAATAATAATAATAATCATGATATTTAATAATAATAATAATGATATTTAACAATAATAATAACAATAATCATTATATTTAATAATAATGATAATAATAATAATAATGATATTTAACAATAATAATAATAATCATGATATTTAATAATAATAATAATGATATTTAACAATAATAATAACAATAATAATAATAATAATGATATTTAACAATAATAATAATAATCATGATATTTAATAATAATAATAATAATAATAATAATGATATTTAACAATAATAATAACAATAATCATTATATTTAATAATAATAATAATAATAATGATATTTAACAATAATAATAATCATGATATTTAATAATAATAATAATGATATTTAACAATAATAATAACAATAATCATTATATTTAATAATAATAATAATAATGATATTTAAAAATAATAATAATAATCATGATATTTAATAATAATAATAATAATGATATTTAACAATAATAATAACAATAATCATTATATTTAATAATAATAATAATAATAATGATATTTAGCAATAATAAAAATAATCATGATATTTAATAATAATAATAATAATAATGATATTTAACAATAATAATAACAATAATCATTATATTTAATAATAATAATAATAATTATATTTAACAATAATAATAATAATCATGATATTTAATAATAATAATAATAATGATATTTAACAATAATAATAACAATAATCATTATATTTAATAATAATAATAATAATAATAATAATGATATTTAACAATAATAATAATAATCATTATATTTAATAATAATAATAATAATGATATTTAACAATAATAATAACAATAATCATTATATTTAATAATAATAATAATAATAATAATAATGATATTTAACAACAATAATAATAATCATGATATTTAATAATAATAATAATGATATTTAACAATAATAATAACAATAATCATTATATTTAATAATAATAATAATAATAATGATATTTAACAATAATAATAATAATCATGATATTTAATAATAATAATAATAATAATGATATTTAACAATAATAATAACAATAATCATTATATTTAATAATAATAATAATAATGATATTTAACAATAATAATAACAATAATCATTATATTTAATAATAATAATAATAATAATAATAATAATAATAATAATAATAATAATAATAATAATAATGGCTGAATCTAATGTAACCTTTGTTTGGAATAAATCTTTCTGTAATTTTTCTTTTCAAAATTTTCCAGAATTTGAAATTGTTCAGATAAAAATTTGATATATAAGAAAATGTTTGTGTGTGCCGAGCGCACAGTCAAATTTACTCCAGTGTCGCTATCTTCGGAAATAGAAGATTTCTCATTTAACTGTCTCTCTTTCTTTTTTATTTCCAGGATTTTTTAAAATGAAATTTAGTATTTGTTGTTGAAATGATGTTTGCACCCAAGGCAATACTGTAACTGACGGAGAAAAAAATATTTGCTCCGTTTTTATCTCACTTCCTCTGTCACTCTCTATCGTTCATTCCCTCCCTCTCTCTCTCACACACAAACACATACATACATACATACATACATACATATATATATATATATATATATATATATATATATATATATATATATATACATGTATATATATATATATAAACATATATATATATATATATGTATATATATGTTTATATATATATATATATATATATATATATATATATATATATATATATATATATATATATATATATATGAGATATCCGTTCGACGAAGTCATTTAATATTAATAATAACGTAGCCTACCTAACGCAATGGCACATTGATCTACTTTAAATTACTCCTCTTGAGTTCTCATACAATTATATAAGCATATATTCCACTTGGAAGAACATTGTGTAGTCATCTTTCTTAATGACCATCAGAGAACACGTCGATCTAGCCCAAATCCCGTTCACTCTCTGCAATCTTCTCAATTTCGCGTGGTCGGGAAGTCCATAAGTCAAAAAGACACAAATCCGTCTTTATCGAGGAATTGACAGTTTTGAACGAAGCAAACAGCGAAACAAAATATGTACGACGTGAGGGGACTGGATAATCGAAAAGCATGAATCTAATTCTTCCCCCAGTTACATAGCAAGGCAAAGTGGGCTCTCCTGGAGAAGGATACCTCTGAATTAAAAACCATTCACGTTCGTAGTTGGTAACTCCACCGACAAAAAGCTTATTTGATACGGAAATCCCAGCAGCAAAACTACAGTAATGAGACTGCGGTCTCTGTCCCATATGGAGTGAGAAGGACTCGCCGTGAATTATAGCTATGCAGTGAATCATCTCATCCAATGTCGTATGACTGCTGACTGAGTAATGCAACGGCAAACGTTATATTCGCACATATTTATCTGAACGTTTATTAAAATCCATGAAGATTACGCAACCTGTTCCCGAGATATTTAACTTGGTAACATTCGAGGCGGAACTCGAATATGGATTCATCAAAATTATATGCACAGGTTCTTTAATAGCCGTCAAAAGTAGAAACAAATTCCTGTTTATTTAACGTTCAATTACTTCTCCCCCGAGCTTTGGGTTAAAAAGCAGTGTAAATTGAGCTCTTGAAACTTGAATAGTAAAGAATGTAGATAGACAAATCCAAATTCAAAACCATGAATAAGTTTAGTTACAACACCTTCCTATCTAGCTATATATAAATATGTATTATTATTACTATCTAACTGTATATATATATATATATATATATATATATATATATATATATATATATATATATATATATATATATATATATATGCATATATATATATATATATATATATATATATATATATATATGCTCCTGAAAAAATTATTTCAGTTGAGCTCTCTGGGGAGGATGTGTGGGTTTGTAAACAGTGACTATTACGTCTAATAATGCAAGACTCTTCGGTAAATCGAATCGAGTTCTCTCAGTCACTGTTTGTTTATCTAAAAATATATACGCTTAAATTCACCTTCTTCTCTGCCGTGCGCCAACGGCTTCAGGGAAAAATTTCCGACTGATGCGAAATCAGCCGGTTTTCGATTCTAGCCAGAGGCAACCGGACGTCTAGCCACATTGATGAGCTGTGATACAGCGAAACACTCTGTCTGTGGATGACAATATATATGCTCCTGAAAAGTTTACTTCGGTTGAGCTCTCTGTGGAGGATGTGTGGGTTTGTAAACAGTGACTATTACGGCTAATAATGCAAGACTTTTCGGTAAATCGAATCGAGTTCTCTCAGTCACTGTGTGTTTATCTAAAACTAAATACGCTTAAATTCACCTTCTTCTCTGCCGTGCGCCAACGGCTTCAGGGTAAAATTTCCGACTGACGCGAATTCAGCCGGTTTTCGATTCTAGCCAGAGGCAACCGGACGTCTAGCCACATTGATGAGCTGTGATACAGCGAAACACTCTGTCCGTGGATGACAATATATATATATATATATATATATATATATATATATATATATATATATATATATATATATATATATATATATATATATACTATTGTAAACATTACTCATGTTTGTAATAAACGATCCTTTAATAATTTTTTTCTTAATTTTGATTTAAACTGTGTGTATTGCATCTACCGACATGAACACTCGATAAAACCTAGAAACGAAAGGTGATGTTCGAAAGAATTGAGCTTTGCTGGTCTGTAACCCTCTCTATGGCTAAGAGTCTAAAGCGCACCGTATCAAAAAGAGTTTTCGCATACAAAAGGAGGCGCAGGGTCGTACCTTGTCGAAAAGCATATTTTCTTTAAGTTTTCCCACGGGTACATGTCAATAAGAGTTAAAAAAATAAAAATAACACAAAAAACAAAACAAAACGGACGTCTATTTAAAATAGGGTTATCCATTAAAAGTAATATTTGAAATAATGAAAAATATCGGATTAAAATAAATTCATTCATTTTTTGTTTGTTGTATCTGAACTGAGTTGTGTTTCGGCAAAAAACTAAATAAAAATTTATACATATATATATTTAATTTCGGTTGAGCCCTCTGGTTTGGGGTGTGAATTTGTAAAACAGTGACTATTTATGCTAATACTGCACGACTCTTCGACAGAATTGAGTCACTCTCAGTCACTGTGTGTTTATCCGAATCTAAAAATAAACACGCTAAAATTCACCTCCATTCCGTACCGTACGCTGATGGCTTAGCGGGTAGAAGTTCCGACTGACGCAAATTCAGTCGGGTTTCGATCGTAGCTGTTTGTGGATGACAAATATATATATATATATATATATATATATATATATCTCGCAAAACTTTATATATATATATATATATATGTGTGTGTGTGTGTATGTATTTCCTCGCAAAATGCAAAATTGATTGACTTGAGATCTTCATGATGCAGTCACAACTTCGCTGGTCTGGTCATGTTGCAAGGATGAGTGATGACAGGATACAAGATCCCCTTGTATATCCAGCTTGACAAAGGACTGTTGAACGACCCTATGTCAAGCTAAAGAGAAACCTCTCCGCTGTCAATGTGCCTCGTGCTAACTTCGAGCGTGTTGCCCTGGATATAAATAACAGGAAGCTTTTGTGTCAGAGTTGTATCAGAAATCGCTTGTATTGACCGGCTAAGAGATGAAAGACAACGTCGAAAATTATCAACAAATATCCCTGTGGCTATATCCCAAGATCCTCGCTGTTGCACAGTATGTGGACCTGAATAAACGTCACCAGGGTGACTGAAGAGTCACATACCGCACAAACCTAAAAACTGAATTTGACCCTCATACATCGAAATCGACGGGAGAGTCCATCACACACACACACATATGCGATGGATATATGGTCGTCTTAATTACGCAAAAATGAAAATAACACCTTATTTTAACAGATATCGTTACCAAAATTACTCAGAAATATATCGAAATACTGAAGAGTAAATTTATTGAATAAAATCACCATTGGCTTCATCCACGGCCTCCAGACGACATCGGAATCCCCTACATCTCTTCTCAACGGTGTCCTGGTTTAAGTGGGCAAAAGTCACCATAATCCTTACCATCAATTCATCTTTGGTCTTACAAAGAGTTAATAATCAGAAGGTTGCAGTCTGGGGAGTTAGGTGGCCAGATGTAAGTGGTGATGCGGTCGCAGAAATTGATGACAGCCAAGACAAGGTTCTCCAGATTTGTTGCATGGTGAAGAGTCCTGTTGGTCTTCTAGTAACCACCCTCTTAACCCCGGAAGCACTAAGCTTCTCAAGGCACTTGATGTAGGACTACGTGTTTAGTCTGAGGCCATGTGGGAAGATGAATGTAGGCATAACGTTGCCATAACTAGCAATCACTCCAAGCACCATAATGTTGACTGCATATATCATCCAACTCCCTCCGAATCTACTTCACATTGATTTACTCTTCAGATTGACACCCAAACACTCTGAAATGTTGGTATTGAAAATTCCGTTGCGAATGCCAAGCAGTACTGCATACTGTTTCCAAATTACTGGTGGACTGAATTGCGACATGGTGATCATTTTTTTAAAGGCTGTGCACAACCGCACCTACTACACTCTGCAGTCAGGAAAATCAAACACAAATAACGCCCCAATTTGCCAATCGATCCATATATATATATATATATATATATATATATATATATATATATATTAAAATCGAAGTTAATTCACTTGGAAATTGATTTCTCAGCCCAGCTTATTTTATAAGTAACACCCTCCCTCCAATGTCACATGTAACCAAATCCAAAATTAATAGAGCCGGTCGCCCACTTTTGAGTGCGTATCTGCAAATGCGCGCATTTGTGTGTCATCTCACGGATTTGATTTTAAAATCCATTTAAATCGCATATAAAAATTAAATCAATTGCCATAATCTTTAAACCACCGCAAGGATGAAGAACTGAAGAATATTCCAATACAAAATTATTTTCGTTGAATATACAAAATACTTTTTTCATTTACTGAATACAATTTTGAAAAATCAATGAAAATAGGATTTGAATGTCTGATATAAATCTGAAATTCAACTAATTTAATAAAACATTCTGACTTTCTGATTGAAAAATCTTATTAAAACTTGTTTTTTGTAAAAAATATAACTACATTCTTTAATGTAAATTCTTACTGGTTTATGCAATATTTTAAAATGCTTCTTTATCGTAAATAAGTTTTATAAGCGTGTCTTTAAATATAATTTGCTCGATAATTAAACTCATTTTAATATTATTTTGGGGCCAAAAAGTATGCGTGCTTACTTCGAAATAATATCCCTAATCCGGATATTCAAAACTTAAAAATAGAATAAAATATTACTTATTTAACAGTTATAGTTTTAATTGTTAAATTCGATTGTAGACTAGTACTTAAAAAATATTGATGCTAACATTCTTTTAAAGATCATCAATAGTGGCTCTCAGCTGTGAATGTAACTCAGACAAACTTCGAGCGAAGTTGCCCGGGATAGAAATAACTATCGAAAGCGCTACTGACTCTTTCTTCTTCATTAAAAATGACCTTTTCCCGTAAATAGTTCTTAAAGTTAAGAAGAATCAGAAGGAAAAGCGGAAGTAGCTGTAGCAGTGCCAAAGATTGTTGCCGTCATTTTGATGGATTGCCATTATATACATACATATATATATATATATATATATATATACACATTTCTATACATATATATACATACAAATATATACACATTCATATATTTATACACACAGACACACAACACATATATATATATATATATATATATATATATATATATATATATATATATATAAATATATAAGTGTGTGTGTGTGTGTACACACACAAAATAGTGAGAGATCAAATCAAAGACATATTTACATAAAATGAAACTGATGTACCATTTCAGGATGTTGTCGATCATAACTTTCCACGGGTTACTTTTATGCATTTTTGAAGAATTCTCATGAGACTTGGGGACGATTTGCTGAGTGGTTTTCAGCTTTCTCCATTGGCTAGTGCGCTTAATCGTCCGTATTTAACTAACAACTGAAGGAAGAGGAGAGACTGTTTTATAACTTTCCAAAATTGAACATCAGTGAACTCGGGCCGCTGATTCTATTTTCGTCAGCGATAACTGTTACACTACCTGTACGCTAACGAATAACCATTACTTATTTTATTTTTTTTCTACGGATTATCGCATTTGGATGTCTTCCAGTTTTTGATTTTACAAAATAAAACATATACTGTAGAAAGGTTAGAGCCTCCAGCAAAATTTATATTGAGGTAACAATTGTCGTGATTATGGTGGATATACAGTGAACTTTAACAACATTAAGCCAAAAACCGTAATTATGGAATATATACAATTAACATTAAAAATAATAAGCCCCGAATCATATCACCCCAAGGATTAAAGCTACTAAAACTGGTTACTGAAAAAGAATCTGATAAAACGATACAGAAGAGAAAGGACAATAAAGATAACAGGATTCAAGAAAATATAAGATGAGGATTGGCGCTGAATTTATATTTTTTAAGATTGTAGTTGAAAGGAAAGCAAGAAGTCGGAAGTTTGTTCCAAAGGCGTGAAGTGGAAGAGAAAGAACTATAAAAATAAAACTTACGGTTCTGCAAAGCAGTAAAGTGATAAGCCCTATCTTCCAATCATGTAGTACGCTTAAATTCATCAAGTTAAAGAATCAAATAGGCAATCACATCAGAAGAAATGGCATGAATATATTTATAGAAAAGGTACAGGAAAGTTACGTTAAGGGGTGAATAGGAACATGCTTGGCGCCGAGGTATTTCCTTTTTTCTCTTACACCTTTTTTTCAATGACCTTTAGAATATGTAGCAACCGATGCAATGTTAATCTGCTACGATAAACATTCAAATGAAAATTCTGAACGAGTAGTTTCTAAAGTTATATCCCGAATCCGGTAGGACTTCATCTTAAACGCCAATAATCTAATAAAAGACTCTGAAGCCACTGAGAGTAAAGTGTTACTGAATGAACTGTAGGAAGATTTGGTAGGAATTGAATATGACGATAAGAAATATATATATGAACAATGGACTTTCATTTGAAGAGCTTACGATTATTGTGTTCGGGGAGTTATTTAAGTAATAGTCTATTCCCCAAAGCAGCAGTTTTTGAGAAAAATCTGAGTGGAAATTACTTCATGCTATTGTAATACGGAAGAAATACAGATGGTTCCTCTCCCTGTAAATAGCATAGTGTGTCCTAGCTGTATATATTTGAACTCAAGCATGGAAGTCATGTAAACATTTGCTAAATAACTATAATGTAGCGATAGCCTTGCAATGTTACGTCTGTATGTCAGTAAACAATGAAAAACAAGTAATCTACCACGAATTCGCCTGAATGATGCCAAGTAGGGATTGTGCAACTCCAGACCAAACACAGGAGCAATACTCCATTTTTTGTCTGATCTGACATTTGTAACGGTAAATGGTAATGGTAATACTCTTATATGGTCATTTCCTTATAAGTAAACGTTCGGAATTCACTGACCGAACAGCCAGTAGAAGTTTTTTTTCTTAAAGCGTTTTTTCAACAGTTAATTCTCTTTGCCGTATTGATGGGGGCTTCCTTCCTAACCTTTTTTCTGAAGTAGTGTTGTATATATTCATTACGGTATTATTTTCTATCCGAGTTAAATGTAATATCCATTTTAGCTGCTACTGATTTTTATCCGGATCACCCCATGCAAAGCAGTAAACCACTAAAACACAAGACGTTAAAGCTTGTGGAAGAATTGGGAACAGAAATATTAATAATGGTCGGGAAATGGAAAGAGTAATCAGGTGGACAGTAGATAGCGATTGAGATTTAAATTTTGCAGATTGATTGGAAATCATGGAGCCGGAAGCGTGTTCTACATGCGATAAGTACGAGAAAAGAAACTGTTAGCATAGAACTTACGGTTACATCTAGCCAACTCAACTGTAAATCTATGACATCGACGCCAATCTAATACTGCGCTTAAATTAAAAAAAAGGTCTAGGTACCATAGCGAGGTACCATGCGAACAATTCACATGAAAGTATTTATAAAATAAGACAGAGAGAGACAACAGTACGGCAATGGAAAAGTGCGTGAAGCCGAGCTGTTATCAAGTCATGACCTTTCGGCGATTTGCTACCGTTTTTTGTTCTTGATTTTGTAGCATCGTTACACAATGTTCACAGAACGATGGCCCTCACTAAAACCCAAATGTTTCATTTGCTCAAAGCTATTTTAACCATTGAGAAAACAGATTATATATTTATGAACGAGTTTTGTGCTAAACATGATATTCATATGAAAATCTCGATATTTCGAGATATATCTCGAGGATATTTCAGAACAGGTTTCGAGTTAGCAGGTTAATGATTTGGTATTGTAAGAATTAGCGGGGTTAGGCGAAACTACCTCTATCCAAGATTATTCTAACAAAAAGTCTCAGCTATTTGCTGTAGTGATGGAATGAACCGATCAAGTAGTTTGTTGTGGGGTGTGAGTGTATATTTTCTATTTTCCGTAATAGCTGCGGAGAAGATTCTAGATTTAAATGATGGTTTTCAATTCATTCTTTTTAATAGCCGAAATTTTCACTCAGTGCGGAGATTCCTTTTTCCCACCCATGTTTTTATTGTTAAATCTCTCACTCCTCTTAACTTTATAGAGACACTGTTAGTTTCAGGCGCGTTTACGAGTTGATTTCTTTATATACATGTAAAAAAATGACTTACGTACAAAATCAAAGATATTTCTTGGTAAATATGTTAAGAAATATTTTTAACTTCTTATTTTTTTAATACTACACGCTTTACTTTGAAGCATTTTAAATTTACTGGATGAAAATAACTTAAAATAAGTAAAATAATTAGTTACCTACTTATAAATACTATCTTAATGGATAAACGCAGTTCTTGCTTTTCCCGGATGAATTGTCCCCAAAGGAATAAATCTTTTCAAACATTAGCTTTAGCATTTCCCAGCAAAAACTGTTTTCGTTGAACAAAAATTGAATTTGTCTAACAGCTATTCTATAGAGATTCATGGAAATTTTTCTAATAGTTTTCATCCTTGGTGAATAAATACTAACCTACTAGATGTTTTTGCGTTTATTTGGTTTTTTTTTTGGAGCAAGAGGTGCAAATTTTTCTAATAGACTGATGCACTTAAATAGGAATAACTCCTAAATTCTGCAGTCGGAAAGACATTTTCATTTCTGGATATATACCTGAAAATATCTGCTGTTGGGGTTCACTAGAAATCGAGCAGTTTTTGCACCTTCTGCATTTACACATATATATATAGGTGAGTGGTTTTCCCATATACTTACTCTGCTCCTTTTCCCCCGTCATCAGCCAATGATTGCTAAGAAGGAGCTTTTATCTTGTTATTGTTTAAGGAAGAGGTGATTCATGCCTTTTTCCGAGTGCAATATTTGGAAGCGAAACTAAACCTCAGCTGAAATTCCATCTTTGCTCGCCGTGTTGCCAAGCGTTAAGCCTCTGTTTATTTCATAGTGGGAATATATACTGAGATAAATATACGAAAATTACGATAGTAAGTAATTACATGGCTGTGCGGGTTGTGTAATGGGTAGAGGTTTAAATGAGAAATTCGAGCCGGGTTCGAATTCCGAACAATATCGTTACATTGACTTTCACACAAATACCCTTTGCAAAGATATGAATGCATCTCTGTGTGACACTATTTAGCTATGGCAATTGGCTAATTAATTAATCATAGAAATTAAAAACGGGAAATACTTAAGGTGAGAAAGAGCTAGATCGAAAGACATACCGAGCGACATTATTTTTTTTAACAAACGAAAAATTGTTAAGAGATTTTATCCCAATGACAAAGAAAGATATTTTCTTTTCGCGGGGGACGAGAAGTTCGTAAGAGAAGCAGGTAGGTTCTGTCAGAATTAATTAATGCCATGATAAGAGAGTAAACACGGGTCAAAGAATAACAATTTTACCACACACGTAGCAATAATAGTAGTTCCGATCTCGGTCATCTGCTTGTGGGGAGGTGGCCGAAATCAGGTTATCTTGGACACCGACGAAGAAGCCAGCCGTATGACAACAGATCTTGATATGAAAAAAAAAAGAATCATTGTGTTTGCCTGTTCAAGGGCATCAGGACAGTTGGGACGAGAGAGACAAAGAGATTAGTCTCCAGGTAGGAGCGACCACCCAGTTAGAAATTGACTGCGATCATTAATGAGTCGGTAGAAATTCGGTCTTCAAGTGGATTTTGGGTGGCTCAGGATAAGATATGATAAAAAGAATTTTTAATAATGGCAATGTAGGATTCATAAGAATTCTGGCCGATAGAAAAGAAAGAAAGAAAAAGGGAAGATAATTTTTTTTCTTGGGCGATAATGTAAACTAATGCCAGACTAGCCACACCCACACCCACACCGCTAAGTGATCATTGGCTAAGTGGTAGCATGGGTGATAGGCGGAGGTGATTGTATGAGAAAGAAGGAGAAACTTGTTGACGCCCACGAAGAGGTTGGTATGAGATACCAATATGAGAAAGGCAGCGTTTAGGAGGATAATTCTCACCCGACCTCTCCTCACTGAAGGGGGAGAACCCCTCTAAAACAGAAAGTAATTGACTTCCAAAAATGAGAAGTGATAAATTTTCCTTTCAGAGGACAAAGAGAATCCTTATTGGGGATTTGGAATTATCGAAGAACCCAAACCACGTCCGGCCCCACACCGGGTTTCGGTCGACGTCCATATAAACGAACGTCCCCGGATATTCAGAAGAGTTTCAGGGAGTTTGAAGAAGTTTTCAGTCCAGTTGAGTCGGAGAATCGCGCCTCGCAGAAGCTGACTTAAGATTTCCACGCCTTTTTGACTTGAGACCTCCCACCAAAAGCAAGTTTTATCGAAGATCGACTTAGTTTTTTGACCAGAAGCAAATTTTAGTGAATATCAACCAAAAGCAGTTTTATTGAAAGACAACTTAAGATATCAGAACTCGCTTAAGAAAAGCAAAAAGTGTCACGAATCCATAGAAGCGGTCTGGGAGAGAGAGACGAACTCCTGTATTCAACAGACAGACATAAAGATAATTGTTGTTTCTTAACACATTTGAACCTCTTGAGTTTGTATCATTTTTCTTTTACATAACCTTGTGCGGTATCACCTTCACCCCGGATTCAGCTTGCACTACGGCCCGACGCCTGATTGATTTCGTCTACCTAAGATCAAATCACAACGTAGGTAGGTTAGACTAGAGATTAAAGCAGTCACTTCGGTGGCCAGACGTTGGAGGCGAGCTGCGAACGACAAATTTGATACCGAATCTAACCAGACACAGGGAGGTCAGTGTCACGTGCTTGGGGCAGTGAGCGACGCTCGAGTGGTTGTGGGTGTCACACAACTGGTGCTGCGAACAAGGCATCGACCGCGACCACCGAACCATCCAATAGTTAGTGTCAAATCTGTTCTCCCCAGTTCTTAATTAATTAGCAGAGCAGATTAAACTTTTTCGCTGTGGTTGGCATAGCAGAAAGAGAATTTTGAATTTAATAGCGTATGTGGCCTCTGATAAAGCAACTAACAGAATGCTTTCTAGTTAATGAATATAGAAATGGGAATATAAAACTGTCGAAATGAAACAATGAATAGGAAAAGTATGTTAAGAAGAAACAAATCTAGACAAAGTTTATCGAATTGCCAACAAAAATAAAAATAAACGTATAAAATCTAGAAGAGTATCTAGAAATTGTTTTTATCTTTATTTAAATCACTGTCCAGACTTTGCATTAATGCAGATTTCTAAGAAAACCATAACAAAAGCGATACTGAAACCAAAATTGATTATCTTTCCTGTCTTTGGAATCTGGTAATAAAACTTTATATTTTCTAACTTGTCATCATTTAAGCAATTAACAAGTATGTCTGCTTTGCGGAGAGGAAAAAATGTTTCTGCATTCCACAAAGCATCCTAAATCCCTAATACACGCACAAAAGAGACAAAATGCTTAAATAAATCCTCGAAATAATTAGTAACATATGAAAATGCAACGGATATTATTTAATGCAAAACCGTAATAAAAAATGCTAGTGAGTAAAGATGGGACAATTAAATGGAAATAACTTTCATTTTCTTCATATTATTATTATATCCATTGAAAACATCTCGGAAACAGAAAGCAAATAAAATATCGCCTCCTCCAGCCTACATAACTGAATAAAATTTAAACTCAAAATGTTTCTCTTGCCGTGAACAGTATTAACGTACTCGAGGAAACCGTGATCTACGGTTCTGTCATATTAGCTCATGAAGGTTTGAAATCCCTGCTTAAAGTTAAGTGTTACTATTGTTCTACTGACTGACACCGGCAGTTGTGGTTATATTAATTTTATATAGTTATATAATTTAATTATATATGTAATTATATGTAAATATATATTATATATATTATATAATATATATATATATATAATAAATATATAATATATAATAAATATATAATATATAATAAATATATAATATATAATAATATATAATATACAATAATATATAATATATAATAATATATAATATAGAATAATAAATATAACATATAATATAATATATATATAATATAACATAATATATAATAATAAATATATAATATATATACAATATATGATAACATATAATAAATATATCATATTATATAAATATATATTTTATATAAAATATATATTATATCAAATATATATTTCATATAAAATATATATTATAACTATGATTTATATAATTACATTAATTTTATTAGTTTTATATTAATTCTTGCATCGTGAAGGCTAAGCGGTGGCGGATTATCACTAATGCAACTTTATCCTCGCAGGTGATTGGATAGTGTCTGGTCGGATTAAAAGTAAAAAAAAATATTCGTATAGTGGCATCTAAATCTCAGCAATGGGAATCTTTGTTGTGATGTGATACTAGGCCAAGCCTTTTGAGATCCCCTTTGGAGGACTCACACCAGCCCTTAGGCTTGTTCCTGTCATTTTTCGACAGTTTAACATCAGATTGCAATCCTGTAGCTGAGAAGTCATTACGGTACTCACTTGACGATATGGAGTTTATACAATCGGAAGTTACGAGTATGATCAGCGATGGAATTTTGAAACAAGTGAGTCGCAATTAAGGGCTCCGTTATTGATAACATCTGTGATCCAAAAAAGAGTATAGATAACAGATTTCTCCGAAATATACATTAGGATTGCCCTCTTAAATGCATGCCCGTTGCGACATATGGGTGAGTTGATAGAACATAGGAGTGCCTATCAGGTAAAGTACTAAACCCGAAAACCGGCCTCACATAGCTTTAGAGGCAAAAGGTAGCATTTCCCGATTTCGAAAGATACCGTTCGGAATAACAAGTATCGTGGCCAGTTGTCAGCGGATAATTAAGAAAATTATAAATGGCGAAGAGCTGGAAGTTTTGCCTATATCGACAATGTGATCACGTGTAGACATAAGAACGTAGATCGTGATCACACTCTTAAAAATATTTTAGGCGGCCGTCAATAAACATGAGATAACACTGAATAACTGCAAATGTTTCTCTTGCCGTGGACAGTATTAACGTACTCGGTAAACCGTGAGCTATGGTTCTGTCATACCAGTTCATGAACGATTGAACCCCCTGCTAAAGTTGCCGATTCCCGATAACATGTGTGCTCTAAGACGAGCTTGCGCATAGCTCCTAGTAGATTACTTCTTTTCAGAAAATAAAACAACACATTTTTACAATCAGATATTTTTCGTCTTTCTTCTGTAGCAATCTAGGCGATCATGACTTTCCACAACTTCTTTTCCCTTGTAGCTTTTAAGTTTTGTCTTTATGTTATTTCTCCTAAAACCTGTTTCGCCATACATTTACTTAAGCTCATTAAAGAAGTTATGTGTTGTTTTCCCCTATCTGTCTTTCCCTCAATATGTCCAGTGAATATCACTGATCCTAAATCTGTTACATGTATGTTCAACATCAGAACAATTAAAAAGAATCATATACCCAGATGAAGGATAGAATTCTCCTATTTTCCTTCAATGTAATATAGACTCCTGGTAAGGAGAATGCCGTAGTAGACACGTTATTGAGGGTGACTGGATCGACATCAACCACTGTACGAATTATGCGATCCAAGCATAGTGAGAATGATATATGTTGTACGGTCAAGAAACCATATTCTGCGAACAATTTAAAAAAAAGTAAAAGCATGTTGAATCTACTCAGAAGAACATCCGCAGTTCTGCAGGCCTAAAACCAAGGCGCTCATAAAAATGAGGGACAAATCTTAGACTTCAAGGGGCCCTTACCAATCAAAACGAGGAATCGAGACATGTTAACCGTCATCGACAAGCACTCGCGATCCTCATCCGTATTTCTCTGTTAAGACATATCAGAAAACTCAGTCATAGATTATCTATCAGATCGTGGATCTTCTTTCAGGTCAGAGCAGCTGAAAGGATTTATTCGGGAACTAGGTGTGGTCACAAGCCGAACGGCACATTATCCCCTGCAAATGCAAAATATTCAACGGAAAATGTCTAATGTACAGGGTGTTGCGTCAAAATCCGACACTTGACAAAAAGAAAACGAAATAGGCAATAAAAACAAAAGTTGTATATACAGAGACCCGACAGTTTGACAACTAACTAACGTTTTTCTCTACTCTTTTCCAGGATGGAATATGAGCGCAGAGCAGCGGTAGTAGCTTCTTTTCGCGTCGGGAAGAAGCCTTTGAAAGTGATGGCCGATATTTGGAGGAAGTGGAAAGCGTGCGAGAACAAGGACGAGTTTACTGCCAAACGAAAGGCCCACAATGTTCGTTCTTCGGCCGTTAGGACCGACGAGTTCGTCGCCGCCGTCAAGGAGACAGTCGACGATGATGGAATCCAGAGCTACGCCAAGATCGCCGCTGACATGACAAGTCGACGATCTGCCGAACGATCAAGAAGGACATTGGTTACTCCTGCTACCGCAAGTCTAACCGCATGCTAATCCCGAATACCTCCAAGGAGTCGAGAAAGATCAAAGCGGCGACTGAACGAGCTAAAGCACGGGTCCGCCGGGATGCTGAGGTTTTTCTCTGATGAAAAAATTTAATCCATTGACCAGACGAGCAAAAAGTAGAACCCAACACGGTCGACTCTCTGAAGGCTGCCATCGTGGAGGCATTCGCCGCTATGGACAAGGACATGGTCGCCAAAGCGTGTGATTCATTTCGTGTCTGTCTTGAGATGGTCGTCGCCGCCGGCGGCAGTTACATTGAAAAATAATGTAGTATGTAACTCTACATGTTGCTAAATAAACTGTCGGGTCTCTGTATATACAAATTTTGTTTTTATTGCCTATTTCGTTTTCTTTTTGTCAAGTGTCGGATTTTGATGCAACACCCTGTACACTACGATCATTTGTGAATATCTATGCTGATGATGCAACGGTATATGGGTACACCTCCAAAACTCGAGATGACCAGCGATTGGAAGCTGGTCTCTCCTCTGATCTAATTTCTAACATCTCAATCTGGAAAAAAACTGGCTAGTTATATTCAATGTCTCGAAAACGAAACTAGTTACAATCTTTCATCGCCAATCTGAGCACGAATTATCACCAAAAACGATAAACATGTCTCCTCTGAGAGGCCCCCTGTCTTGAGTGATTATTGGGATTTAAACTTAAACCATACCTCAAATGAAAATCGTATATATGAACCATAGCTAAAGATTCCGGAACATTTTTCGGCTCCCTGTACCTGTTCGGCTGTCCTCTACCTTTCCACGAGTAAGATCAGATGTCAATAGAGTATTGCAGACATAATTGGAGAGCAGATGCCCAGTATCTCACTTTCAGCTTTCGATAGAATCCAAAAGCGTCACCGCGTCGTTTTAGGTGACCAATTATCTTTCATCCTGTAACGCCTCTCTCAGACGAAACGTCTCAAAAGTTTCCATAGAAAGTGTTCATCCGAAATATATTCTTTAATTCCACAAGTCTTAACTCTCAAGGCTAAGACGGCGTATGCTACGAACATAGTAGCGAACCCCCATTCCCTTCGTATTGCATTGCTGAGAAGAAAGTTTTACTCGAACATATGTTCTGTGGAACCGACTTCAAAGAAGTTGTTTTCCCAATCACCACAATCTTAACCTGTTCACGTCTACGGTTAACCTTTATCTTCCCACATATTCGAATAAACTGTGCTTTTATTCAATAACGCTTTACCCAGAGTGGCTTCCGGGACTTGTAAAATTCACTGTAAAGAAAACAAAATTCAATCTGAGAAACTCGGCCATAAGTGTCTGTACGCTATTAGAACTTTGCTGTGTACGGCAACGAAAGCTACGCTTCGTGAAAGGTTTCTCCGTTTTCAACGAAGAAGATGGGCAATAACTTCGCTCCCTTCACGGCACAAAATGCACATAACAGTTTTGGAAAGACTTATCGTCCGATACAATAAACATAGATTGAAGCGAATACACATTATGCCCTGGTTCCAAACCCTGATGAAAAGGAAAGCACTGCATTTCTTTATCTAGCACATAATATATTTCGCGTACAAGTAACTAGAGTTCGCGTGGAGTGTCTCGCATCTCCTGTCCCTCTGACAACACTTAACTTTCAACCTTTCGGCATTTTGCAATGTGATTCACCTTCAGATTCGGAGTCGCTACATTCTCAAGAGAACCGACTCGAGATTGTCTAGAGTGATCAAGATGTAGACGGTCGATGAATGGCTCAGAAACGAGCCAGTGCGCAATCTAATTCCGAAGAACTGTCTTCAGAGTCGCAGCAAAAGGAGATGTGTTTATTCTAAATCAGGACGTAGTGTACGAACCGAGCTATGTATGACTCCAGGCCCGTGGCTTGAGACTACCCAAAATACTAAGATGCACCAAAATGACAAGCAAAAAGTCCGAAATTCACCCACTACGTGTAAAATAACCAGGTAACCGAATATTTAGCCCCTTTTTAGTGATTATCTCCCTTGACTAAAGAACACTCCTCATCTAAACCACTATAAGTAAGATCTATCTTTGTACTAAAATATTCTAATCGGAATAAAGCTTCTTAGGCTATGCAGCCATCCTCTACATTATTACAAAATTGTTTTCAGTTTCTCGAAACGAAACGAATCAAGCTCCATTGAAATAAAAGTTATTTAAAAAAAGTTTCAGGAGGTTCCTGTCTTACCTGAAGATCATAATTTTGATTTTGTTACAGGTGGAGGGATTTTTTTGTAAACACGGAAATTCTGACACTGAATATTTTTCTGATTCATTCAACTTTTACAAAATTCTAAGTCAATGAACATTAAATACAGAGATGAACTAACGAGCAAAGTTTTAAGATACTAACAAGAAGTCATATAGTTTTTCAGCAATTCTTATTAAAATAGCCGTATGCATTTAGGTAAAATAAATTATGACAGTGAAGGAGTTGAACATTTAAAAACAAAGCATTCAGAAAACCGCACATTTGAACCAACGTAATTGAAAGGCATGTGAATAAAAGACGAGATCAGCATATATACAAAAAGAGAAAAGGGTGTAATGCAAGGATGTGTTTTCTCACTGAGCTTATTCAAACTATACAGAGAAGCTACGGATGGCAATAATGGAGAGAGAAAAGAAGGGACTAAACATAAACTACAAAAAGAAAGAATGCATGGTCATCAGCAAAAAGATGATCCCAAATTGCAAGTTACAGGAGGGGAACACTAAAATCAAGCAAGTACAGAAATTTAAATATCTGGGAAGGGTTCTGACAGAGGACAGAATGTACGACAGTGTGATCCGAAGACGTATTGGGGTGGCCAAAGACGCATTCGACAAACTATGCTGGATATTACGAGGCGGGAAAGTTTCGTTGGAAACAAAGAAAAGAGTATTGAACTGCTACGTAATATCTGCCCTCATGTATGGCAGCGAAAGTTGGACAATCTTGTTACAGTTTTTTGTGTACTTATTAACTAGTGAGCAAACCAAAATGAGCTGACTCATTTTATAGTCCACCCATAGAAGGTTAACCAATCAGAAGACTTGAAATATTCGATCCGATGTGTATAAAGGCGGCCATTTTGGTTGTTTTTTTCTTGTCGGAATATCCACTGCTAACCTGTCAGATGAAAAGACCTGCAGAACTACGTTTTCCTACTCTCTCCGAATATCCACTGCCGACCTCTGATATGGAAGACCTTAAGAATTCCTGAACAGCTGCTACGAGACATTGGTGCTGTTTCATTAAACAAATTAATTATCACGTCGGATTTCTACATTCAAACTACATTAAATATGTTTTACAAATCTCCCCAAAAATGGAGAAGGGACTCGAATCAACAGAACTGTGGTTCTACACAAGGATGCTAAGGATGCCAAGGGCCGAACATGTTAACAACGACGAGGTTTTGGAGAGAATGGAAACAACGAGGAAACTTATAACTAACATCAGGAAAAGGCAGTTGAAATTTCTGGGACATGTAATGAGAAAGGAGGGGTTGGAAAATCTGATACTACATGACGTATAGAGAGAAAGAGGGATGGGAAAAGCAACGCGTGACATACGTAATAAGCTTGATCAAGTGGATTGCGGAACAGGGTATGGCAGTAATAACAAAAAGACACAACTTATTAAAGGCTACAAGAGACAGGAGGAGGTGGAAGGCCATGATCGCCTAGTCTTAAGGGTTTTTCTTCTAAACTACGATTTTCAAGCTCTCAATGATTTCAAAATGGATATAAAGAAGGTGTGTATCGTATAGTTGTCTCCCTGCTTGTTCTGTTTACATTATAATTGATATCAAAAGATATTCAACTTTACTTTGTAACTATAAGAATTTTATCAAATATATGTCAAGGCAGTGGTCACAAAAAATGCAGTGAATAACACGGACGAGTCATGTGAGCAACGAGAAAGTTTTAAAGGAAAAGGAAACAAAAGGGAGAGTTACTTTTAGAATAAGAAAGAGACAGTGAAAGCTTGGAGAATTTGATAATCACAGGACACATGGAAAAGAGTAGGAGCAGAGGGAAAAGCGAGTAAATAGCTTGTGTAAATGAATGACAGAAAAGGAACTGCGAGGGAGAATAAGGAGACAGACATTCGTGAGAACCAGAATTGATAGATTATTTTGGAGAGTAATGACCGCCCACGTCCTGAAGGTACTCAAGACATAAAAAAAGTTATATAAAAAGGGAAAAGCATTTAATAATTAATCTTAGTTCAATACTTAGAGACGTACATATACAGAGAATAGATTAAATGTTACTTTTACAGTTTTCATATGTTAAACGATAAATCGTCAAATACTACTACTACTACTACTGCTAATAATAATAATAATAATAATAATAATAATAAGATTCCCATAAACTCCTTGAAAGATTTCTGATAGCTCATGCCTTATAGAAATACAAAAGAGTGTACTCACAAGTACAGCTCAAACAATACCAAAAAATAATGATCATTCAGAAATGTCATTAAGCCATTTCTGTCCTTAGATCTCTGGTGGACCCGGAAAGAAATGTGTATACAACAAGAATCCAAGGCAATAATAATAATTATAATGACAATAATAATAATAATAATAATAATAATAATAATAATAATATCATCATCTGACAGGCGATTTGTTTGCTCCGACATCCAGCGACGAGAAAATCAACACGAAAACCCATGCGCACCGAAGTATGCGGGCAACTCCTTTTGCCGTGATTAGTTCAGTCGTCAGTGTCGCTCGGTTGCGACTAAATCTGCACGTGAAACTGAACTAACAGTAGTATATACAGAGCGGTGATGATACGGCCACTCGATGCTATCAACGGCCACGTGTCTATGACAAAGGCGACCATGTCTACGTTGCCGAAGATACAGCAACATAGACATACTAAGATCGCACCCGGTCATGGGGCTGAGATGTTAATGGTAATGATAACCACAATGATTTAACAGTAAGACGTACATAACTTCCAGATCATGGACAAAGTGTCTTTTTATTTGCGAAGAATTTCCATAGTAGAAACACTTATAATGCATTTCTATAGTAAAAAGGTTTGCAATGCACTTTTAAAGTTTTTTTTTTACAACGTAATACTAAATTACAATGCATTTCGAAAATAAAATATTTACCATAGATTATTCCTGCCATGCATTTCCACAACTTCCTAGCTTTTGTAGTTTTTAGAAATTATTATCTTTCTAATATCCCTCCCCCAACTTGTCTTGCTATACATTTGAACAATCTCGTTACGTATGTTACTCGCTTTCGCCAAGGTTCTATGAGTGTAAAATTTTCCAAACCTTCTATCTTCATTATGTGACACAGATTTCATATTTCGCTTTCTCATTCTACGTATAAGCGACATTTTTGTTTCCCTTTTACTTAAAAATTACATGGTTACTTATTTAAACCGTGTTACTCAGGTGCTCCGTTCACCGTGTTCTTTAGATTCTTCTGTAGAAAATCGTCTTTGATGTTCCGAGTCGCTTCTCTATGTCTGATGAAGCTGTCCAGGATTCACTGCCGTACAAGCGGTCGAATATTACACAGCAGTAATCGGACAGTCTTTTCTTGGTTTTTATCGAAATTTACAACTTTCTAAATACTTTGCTTTTGATATGTCAATACGCTGTCGAGATTCTGTGTCACATTTTTCGTTGTTTGATAAAACACTTCCTATATATTTAAACATTTTACTTGCTTGATTTTGATATCTCCATCACGGCCTGTGTTCTCTTGTTTACAAGCATATATGAGTACACAATACTAAAAAGATATAAAGCTGATGATTAAACTTACACAAGAAGGTGTTGAAATGTCCTCAGCCTAAACAAGAGATAGAAGATTTTCAGCCGACTTGTCGTTGAGAGGCAGCTTAGCTGTTTACGTGTGCACATAGAGTAGGTTTTACCTCGTTTTCGAAATTCCATAATTGAATTTTCTTATGCAAAGTGTGTGTGTGTGTGTGTGTGTCTGTGTGTGTGTGGAGGGGTCGTGTCAGCAAACCAGCGATGCTTGGTCGTTCGACCACAGCGTATCGGCTCGCGCACGATACTCGCTCACGACGCTCACGCTTGACCGGCGAGTACACAAATGAATACGCGCGTCACCACAAATGCTGAAGTGCGTGGGCCGCTGGAAAATAACGGGAAACTGAATTCGAATTTCAGATAATTCCCTTAAGAATGGAATATCTACATAATGCATAACTATTTTTTAAGTATTTGGACGTGCAATGATTCGCAAAATAATCTCAGAGACCGTTTTTATAGTGTAGGGACTTAAATCCTTATTAGGATAGCTGGTTGCCTCTCAGTATCTTTTCTGATATTACGCTAGAAGTTTTAACTCTTAACAGGCTGTCAGAAGCGAATTACTATATACCTTTCGCTTCTATCTTTGCTTGGTTGTTTGTCAGGAAAAAAAGGTGTAAGCGAATGGGGACTGTTCTGTTGTAGTTACTGGTTGAGAGCGGATCCTTTTGAAACAAACGTTTTTTGGGTTTTCAGATTTCGTTTTTATTTGCCTTCAAATGCTCCGAAATTAAGACATTTGAAATCTATAAGGCGATATGATTTATTTATTATTATTACACTTTATCACGTGGTAGGTGTTTGGATTCCATACATCACGAAACGGATTCAGTGAAACTGACTTTGAAATTTGCATTACTGACGGTAACAGCCTTAATTCTTGTATGTTTAACCAACAATAGGTGTAAAGCAACCTTTTTGTTTGTTTTTCGGTAAAAGGTAGAATTTATGACGCTATGTGTGGAATATAACAGCTAACCGTAGAATTGAACAGGTTAAGGTTGTACTGATCGAGCAAGCATCCACTTGGGCGTTGGTTGCGCAAATAGTAGTTCGTGGTAAGTGGAATATATATCTCGCCAACAGAAAACTAAGCTGGTGAGCTACGATGTGCACGGCGTGAAAGCTCTTAACTTGGAAAGTTAGAACTGGTGGAACTAATGAATATAGTTCGTCTGAAGATTTGTTAATAGAGAAAGAATAGCTAGAGTCTTGCAATGTTCCTTCTTTGGGAAAAGTGCTGTAAGGTGGAAGACAATTCATCTCCCACAAGGCCACGTAGACAGTTTTTGAACTCTATCGAGAATGGAAAGTGAAGACTGTGTAGCGTCTGCATATATATGGCAACAGTACTCTATTTTCTGGTTCTTGAAAGGGTAGACGATAGCAGAAGTCAGGTACTTATTGGGGTGGTACAGGAAACCGAGAATTTTATTCAATATCTTTAGCGATTCGTTGTATGTACGAGTTACACTTGAGGTCTGGGGTGAGTTTGTCTGAACTCAAGGCATGGGGCCTCCCAGAGAGAACAGCCATTCATCGCGATAAATGTAAATCTCGGGTCGGCTCGTGATGATGGAACGTCACTAAATTTATGATCCGCTTGTTGATATCCAAAAGATAGATCTCTTTATTCTGCCGAGCAATTTCTGTTCTCATAAAACAATGCTTAACAATGAGGTCCATTCTGATATATTGGACTACTCTTTCCTTTGACTTCGGAGCGACAACACATGTCTTTTATTCCTCCCGCAATTCTTAGGGTACCTAAGGACTTCAGAAGCATCGATTAAACGTGGTGTTGACTTCAACGATCATCTTCCTGTTTGTTAAGACATTTATTAATTGTTTAATTTCATGTCTGTTTTTTTATTAATCGGAGTAGCTTATACATGCAAAATAATGTAGGAAAAACAATACCAGGAATCACAAAATGATAATTCTTTCCGTCCCGCAACAAATAAATACAAAACTATTTGACAGGCATCGTAAAAACCGACAGTTCTGATGGCTTTCAAATAGGGGTGGAATCTCTCACTACGGAGCAAAACCAAGAAAATATAATTTGATAAACAGATTTGAAGCTGCATTTTTTGAAATTATATTCTTTCTGCTAAATTAACGTAGATTTGTAATTGACACTTGAAACAGAGTTTAAAGCTGATGTGTAAAAAAGGAACGAGGAACTTCTACTTCTAAGCTGTTTTTTTTTTTAAATCTGGGTTGTGTAGCAGAGTACGAAGAATTGGACTTTAGTGCAAATTAACCGTCAAGATGGATCATATGCATTTTTGGTCATTATTACATGAATCAATACTCATCATTTTATTTTGATGCCAGTGACGTACTGTCACATTCAAAATTTATAATTCGATTTCTCTTATCGAATTTGTCCCAGATTAACTTTAATCACTTTTTACCTTTGCTTTCTTATGTCACGGATTTTGCTTATCTGCCAGCTTTCTTATCTTGAATTCAATTATTTTTTTCCTTCATCAGCGATCCAATCAGAAGATGACTTCCTTTACTAATTAGAAAAAAATCTCTAGCATTCATTCAATCACGTATTTCTCAGTGGATACTAGTCATTGTTCCACATAATTTTGCACAATTTATGCTGTTTTATTTTCATCACAACGGTTTTTCTTTTTATCTAATGTAAACGGACGGCTAAAATAAAGATACAGTCTTTTAAACAAAATGCAGGAGTTGGTATCAGAAAATTTAGACTTATCCGAACCTGTTCAAAAGAATCGGAATATAAGTGAAGCTCTATACTTCTTGGGTTTTTTCCTTATTCTGATATGATGTGTTCCGTGTCTCTTCAGGATCATTGCTCTCCACATTTTCTCGCCTTTTGTAGATCTTACTTAATTTAGTCTTTTAATCTTTCCTAAACATTGTACTGTCATCCATGTTCATAAGCTTGTTAGGTAGGTTACGCGCTGTTTTCCACTGTCCTTCTTGCCTTTAGCATATCATGTCAGTAACAAATTTTCTAAGCCCTCTTTCCAACTGTCTTTTTCTTATGTGAAGTATGTGTCCGTTTGTTTTCTATACGTATAAATACCCCCAGATGGTCCCGAGAGGGGGAGGGGAGTATGAGATCCCCACTAGGATGGACGAAACGGAAACGAACCAAGGTACGGATTTACGGACAACGAGATATGCCCATGTGGACAGATGTGAAAGAACATGCGCGGCCTAAAAATCCATCAGGCAAAAGTGAAGTGTCAGGTACAATCGAACCAACAGCATTGCGCAGGAGTTTCCTCTCGTGAGACGGAGGAGGTGTAGGGCCGGGAAGCTCACCACGGTGCCCAGTCCCTCCAAGCAGAGTTCCAAGTGGAACCTGATACTCCATTTCGAAGGAAGATTAAATGGCCCCCAGCCAGTGACAAACACTCTTGGCACGAATTCGACGTGAACATCGGCGTGATCCTTGAAACAACATCGAGAGGTTCGGTGGATAAACGTCTAATGACAATGTCCAAAATTATTACGAGTTATCCACTGAAGCTGCTATCCATCAAAAATATAGAAAAGAAGTCAGTCCCGACTGTGGGCAATTTAAAAGACAGTTCGCGCAGTGGATTGGTTGTTACAAACATCCAATCGGGTGTGCAAAAAACGTGGTCTATCTTTGTCTAATTCATTAAAAGGGCTAGCGTCTGATTGCGAGGGGGAATCAGGGATTGATCACCCCTGATAGGGTCGACTTGGCGATGGGGTATATGATGTTGAAAACCTGAAACTACCTGAGGAACCAAGTCAATTAATATCGCTGACGACTCCCTTCGGCGCCTACTTAAGAACGTATATTTACTTTGTTTTCTCTGAAATTTCGTTGTTGCTCACATGATCAGTCCATGGTATTTTAAAGATCCTTCTAGAGAACAACATATCTATTGCCTCTAGAATTAATTGCCATATATGAGGACTGATATTACGTAACGCTTCTCTACTCTTTTCTGTGTTTCTAATATAATTTTACTATTTCTTAATACTTTGCTTAGGTTTTGGAAACCACCTTTCGCAATCCCAATTCCCCTCCGGATTTCGGTGTCGCATTTTTCTTTCTATGTTAAACACTTCCCGGATATTTAAATGTTTGTACTTGCTTGATTTTGGAATCTCCATTTTCGAACTTGCATGTTGGGCTGTCCTTTTTGCTGGCAGAATGCACATAAAAAATTCCTGCGGACGTGTGGTACATGATCCAGAGTATAACTCTCATCACGCACGCACCCACGCACGCACCCCCCATATATATATATATATATATATATATATATATATATATATATATTGACTCAATTGCGACTTCTGTTGCTAAGAAATTTGGTTCCATGTGTCGTGCCAGACGGTTTTTCTCCCCAGAATCTGTTACACATTTATAAGCTTATTATTCACCCTTCTTTGACTACTGCTTCCTCATCTGCTCTGCTGTTTCTGATATATATTTAAAGTTTCTTGATAGAATCCAAAGAATAATCTGCAATTTTATTCGTCCTGACCTGGCATCTCGCATTCAGTTACTTTACGACCGGCGTAATGTAGCTTCCGTTGTGCCTTTTTTTTTTATAAATACTTTAATTATAATTATACTGATGGATTTTCCTCTATAGAATCTAACCTTTATGAATCGTCTTCAGTCACTTTCCCACTGTTGTAATGTAGCTTCCCTGTGCCTTTTCTATAAACATGTTCATGGTATTTGTTCTAATGAACTTTCCTCTTTCGCACCTAGATCTTATGTATTAAAGCGTACTACGAGATTGGCGGCAAGGTCTCGTCATTTTACAATTGAAATGACTAGATGTAACCGTAAATTCTATACTGACAGTTTCTACTATTGCACTTCCTGCTTGTGCAACTCTCTTCCTGTTACTTGCTTCCCAGTTAATTTTGATCTTCAAAAGTTTAAATGCAATAGCAGTAATTATCTACTCTCCTCTTAATTTTTGTTCTCTTATTCTATATTCTTCACCACTTATTTAACTCACTGTGTCTTAGTTGTTTTATTGTCATCCTTGGAGTCTAAACAAAATGTAGGTGTACGCTGAAGAACGAGCGAAACGGAGATATAAAGATAAATAGAGAGAGTGATACCAATAATGAATGAGAGAAGGAATTACATCTCGCTATATATGTTTGCATTCTCTTCGTTTCCAACCTCTTTGGTAAGACATGTTTAAAATAGAAGATTATATTCAGCCAAACCTTTTTGCTACAATCTTTGTTTTTATTTTCTTCTCTAACTTTCACCTGTTATTTCTGTTCGGTCTCTATCTTGTGAATGGTTTCGTATGTCTCTATTCTTTTTCTTATTTTGATCAGTTGTTTCATCTTTTCGTTTCCACATTCTTTCTGAATAATTACTTTCTCTTCTTATGCACTGGCTTCGAAATGTCACTTAATTCTAACTTCGGTCTCCTTGTCTGGCTTTTCAGGTCGCCATATACGGTGACTGATGCGTTTTATGAACGTCAATAACGGCTGAGCTTACATCATCCCGAATAAAGAAATATCCCGTTTTATCTTTATCTCCAGGTGTGAGCCTTGTCGTATCCGATTGTTTTCACAGGGGGATAGTTCAGCAAAAATAAAAGCAGTTTAATTCAAGACACTTCAACTTTTAGACGGGCAAGAAGAATTCGCCAGTTGAAGTAGCCACCATGAACGCGAAAGTATTAGGAAAGGTAAGAGACAAAAAATAAAATAAAAAAATACAGTGATAAAATAAAAAACAAATAGCAAATCTCGAAATTCCAAACCGAAATCAAATTTATGCATTTTAGTCTCTTTTCTCTTTGTCTTTGCTCCTTTTTTTTGAATTTGTTTCATCACATTTTTCATGCAACAAAATTACTCCGAACATGTCAATGCCTTAGGGAAATCTAATGAACATAGAAGGAAAAACATGAGAAAGACAAATTTGTGCACTTGATTTGGCCATCGATATTATAAAATAATTATAGTTATTTTCTTTAAGAGCATTTCTCTGCGCTTAAGTTTTTGTTCAATAATCAAAATCGAATATAATTATCGATAACAGTAATGATCATCATGATTCGATTTTGTGATTTTCCCCCAAGAAAGACCCTTTTTCTTTCACTTGATCCTGTTGTCCTATGTTTTTGATAAAATTGCATAATATCATTTTGCAGAGGAAGTACCTGATATTTTTAGTAGTAGTAGTAGTAGTAGTAGTAGTAGTAGTAGTAGTATGCATTAAAATGTTTTGCAAGAATTGGATCTTTTATTTTGACTAGAAACAATAATTAATGTTTGGGCTGAAGATGAACTATCAATAGTTGGCTAATTAAATCAGCATTTGATATCTCAAAGCACTTTCATTCAATTTTCTTCAGATGCCCAAAGTAATTGTCAATGTAACTCCAAGATATTTTTTATTGTCATGTCTTCAGGAAATACTTCTTCTTTATCATCATCAGCTTGATACTTGTGCCATTTTGTTGCTGTTGCTGGCAACTGTTATTTTTAAGTTATTGTTGTCGACAGCCATTTTAAAATCATCATCATAAACATTGTCATTATCACTTTTAAGAAAATGATGATTTTTAGCTTAGGTTCTAAAGATAACGTATCGTTATTATGTTGGGAATAATCTATGTTTAGCATTGTGAAATGCTTAATGACTTAAGTAACTGGGTTCAACGAATAAAACCAAATGACACGGTGTTTAATGTGTTTAATTCCACTTTAATATTATAAAAGCTAAAACTAAATCCCCTGTTTGGTTATTCTGTCGGATATTGGCGAATTATTTCGAGTCTGATAAAGAAAAGCTGAATAGGATTAAGCGAATTCTAAATAATATTTCATAAGGAAGAAACTTGAAACTGGTTGAATGATATAATAATGTAATTAAATAAAAAACAAAAATAATGAAATATAATAACATTAAATCAATCTAAAAACTTCTCGTCATTAATAAAATATAATGGGTATATTGAAGCCAATTACCTCATGTACAAAAATAAATTATTTCGTTATAATGAAATTTAAACAAATCCCTGCCAATTGAAACTTTTATAACCAAAAAAGCGTATCGAATATCATTAGAAAAAGAAAAAGAAAAAGAAAAGATACAGGCTTACTTATACAAAGAGGCGCTGAAATGTTTCGGGTATAAGCCTATCCACAAAATCATAATTTTCCTGTTTGGTTATTGAATTAAGAACTGTTTTAGAAGTTCCATTGCACTTTTTACTGATGAATTATACAAATTTTAAATGAATAATTATATTTAAAAAATGGATTTTTGTGCACGCAGTTAAGAGTAACTAGCGGTTATATGGATTTCGACATTTGGTTCTATTCACTTCGCAATAATACCTTTACCATAGAAGGAATTAGCCCCTTACTTCATTTCATCGCATCAACAGTTAGATAAAGAAAAAACGTTTTATCGACATAAAATGTCACGAGGTTTGAAAAGAAAACAAGTGGGTAAAATATTCTGCTCAACTAATTTCCCATTCCTACTTTACTTGCCCGGGTAGTAAGCGCAAAGTTATTACACAAATTCCAAAAACTGAGAAGGGTCCAGTTATCCTGGTATGCATCGACCAATTTAGATATAGCATAAGCTTATGCCAAAATGTGTTTCGATTTATTTTATTAAATTCATTATTTATTTTTAATAGATAAATTATATATTCTATTTTAAAAATCATATCTAGATTAGAACAATATTTAACAAACTAGTGTATTCAGAGGATAGGATTCCTACAAGTACAGGCAGTGTTATAAGCCTATTAACGACAATGTTAAAACGAGTCAATATCTTGAGTACATTCAGTAGAGACACCGACAAAAAGATTTTAAATACTTTCTTGATTTCGTAATAGCATAGAGACGTAACAGACAATGAGCATCTGAAATGTTTTAAGACCATCTAACCCAAAATGCAAATAACAGTGTGTAGATAGCAAACACAGGAAACAAACAACAGAAACTCCCAGCAGAACAATGCAAAGGAAACAAATCAATAATGTAATAATCATCAAATGTAAGAAGACAGGATATATGGTTGTCAAGAAAATGAAGAGCCCAACATAAGAACTACAATTTGGAGAATGCCAAATGTACAACAAATTAAATTCCAGGTTGGCCAGAAAGTTCATACTAAGGAAGCGGCAAGAAAACAACACATTTTATGGAGCAACAGAAACATTAGTTTAGTTTAGCCAGAACGTCCTTAGTCATTTGACTACCAGCCTCCGAGGAGGAGTGAGGGTAATTGGTTAATCATGATCGGGGGAGGAAATGGGTACCCCGAGGAATCGGTTTAAAAAAAAAAAGGTTATAATCTCACTCTGGTGGAATTTCCAAGTAGTTCTTACCACCTAATGCAACAATTAATGCTCAAATATACTGCCAGCAATTAGAGCGTTTGAACCAAGCTTTGAGGAAAAAAAGACCTGCTCTAGTGAATCGAAAACGGGTGAGGTTTCATCAGGACAATGCGCGACCACACACAGCAAGAATCACGTCACAAAAGATCGAAGAACTTGGTTGGGAGAAAATTATTCATCCACCTTATTCTCCCGTCCTTGCTCCTTCAGACTACCATTTGTTTCGTAGCTTACAGAATCATTTGGAAGAAACAGCTTTTGTAACACAGGAAAAGGTTAAAACTGAGATTTTTGAGTTCTTCGAATCAAAGACAAAATAATTTTACAGTAATGGAATTAGTAAGCTTGTTAATAAATGGAAGGAATCATAGATAATCAGGGAAAATACATTGTTGGTTGAATCTGTAATTAAATGTAACATTTGGTCACTTGTTTTCTTTATTCAAAATTCGGACAGAACTTATGGGATGACCTGATATACATAGTGGACTCTCCCGTCGTATTCGACGCATGAGGTTCAAGCAACTCAGTTCCTAGAAACCAACAGTTCAGACGTCAGCACATAAGATTTGTTTTGGCTGCGTGCAGAACCATCCACATTTTTGAAGGGCCGAATACATAGACCTGCTCCACTACGTGCCACAAGCTCCCCAAACGACCCTCCACAGGTTTTGTATTCAGAATTGTCCTTCTCCTAGACCATTTGCCAACCAAGGATATAGAACCCAGTCTGTCCTGCTATTTACTCATAGCTTATTATTATTATCATTATTATTATTATTATAAGAGATTACGACAAAACCATGTTGCAATCGATACACGATGTTTTTCGTGTTTCAGAACTTTTTGCCTCTTCAGGCGATACTAAATAACAGGTGATTATGTGATTTTTAAGAAAATTTCAGACGCAAAGTCTTACCTCTTTTTCGTGAGAATTTTACTCCATATGTTGTTTCTCTGATTTGGACATGTATATATATATATATATATATATATATATATATATATATATATATATACATATCCCATAATAAATATTTAAATAAATTTGTTTGCGAAGATGTATTCTCACCATTTATATAATTAACTTCACTAATCTGTTTTTGTATGAATAATTCTTGTAATATATATCTGTATCTATATATCTATATATATATATATAGATAGATAGATATGTCTTTATTTATATATATGTATGAATGGATGTAAACGTGTGTTGGTGTAAATTATCTGACTTTGTCTGTTCTTTCTGTGAAATCCAGAATACGGAATATATGCTTATAAATACTACTACTACTACTACTACTACTGCTGCTGCTTATAATAATAATGACGATGGTAGGACTGACGTAGTAAATGTAGTAACATCTACATGCATTGATAATTTAAGATGCGGTCCATCAAATATCCCGTTCAGTACCACAAATTTTGATGTACCACAGTTTTGACCGATATAGTCATTTTCCAAGCTTAGCTTAGACATGGCACAAGGCCGAAAGAATGGGGCACCCAGTGAGGATCGAACTCACTACTCAGTAGTAATGCGAGACAAGCTTGCTAACCATTACACCACGCCGAGGTGCCCCAGTTTTGATCGATATAAACAGGGGAGAACCGTGCCTGGTATCGAGAGCGCGACTTTTTTTAGTTTGAAGGATGTGGCAGCCAAGCTAACACAGTTAGATAATTGGGAGTAATGCCAATCGGAGATTGTGTGAGCGGATTAGGTTAACCTTACGCGCTACTTTGATCAAAACCTTCCACCATATCGCGCAAATTTGGCTGCGATACACGCGCCTGTTATACCACTACTTGACCGCTAGTTATAATGAGTATATTTGGTCTTGTGTATTTGTATTGCTGGGTCAAATTCTTTGGCTTACTGTTCTCTCCCTCGATAATAATAATAATAATAATAATAATAATAATAATAATAATAATAATAATAATAGGTCGAACCTGTAACAATCTTATGGAACTTTAAAATACACAGGCAAAACAATTAAAGCCAATCGCCAAGACATCGTGATCAGAGCCACCCCCGCCAAAAAAAATATGCCTTCTTATTGACATGCCAGTCCCTGCAGCCTGTAATGTATCTTTGAAGATCTTCAAAAAACTATCAAGGACCTTGAAATGGAAATGTAAAAAATGTGGTCCATTTCAAAAAATAATCAGTGGATGCCATTTCTGACCTTATGTCTCTTGTTGAGAGCAGGAAGGAAATGAGTATGCCAGGGGAATCTAAATAACATAATAATAATAATTCATGAAAAGACTGGTTTCCTGAAAATAAAAATAAAGCTTATTTAACACTGTTTCACAATATTTCATCTGAATGTCTGTCTCCTTCAAGTTATATATAAAACAAACGTTGCTAGTTTTGAAAAACAAAACAAAACAAAAAAAACAAAAAAACGTTTACACTGTTAATAAACGCGACTTTTTTTACAGAGACTTATTCTTTCATAAATCCACTATCCTCTTGATTACCTAAGATTTCACCATTTGATTGATTCCACTAAGAATAATAGCAATAATGATAATAATATCATATTTGCTTTTCTGTTAACACTTTTCAACTTAGTTTAGCAGGAGTAGTGAGGGAGAATCATAGTCTGCAGCCAAGTGGATTGTATACTTTTTTTAAAGTTTGAAGCATGAGGTAAATTTGTAGTCATAAATAGATACTTTAGAATATCCTCAATCGGCTATTGTCTGAGCGAAGAGAAACTATTTCTAAGTGGATCCCACTTGAGAGATTATGCACTGTTTGCATCAGACCCTGTCACAACGTTGTACGTATTTGCCTATAATGTAGATCTGAAGTAATGGGATAACCAGCCTCCCCCATGAGTGATTACACTATAGATAGCAAGTACCTATAAAGTCAACCGTCTACGAGAGATTCAGGAGGAGGAAGGTGAGAGCGAGAAGACCCAAGCACATCCGACCTTCCAATTAGTAGCACACACTACTAGATTGACCTGTGTGTATAACTGTACCATATTTCATATTGTATTTGTGTACAATAAACCTTTCTTCTAGTATCCACCTGGTGTTATGTGTTTATTCCCTTAGCACGCAATATAACAAGATCATATGCATTTATCAGCCTGAGTGTCTTCATGGGTCGATTTGTTGTAGTACTGCTCGATTTTCATTATCATTAGCAGTAGTAGTAATAATAATAATAATCATTTTGAAATTAAATAACCCAATATAATTTGGTATGGAAGACCAACGCAACAAAACCGACTCTGACTCTGAACTCACGACATTTTGGAGACCAAATGAATTTTATCAAAACTTTTATCCACTATTATTTTACTGCAGTAGTCTGTTTATATCTTATTCACAAAACCTTAAATGTAATATCTATTGCTTCCTAATTAGAATCTTTCATGTGGTGTTGACATCTACGCTTGGCCTAATAATTGGAGGATTTGAGTCTAGTAAATATCTTGACGCTTGACGAGTTATAATTTGCCAGCTTGTCTCGTGAATCATTACTAACAAACTGATTTAGATTCTCGCTGATCACACAGTTTTAACTTTGTAGAAGACTTATCAACAGTTATTTTCCCTGTGCTTCAAGAAAGGCTTAAATATTTTGGAGACATTGAATTTGACCAAATGTCACCATTTTCTTGACACATATTCAAGAACATGTATGCGCAATGCTATTTTGTAATAACCATTATAATTCCAATAGATGTTCTTAGTTTTCGTTTTGTGTTTGCTGTTTCTACAATGCTTTGTACGAGTGACTGACCTTCCGCAGATGTACAGTCTGTATGGCAGAATGACTTCTCTTCTGTGCAGATAATAACAGTCTCTTTTTAAGGAAGAAGGCATTTTTAATATGGCAAATGGTAACATGGCTTTGTGCCTATTCTCACTGTAATTTATGTAACACAGGCGATTAAGATATTTTACAGGGGGTGTCGTTCTCCAATCATTTACTGGCGATACGAAGAAATCTAATCTCTGCAGAAATCTTCACCAGATATGACTATATTTTCCCGCAAGACTATTATAGGTTTCTTTCACTTTTAACACCTCACAGCAATGCTCCTTCTGCATTATAAAGTCCTAATTCTAAATGAGATCGTGCGATCTTTCTTTTCAGAAAGGAACTGTCAACTATGAATTTTCTCGGATAATTTAGACTCATGGATTTTCTATATTTTTCCCAAATGTGTACAGATTTTATATATACAATATTTGGTTGTCTACGTCTCTTGGGTAATATCAGTCTGTCTTGTCAATTAAATAGTGAAAGGGTGAACATGTTATTATTGGAAGATTTATGTTATATAAAAACTCTATACCGCTTAATTTTTTTTAGATTTAACCATACAAGAAGATTATTGTATTACAAATTAAACCGCATAATAAAAAACAAATTTTAAGAAATGGAGAAGGTGAAGTGTTATTATGAGAGTTATTTGCCTTTTTAATATAGAATTTCCTCACAATATGAGCTTGGCATTAGCAGGTCTTAAAAGCGTAGATTTTATGATAAGAATTTGATTAAACTTAAAGCGTTAGCTGTAAGAGAAAAGCAGATTTGAATGTCTTATAAATGGATTACTAAATAATTTGTTGTTTAGCTTTACTTCTTGATGTAGAATGTTAATTTTGAAATTTAAGATAAGTGGTGTGAATAAAATACAACGTTGCACTTAACGACAAGCATAGGAATAATCACAAGCATGATTGCACAATATATGTGTACGTGTGTTTATATATAATAATTAAAAAGCAATGTTTGTAACACCGCTCTCTTTCTCTCTCTCACTTACACATAAACATATACACGCGTGCACACACGCACACACACGCACACGCATAGGATGGGCAAATTTTCGCCATATTATATTTTTAATTTCGCGCATGTGCCTTGTTTGTTTTGGATTTTATCGACTGCAAATTCTAGTAGGGTCAGTTGGGCATCCTGTGTAAGATAAAGAACACCATAAGGCAATTCACCAGAGAGAAATTTGGAAACGCCATGATGTACTGCTTGGCATTCGCGCCGGAAATCCAATATGAACTTTTCTGCTATCTGAGGACAGTGCGGAACATTCCGGAAAAGTTGGAAAATATATCCAGTCGATATAATGGTGTTTGGAGTGATCACTAGTGTTGGTTATGCCTTCATCTTCCCACAAGGACACGCAGTCAACACGGAGGCCTACATTGGGGAGGTAGTTCTCTCCTGGGTCAACAGGGTGGCTGTTGGAAGACTCTATATATCTGACCACCTGACTCCCCAGACCGCAACCCCCTTGATTATTAAGCGTGATTCGCAAAAAAAATCAGTATAACACAAAAGATGAACTGAAGGCAATGATTATGGCATAATTTTACACTTTATCTCATAAATATAGCACACCTAAAGACTATATTTCTTCATATATATATATATATATATATATATATATATATATATATATATATATATATGTGTGCATAAGCTGTATTTTTGCAGCGACAATAATTATTTCAAGCTTGTTTGGTTAAATAATAAGTTCTGCATATAAAATTTTAAAATTTCAAAATTAGTAAATAAAAAATCCATTTTTATTTTTATTTATTTATTTTCCCGAGTAATCTCGAACGTTGCTACATTCGTTTTAAAGTATTGTTCTTTGCATATTTACATCACTTTGTTGTTTAATCCCTTCCTTTTCCCGTCCTATGGAACCAATTTCATTCATTTCTATATATTTCTTTAGGGGCACCTTATTTAAGGTTCGCTGCTTCTCTTTGATTACAACGGCCTCCACAATTTTGAGTCCTTCTTTGCCGTGTCCTATATAAAATTGGGTTGTTATCTACTAAAGTTGTTATCTTATGATAGAGATTAACTTTGACATATTTACCGATAAAATAAAACATCTAATTCGGAAATTGGAAAATTTTCATAAACAAATTGGAAGACAGACGTTGTCTATATAATACCAAACATTATATATATATATATATATATATATATATATATATATATATACATATATATATATATATATATATATATATATATATATATATGTGTGTGTGTGTTTTAATAAAAATGAATATAATTTACTCAGACGAAATTGCATGGAAGTATCCCAATCTACGAGTCCTCTACCATTAATATATCATTGGTGTTTACAAAACCGTCAAATGACAATTGTCTTGAATCGCCACTTTTCTAGGTCTTTTTTGGCATTAACCCGAGTGTCCCCGATTTCAGTTACATTCCCCCAACGTAAATTTCCTGTGCTTTTTCTAAAAAATGTTTTCATGTCAATTGTCCTGGCGATGTTTCATCTTTGGTACTTCGAGATTTCCAATTTTATGGGGACTATGATTGCCATCTCAGTCTCATCATTTTACAGTTTAAATTGCTAGATGTGACCACAACTTCTATGCTAAAGGTGTCATCTTTTGCTTTTGGGACTATCTTGCTTTCCAGTCAACTTTGAAAATTTAAATGCAATGTCAGTCGTTATTTTCTATCTTCTTAATACCTGTTTGCTTCTAGGCCAATCTCTTTAATAAAGTTTTGATCAGTTTCTTTCACACGCAGTAACCAGTCTTTGTGGCTTTTTCGGTTTGATTGCGATGTAATTATTCATAGATACCGGTGTAACAGCAAAATTGTCCAAATCGTGTAACAGCATGTGATAATTATCCATCCTACAAAATGTTTCATATCTAAAAAACAAAACAAAACACTAAACTAATTGAGGTTATTTTTTCCAGATTATCACATAAGATATTTAGCCATGCTGACACAATATCTCGTATGAATCACAGAAAAAAACCTTTTGAGTTATACAGCTAGAAAGGGAACAGGTTACATTCGTTTTGTGTTAATCCCACACTGTTCTCCAAACTGATCAATGGTGAAAGGAAGAATATCAATCAGCCCTTCAGTAATGGTATTAGTATTCATTCTCTGGGTATATCTTCAAAGTTAATTTAAGAACCGTCAATAAAACGGTGAATATATATATATATATATATATATATATATATATATACCACGTGTACCAGCAACATTGTCCAAATCATCTAAAAGTTGTATCTTAGAAATGCTTAATATATATATATATATATATATATATATATATATATATATATATATATATATATATATATAGATATATATATATATATTGTAAATTAACTGATTTAACATATAGTTTCCTTTCTACACAGGAATTACAATGTTTCAAAAACCGAAGCTAAAACTTCAAATTTAATTATATAATTAAACTACAACCATTAGTTCTGTTTCATCTTCAAGCGAATTTTGGAATAACATATTTTTAAATTTACTGAGTTTTAAACGCACATACAATTCATAATGTTTTATTTTCCAAGGATACAGAGACATCCAATTATTTAGACAGGGGCGGTAGCGTGTTCATTTTTATTAACTATTGTTGTATCAGTTATGAGTTACGTTCGAAAAAGAGGTTAATTTTATTTATGCTCTGTAAATTTACATTCAGCACTGTTTTGTAAAAATATATATATATATATATATATATATATATATATATATATATATATATTTATTTCTCTGTGTGTATGTGTCTACGTGCATGAGTCAGTGTGCGTGTGTGTTATATTTTTATATTGAAGATATATGAATTGAAAAAATCCTTATTTGAAGACCATGCCTTTTACCTGGTGTAGAACAAAAATTTCTTATCAGATATGTGTAATTACCGCAGCCAGTAAGCCCATAGGAGATACTCCACACATTGCTCGAGCATTAGGACATGCAAAGCAATTCTATCCCTTATCTCATTAGGCGCAATCCAATTAGTAATGTTTACAATGATATAAAGTGTATACTACTCCCAAAAAGTATTGGAACAAACCATACTACTTTCTCTTTCAGCAGATCTTTCTAAAGGTTAAGATGCCATCTTGTACAAATATATCGAGAAATTTTCCCCCCATATTCACTATTTGCATTTTGTGAATATCATCTTGTGTCTCGTCCCAATTACACAATTGTATACTCCTGAAGAAGTGTTGGTCACCAGAATTCTTAAGGAAAAATGTCTACAGTTTTTAAAATTATATTTGTACTATGTATGTATGCATATATATATATATATATATATATATATATATATATATATATATATATTAATACATGTCTCATTAAATAATATAGATAAGCGTTGTCTATATATTTTATGTAAGTTTTTTTCATATAGTCTGATAATCTTAATAACATTAACGTTATTAAGATTATCAGACTATATGAAAAAAACTTACATAAAATATATAGACAACGCTTATCTATATTATTTAATGAGACATGTATTAATGAAAAAATGCTGCCTAAATACACACAATATATATATATATATATATATATATATATATATATATATATATATATATATATATGCGTATGGCACCTTTGGAAAGTGCCTAAAAGACATATTACGGTTTGACCCAAGTCATGTGAGTGAAATTGGGCATACGGAACCCTTGCGTGTCGCAGATAGCTGTGTTAAGCACAAATCATCGTTGTCGAGTGTTTGAATGTGCTGGCCTTGTTCAGATTTTTTTATCATGCTTGATAACACGCTCTTTCCCCGAAACTGTAACTAAGGTCTGCTCAGCAAGTTTGTAGTATAAACCACAGATATACTCGGTGGGTGTTGAACAAACACAAGTGTGCCTGAGCGAACGTCTGCAATAGGCATTGGGTAGTCGTCCGAATAGGCGGCTATCCTCGAATACCAGTGGCCAGATTTAATTATTTACATATATATATATATATATATATATATATATATATATATATATATATATTATATATCTATATATCTATATCTATATCTATATCTATATATATATATATATATATATATATATATATTTATGTTTGTTTGTTTGTGTGTGGTTAAAATTATATTTTTGTTCTCTACCACACGATTCTACACAAACTTTCATGCAGCTGATAAACGTAAGGCATAACTGATTCTATACCTGGTGATGACCTTGCACATAAAACTATATAAAATGATATAATTTTAATATATAGCTTACCTCTGTTCTATATTTAGCACTCTGTTTTTAACTTCCAGCAGCCACAATGTGCTTTCTCTTTCCCTCTTTCTTTCTCTCTCTGTCTCTCTCTCTGTCTCTCTCTCCCTATATATATATATATATATATATATATATATATATATATATATATATATATAGGATGTCGAATTCTTACATTTTATCCAGTAAGGGAAGACATGATCGAAAAGTTTCATCTTACCATCATCCAGATGCTTTTCGCAACAAAAAAAATATTCTCGTGACATGGTATATTAGAATACACAACGACTGTAAGCCTGTTATAGAACATAAAACAGGAAATATTCAGGTTAAATATTAATATTTTAGGTGTATGTGAAACAATATGGGCAAACAGTTAAGATTTCGCCAATTACCAAAACAGGATCATATACGCAGGAGGTGAAAAATTGGAAAACAAGTAGGACCGATATTAAACCAAGGCATGGTGAAATGCGTTCAGGGATACTGTCAAATATCTTAAATAATTATTTGCCGTTAAACTGAAAGGAAAATCTTTCAACGTAACCATCAGAGTTGTCTATGCACCGACATCGCAATATAGAGAATAATAGTTGATAAGTTTTACTCTACGCTAGACAACGCCAAGTCTCAATGTAAATCGCAATAAATTACAGTTGTCATGAGAAACCTAAATGCCAAAGCAGACAAGGAGAGAAATGGTGAAATAGTTGGCGAATTCAGACTAGGAAGACGTAATTGACGTGAAGAAAAATGGGTCTAATGGTATACGGAGAAGGACCAGGTAGTATCTAATACCTGGTTTCAAGAACACCCAAGACGTATATAGACGTGGCGAAGCCCAGTAGGAGAAACAAAAAAATAAATCGACCACATAACTATCAACAAGAGATCCAGGGATGCTTTTAACACTGCAAAACACATCCAAGTGCCCACTGTTAAAACGACCACCTTCCAGTGTAACCTGAGAATGAACCTGAAGAGGGTCAAGGCACTACCCAGATTGCAATACGAAGCACTCTTGAACGACGGGAATCTGAAGGAGAATTATATGGACAGTCTGAAAAACAGATACCAGTGACAAAATGAAAATGGAACTCGAAGTGTGAATTAAGAGAAGCTTTACTAACACCAGCTAGCATGATCCTCCCAGAGGAAAATAGATGACGAAATAAAGACGAGTAAATGACAGATATAATTCTCGACATGATAAAATGTAAGAAAAAAACAAGAATGTAAAAAAAACGGAACAGAATATAAGGCACTACACAAGCAAATCAGGAACAAATGCCGGCAAGCTAAAGAGGAATGGCTAAACAAAAGTTTGCAGGAATAGAAAGAATGAGCGTCACAGATAAAGCAGATATGCTGAAAATATAAGATAACTAACAGCACAAAAGATATTCTCATCAACAGGATGCTTAAAATCCAAGGACGGAAGGATGATATTAGAGAAGGAAAACTACTTCAATGTTGGAACGAATATTGGAGAAATCCTCCCCAAAGAAGGTAAACAAACTGCAGTACACATATATCGAATGACCGGAAATATTAAAATCTGAAGTAGAATCTGCACTGGCTAAATTGAACAGAAACAAAGCGGCAGGGCTGGGTGAATTGTAATAGAGATGCGACAACCTGACATGATTTCGGTATAGACAATCTTACAGAAATAATAAATAAAATCAACAACAGTGGTGATATACCGGTAAACCTATGTAGTTCCATTTTCATAGTACTGCTTAAGAAGACAGCCGAAAACGAAAGTGAATTCTCTCAAACATATCAGGCTAATGCGACATATAACAAAACATCATCCAAAACCTGATAGATAGCTCATTATTATAAAACAGGAAATAGGACATGAACAGTGTGGGTTCATCAGAGATAGTGGAACAAGGAAGTTGATATTAATGCTCATAAATTTATGAAAAATCGCAATACAAATCCGGAAGGAAGTTTCACTGTGTTTTATAGATTATGCAAAGGCCTTCGATAAAATACACCGTAGAGATCATATGGAAAAATGTGTTCAGTAGATATGCAAATGTAGTCGGGCGTGTAAGACAAGGATATGTTTTCTGATCGGCATTATTCGACCTACACAGCGAGGGGATTCTGCGAGAAATAGAAGTCGTAACCGGATTCATTATTAACGGCTACAATCTTTACAGCATAAGATATGCAGAGGACACGGTGATGATATTCAACACCAAAAGAGAACTATAAAACTGCCTACAGAATTTAGTGTAGAAAAGCAAGAAGAAATGATTAGACATGAATTGCAAGGAAACAGAAGGCACAGTTATTAGCAAAAAGAAAATTACAAATCGGATTTACGAAAATCAATCATGTACAACAATGTCTATATCTGGTGTGTGTTTTAACAGAGGACGTAAAGTGTGACAATGAAATCTGAAGGCGATTGAGATAGCGAAAAAAATGCTTTCCAAAAGCTAGGAAAGAGAAAAACTTCGTTAGAAACAAACAAAAGAATACTGAACTGTTACATGCTATCTGTCTTATATGGCAGGGAATAATCGAAAATCCCCTCAAAGAAGAAGTAGAGACTTAGAACAAGAGAAATATAGTTCTACAGAAGGATGATGAGGATATCATGAACCAAAAGCATGGCAGAACAGGGTTTAATATAAATAAGAGAAAGACAAATTTATTAAGAGCTACAAGCGATAGGAAGTGATGGAGAGCCACAATCATCTATTACTTCAGAGGACACGGCACATAATCAAAATGAGTCTAAAATTAAATGACTTCATTGATGATATTTTCCTCCAAAGAAGCCTGTACAAAAATGAATGCACAATTGAAATACTCAAAATGCTTGAATACTTTTTGAACAGTCCGTGGTATCACCGTATCTTCCAATGTTTGCACTATTAAGCTCAGATTGAAGCAACAGTCACTAATCGTGTTGAATGCAACGTTTGTTCAACGTCTTCCTGAAAAGGAAACTCTCATAACGGACTCCCAGCCTGTTTGTATAGCATAAGTACGAAGCTATTTTCTCTGGCTTTCGATCTTTATTTTCTCAGTAAACGTAGCTAGATATTTATTTCATTGTTTCAATGTTACTCGTTGATTTATTTCGAAAGGAGTCTACAATTTTAAACTAACCTTGGAATCTACTTGTAAAAAAAAAAAAATTCCGAACGCATCAACTGTCGAACTATTGATAATGACCCCTGACACAGACACACAAAAACACACACATATATATCTGAGTGTGTAATATACAAACTTATATCGGAGTGGGTACTTCTAAAACAAAATAGAAAAAACTCCTGGGGACAAAATCCATTACGTCGACAATATTTTTTTTCATTTTGATATTCAATTACTCAGTATGTGTGCGTATGTATGTGAGTGTTTCGGTGAGCTTTGGGTAAAAGCACTTTCTAAACAGAGTGCCCCTCAACCTCACTTGTAGGAAAATATTTTTCAGCAAACTGAAACACATAAAACAAATATTGCTTAACAATAATTTGCCAACTACATTATTGAAAACCAAATATTATTCCTACAAAAATCGACCAGTGCCAACACGTAAAACAAAACATTAATATATTCTAATGCAGCTAGATATATGAAATTTATAAAAAATAATGTGAGTAAATACCTTCGCCTATCGTCCGGTTCACCCTCCCCCAGTCTTTTGAACAGAAATAGAGGTTTATCCTTTGATTCTTGTTTAGAATAGGGTTTCGTATTGTAAACTTCAACCCTGTACTACTAACGTCTCCGCTTAAAATCTAAAAATCTATTTAGTAATTATTTTTTAAAATTTTTTTCTCAATGGGAGATAGGTTAACCTTTCATCTAGTTGATACGACACGTCGATCTTTTGAACAAAGGTAGTGTTTTATTCCATGGTTCCTGTTTAGAACGGTTTCCGGTTACTTCTAAAGTTTTCTCATTCTCTTTCATATCCAGTCACTGCTTACATTTAATATATTTGGTCATAAGTATAGACTATTGAGCTTTCAGAATATATTGATTTTATTAAATCTTCAAGTTTCTTTCTACAACAAGCATTTTCTTAAAGCAACCAATGTCAAAAGTCATTACTTATAGGCCTAGTGCGACACAGCGTTGAAACACGGGTTCCCGTACGATCACTAAAGGTAAGCAACGGCGATCCTGCTCAGTACCTTTATGAGTGACCGCTTAGGAATGCTGAAAGCTTGAATGTGTTTTTATTTTTTTTTTTTTTCGCGCATGCACATTGTTCGTTTTTGATTTTGTTAACTGCACACGATATTAGTGTCAGTTGGGAACCGTCTGTGAGTAAAAGAGTAGCATTTCTACAAGAACAGAAATGCGAAAGTAACAAACCGAGATTTGAACTCGGACAGACGATTGTGCATCTCTGCCGCTTTCAGCTGCACTAGCTGCACATAGCGATATTTGATTATATCAATTTAGTTGAAGTCTTCGTTGTTGTGTCTATGTTTCCGAAAACAGCAATTACTATAATGACACAATTCATCCAAATCACGCTGCCGTCTTTGGCCAATCGATCACGGAATCTGAAGTGATACACAATCTTGTGTAGGCAGGTAAAACTTCTAAATTCACTCTGTTTTTTTTTAAGATTTGGCCAAATATTTGGAAGAGAAGGAACACAGTTTCAGAATAACCAGTTCCAGAGCATAATTATATGACAGAATCTGAAAATTTGAAACATGGTCATGAATAGCATCGTCAGTTCTCGAATTCTAGGTGTATGTCATAAATGGCGCCAAGCTCGTTCAGACATATATGAGCTATCTGCTGTACACATTTCTCTGATTAATGCTTGATCGAGAAAATACTGAGGATCTTGACGAAGAAAACTTTTTTGCACAAAGAACTGTACCAGATAATAGAAACCACACGGGGATTTTCAAGAGCAGCAAGAGCTAAAATGGATATTACAGATAACTCAAAGAGAAAATAATGACGTAATCAATAGGGTGACATTTGTCTATTTCAAATAAAATAATAATAGGAAGAACAGTCCTCCTATCAATAATGGAAAGATCGATGACAACTACTCTACTTGAGAAACTTATTTCCCAGAAAAATTGTTTTAAGTGAAAGATTTTATGAATTTCAGTCGACAGAAAACTGTCAATGAATTCCGAATATTTACTTATAAGGAAACGGTTAATGTTACTATTACCAATAACATCACTCTTTTCCTACTAGTTTTATTTACTATTACTAATCTGAAGGTACAAAATAATAATAAGCAAAATAATAAAAGATAGGAAAATGTTCTTAAAAACATAAAAAAAGAATGTGGAACCGCTATATGGAATTGAATGCTGGACAATATCTTTAGAGCTGAAGAAGAGTTTTGAATGATTTAGAAATGTATTTATACCAACGGCTGCTGCATCACAATCTTTAATTATAAAGGCACTTTTGAGTTAGAGATGCTCCCAAACAGGGATTTCAATATCTTGTGTAAAATATTATATCGGTTATCTGGCTTTCAACAACAAATATATCCTGTAATATATTTTGGTATGAAACGTTTTCACATGCAAAGGTCATTTCATGGCTAATTAAGTCTGCAAAAAATACGATATCATGCACATATTCTACCTTGTCTGAAATTATACCTTCCCTCTGGAAGACAGCAAAGATTCTTGTTATTCTCCCAGATCCGAACAAAATAAATGACATACATTATATAAAAAAAAGAATCTAACAACAGCGATTTTCTTTTAAACATTACGAAGTCTACTGAAGAAGGAAGAAAAGATCGGCGCGGAACGACCTATGTTATGACTGAAAAGTTATTGTCAGTCACCAATAATTGGTGTTCGGATCCATATTCAAAAAGCAAATTCGAATATTACATTTATTTGATAGAAAACAGGATCGCACCAGTTGGAAGCTTGGTCTTATACACTATTTTGTTTCAGTTAAAATTGTGCAGTACTATTAATATAGAAGTTAGATATTGTGCAGTACTCTTAATATATAAGTTGTATAAATGCAAGAACGAAACAGCGTTGACTATATTCATTACCATCGGGTAATGGCTAACTCATTTTATTTAGCCATTACACCAGGGTAAAGAATATATTCAATCTTACTTCGTCCTATTACTAACTAGAGTGAATGCGTCCTAACTTGTTGTCTGTAGTGAAAACACCACGTTTCCTCAGGACAAAGAAAATTTGTGATTGCAAAACCTACTTAGAAACTAGGATTGTGGGGTTGCATTAATCTGGCAATCCATAACACCTCCACCAGCTGATGGTCAAATAAACGACTAATACGATAGAAATATTATCAATAGGAACTGGGGTAGGTGACGAATAGAAATCTGCTACTTATAATAGTACAAGTCATCGATTAGTGACTAAAATTCTTGTTTATCTTAAAGGAAGGTGAATATAGTAGCACTCGGGTTTTAGATAATGATAAAATTTTCTTTTGCATTAACCACGCTATACATTAAACTGGCCGAGTGAAAGCGTGTATGATTTCATAGCAAGTACAATAATCCCAGTTGGTAGCTCAGTGCTATGCATTTTTTTTCGTTTCAATGAGAATTGAGTAGCGCTAATTGAAGTTTCGAATACATCAATAAGAATGAAGTAATGCTTCAGGGGTTTCTTTATTTTCTTTGTCGTGGTACAATACTTAATTCACTAGTCTTGTACGATTACTTGTTCCATGTGTCGTGTCCCTTCAGTACATGCGCGATTATGTTTCCCTGTAAACTTCCTGTCCTTTGTATCTCTTAGTAACTTTTGTCATTTTGCCATACATGACACACCCCGGGCCGCGATCCATTCACATTAGCTGGTCAGGTAAGTGCCCACCTCTTTACATTTTGTCTTCGTTATGTCCTACGAGTGTCACATTCTCCAAACTGCTCTTCCTCATTGAGTCCAAGAAATCTCAACTCTCTCTTTCTGATGCTGAGTATAAATGTCTTTTTTGTTTCCATTTTTCTTAACAATTCGTCGTTGTTCAGATGCACCGTCTATGATATTCTTTGCATGATTACTACTTGATTGAATTAGTCCTGAATGGGTAACTGCTTCACGGGAGCAAACAGGAGTTGGGTGGTAAAACGTGTGATCGATTGGTATGTTTTATTTAGTAATCACGTGCAACGTCTACAATCGTATGACAAGCAATCTACAATTCAAAATAGTACAAGTCATTGATTAGAGAGTGAACGATGTGGCTTTGTTTATCTTCACGGTAAATGACGAGTTAATGTGCTTTCATTTTGTCCAAGAAATATATTAAATTGTCCAAGTGAAAAATAACTTTTATTCCTTAGGTTGATTAGGAGAAACAACAATTTTGGAAGACATCTAATATTTTTCCTTTCTTTACACAAAGAAAATATGAGGAAACAGTGATCTTTTTTGTATTCTCATATACTCAAAAGAATTTACCTGTGTAAAAATGCTCTGAAAAACGTAATATTACTTTCCGTTCGAGAGTCCTTTTACATTTGAAGTATGTATAAAGGATCTATTCTGGATCCTACACTGTTTCTGATTTTCATCAACGATCTTCCGGTTGACACTAGTTCTCAAGTAGGCTTCTACGCAGACGACACTACCATTTAATTCTGTCTGAATAGTAAATCCGGCATTGCTGACAAAGTTAAGCTGGCCGCTGCTCTTGAAAATGACCTTCAATCAGTGGTTAACTGCGGCAGGTAATGGCGTGTAAATTTTAATACCTCCAAAACGAAACTGCCCTCATTTACGAATCATAGAGAAACCTCCCTGACTTCACGAGAGCGACTCACTGCGCCTTCTTGGTCTCAGGTTTTCCACTGACCTAAGGGGAACAACTATATTGAATCAATAGCTGCATCTACCGCATCCTTCACATTTACAAATCTACCATTCGCCCATGCATTGAATATTACCTGATTCCCCTGCTGTTCATCTGGAGCTACTCGACAAAATCCAAAAGAGGATATATGCAATGTGATCGGTCCTAACCTGGCATCTCAACTCCAGTCACTTTCTCACAGAGGTGATGTGACTTCCCTCTGTCTTTTCATGGACACTGCCCTAACGAACTATTCTCACTGGTATACCGACTGAATGAATTTCTGTGTGCTACTAGGTTGGCATTTCGGTCCCACCCTTTTAGTGTTGAAACAGTTAAATGTAACCGCCTCTTCGACCCCAACAGCTTCTTCTCTTCCACTTCTCGACAGTGGAACTCCCTTCCTCTTACTTACTTCCCTGAAAACTATAATCTTTATTTTAATTTAAATATAATGTCAATCGAAATCTTGCGTTGGTCTTGACCCCGTTCTTCTTTTTATCCTTTCCTTAACCCCACTCTTTTCTCTTACTTTCACTCTCTGTAACCCCTTGCGTGACAGACGTACTCCCGTTTTGCTTGGGTTGAAATGCTTATATATATATATATATATATATATATATATATATATATATATATATATATATATATATATATATATATATACAATATATATATGCGGTAATATATATATATATATATATATATATATATATATATATATATATATATATATATTTGAATTTGTAAACAGTGACTATTTAAGCTAATATTGCACGACTCTTCGGCAGAAACGAGTCACTGTCAGTCACTGTGTGTTTATGTAAATCTAAAAATAAACACGCTAAAATTCACCTTCATCCCTGCCATGCGTCGTTGGCTTAGTGGGAGAAGTTCCGACTGACGCAAATTCAGTCGGGTTTCGATCCTAGCTAGAGGCAACCGAACGTCTAGCCACACTGATGAGCTGTGAAACAACGAAACAGTCTGTCTGTGGATGACAAACATATATATATATATATATATATATATATATATATATATATATAAAAATCGAGCAGGCCTTAATTTTCTCTAGTCTTGATGAATATGTTCACTCTGAATGATGTTTCGGAGCACGAATGCCTGTTGTTTCTAAATCTCATTCCAGAGTTCAAATGTATATTCACCAAATGCAATCACCAAAAATACCCGAAGAATGCTGTGTTCTTTACATCACCCCAGAGAGTAGATACCGCTTGCTGTCACGTTCTATACGAGTCAGAAAAGACCAAGAATGGAATATTTATTAACTATCTTGACTGGGTCTGCACAGTCATTAGTTTCTAACCATGGCATAGTTCATCAGTGATTACGTGGCCTTGTGCTTTCTGAATTATGTTCCACATTGTAACCACTTTGTTGCAAATGAAACGTAGTCTTTTGTATATTCCTGGGAGAATGTGTTTAATAAGTCGCAGTCGGGCAGAGTCTCTAGTTGGATCTCTTGATTTGCCTCCCTGTCTTCCGGTACCAACCATATTTATATCGTCGGTACTCCGCTATGCAAATTAGGTGGATCCTACCACAACATCCATAAACGTGTTTTTATTTTCTGGACACAAACTGTGTAAAAATCTCCAAATTCTAAAAACTATATAACCCAACCAAGGTAGTTTAACGTCACTCGAATTTTCACATTGAATGTTTATTTACAAACGTCCCCGTCGATCAAACCATCGACATAATCCTTAACACGGTGTATAAAAATAATTCTATTCCCTCTCTATCCATCAAACCAAATATCTTTAAAAATTATTGCATGCCTGCAAACTAAAGTCCCTTTCTACGAACATAATGGTAATTTCTACCTAATCTAATGGTGTTAAATATGGGAAATCCAATCGGCCCGTACTTCTCCAAGTACTATATGTCCCACGTAGAAAACACGATATTTTAAAAAGTTACTAAACTTAAAATATATGTCCACTATAAAGAAAATATTTTTTTTATTTAAGCGAAAAACAAACAAGAAATTGATAATCTCAAACCCACATTCGAAAAAAAAATGTCTTTACCTATGTTGAGTCTTGACTCATTGTTGAATCTCGACTAATGCATGGAATAATAATGCAACACAAAATGTACTTAGAACAAGAATGTATTATAACAAGAAAGTGTACACAATATTTACATATAGTATTTCTGTATATTTCTGGGAAGACGTTCCTGGAGAATGTGTTGACTAAGTCGCAGTCGGGCAGTGTCTCTAGCTGGATCTCTGTATTCGCTTCCCTGTCTTCCATTATTTATATAGTCGGTAGTCACCTATGCAGATTAGGTGGATCCTACCACAACAACATATGAACTTAATTAAAAAAATAAACTCCCATTCTCAGAAGTTCTTTTAGACTTCGGTAATAATAGACAGAATCTTGTACTCTTAGAACACAAACAACGCAGATAGGCAAACAATGATGCGTTAATTTTCGAAATTGTGAAGAACTGCCTTCAGTGGTATTTAGTATAAAATATATGGTCTTCACTTGTAATTGATTAATTAACACCCCAAAAAGATGAACTATTATCACAGGCATTACAATATTAACTGCCATTTTACATGTAAATGTAAAGATTACGCTAATCCTCTTCTTCTACGGGCTTTGTCCTTTCAGGACGTTAACGAATATATTTACCCACTATTTTGTGTCCTTTCTAACTATTAATAAATATTGCCTTTTTGTTATTTCCACTAAACCCTGTCCTGCCATCTATTTACTCAAGCTCTCTAGGTAGTTTATACGTTTTCCTCTGTACCTTTTCCCTTCAATCTGTCATGTGAGTATCCAATTTTCCAAGTCCTTTTTCCATCTTATGTGCCCTATAAATTCCAACTGTCACTTTTTATGTTAAGTATAAGTATCCTTTTTGTCACGATTTTCACTAAAAATTCGTCATTACTCGCATGTTTTGTCCATAGTAATCTCAGCATCAATCTGTGAGGGTATCTTTAACCATTCTCTAGCATATAGTAAAAGTGATATTACCTATCAGTACTCTCTTCTTTGTTTCTAACAAAATGTCCCTGTTTCTTTATCCTAGGTAGGTTATACGTTTTTTCCTCTTTCCCTCTTGCCTTCAACATGTCTTGTGAGTATCAAATTCTCCAAGCTCTCTTTCTACATTGTGAGCCCTGGAAATTTCAACTGTCTTTTTCTGATGTCAACTATGTGTCCTTTATATTATGATTCCATCAAAAACTTTTGTCGTTACACTCCTGTCCTGTCGAAGGTTTTCTCAGCGGTCTGCTATCGAACCACATAGCTGTCGCTTCAAGTCTCTTCTTGAATGATTCAGCAGTCATTTTTATTTTTTATTTCTAACGAAATTTCCTATTTCTTAATACCTTGCTTAGGTAATTGAAGGCATATTTCGCTATTCCTCTTAAAATTAATAATTCTGAGAATTCTTTATTATTTGTAAACGAAAGCCTTAATTTGCCGTATTTTCTTAGAAGAAACATTTCAATTGCTGATAGTTTCAGAGCTTTCTTTCATATTATCCTATGTTCAGTGCGGACATTTTCCTCTCTCGCACTTCTCGATTGTGGAATTGTCTTCTTTCTTTTTACTTTACAGTCGACTTTCATTTTCAAAAATTTCAAAGCGATGTTAATCGTCACCACCTGTCACCTTGAATCCTTTTATTGTCTCCTCTGTTCAATAATACTTTTCTCAGCTTATTTGTTTTTAATTAATTATTACTCTCAGTAGCCCCTTGCGTCTGAGTGTCATTATCACTTTCGTTGGTGGGAAATGATGAGAAAGGCATAATTTTGGCTGATTTATTTTGCAATGAGCAGTTCATTTTTAAATTCTAGGACCTTTAAGTTAAAAAAAGAAAAAAAAAAAACACGAGCGGCAAATAAATATCTAATCTTCTGACCAATTTTCGAAAATTATTTCTTGTCTTGCTATTTACTATGAACGAAGTTTTACCGCTTTGACTACGTAAGGCAATCGACAGTTAAACAACTTTATTCATATAGATTCCTGCTTCAGTATCTCTTATGTATTACTATTTGTTTAATTACATCAGTGTTTCTTAACGTCGTCGTTAACGACTGCTTGGGGGCGCTATGAATTCTCAAATAAGCAGTTCAGGGAAGTTAAGAGGCGCTATAACTGACAGTAAGATAATTTAAATCAGTGAATCCTGATTGGATAAGAACAAACATTTTATAAATGCATGCATTCATCATCTTTTTAGATGTATTTGAAAGGTTAACTAGAATTGCGATATGTGCCTAGAGCAAAATTCTACAATCTAAATTCCAATAATATCTATGGTCTGACTTAATGATTACTACTTGGCAATACACTCCATAGCTTACTTCCGGTAATTGGTGCTGTTATAAAGCAACAAAACGTTAAGACGTGATATTAGTTCGGTTGCATTCACTCTGCTAAGTTTATCAATGCAATATTAACACAGAAATCGCCAGACCGCGCAAATAACAATAAATGGTTAAGAATTACTGATTTACATAGAGCCCAGATTATGTACACCATTTACATTGCTCGGACTATTATCCCCATCTTTGTTGCCATATTTATCACAAAGTTTCGGCCGTGTACGCTCCGGGCTTCTTCAGGTGGTTGGAATGTCGTTTGCTGGGGTAGACTGTTCTAGTTCCACGTGCCATGTGTCCTTGAGGATGAAGGCGTTAGTTAGATCCCGTGACAGGACTGAAAAAGTGCCAGTTCAATACCTGGTTAAGGCAGTGGAGAACTTGGTGAGGGGAATTAACAGGAGATAACTGATAACTGACATCCATGGCACGTGAAACTAGAACAGTCTACCCCAGTGAGCGAAATAAAGGTTTTAGTTCGACATTCCAACCACCTGAAAAAGGGAGGAGCATACAACGGCCGAAACGTTGTAATAAATATGGCTACAAAGATGAGGATGATAGTCCGAACAATGTAAATAGTGTACATAATACATCATCTCAGAAATATGGACAGATAGCTCAGATTATACCAATACGGGAGCTAACCAATGTTTGACGAACAGGATAGTTAAACAAATTTTATTATCATATACTCACAAGTAGGGCACTCCGAGGCGGTGTAATGGTTAGCAACCTTGTCTCGCTAGAACAATTTCGACAGAGTAGTGAGTTCGATCCTCTCTGGGTGTCCCATACTTTCGGCACTGTGCTACATCTAAGCTACGATTGGAATATCGCCATATACGCACAAATAAACGAAAATGGTAGGTTGCCTTTAAACGCAGTAAGAAATTGGCGGCAAGGTTACATCCTTTTACAGTTGAAATGGCTATATATAACCGTAGGTTTTATGTTAACAGTTTTTTCTGTCTTACTCATTTGTTCATCTACCTTCCGGCTTCTTCTTTTCCAATCAACTTTGATCTTAAAAATTTAAATGTAATATCAATCCTTAACTTCTGTCTTCGTAATACTTGTCCTTTTATTTTTCTTTCTACATAATAGTATTTTCCTCATATTCTCTAAAACTTAGTAAACTATTGGTTTAGTGTCTTGCTTGGGATGAAATATTTATCACAAAACCTACCAGATAAATACTGTGTAGACATATACAGTTTATTCTAGATTTTTCTAATGTAATAAAATTTTGTAGTTTTCGTTTTAGTTCCAGTTGCAATAGAATAGCATAAGGCATTACAAACAGGAACTGTCTTTTGCATATATTTGGTTGGTTCTTAATTCAAACATTCTTTCAATCCTAATTTAACTGATAACACCATATAGATGTCATATCAGACGTAAATCTAATTGAGAATCTACTAAAAATAAAGTCTCCGTTTATTTACTATATTTGAATCACGGAAGTGAAGAGCAAGGGTCTAATTTAACGCAGTAAAAAGTATGGTGATAGGTAAAACCCACCTATCATCCAGAAAGTGAATCTGTTTATATAGTTTTATAAAGCAAAATATAGAATAAAAATTTCCGTAGTTCATGCATTTGATCTATCATGAAAATAAAGACCGTGGGAGATTACGGCTCTCCACTATTTCTCCCCTTTGAATGATTTAGGGAATATTGTGGTCGCTATATCTCCTAATCCATTTTCTGTCAAATATTTACACAAACTCGTTAGGTAGGTATTCGCGAATTTCTTCTATCCCATGGCAGTGTCAAATATTCTAAGCCCTTTTTCCTCATATATATTAAATTAAATCATATATTGGGGAGAATTTCAAATGAGAATTAAGCTAAGATTTTCCTGCCAGACAACTGATATTAATCCATGATCACACACACACACACACACACACACACACACACATATATATATATATATATATATATATATATATATGTGTGTGTGTGTATAATTATATATTGATATGCTACTTGGTTTTCAGGGACGCACGTTAAAAATTGTCGTAAAATTTAATAGATTTAAGTAATATCACTAAAATATCAATTCTGTCCAAAAGTAGGCTCAGACGGGCTCCAAATTCAAACTTCTACATTAACAGTTATTAACTTATTAGCGACGTTATCTCAAACGCCATTCACAAGCTTTCAAAAAGCAGACGACATTCCTAGCTTTTCTTTAAAAAATTTGAGTGATCTCGATTTAACAATATTTTTCCTGCTAAAATAGATATTTAAAATTGAAAAATACATTTATTAACCAATAAAAATACTGAGTTTAATACATCTAAATTTTAACTTACTCTTTTCCAAATTTCTCTTATAAATTGTCTAACATAAATTAATGACACATTCTTCAGTTTTTCTTGATTGGTTGATGTAAATAATACTGTATTCTCAGACTAATTCTTGGATATTCAAACTAAATTTTTAGTTGAATATTATGACCCTTGTTGCAGTTATTTTCTCAGTTTTTAAAGTATTTCATACAGTACAAAAATTATACGAGCGAGATATTTAAACAAAGTGAATTGTAGCATCAAAACAAATAAGATTAACTGACTGTATTTATTCGTCCGACAGCTGGAAATTACATGCATACATAAAATAATGTAAACACGTTTATCTTTTCATATACATATATTCAATTAATATTAACGCAATTCGTTTCTTTGTGTTAAAAAAAGAAAGGCAAAACATGTTTCGTTGAACTTTGCGAGGAACATTGTAACTAGTTTCTTTCAACTTGAAAGAATAAAAGATTATTGTTATACTCAAGACCCAGACTTATTTAAATTTGTAGAACTGTAATTGAATATTATTTGTACTTCGCTTTTCACCCACATTTTCTATACAAATTTATATATATATATATATATATATATATATATATATATATATATATATATATATATATTAAATCATTTCATCACAAGAAAGACAATACCAACTCTAAGACTCAAGTGATTACTTAGAGAAAACGAGAAAAAGGTAAACATTCCTAATGAGAGAGAACAATAAAAAAAGGTTTAAGAAAACAGACGATAACGATTGACACTGTATTTAAATTATCGAAGATCAACGTTGACTGGAAAAGGAAGAAGCCGGAAGAGATTTCCACAAGGTGGAAGTGCGATATAAAAAATGGTATTGTTGCAGTTTCAATTCTACAATGATGTGACCTAACAACCAATCAAGTACTGCGCTTAAATTCCTAACATTGAGTTACGAAAGAGAAAAGCTCGTCGGAAGAATTACCATGTAAACATTTATAGAAAATGCGCATAGCTGATAATTTATGGCAGTGAGAATATGATTGAAGCCATGATCAGGACCAATAACATTGCAGACATTTCTTTGAATTTTATCAAAAATCTTTTACATATATAGCAGAGCGCCGGAGCAGAACAGGCTAGACGAGACCAGACATTGTTGGTTTTATCAAAATGTTTATTTATAAGTTAATATATTAAATCGCGGATATATAGATACATACGTGTATTTGCGTGTATATATATGTATACATATATACATACATATACATATATATATATATATATATATATATATATATATATATATATATATATTTATTTATTTATTTATTTATATATATATATATATATATATATATATATATATATATATATTTATATATATATATATATATATATATATAGTTAAATTCCCAGATCAATTCTGTGGACAAGACAGATTGGTATAAAATGACAACGGGAAAAATCTTAGATTATATATATATATATATATATATATATATATATATATATATATATGTGTGTGTGTGTGTGTGTGTGTGTGTGTGTGTGTGTGTGTGTGTGTGTGTGTATGTGTGTTTGTATGTTTATGATGCTCCAGTGCCAGTTCACAATGTTCAAAGAAGGCTTTGTGTATTTGTATTTGTTCATTTGCTGTTTATGGCGATTCCAATATGTCTGGACCGGTGCTCATTTATAAAACACGTAATTGACAATTTACAGCTTTGCCGATCTTGCTATCTATGCTGCATGCGTGAGCGTACGCACATATATGCACGCCCATAATCGCTGTTATATAAGATTTCTAAAACATGATTCTTGTGCATTTTCTTCAAATACAGAGTTCATTTATGATTTTTATAGTACAATAATGCTTAAAATGTAAATCTTAAGACATTAAAAAAAAAAAATTAATGAATAAAGAAATTATATGTTCATCTTGGAGACATTTTCTTTAAATGGTACTTCGGGCAAAGATAATTATAATTATAAACTAATTTTTGTAGTCAGGTTGAAACGTGATTTACTGATTTCCAATATTCAGTATAGCCGAGGCAATGTAAATTTTCCAAAGGAGTTACTGGACATTTTGGGAGAAGGAGGGACATAGAAACGTAGCTTGTAATCTTACTAGTGTGTGGGAACAGAGTGAGGACAAATGGTAATTTTAGCCGTTTCCCTACAAGGAAATAGTTGGCATTCGTTGACCGAGCAGTCAGTACTGCTTTGGGTTGAAATTTATAAAATCTTTCTCTTAGAACACATTGTCAGAAAAACGGGATCATCGGAAGCTGTTATCACTCTTTCCGTTAATCATGGGGATTTTCTTGCTCAGCTTTTACTGGAAGTAGTGTTGAAAGGGAATATCTTGATTATGTCATTATTTTCTCATAGAGTTCCATATGGTATATATTTTATTTTTTGCTGTTGTTGGTAGTCCTCAAATAATATGGATTCTGTTATTTGCTAAAGTTCTTTGACTCTGATTCTCTAGCGCCAACTCAAAACCATTTTAACCATTGATCTTAGAAGTCATATGTATACAGTTGGGACATTAGCAATTTCTGAACGGGTTTGGCGTCATGGATGGCATCCATTTTTAGTTCTTACATAATTAGTGAGGAAAATGAGGTTTAAAAGCAGCAATCTGTAAATTATCTGTTTTGCTGAAATTATGTGATAAGGGTTCTTATATATATATATATATATATATATATATATATATATATGCAGAAAACATATATATATATATATATATATATATATATATATGCAGAAAACACCAACTGCTCGAATGGGCCTCGGACGAAACGGCCGTCCAGTGTTTTCTGCATATATATATATATATATATATATATATATATATATATAAACATATATATATATATATATTTAAACATATATATATATATATATATATATATATATATATATATATATATATATATATATATGCAGAAAACAGTGGACGGCCACAGAAACCAAGGGGTATTATCCAAATACTAGACCGTGTAATACAGAGGGAATATATCTTCTTAGGTCAGATCTCCGTTTCCCAGGTTTCTTTTTTAATTATTCGACAAGAGGCGGATGGTAGTACCTAGGATGCGTCTATAGTAGGCGCCCAGTTGAATGCATGTGTAATATCCAAATATTTGCATAGAACAAACTGTGTTCATTGCCGTAGTCCACAAGCGTATTTGTTTGCCTTTTTTGCAGGTTTTGCATCTAAATGTTATTTGTCTGCTGACAGAATTGATTTATTTCTTTTTGTTTTGTTTTTTTTTTCATTAAAAAATACGTCAGAAGGGAAAATGTGTATGATATATTACAAGCCAAAAATACTCCTGTTGGGAAAGCCGACAGTCTCGTTGTAATCAGTTAGGCCTATTGGATAACTTGATGAATGAACATTACAAGCTCTGATTAAAGAACCCAACATATTTTAGCTTTTTATCTGATAGCGATAAAGACTTTGCGACGTTTCCTGTAGCTGGAACCATATTTTCAAGCAAGGAAATTGCTTTTGCAATATTAAAAACACACATATAAAAAGACACACATTTATCAACGGAAAATAATCCAAAAATATAAAATTACAGTGTAGCTTGTGTTCATAACATGCACGCATCTAAAAGAAATTAAAAGGAAAAAATGAATTTTGCAAAACAATGATGCATTTAAAATGGATGGCATTCGTTTGTACCGAAGCCCAGAGCAATTAGAACGACAACTATTATTTGTATCAATCTCATTCAATTCAATAACCTCCCTTCCCCGTGTCATCATTAATGTTACCGATGTACCTGTCAGGAGTAATTAAAGTGATTGATTGTCGATTTTAAAATACCGATTCATAACCTGGCGGTCTCGTCCCTATCACATTACAACCTCGAATTGATACGCTGGCAGTAACCTTACCAGTGATCAAAAAAGTCTTTTGGCCATTATTCTTTGGGTTCTGACTCCTGACAGATTTGCCTTTAAAAGTATTCATTTTTGAAACAATGAATTTACTCTAATCCTAAACTATTTGTTTTTCCATTTTGAAGCGAATATTGACATAATTCAAAAGGAATATTCTTGTCTTGGATTTATCCCTGACAGTGAGTCAAACAATAATTTAGGCATGTCAGATGGGATAACGTGTATGCTTTATTATAATTCAACAATAATCCTTTTTAGAAAGTCGACCGTCACGTTGTAATCAGTTAAGCTGGTGGGATAACTTCATGAATGAACATTACAAGCTCTTATTAAAGAAAACAACATTTTTTAATACCCATGCTCATCAAAGAGATGGACATTATAATTGTCGTGGAAAGATGAAGAGATATTAACGTTTTCCTTAGTCATCGTCGTGGGATACTGAAGTGGAAAGTGATTATAGAAAATTCTTAAAACACAGAATATGATGATTGTCTTGCAGAAGCTGAAGATATATATATTTGTCCTGAATCTTCTTCGTTTGATATTGTTTTGGAAAATGATTCTAAACAATTCTTCAAATGAGGATTAAAACGACGTAAATGATTATGACGAGGTGTTTAACGATCAATATTTTTTTAATGAGTATTAAATTTTGAGAAAAAACTTAAATAGAAGTCACAAGAGCAACTCAAGATAGAGGGTTACTGAATGAGATTTATATATGGCTCTAAAAAATTAAATTAATTTCAGATTATCGGGATATGTACGATAAGATAACAGTCGACACTATTCCTGAAGAACTGCCGATTGTCACTAGACTTTAAGAGATTTATATTGTATATTCGAGGAATTATTTACATGTCTTTCTATTCCACAAACCAACGGTTCTTTGGAATTAATCAATTGTTTTTTTTACGGTCTATAAACATTTTATGTATTATTTAATGCCGAAGAATTTTGGATTGCAAATAAATGCCTTTTTCTTTACAGTTAATATTGCTTTAACAATATTTATGAGAATAATAATATTTTTTTTAGATACAAGTTCTATATTTAAAACCTAGCTGATGTATTTATTACTTTCACAATCGGTGTTCTCGAGACGAAGGTAAGTGGGACATCCTTCTTATCAATTATATAGGAGGGCGATTCAACCCTGTGCAAACAGTAAAGTGTTTTTTTGAGTTTAAAGGTTTGAATTGGTGACACTAAAGTGTGTAACTCATCATTTCCCATGTAAATATTAACTGAGTGGCGATAAATTTGCGAAGTTGCATCAGTTGGAAAGGGTCTATATCGCATAACTGAAAAAAAGAAAATGTTTATGATTGTGTTCAGTATTCATCATGAAAGTTATATCAAATATGATTAAATAAAATTCTAAATTCTTTATTCTACTTAAATGGCGATAGGGTGTTGTCATACCTCTTTTTATTATTTCATCTTATCTGGCTTCACCAAGATAAAAAAAATGTTAGAGATCATCTTTGAATGATTATAGATTCAGATCAAATTGGAAATGCAAAAATTAAAACAAAAACACTCAGTTAGGTTTCCTGATTTAAAAATTTCTTTGGTTATTAATAAAAAAAAGCCAACTTTTTGCAATATCAAAGAGAAGAGTAGGAAAAGTAAAGAAAAAGTATCTGATTGTTTTCTTCCAACTGATAATTAATAATTACGACTCGAATCCTAATTAACCATTGATTAAATAGACAAAGAAAGAAAATCATTTCCTTCATAGTTTAATCAGCATTGCCATTTGTATATTGGAGAAATACTACCAATCAATGGGCATTAATGATCACGAATGTAAAACATGATTTTTAGTCTGATTTTTATTTTTTGATTGCGAAAATCCAACTGAAAAGGCGTTGCCCGATACACGCCTTCTCAGCTTCACGAAAAACGACGAAGCCAGTAGATCACACGTGAGTACAGATTGTTTAATAAGAACTATTCCAGAATGGCCTAATTTCATAAACCGCACGTCCCACTGCTAGCTTTGAACTGTCTACTCGTAAGTTTTAACTAACCAACGTGTCTTTCGTAGCTTCATGCTATATTGTGGAAATATTTAAAGTTGAGGAATTTTTTTTTCTAGAATGTGTGAGCGAAGTGCATGCGGGTTCTGATGACTGGAGAAATCAGTTGGAAAGTTTCGATATTCCAACCGCAGGCATTCATTATGTGATGGCAATACTGGGCAGTCCAAGGTCGGCATCAATCTCACCAAGAATGAGTAGGATCATTTGGGTCTTGCATGACTGAATAGAAATTCATCTATCATTCCTCCCATCTCATTTTACAGAAAACCAGAATATAGCACAAAAAAGTAAAAAATTAATTTCAGCAGTCCTACCCATACGTCGCCGAATACTGACCTCCGATAAAATATGATCAGTACCTTTATATATGAAGAAGATCGAGTACTTTGATATTATGACGATAATGGCAACGGTTATATTAGCTATTTCCTTATAAGGAAGCATACAGTGTTACTGTCAACTGATATTTGTAAAATATTTCTATTAAAAAAGTCATAGTAATACGTTTTTCAAATTCATTAATTTTGATTGCACTTTCCAGTATAATGGGGGTTTCCTTCATAACAATTTTTTTTGAAGAAGTATAAAACATCAACGTCTTATGTCATTATTTTCTTTACGTGTTACATGTACTCTCCATTTTAGTTGTTGCTGCTGGTGATAGTCTGCAAGTGATGTGTATTTCTTTGTTTGTGATTAAGTAGCACCACTCCATCAGGTTCGAAATGGAATAGTCCTTGTTAAGATTTAATGTTTTCACTCGCTCGAAGCCATTCTTAACCACTGAGATGAGAAAGCTGCTGCATACAGATTGTATAATTGAGATATTTCTGAACGGGTTTGTCAACATTCCTCCGCCGTAAAATAGCTCCCTGTGCCTTTTCATGATATAGTCCTGATTAGTTTTCCTCTTTGGTACGTCAACTTAACGAATTTAAGTGCAGTACTAGATTGGCGGTTAGGTCTCATAACGTCACTTTTGAAACAGCTAGATGTAACCATAAGTTCTATGCTAACAGTTTCTTCTCTCGTGCGTCTCACGTGTGCCAATTTGTTTTCGTGTCTTGCTTTCCATTCAACTTCGAACATTATCTTCTTAATTTCTGTACTTTTATTGTTCTATCTCCTTAATAGTATTTTTTTTCTCAGATGCTTTCGCAGTAAACCCTTGCGCCTTAGTGGTTGCATTCCATTACTTGGGGTGAAATGATTAAAACAAACCTATGACATCCATATGACAGTCACCATCTGAGAGGCTATTTAAGAGCATGACTAGAGTTGTTAGCTTAATGTTTTGATTATATGATGTGTTTCAATCAAAAGTTTATTTAATACATTTTTTATAACTCTGCCTGAAAAAAGGAGACTCAATGAGCCACCTAATAAATCTAAATATCACAACATAAACCGTAGCAAAATCAGAGAGAAAAAGCGAAATAAAAATCTTATTTAATAATTATTTCATATGTAAGTGAAATAATATTTTCATGGTCAGAATTCTGTCCGAAAATAGGAAAACTTATAACCGTCTTTTATAGATTGAACAACGTTATTCAGTAAAGTATTATCCAAAACAACGTTTAAAATTCTAGATATTTTACGTAGAAAGCATATACGGATAATATAAAACGTATTAAAAATAGAGATATTATATGTAAAAAAAAAGTATGTGATATAGTCGAGTGGGACCAGATTCGTTTAACTTGTAAAGCGAGAGAATGGCCATGTCTCCCAATCGGTAGAACGTTGACTTTCTGATCATGAAACCTATGTTCGCATCTTGGTACGGTCAATTTGTCAATGAGCCGATAAAATCAACCTGAGGAGACAATCACGGCATAGGAGAAACCATATAACGATTGACCCAGGCCTTGTGAGTGTAATCGAGAAAAGTCGTCGATGGCAGTGCTGAATGGAAGTCACGAGTTTTGTCCATACTGACTTTGTTCAAGTACTGATCATACCAAATTCTACGCTTTCTCTCAGAAATTAACCCTCAGGTCTACTCAGCGGAAACAGCAGCGAAGAAAGACAAATATGGCTGACCAGGTATCACTGTACGGAATTAGCTAAGTAATAAGGCCTTATTGGGAGTACAGATCATTCGTCAAGACTAGAGAAAATTCTGGGTCAGCTCAGTGATAATGGAACATTATTAGTTAGGTTTGGGAGGTATTGAATGTTACAAACCAGTTTTTGCGATTGAAATGTTATAGCGAGATCAAAAGAGAGATTATATCTGAAGGCTCAATTAAAATCTGTTGTATCATCTGCATTGATATATACTAATGATCTGCGAATGATCCCGGGTAGATCGTTAATATAAAGCAGAACATGTGTAGGAAGAAGGAAAAAATCTTGAGGGATGTTTCATACAAAGGTTCATACGATTATCAAAAATACTGTTTAGCAATTATGTAAAGTACGTCTTCTTTTCCTATGTTCCAACCCTGATACCCTCCGTTCCGCCATTGATTCAGAAATATCGCCTCAACTTGTCCCTTTTGCTTCCTATATTTCCTGTTATTGTGAAATTTTCCAAGCCATCTTTCCTCATATGTGTCCCAGAAATGTTCAAATGTGTCTTTCTCATTGTAAGTGTAAATATCGTTTTTTCCATTTTCCTTAAAATTTTCTCATTGATCATATGTTCTGTCTATGCTAGTCTTAGTATCCTTCTGTAGCACCACGTTTCTATTGCTCTCAATTTCTCTTCATCTTTGGGAGGATTGTCTAGTAATCACTTCCATATGAGAGGGCTGATCTTACCTAGCAATTCAGCAAACTTTTCTATATCTCCAACGAAACATTCTGCCTTCTTAACATTTTGTTTAAAATAACATTAGAAACGAATGAATTAGTGCTGGAGTTCGCAATAATATATATAACCTAATACAAGGCTGTAAATACTGGAGAATTTCCTCGCAGATGTAAAAAAAAATGGAGGAAACAAAAGATGACTTTACAGAAGAATGTTAAAAATACCATGGCAACAAATGAGCAAAATTCAATGAAAGTAAAACGCCAAAGAAATTCTAGCTAGAAATCAGACAAAAAAAGGAATCGTTTTGGTAGATATAAGAAGGAAAGAAGGCTTGGTGTATATAACAATAATAGGATATATGGTATGCAACTGAAACAGTAAAAACAGCGAATTAGATACTTGAAAAATATTAAACAAATGGATGTCGAATTAAAAAAAATCACAGAGATAAAAACAAGGTTAAATAGGAAATTTTTTGGTGAAGATAAAAAAGGAGAGCAAGGGGTGGGGAACTATAATCATTTAATGTAATCGTGTAAGGAATAAATGTTTTCGATTTGCTTTATTCCACCAATTTACAATTTCCATGAATAACTATAACAAACTATAAAGAACAGAAATACTAAACACACAAAACGGAATAAAATAATAATAATAATAATAACAAGGGGTTTCAAATGGGCGCAGAAATACAAGTACAGCACAATACACCGTCTGAAGCTGCAACATACTTGAAAAAGAAAGCATAGACAAATGCAACCGACCAGATACAGAAACAATGGCAAGATGAACCGCTTCATGACCAATACTCTGCCCGTACCAAACAAGCTGAGGTAGACAAAACCCATACCCATCCGTGGCTACGTAGTGCAGGGTTGAAAGCTGAAACTGAAGGTTTTATCCTTGCTGCACAATGCTTGTTAACTCGGAATTATCAAGCACATATACTAAAATATTGTATTAGCCCAAAATGCAGATTCTGTGATAAATATCCAGAAACGATTGATCATCTTGTAACGATATTGACACCCACTGATTATAAAACCTCCTGACAAAGTGGGCCAAATCTGCACTGGAAAATACGCAACTTCTACGGGAAGCAAACTTAAAGAACTGGTATTAACACCACCCAAACCCGGTTACGGAGATAGGACCTGTTACAATTCTATGGGACTACACAATACACATTGACAGAACAATCAAAGCCAACCGCCCAGATAGTTATTAGAGATCACAAACAAAAAAAAGTGCCTCCTTATTGATATGGCAGTCCCTGCAGACTGCAATGTATATTTGAAGGACCTTGAAATAGAAATCTAAAAAATGTGGCACATGGGAACATCAACAATTCCTGTTGTAGTTGGATCCCTAGTATTGGTTGGAAAAGATTTCAGTAGACTAATTGAAGGGATTCCTGGAAGTCCATGCGTCAAAGAGATACAAAAAAGATTTTCTCACAAGTACAGCCCACACTTTACAGTCATGTAATTTTTTTCTTTTTTTTCAGTGGAAAGTGTCATGATGCCATTTCTACCCTTAGGTCCCTGGGCTGAACCCGGAAAACAATGTGTAAACGACAAAAATCAATGAAAATAAAAATAATAATAATATCAGCAATAAAAGTAAGAACATAACTTCACATCAGTTCAAAAAAAGAAAATTTCCAAAATTTATTTCAATTAACTCCCAAAGAACTTCAATTTCACCGTATATAATGAAACTTCCAATAAGTACTTCCCCTACTTAGGTTATTCTAGCAAAAGGTCACGTGTGTGAGATACCTAGGGAGAAAATCTGACACTTCATCTTCCCCAAGCTGACTTTCTAACCAGTCATTAGGAACATTTGAATTCTCAAAGAAGCTCATTGATTTGAGCGCCTATTGAGATTCATTTTCAGCCTAGACATCAAATGGGATATAAAAAAGCCACCGGTAAAGATGTAGGAAGACTGGTGGATTTCTGACCTTTCCTAGCATTCTCTATCTTCACAAGAGTCAGATCAGATCAGATCAAGAATGGCGAATTGCTGCCATATCTAGATTGGAGCTGCCCAGTCTTTACATGATAGTGTTCAATAGACTTTACAAAGACCTATATGTGATTAATTATTTTCCACCTTACAAACAATTTTTCACAGATGCAACATTACAGACCGATATCAATTCCCTTGGTATTGCCATGGAAAATGTTCTGACAAGCTACAATCCTGAGTAACACCATTTCAGACCTTTACAGCTGAGACCCGCTATCTCTTATAAGCAGGAGTGGACCTTTATCTTTCACTTCGCATTCCATTGGTAGGAATTAATTTCCCCTCCGACAGCTTCTTCGAAAGAGACGCTGCTTTGTGGAAGAGACTCGCGGGGAAATGCTTCACTGATCTCCATGATCTTAAACTCTCCATTTCCAAGGTCAACCGTTATCTATCCTATGTACCTAGAATTGTTACATCCATAGAACAGCCGCATTCAGACATCGTCTTCCTTGAGATACTGTTGGAACTTGTATTCAGTGAAAAATAGAGATAATATATAATTTACACCAAATAGTACCTTCTTAATTAGCACACAATAGTCGAGGGGGTCTTTGCCTAATAAAGAGTGTTCCAATAACTTGGACCGATTTTAAATGTGAATTAAGTTTAAGCGTCTAATGATTTTTCTTTTTCTTTCAGATTTAACAACTTAATTCTTTGGCAATTTCAACCAGGGTAAGATTAACAATCAAACAACGTGTTAAAGTTATCGAAACCTATTACGAAAATGGAAGTTCATAAAGAAATGCATTTCTCGAACTTCGCTATTTTTAGGTGAACATAATCGGGCTTCCGAGAGTGCAATTGGAAACGATGTAACGTTGTTTCCTGCGAGAGATAACGAATAGATGTGTCTGGATTTTCGGCCACATTCTCGTGCACTGCAGCAATGTTTTCAGTTGAACGGCATAAACGAGTACACAATGGTGTTTTCTCATCTGCCACCGACCCAGTTTGTTTGAATTTACGAACAATGTTTCCAGTTGCACACTTGAAACTTCAACACGTTGTTTGATTGTTAATCTTACCCTGGTTGAAATTGCCAAAGACTTAAGTTGTTAAATGCGAAAGAAAAAGAAAAAATCATTAGGCGCTTAAACTTAATTCACATTTAAAATCGGTCCAAGTTATTGGAACACCCTTTATTAGGCAAACAACCCCTCGACTATTGTGTTCTAATTAAGAAGGTACTATTTGGTGTAAATTATAATTCAAATCTGTTCAAGTTATTGGAACACCCTTTATATATAAGATTTACGGCTTCATTAATGATTTATGAACTGTTGAGTCAAATCTTCTAATTCGAAAGAGCTGCTATTTCTAAGTATTCTGTATTCTTTTTCAAGTGTCCACTTCTCAACCATTCCGGACTTATTTTATGTTGTATTCTTCTTTTTTGTGACATGCCACTTTAGGACTATGGCGATCATTGCTCTACAGAGTCTTCTATCTAAGTGAACTTTGCCGTTTTACTATCCCTGCTAAACACGGTCCTGACATTCATTTACAAACGCACAACGGTTGATTATGCGCTATTTACCTCTGTTCCGCTTACCTTCACTATATCCTGTGATTGTCATATTTTCTAAGCGATCTTTCCTCATCATATGGCCTAGAAATTAAAACTATCTTAAAAACTTCGTCACTGACCACGTGTTCAGTCCATGCTATTCCCATAACCCTTCTGCAGAACTACATTACTAACTGTAAAATCGAGTATTTAGAAACAAACCTAACAGCAGCTGAAAAGATAACAGAGATGTATATTTTACCACCATGGTTAGCAAGCTTGAAAAAAAATTACTAGTATAATTATTTGAACCTCGGGTGTGTCCAAATAAATGTCCTTGTGCCAGTTTAGTAAAATAGTGAAGATAATTTATACTGTACTAAGCTTAGTAAATATCAATATCCACCTGCTATATCTCTAAGCTATATCTGTAAAATACGGTTAGCATCGAATAGGATTTTCTCTCGAGATCTTCATAGAATATTTTTTTGTATTTTACTTCCTAATCTTGTATTTTTGCTTTCTTTTGAAAAGTATAAAGAAGCAAGAATTTTGCAAGAAAAAAAATAACCGTTAAACATTTTCCAAATATATGATCGAAATCACTTTTTATGCGTAAACTTGGAACTCTACCAACTGGGCTTTCAGATGGAAATCTATATTTTATTCTGAGAGTTTATTGGTTTATATAAATCTCAAAGCGTCTTCGACGCTAACAAACATTTATACACCCGGGTTGCCGTTTTTTCTTTCATTGATTCCGTTTAAGAGAGCGAGAACCTTTGTATGTAAATCTTTATAGGTACTAAGCAATTGATTTGTACAAATGTAGTCGTATACTATCTCTGTCCCTCTCACTTTTACTGCTTGTCTGTCTGCTTATCTATCTATCTATCTATCTATCTATCTATCTATCTATCTATCTATCACTGTCAGTCTTTTCATTATCTATTTCAGCCTACATGCTTCTACAAAATTTTGCTTAAATCTATCTATCTATCTATCTATCTATCTATCTATCGATCGATCACTGTCAGTCTTTTCATTATCTATTTCAGCCTACATGCTTCTACAAAATTTTGCTTAAATATATCTATCTATCTATCTATCTATCTATCTATCTATCTATCTATCTATCTATCTATCTATCTATCTATCTATCACTGCCAGTCTTTTCATTATCTATTTCAGCCTACATGCTTCTACCGAATTTTGCTTAAATCTATCTATCTATCTATCTATCTATCTATCTATCTATCTATCTATCTATCTATCACTGCCTGTCTTTTCATTATCTATTTCAGCCTACATGCTTCTACCGAATTTTGCTTAAATCTATCTATCTATCTATCTATCTATCTATCTATCTATCTATCTATCTATGCCTATATATATATATATATATATATATATATATATATATATATATATAGAGAGAGAGAGAGAGAGAGAGAGAGAGAGATTTTAGCAAAATTCAGTAGAGGCATATAGGTTGAAATAGATAATAAAAAGACTGACAGTGATAGATTTAAGCAAAATTATATATATATATATATATATATATATATATATATATATATATATATACACATATATATATATATATATATATATATATATATATATATATATATATATATATATATATATATATATAAAATTTTGCTTAAATCAATCAATAAATCAATCCATTTAAATACTTACGTGTATATAATAATTATCCGTATAAAATTATTGAGAATAAAATTCGTAATTAAAATTTCAATTTTATTAATTTAACATATCTATATTTTAGATCACTTTATTCCCAATTTCATCAGACCTTCCTTTATTAGCAATGTGCTTTCAGTATGTAGGCGATTTGAGATCTCCAAATATCCCATATATTTTTATTCTAAGTAACTTTTGATAGTTTGCTCTCTCTCTCTTTCTTTCTCTCTCTTTCGCTCTCTCTCTCTCTCTCTCTCTCTCTCTCTCTCTCTCTCTCCTGTTTCTACAATCCACACATACTCATTTGTTGGAAGTTTACCTCGTTTCTCCAGGACAAATTTATTCATTATTTTCCCGGGAATTTCAACTGTCTTTTTCTCTTTGTACGCATAAATATCTTTTTCACAGCCACTCAAAGTCCTTTGTTGAATGCAGGCATTGCCCAGATTCATAGCGAGATGAATTACTCTACTTCGCTGCCCCAATACAGTGGCGTGGGTGAAACGGCTGCGCGATAAAGTCTCCTTTCGATTCAGGATCGATGGGAATCTGCGCATAAGTGAAAGTCACGAACCCCACTGTAACTCGAACACGTATCTGAGATTTCTCCTTCAGAGCTGTTAAGCATTACACCACAGGAAGAACACATTCAATGTTAGAGCAACTGGTATCCACAAGCGAACATCCATCTAGATACTGACCAGTAACGACACGGCTTAACTTTGCTAATAGTACGAAAACCAGTGTTTCATAGTGAAATTCCCAGAAGCCATACCACACTCACAGCGACTGGTAATCCCAAGTAGTCACCCATCTAGGTATTGTCGAGGCTAGAGGTTGCTTATCTGTGATGATAATAGGATAGCCTCTGTTTCACATTAATATCGCTTTAAGCCAATTAGAGTTTTATACATTAATGTTTTCCTCAAAATTTTCTCGTTGCCCACATGTACTGGCTATGTTATTCCTAGCATTAATCGGTAATTCTACATCTCTCTCGCTTAAAGTTTCCTTTAAGTTTGTGAGGAAATCGTCCAGTATTCACTGCCATGTAAGAGATCGGACATTGCGCAGCAGTTCAATCATCTTTACTTTCTTTTATAAGGACATTTTCCTATCTCATAATTTTACAAAACGTATATTATTTTATGCCCATGCGCCTTCAGATTTCTGTCACACTTTACATCATTTATCAGATAATTGAATTTCTGTATCTTCGTCCAGATGTTTCCAGTGGCAGATATGACAGGAGTCGCGTGTGTCGGTTACTAACAGTTACCAGCCCCTAAAATGGAATCGTTCAGAAGAAGATCCAGTTTTGAAAGAAGCTGTCAATTTTAGCTTCACTGTCTTAGTCTTAGGAAAGTCTTTGATTCTCACAATTAGTCAGCTATATTTTGACCACAAAATGCCTCATAATTGATATATGAGTGTTGATGGAGAAGAGAGAATTCGAGTGAGCTACCCTATTAAAAGGATTTCAAATTCCCCTATTACCTACGTTGACGAAGATCACTAATAATCATTTCATGGAAATGAAGTGTACACTACAATAAATCAGCTTATTCGTTTCTATATAAAGATATTCATTACAGGCTTTTGCTTTAACTTATTGCTCATTATGCATATATATATATATATATATATATATATATATATATATATATATATATATATATATATATATATATATATATATAAAGAAATATAGTTTTAAGGTGTGCTATATTTATGGGATAAAGTGCTCAATATCAGAGATAGAGCGTATGTAAATATAAATATAAATTGAACATTGAAGTCAACAGTCAGAGGCGACAGACAGTTTCATGCTAGACGCAATCGTCAGGCCGCCTGACGATTGAGCCTAGCATGAAACAGCCTGTTGCCTCTGAGTGTTGACTTCAATGTTCACTCACACACACACACACACACACAAACATATATATATATATATATATATATATATATATATATATATATATATGTATAAAATAGAGAGGAAAGGATGTTTTCATTTACATTAAGAAATGTTGTTGTTGAGGTAATATTGTGTCAGTGTTTGGGTGCAAATATCTGACATAATAGAAATAAGTCTAAAATTTTATATGATTAAATTAACAACATGTTTCTGTTTAAATGACATGATAATTTAGTAAATATGCTATCACGGCTCCCCACGGTTTCCGTTTCTTTATTATTTAGAAATTGTCATGATTTTTTGGTAAAGATAGTAAAATTATTTTTCGTGACCTTAACTAAAGTTAGAAAATTCAGAAGACTTCTCCGACATTGCCTGCGAAAAAGCTCAGTGGTACGAAATGAGGAGGCTGGGCCAGGATTGTCAGTTAATGTCCAGAATACCTGGTGGGCGTGGTATTCTGACTGTCAGAGTCTGCCTTTGTCTAGGCATTGGATATATGACAAAACCGAGAAATAGCTGTAGATATTTTGAAGCATCGATACACTTTCCATTACCAGGTTCGAGAAACAGGCTAAGGTCACACAGAGTGAGGCTAAGCCAACGATCGGCCTATATTCCCCTGAAGTTCTTCCACTCGCTGCCTCCTACAATCGATGCTCCGGCAATAAAACGAATAAGGAATTGAAACCTTCTTTAGTTGACGCCACCTATGGAGTTGTATTGGGGTGCGACAGTGACGACACGGACCGCAACGTTAGACTGCCCTACTATTTAAACCATAGCTGGGAGTAAAGGTGATGGTTTCATGTCTTCACCCAAAGTAATTGCGCGAAAGTGAACGTTATCGATCAGTCGTGATTTTGAACCACGATTATCATTGATTAGTGATTATGATCATCCCGGGGTTGCGTCATACTGATGTGGTCTTGTGCCAACCTAGGATCATATTAATAAATTAAATTAGATTGGACCAAAATAAATTGATCTATTCTTATCTCAAAAAATAAATCTTCTTATTCCGCATTTCATAATCGTGCTGATAATTTTTATTCATGCACAGGTGTCCGAAATCTGAATGCTTATTTTCAATGTATCCACCCAGGCCGTCTTCACTTAGATGACTGGCATAGCACAACCTTCCCTTTCCGTATTTGATATCACGCCGTCTTATGTTGAGTAAATATCCATATCTTTTTATCCGGAAAGTAGCCATGAATTCTTCACTTCTTTCTCTATTTGACCATGTGTCGTAGTAGGCTGAAATTAGTAAAAATATCCAATAAAGCCAGAATCGATTCTTGGTATTAAAAAAAAAAAATCTAAAATCAGAAATCTGGAAGGAAACGCACAATGCCTGATTAGCCATCATCCCAGACAATTAGGTTGTCTCCCAACCTTATAAAAACAAACTCACTCTAAATAGAAAAAGAGAGAAAAAAAAAGGATAAATTTCACCAAAATGTATGCACCAACAAACAATTAGAGAAAGAAACAGATGGCCTCGTTCTATAACCCAATGTCAGCTTTACATCCTGTTAAGATATATAAAATAAATACTTTTGACATGTTTGAACCAACCGCACCAAGATTGGCCAGATATACATTTTTGCCTACCGCAATTTAATGATTACTTCTCCTAGTACATTAAAGGAGGAACTTGAAAAGATCCAAAACATCTTTGTTTTCCTCTCATTGAGCGTGTTATTCAATGCAATACTATGCGTTTTAAAGAACAAATAGGTTTATGACCCCCGGCCGGTGTCCCATTTACTTGGCAGGAGGAGTCAGTTCCTTGTTGAAGTATTTCATGCTATTTCAGCGTTATGTTGCGTATTGTCTTTCAGATTAGTTCTGTGCTACAATTTTTATCAGGGATCGGTTGTCTTATTTTCATAATATTTCTCCGTCCTGGGTATAACGATAAACTACATCCGCGTCCTGGGTAAGACGATAAACTACGTCCAGTAGCAAGGTCTTTGATCAGGAGGTTTTGAGGAGCGTGGAACCACCTCTTAATTGCTGATGTTCTCATGTCAACCCTGACCCGGGGTAGTAGCACCTGTTAGGATCCCAGCTATGGACAAATAGTTAAACCCTAAACTAGGGTAAAAACAATATGAAAGTATAAAAATAGGTTTTATTTCCAGAAATACTTTGTAAAAAATTATTACTAGCCATAAATTTTTGAAGAAAAAGAATTTACCAGCAATACATTTTTTAAAAAAATATTACTAACAGTATTTTTAATAAATAAATATTACTAGCAATATATTTTTGAAAAAAATATTACCAGCAATACATTTTTGAAGGAAAGTATTACCAGATATACATTTTTGAAGGAAAGTATTACCAGATATACATTTTTGAAGGAAAGTATTACCAGATATACATTTTTGAAGAAAAATATTACCAGATATACATTTTTGAAGGAAAGTATTACCAGATATACATTTTTGAAGGAAAGTATTACCAGATATACATTTTTGAAGGAAGTATTACCAGATATACATTTTTGAAGAAAAATATTACCAGATATACATTTTTGAAGGAAAGTATTACCAGAAATAGATTTTTGACAAAACAAAAAATATTACCAGCCATAACAAATTTTGTCGGCATTAAATGACCCATTGAGGCTGATTCGCCGTAAAACAAACTAAACCAAACCAAACCAAACCAACTTAAACCAAACCATAGTATTTCTGTAGTATACAAATAGAAATACCAGTGTGCTGCTGTATACATAGGACGGACGAATCACATATTAGAAACTCGTATTGCACAATATATTCCCGCCTATTGAATATCTAGTTGTCGGAGTCTTTCATCAAGAATCATTAGTCCGTGCACGAGTCCTCTATCGGACAGCATTTGTTAGACAACCCGGATTTTGCCGCCGAATACAATGACACATTCTTTTCTGTGCTGCATAGAGCTCGCTCTGCCCACCAACTACGACTTCTCAAAACTGTATAATTATATCAGCCGAGAATGATTTTATCGGTTCCTACGACTATGAAAAAGCTTTTTCTATTTTCTATTTTGGAACCCTTTAATATATGTTTTAGCCGTTAATTATTTACTATTTAAATTTGTTTTCACCGCGTTCCAATTTCTCTTTCTCATTTACTATTCTTTTGTGAATTGTGTCTTGGCTTTTTTCAATTGCGCCAAGGTACACCTTTGAAAAAGTAGCAGAAGAAAAGGAATCCTTAAGAAAAATAAGTATATAAAATGACGTCATCTTTTAAATTTGTGATCTTCTTCTGCGGGATTCAGTCCTTATACAATTTTAAAAATTGGGGATATGGAATTTCCATGGAAATATTAACAATTAACCAAAGTGTTAAAGTTATCGAAGCATATTATGAAAATGGACGTTCAAACAGAAATGCATTTCGCGATTTTTGCTCAACATAATCGACCAAAAGAAAGTCCAATTGGAAACGATGTAACATTGGTGTGAAGCAATAAAATCTGAACCAAATCGATATACGAACATTGACGCCTGTTATTAGCAAAGTCATGAACTGTTTTGACAGCACTGAGGAATTCTATTCATATTTTAATTTTTATATCCCCAATTTTTCATTTCCTTGTAGATCAATTAAATGTGGAGAGAAAAAAAAAATTCAAAGTCGCCAAATTTTTCGCAATCTCTGGCGGAATTAATTGCAATTTATTCTATTTATTTTTCAGGAATGTCCTTAGTGATGAATGCCCTTCGTTGAGTGTTGACCTACCCAGTCTAGGTAGTCTAGGTGTTGAGCACTTTAATTTACTTCGTAGGTAGATGTTTGCTTTTTGGCGTTTCTTTTTTCTTTACTTGTTCGGGATTTGTTTTTCTTGTGTAAGTTATGAGTCATCTTGCTATTTGTTTGTTGGTCACACCAACATGCTGAACAGGAGTGCGTTATATACCACTAAATATGACTCAAACAATTACTCTCTCTCTCTCTCTCTCTCTCTATATATATATATATATATATATATATATATATATATATATATATATATATATATATACATATATATATATATATGTATGTATATATAAATAAAAAGAAAGAACAGGTAAGATATAAAATCCGGTGTTCTTATAGATATTTCTATTTTTACACAATAGTGCTCAATGTAAATTTACAGAGCATTAATATTATAAATTAATTGATTTAAAATATGTTTTTTTTCGCTACACAGTGATAACCACGTTTCAAAAATGGAAGCTAAAACCTTTGAATTTAATTTTGTTATTAAATTAAAGACATTAGTTCCATTTCCTCGTCAAGCGAATTTTGGAGTAACTTATTTTTTTAAATTTACGGTTTTAAAGGCACGGCAAAGATTCATAATTAAGTGTTTCCAAGGATACCGAGAAATCCATTCATCTAGACAAAGGGTGATAGGGTGTTCAATTTTTTAATATTTTCGTTGTATCAGTTAATACTTAAAAAATTGAACACCTACCCTACCACCACTTGTCTAGATGAATGGATTTCTCGGTATCCTTGGAAACACTCAATTATGAAATTGGCAAAGCGTCGGGACATTGCGCAGCGCCAGATTAATCTGCCAGTTTAGCTGTCGGACGACGTCCTTCCAGAGGATGCGTACTCTGCAGCGACGTCGTCGATAGTTTGCATTCGAAATGGAAGATAAATTTGGTAGAATGACGCAGGAATTGACCAAGCCGGCGGAAACGGAACTGGGCAATGGTGCGATGGATGTTCGTCTCCACAGGAATACATAACAGCATATGTTCTGCAACTTTATAAATGTACCATTCGTCCGGACAGGGAAAGTTATTGCCGCATCTACTCTGGTGTTTCTGCTATGTATCTAAAGATTCTTGACATAATCCAAAATAGAATCTGCAATGTTATCTGTCCTGACGTGGCATCTTGATTTAAATACATTTCACACCGCCTTAAGTCTTTCCTGAGTCTTTTGTGGCAATTTTTCTGATGAGCTTTTCTTTCTTTTTAGACTTCATAAATGTCAGCATACTACTATTTTGCCAGTTAGGTCTCATAATATTTGACGTGAATGTTGCTAACTGTAAACATAAATTCTTTTCTAATAGTTTTGCCTTCCAGCTTCTTGCTTTCCTGTCAACATCAATCGTCATCTTTTGTCTTATTGAATCTCGTTTTGTTAGTGTCATTCCTCTTCAGTAACGTTTCCTTATTTTTCTTGATTTTCAGTAAATTCCTCCTTCTTAGTGGCTTCATTTCCTTGCTTTGTGTGAGATTATTTTTAAAAAATGGTCATATCTAGCATGCGTAAGTAGGTGCGTTCCTTTGCCTCATAACATAGTTGCTAAGATAAGCATGCACACGTTTTCATATCAACGAGAAAATGGTAATTTGAATTCATCATTTCTGACGATAGATGTATGGCAGTAGGTTGGCTTCTCACGAGCGGTATTAATGATCCTATCCGCTGTGCGCAAGAATTAACAGTGCTTTGGATAACTAAATTAAACAGTTTCTTTTTACGATATATGATTTTGATGTGTTAGACAAGTTAAAACCAGACCACACATTAATGCATACTTATTCTGATAAAATCGTTTTGGCAAATTTGAAAGGGATCGATGACATAGTGAACAAGTCGCCGCTTTCCAATTTCCCTGGTGTACATATATATATATATTGTGTAATCCGTGGTATAGTAAGCCATTTGTCTTCGTTATTTTTACAGGTTGTAGAAAGTGAGTGTCTTCGTTCTTCAGACCGTAACATTTTATTTTTGAATTTACATTACTTGCACGTCAGATACACAGTGTAATGGTTAACGGTTCAGAATGAAAAATCAGTGAGGTGTGTTCTAGTTCCGGTCGACTTCTTTACATTCGCATAAATATCTTTGGGGAAGTCATGAATCGATCTCTTCACCACAAAGCTATGGGTTAAATAGAAGGGCAGACTGTGCTTTCTATTCGTGGCCGTCAGTGAGCCCTGGAGGAAGACAAACATCATCGAGATAAGAAAGAGCTGCTGTACCTGGTTGAGGTCCTGCGGTCGATGTTTCATTGACATTAAGCAGCAAATAATGGGATGCAATTTCCAGTAACGGGTGAGAAAAACGAGTGTTATCTGAAGAAAAAGAAACGAAATGGAAAAATATTAAAATTAAAGAAAAAATTGAGATATCTAATGCTTAAATAATGCACATGATTTTTTTATAAAAAAAAATATTCTGATGAAAATGATATTCGTGTATATTCAGTGATAAACTACTCTCTTTTGCCGGGCGAATCTATTAAAGAATTCATTAATAATAGATTTCACACTTAGGAATTCATTTGAAAAAGTTTTTTTTTTAAATCATTTCACCCCAAGCAACAAACAAGGTGGGGATACGTTTAGTACGCGGGAAGGTGTATCCTAGTGAATTTACTGGCTTATCTTCATACATCTTATATATATATGTTGTGGTGTTCTCTTCATGTTGGACTCTTCCGCCTACTATATGATTAGTAGGAGAGAAGGCCTTGGGGGAACAATCGAATAGATTTCAACGCTGGGTGAACCGAAACACACACACTTGTCGTGTAATACTCTACTGTTGTACTTACTGTTTAATATATGATATATCTGTAACTCTTGCTTTGTTATTTCTTTAACCATTTACTTGGTCACAACAATATATATATATATATATATATATATATATATATATATATATATATATATATATATATATATATATAGGCTAAGAAGAATTTGGTAATCCGTATAGGTAGTCCCAAAAAGGATGAAATCCTGAGAGCTCAATGTAAAACCAGAGCTAATAATTTAAAGGAAAAACAGACCACTTTAAGGCTCCATGTAATAATTTATTTCGCCAAGCCCTTTATTAAAGGACACTGGCTCATCAGACTCCACTATATATATATATATATATATATATATATATATATATATATATATATATATATATATATATATAAATTGCAAATCCTGTAACGAACTTGTTTATCATGAGAGTAGCATAATAAAACTATCGAAACTTAGAGGCTAGAAGATCTTTGTAAACAATGTTGTCCTCTTTTGAATCTTATGTAAAATTACGTCTATAACATATCTGTAAGTAATGGTTTGCTATACGTTATATAAATATAATAGATGCACCCAAATTTCATTTTCACTATTCTTTTCTTTCGGAAGAGCGTCGGCTCTGGGAGTAGTTGTTGATAAGTTGTTTTGCATGGAGATTAGATATATTAATAGATGTTTAGTTTAATGTTTCCGCTAAAACATTTAGTATCAGAACGACATCCGTGAATGTACTGATGTCTATTATAGATAGAAACATCTTTCTAAGACAAAGATATGTATGTACAGTACGACACAAGAATTCTCTCTTCAAGAAGAAATGATAAGCTATTAAGATAGGATGAGGAAGCCAGCGATAACTTTTATGCTAAATACTGCATAGAGCCACGGACACATATTGATTCACCTATTAAACGCAATTAAAGTTCCAGATCAAAGGAAAATATTCTTAGCCTGAAAATAGTTTTTTTTTAGAAATGGCGGCTTTCCAATTTTAACAAAGAAATGCCTATTTTCTTCTTAACTGCTCGATCATTTTTGCATTTGAATTCTTTTTGCTGGGTAAAAATTATAAATTTTCAAAGATTGATATTTTTGCTTTAAATATTGTTGTGGAATATCAACAACTAATTACAGCGGCGGAAATCTCAAAGCAGTTTTTAACTTCAGAAAAATCAAAAATGAATTATGACAGATAAACCAAAACTTATAATGAAAAAAGATAAATGAAAATAAATTATGTCTGATATATCAAAGTAACTTAACACGTCAGATAAAGCAATTCATAAACAAAACAATTTATGACGTTAAATATATCGAAACAACTTATGACATTCAATATATCAAAGTAACTTATAACGCCAGATGAAGCAAAACAATTTACATTGTCTTCAAATTCTAAGTGTGGTGTCTCTTCAGATTGTTCTCCATAACTTTCTATTCTTTGTAATGCTAATAACGTTTGTCTTTTTAACATCAATTTCACGCCTGTACCGACAGCTATTCATACAATTTCTTCAGGTAGTTGATCTGCTGATTTCTTCTGTCACTTTTGCCTTCAATAGATGCTGTGACTTTCAAATTTTTCAAGCCCCACTTCGATATTATGTGTGTAAGAGATTTCTGTTCTACGTTTTTGATTATGCGTATAAGTGTTCTTTTTGTCTATATCTCTGAGGTGCTGTATTATGATTATTTACCTTATTCGGACTGTTATCCTCATCTTCATTTTTCTTTGTACTCTCCGGCCTTCTTCGGGTGTTTGGAATTTCAAATTCGAACACTTTATTTCGTCCACCGAGGTAGATTGTTCTAGTTCCACGTGCTATGCGTCTTCCGGATGTCTCAGTTATTTGGCATGTTGAACTAGAACAATTCACCCCGGTGGATGAAATAAAGCGTTCGATTCGAAATTCCAATCACCTGAAAAAGGCCGGAGCGTACAACGGCTGAATCTTTGTGAATATGGCCATGAAGATGAGGATAACCGTCCGAATAATGTAAATAGTGTTCTTTTTGTTTCCATTTTCATTAGGGTTTCTTCGCTATTTATGCGCTCCATCTCAGCATCTTTCTGCAGAACCGTATTTCTTTTGCCTCCATTATTCTTCATATTTAAAGAAATCGCCCAGAATTCACTACCATATAGGAGGTGACAGTATATAGCTGTTTGCCACTATTCATCTTTGTTTCTAATGAACATTTACTGTTTCTTATTACTTTACTTAGCTTCTGTAATGCATTTTCATTATTCCGATGCCCGTTCAGAATTTGCTGTCACATTTCCATCCTATGTTAAAACAATTCCCAGCTCTGTAAACTTCTGTATGTGTTTGATTTTGACATCATAAATTTGGATTTCGCATCTTAGGATGTTTCTGTTACTGACAAATATAGATTCTGTCTGATAGTCTTTTCTTCGCACATTCTCTTATTACTTTGTCTCGGAGGTCATGTAATTTTTCCTTCTCTATCTACCATCAAAACATAGTTTTCTCCGTGTATAATATTGTTAAAATTGCGCCCACCGATAAAAAAAAATCCTGGTAGAATCCCCAGATGCCTTGAGATAGTCTTGCCGTAGAAGTTGAATAAATCCAGTGAGAAAAAACATTTTTCTATTTCTGCGCACCTGTTTGTTGATGTTCTATCCGTATGCAGGCGGTATCCTCCTAGTATATGTTCTGGTATATTCTAACATATTTCCAGAGTTGATTTAATTTTACTAGCTGTTCAAATAGAATTTGTGTGCCCTACCTAATCAAATGTTTTGTGGGAACTATAAAATACCAGTTTACGTCAGTCTGCATCATTATGGATCTCTCCGATATCATTATAATCATAAACATAGTATTTTGTGTTCCAGCATCCCAGATAAAGTTGCCCTATTTTTCTCTAATTCCGGTCATATTCAATTTCGTGCTTGTTCAGAATTCGGATTATTATCTTGGCTATGTGGCGCATTAAGCTAATTGAACTCGCATTGATTTGCACCTAGTTTTATAGGTAGCGCTATGAAGATCGATCTAATAAAGTCTTCCGGTATTTCACCACTGTCGTATATTTCAATTATTATTTCTGTGATCTTGTCGATGTTGAACTCATTGACAGAAAACATTTCTAATACGATCCCATCTCGTCATGCAGCTTTGTCCCTCCCATTCTTGTCCAGTGCCGATCTTACTTCAGACGACGTTTTTTTTTTCTCTGCATTCCAGGTTGCTTTCTCGGAGCGTGAACTAGTTCTCTAACGTTTTCGATCTATTTTTTTACTTTGCTAATAGAAATACTCCCGCCTTTTGATTTTATGGAATGCATCATTTTTTTTCTGTTAATTAATTTGTGCATAATTCTTTCTACTTTCTCTATAGTCTGGCTGCATTTGTTTTTCATTTCTGTGTTTAATGTTTTGTATACTTTATTATTCCTTGAAATTTTTGGTATATCTTTTGACTAATCTCGAAGATTACTTATTCATTCTTTTCTCTTGTCTCTCAAAGTATAACATGAGGTAAAACCAGGCAATTTATTACGTCAGATAAATCAAATTAAATTCTGACCTCAGACATATCAAAGTAACATTTGAGGATAGATTTATCAACGCAATATTTGAGGATAGATTTATCAAAGGAACATTTGAGGATAGATTTATCAGGGCAACATTTGAGGATAGATTCATCAAACCAACTTATGACATAAACAATTAAAATGCAATTACAAATTTTAGGTCAATTTACAACATCAGAAACTACATACCAACTCCCGACAGAAAATTAAAACAAGATTGATTTTTAATTGATCAAACTATCTTAAATTCCCAAAACCAAAGAAAAAAATCACCATTTTAGAAAATATATATAAGATAAATTTTCAGTCTCTCTAACATTTCTAGCTTGGATTTCTTATTAATTCTGCATCATTATTGTGAGCTACGAATATATATTTTTAAAAAATAAACAAAATATATTTTAATATGACATTCCAACAATAAATGCTGTTTGCCTATGAATGAAGATAGAGTACAGAAAAATAAAAATTTAATTAAAATATGCAGAATATGAAGCCGGTCAAAATAAGTGTTGAAGTTTAACTGAACTTTGTCAACTAAATCAATATTACTATGGCATCTATTTAAAAAATAATTCTCAAGCGTCAAGTAAGTAGCATCACATTTAACGGCAATATTACTGCAACCCAGTAAAATACTTGTGCTTTTGCACTTTTGCGACTTCATCTACCAGAAATGTCAGAGATCATTACTAAATGTCGCGTAATCGTACATAAAAACACTTAATCCCAACCTGGCCAAGCCAATCGATTTAACCAAGAAACAACTGAAGCAACATTCACCGGATTTAGAGAAAAGGATATACCATTATTTTGATATATTACTGATAGAAATAAGCAGATATTATTAAAGTAAAAGGCGAAACATTATCGAGTAAAATACACCTTTTGTGATAGCGCACCTCAATTCGAATTATCGTGTTTGATATAGCATTTTCATGTCCATTGTTCCATTAGTGGAATGTGTTTTAAGACATTTTTTAATATCAGACGATGATTCATTTGGATTATTTTTTATCGATAGTACAGGATGCGATGGATGAATTGTCGTCTAAATTATGCAAAAATGAAAATAACACAGAAATTTCATTTTAACAGTTATATTTACTAAAATTAAACAAAATATCTTGAAATATTAAAGAGAAAATGTATTTAATAAAATCGCCATTGGCTTCAACCACGGCCTGCAGACGACTTCGGTATTTCCTGCAATTCTTCTGGACTGTCTTCTTGTTTAAGTTGGTGAATGGTGGCATAATCTTTGCCTTCAGTTCATCTTTAGTATTACAAGGAGTTTTGTTGGTCTTCCGCTCAACTGTGCCCAACACATAATAATCAAAGGGTTGCAGTCCGGGGTGTTAGGTGGCCAGATGTAATAGGTGATGTGGTTGCAGAAATTGTCTGACAGCCATGACTGGATTCTTCTGCTTGTGTGACATGGTGCAGACTCCTGTTGCCAGAATTTCTTGATCCAGGGAAGCGCTACCTCTTCAGGTCACTTCATGTAGACTTCCGTGCTGAGTCTGAGGCTATGTAGCAAGATGAATGGCGGCATAACGTTGCCATCACTAGTGATCACTCGATACACCTTCGTAATCACCATTAGATTCATCCACCTCATTCCCAATTGTCTGCGATATACCCAGACTGACACTCAAACACTGAAATATTCGTATTGTAGCTTGAGGTGTGAATATCAAGCAGTAGAGCATGCCTTTCTCGAATTTCTGGCGGAGTGTATTGCGTCATAGTGCTCTTTTTTTAGCAGACGATGACCAACTGACCCTACTATAGTGCACAGTTACAAAATCAAAAAGAAACAACGCACATCCCCTAAATGTTTAAAGATATAATGGCGAAAATTCACCCATCGTCCTCTGTATACAAGGAATAAACTAAAATACTTTATGTTAAAATACGATAAATGACTTATGAATTTGTGCAGATATTTTTTGTCCGGAAATAAAGATAATAATGGCTGTCCACTCGAAGAGAGCGCATTATCTAGCGTGATCAACAGTCTAAACAAGGACAGAACGTTCAAACCTCGGCCGCGATGACTTCTTACTTCGTGCTAGTGCAACCATGAACGGATCCAAAATAGTTCCAACTACACAATTTCACTCACAAGGCCTGGGTTAACACGTGCTATGTTTTCCACACACTCTCCAAATGTGCCGCGTTTAGAATGATAATATAAAAAAGTTACCTTCATGACAAAGCGACCATGGTGATATTGCAATAGAAGACATTTGTCATTATATGAATCCCAGAAGCTCAGGTACATTATATATTGTAAATAATCAGTTTATCATAGTGATATGATCAAAACAGTTTAGAGAGGCATTTAAAGATGCCGACGAACCCGCTGGGGAGTCACCATTTTGATGAACCAGACTTGACTTTAAACTATTTTTATTTTAACAAAGGAGACACGCATTGCCAATTCTATTTACAGTCCCAGAAATATAAAAGAATAAGAGCTAAGTTAGGTGGTCTAAGTTCACTTACGCTTACGGCGAACATAATATCAAAAACATCCTATGTCAGAGCCAACAAAGGACGTAAAAATCCAATCAGCATCACTTGTAAAGATTATGAATTTGATTAAAATTATATAGCCATAGGCTGCCTGTTGCTGCACGATAGTTACCAACTTTGTTTTGCAAGTCACTTGATCAATGGAGTGTTTATAATTAATTTTGAGGCGAACCGCTAAAGTTTTTGAATCTAAGGTAAATAACTCACTTACTTCTTAATAAAGATAATTGCGCCAAGTCGCCGACTAGCTCGAAACTTCTATTGGGATTCAAGTTCACACAAGACCTCGTGTATACAGCCCATCGTTAAAGATGCTGAAAAATTGGCACCTGACATCTACTTCCATGCTCATCTTTACAAAAGCCAGTTCAGACAAGTAATAAGTTAATGCTACTGCTTATTTCTCACTTTCCAGTCTCAATTGGGTTGAAATGCGATTTTGTGGCTTTCTGGTGGATAAATTGTTTTCAACGATATAACCCCTTTCCCTGCGACGAAAACTTTCTAGACTCTCGGTACTCAATCGCTATGTTCGGGCGAACTGCAGTCCATTTTTAGTTGCTATTACTGTTGCACGTTCCAAGTTTTATTTTGTACCTTTCTATGTGATTCCATCGAGGTTCGAAAGAGAAGGATCCTTGCTGGTGACGTAGTAAATTATGACAATCAACATATTTCTTTCCCTTATTATGTACGAATTGCGATGCATTTACGGGAAGGATATTTGAGTGTTTTCCCGTTGCCTTCTCCACGGTTTGTAATTCAAAGTTATCTCCCCTTTGGACCCGTTTTCAGGCGAGGCTAGTGCGCACACTCTAACCTGATATTTAATGGCTATCTAAACTGCTATTTAATTGGATGGAAAAGTAAGGGATTAAATTTCCAATATTCCTAATATGAATAGGATGCATCATGTCGAAATTAGGATAAATATTTACAGATTTTAACTATGCATGACACAAGGTCATCAGTGAGGTCAAAATGGCTAACGTAAGTGGGTGAGTTTGAATGGCTTACTAAATATTGACCAATGTCGAGACGTCCGTCTATTGAAAGATCGAGAGATATTCAATGGATGCTAATGCATTATACGGAATGCATACGATCGTTTTGAACTTGTTGGTCATCGAATGGAGAAAGTAGTAAACCTGTGGTTATTTTTATTTGGAAAAACGAAGGGAATACGGACAAGTCAACGGAGCAGCCATCTTACATAAAGTTGGCTGCATTAAAATACTTGTCACTCAAAGCAGGAAAAGAAAGCATACTTTTAAGAAGTCACCAAATAAATCAATCGAGAAAAAAGTTTTGCATCCATGTTCGTTTTCGTTTGAGTACTTTTTAGTTGTTAAATCAGTCTGGCTTGAGTAGTTTCCGTCTTGTAATGCAACATCTGGACTGGTGCATTTCGTTGCCACGCTTGTTAACATGAAGAGGTTGTCAGGCTGTCACAGTGACACACAGAACGATGTGCACTTACACAAGGACAGATATATACAACCAAAGAGAGATGGAAATGTCTCCGAAGATACGCATATATAGGTTTTGTTAGATCTATCTATCTGTCTATCTATCTATCTATCTATCTATATATCTATCTATCTATCTGTCTATCTATCTATCTATCTATCTATCTATCTATCTATCTATCTATCTATACCATTTTAATGTAATTTATTTATTTTTCTCATTCACATCGTGTCTGTTTCTTTTCATTTATGTATATATGTATCTATAGGGTGCAATGCGTAAATTGTTGCCATTTTATATTTATAATTTCGCGCATGCGCGTTGTTTGTCGTATATTTTTTCGATGACACAGTGGGGCACCGTCTGTGAGATCAAAATCTCTATGGCGCAATTCAATCCACCAGAAATATGGAAACGGCATACTGTACTGTTTGCCATTCGCGCCGGAAGTTCCAGTGCAAACATTTCCGAATGTTTGGGTCTCAATATGAGGACAATGCAAAGGATTCAGAAAGAGGTAAATGAGTCTCATTACATCTGGCCACCTAACTCCTCAGACTGTACCCCCTTAATTATTATGTGTAGGGTGCATTTGAGCGGAAGACCAGCAAAACAAGTCGTAACACCAAAGATGAACTGAAGGTAAAGATTATGACAGCGTTCACCAGATTAAGCAAAGAAATCGTCGTTGAAGCCTGTGGCGATGTTATTGAATAAATTTACTCTTTAGTGTTTCAAGATATTTTTGTGTAATCTTGGTAATTATATCGCTTAAAATGCGAGATGTCAGTGTTACTTTCATTTGTGCGTAACTTAGACGAAAAGTTATCCATTGCAACCCGTATTTCAGTAATTCTCTTTGCTTTTGTCTTTATCACATCTTGTTCGAGTCTATATTTGTCTATCTTACTCTATTCAAATCTTTCTCGCTTTATCTATCTGCTTTTCTTATGAACTTGTTTATTTTTCACATGTCTGTCTATCTATCTCTCTATCTATCTATCTATCTATCTATATATATATATTTATATCAAGTTTAATACCTAGCGTGCTAGCAAGTTATGTCAACTGAGTATTTCTTGTTTATTTTCGACATTATTGATTTCCATTTTTCTTTACATAGTTTTCAACAAAAATGCGTCAACTAGGCATTAAACCAGGTGTAAATGGGTTACTAAATAAAAAAATGTTATATATTCAGGCGAGATTTTAAACTTTCCCTCATTTTGTGTAGTGTCGCTGGCTAGTGGAATTGCTAAGCCTATTTTTTAATCGGAATCACCCCAACCAAGGCAGTAATACCACTTAAACACAAGGGGGTGACAAGGTGTGGAAGAATTAGGAACGGAAACATTAATAAGCAGAAAGAGAAGAGAGCAATCAGGAGGAAAGTAGAGAGCGATTGACATTGCATTTAAATTTTAGAAGATTAAAGTTGGCGGGAACGCAAGGAGCCAGAAGTGAGTTCCAAGAATAAATGGTTAGCATCGAATTTACGGCTAGATCTCGTTATCTCAACTGTAAATTGATGAGATCTCGACACTAGTCTAGTGCAGCGCTTAAATTAAAATAAACTCTAGATACCATAGCGATGACATCATCCCAACAATTACCATGACATTATTTATAGAAAAAGACAATCTCATGGCGGTGGGAAAGTAACCGGTGCAGAGTTACCAGAGCAGGACGAATAATATTGCGGATTTTTCTTTGGATCTTATCAATATGCGGCAGCAATAGTCAAAGCATGGAAGAATGGTAGAATTATAGATTTGTAAGATATATTCTGGATGTCCTACTCATTTACAGCACTTTCCTTTACTGTTTAGACGCTCTTTTCTACTCAGTTTGTTTCCTGTTCCCTATTTTACCGATTTCTCTTTCGTATCTTTGATTGGTTTTCATTTTCTTTGTGTTTTCCTTCGTAACTTTGTAGGCTTTACGCTGGCTTTCCTTTACACACACACACACACACACACACACACACACGCACACACAGAGAGAGAGAGAGAGAGAGAGAGAGACACACACACACATATATATATATATATATATATATATATATATATATATATATATATATATATATATATATATGAGCAAATATGTAGTCTGGTAAATTTTTGTGTGTGTTTAAATGGGTTCTGATGGAGCTGTGATCTGATAGGTGTAACGTAAGGCGTCTACATAAGCATGTGGTTGTGTAACCGATGTAATTATTTATGAGTCCGGTTTCGTTAGGAACGCAGTTCCTCAAGGGGCATTTGAACTCGTAAATAATGTTTGTTCTTTGCAATTTTGACTTATCAGGCGTGTTGTTATTTTTAGGATGAGGTTAGCTGTCTTAAATTTTTTATAATAGATAATTAATTTGATTTTTTTATTTGGGTCGATTGGGGTGGTGTATTTCTTTATAATATGTCTTAGTGAGCATTCATCTTGTTTGTAATTCAAGTGCATTTGTTTTTTGTAATAAATGTGTATGTGATTTTTGACTTTGTTCACTCTGATTATTACTTACTTTAAGGATTGCTGCCTAAATATACAACTACATATATATATATATATATATATATATATATATATATATATATATATATATATATATATGTAAATCCGCGTATATACGAAAAAATATGCGTAAACATGAAAAAACTTTTTCACACAATATATATATTTAATCATAATCTCACTTTCCTTTTTGATACACTAAATGTACTGCCGAATAACTTAAAATATCGATATATATATATATATATATATATATATATATATATATATATATATATATATGTATATATATATATATATATATATATATGGAATGTAACTGATAGTTGGGGAAATAGAGAGAGGCTTACCGATAAAGAGAAACAGAGAGAGAGAGAGAGGGAGAGAGAACGGGACGTAGCCATGTATTTAGAGAATGCCAAAGACAAATATAAAAAACAAACGATTGAAAGGAATAGAAAAATTAATGAAACTGAGAGAGATAACCATAGTTATTGGTTGCAATCGTAGTTACCTGCCATTATATATATATATATATATATATATATATATATATATATATAATATATATATATATATATATATATACATATACACGCACATACATACATACATATATATATATATATATATATATGTATGTATGTGTGTGTGTGTGTGTGTGTGTGAGTGTGTGTGTGTGTGTGTGAAATGAGACAGAAATGGAACGAGAAAAAGCAAGTTTTCCGCTCAAGAAAAGTCGCTGTATCCATGTGATTGCTTTTCTTTTTCTTCTGTCCATTTGTATCAAATTGATTGTCAGTCAGAAGACCATCACCTTTCAAAATTCTTCGCTGTCCATTCATATGAAACAATCTCTTTGTGACATTACTGAAGACGACTCAGACCCGTATGTTGCATTTTCGTTTCTTTTCTCAATCAAAAACACATCGCTAAGTAGACCTGCACAAGGTTATAGTGTGTATAGATTGATATCTGGATTAAATATCAAATGTTAAAATGGTCTTCCAAACCAATTGTATAGAAACGATATTTGAATCAAATCTGAATGACTAAAACAAATCTTAAACCTTAAGACTGTTTGTTTAGTGGCATATCAAGTCCTTATGGGTCATTTATTGCCGAAATTTAATTTCCTTGGTTACCTTTACAATTTCTTTTACAAAAATATATTGCTGTTATATGTTTTTCCTTTATATATATTGCTTGTAATATTTTTTTTCAAAAATATATTGTTGGTAGTAATTTTTTTATTTTGTTCTAGAAAAATGTATTGCTGGTAATGTTTCTATAATGAAAATATATTGCTGGTATTGTTACTATAAAATGTATTTTTATATTTTCGTAGTGTTTTGAACCCAGTTTGGAGATTAAATATTTGTCCATATAGGACACTAACAGGTAATCCCACTCTGGATCAGGGTGGACCTTGGAACAACAGCAACTAAGAGGTGGTTCCACTGCACTCAAAACCTTCTGATCAGAGACTTTGCTGCCGGGTGTAGTTTATCGTCATATCCAGGTAGCCTTAAAACAGTGCAATATTCCTTATATTTAAAAATTTGCCTCCATTCTGAATATGATCGTCTTCCAGCAGCCAACGTCTTGATCCAGGGTAGGACTACCTCTTCAAGGCACCATATGTAGATCTCAGCGTTTCGTTTGAGACCCTGTGGCAAGATGAATGGAGGAATAACTTCGCCATCACTATTGATCACACTTTACACCTTCGTAATCACCATTTGACTCATTCAACTCTTTCCGAATCCTCTGCGTTGCCCTCATATTGACACCCAAACATTCGGAAATGTTTGTATTGGAAATTCCAGGTGCGAATGGCAAACAGTACAGCATGCCGTTTCCATATTTCTGGTAGATTGAATTGCGCCATAGAGATTTTGATCTCACAGACGGTGCCCCACTGTGTCGTCGAAAACATGTAAGACAAACAACGCGCATGCGCGAAATTACAAATATAAAATGGCAACAATTTACGCATTGCACCCTATAGATACATATATACATAAAAGAAAAGAAACAGGCATGATGGGAAATTTTTCTAGTTGTTGCTGATTTTCTTATTAAGAGAAATAATGAAATATAGGAGGAGTATTGTTTAACTCGTGAAACTGGCAATCACCATACTCTGTTGAGCCCTCTGTCCGCATACATTGTCTTTGTCTATAAACGTTTTATTTGGTTTGGTTTGGTTTGGTTTACGGAATATCAACCTCAATTGGTTATTTGATGTCGACAATATCTTTATTGCTCGTAATATTTTGTTTTCTCAAAATCTATTTCTGGTAATAATTTTCCTTCAAAAATGTATTGCTGGTTATAATTTTTTTCAAAAAAGTATTGCTGGTAATATTTTTGCTTCAAAAATGTATAGCTGGTAATATTTTAAAAAAATGTATTGCTTGTAATATTTATTTTTTTAAAAACATTGTAGGTAATATTTTTTTCAAAAATATATTGCGGGTAATAGTTTTTTTCTTCAAAAATTTATTGCTGGTGGTTAACTATTTTCCCATAGCTAGGACCCCTAACAGGTGCTACTGCCCTAGGTCAGGGTGGACCTGGAAACATCAGCAATTAAGATGTGGTTTCACGCTCCTCAAAACCTCCTGATTAGAGACCTTGCTGTTAGACGTAGTTTATCGTCTTACCCACGACGGACCTTTTATTTGGATTTCTTAGATTAAATATTGTGATTAGAAACAACTTTTTCTTATAAGCATTTCACCCCAAGCAAGGCAGGAGTGCTATTAGTTCGCAAGGATGTTTAGAGACTGAAATTAAGGGAAAAGAATGGTTATAGGCGGGTAATGAGGAAAGGATAAAAAGAAGAACGTGTATCAAGGCATCAGAATATGTCGACTGATATTACATTTAGATTTTTGAAGATTATTATCAGGGAAGCAAGAGAAAAGGTGTTCCACTGTTGGGAAATGTGAGAGAAGAAGCTCTTGGCGGTAGAAAAGTTAATTACATTTAACTGTTTCGACAGAAAAACGGTAGGACCGAGATGCCAACTTAGCAGGAGGCTTAAGTTCATGGAATCGGGGCACCAGTGAAAATAGTCTGTCATAGCAGAGGTCATAATATATTTATAGAGATGACAGAGAGAAGCCACATTATGTCGGTGAGAGAGTGACATGTGTCGAAACCCCATGTCAGGACCGATCACTTTGCATGTCCGTCTTTGGATGTTATTGAGAACCTTGAGATGAACATGCATGGACGAATGGTAGATGTGAAGGATATGCAGAAGTAGTTTTTTAGATGTGAAGGATGGACAACTTTCCTTGTGGTAGATGCAGCTATTGATTCAAAGTACATGTTCCACCTCCAGTCAGTGGGAAACGTGAGAGCAAGAAGGCGCAGTGAGATGCTTTCGTGGAGTTTAGCATCAACTCTGCTGATTGGAGGCAGGGAAGTTTCTCGATTGTGAGTAAATGACAGCAGTTTCTTTTTGGATACTTTAAAATTCACAAACAGTTTCCTGCTTCAGTCAATCACAGGTGGTTTTAGAGACTAACGGCCAGACTAACTTTGTCAGCTGTGCCGGATTTACTATTTAAACAGGAGTAAATTGTAGTGTCGTCTGCGTAAATGCATACTTGAGAACTGATAACGTCAGGAAGATCATTGTTGAAGACCGGAAACAGTGTAGGACAGAACCTTGAGGAACACCAGCGTTCGTATCAAAGGAACTGGAAGAGAACCCGTTTAGGACAACGTTTCATGGTTAGACAGAAATGATCGGATGAAATCAAATAATCGTCCTGTAATACCGTTACCCTGAAGCTTACATAGAAGTCCAGAAATCCAAACTCTTATCAAACGCTTTTGATATCTTTAAAGCAACAGCACGAGATTCGCAGTTAATATGAAAGTTTGGTAACGGCGAACCTCGGACTGTAGCTCTAGATATATCGAAGGCGTTTCACAGGGTTTGGCAGGCTGGCCTTTTACGTAAGCTTCAGGCGATGTTGGGAGAATGAATACCGAAAGAATATTCCTACATTTGGAATGTAGTGACTTAGTATAAGATGACTTTTCAAAGACAGATTGATGTTTTCACTAATATTACAATCAGTTGCGGACGTTACTTGTACCGACTTAATTTCGATTGCCATTGAAAAACATTATGTTTTTTGTGTCTTACCTTACAAGAAGTTGTTCGTTCGAAAACGATTAGAGTATATGAAAAAACGTTCTGGTAATTTTCATATTATAAATTAATTGTAAGCAAAGTATTAAGAGACTTCGTTAGATACAAAAAGGATACGTTAAATAACGTGGATCGAACATGTGCCAAACAACAAAGTTTTAGAGAAGATGGAAACAAATAGGACACTTATACTTAACATCAGGAAAAGAGAGTTGACATTTCTAGAGCACATAATGAGGAAAGAGGGCTTAGAAAAATTAACAACTACTGGAAATACTGGAGGCTTGAGAGGCAAGGGAAAACAACGCATAAACTACCGAAAGTGGATAGCGTAACAGAGTTTAGGAGAGATAGCAAAAATACAACATTTACTAAGCTCTACAAAGGGCAGGGTATTGCGTAGAGCCATGATCGCCAACGCCCTCAAGAGAGATAACCATTAGAAGAAGCAGTATAGCTAGAAAATAAAGACGTAAACTTTACAGTGTTTGGTCCGCAACCTTTGGAATCCGTCTGTTGTGAACTTTGGTTTATTTCTTTGCCTATAAGGAACGTTTATCAAGTATAATCTTTCAGATTCATTTATACAACTGTCCTCGTCTTTTTAAGCCGGACACAGCCTATCCTTCTCAAGGTCAGATAACAGATAAAGTTCTTCAACTTGAAAGATTGTAGGGAATTTACAAACGGTAATGAATACCATTACAGGTTAGAGTTAAGTCCTGTTTTGATATAAGGTCACTCATCTTTCGAGAACCTATATATTTTATTCGAAAAAAAATTATTATTAGAATAGTGTTAAATTACAACTATATAAGAATGCCTGATGGACCTAAAACAGATGAATGCAATTGAAATACAGTAGATTGAAAGAAACCACATTATAACTGAGCAGCCAAAATACTGGGAATTAAATTCTATTCGTGTTGATGTTGACTCGATAGCATCACTGCAATTGTCCTAATTAAATTTTCACCGGAATTAGTTCATGTTCTCTCAAGGCTCTTCGATATATGACTTGTTGATTCTTGCTTTCAAGCTTTCTCTGTATTTCATGATATTAAGAACACGGCTAAACCGCCTTATCCTTCGAAATATCACGCTATTAGATATCTATCGCTTTTTGGCAAAGTTTTAGATATTCTAATGAGTTGAGTTGATTAAGTACTGTGCCTCGCAGGGTCTTTGAAACAAACAATATGACTTGCGTTTCTCTGGGTCAAATGCGAGTGTGTTAATGGCTATTGTTGAAAGAGTCTATCAAGCTTCAGATAAGATAGTGAAACTCGGACTATAGCCGTAAAGCGTTTGAAGGCGTTTCACAGAGTTTGGGATATTGGTTTTTATCATTAGTTGGAGAGATAGAATTTTACATTTGATTCAATCGCGAGATGAAAGTTGTGTTGATCGGCCATTTTTCATATAATTCGAGTATCGATCAGTTATCGATGCTGATGCTAATACTATTTGCCCCTTTCTTAAGGAGAAGTTAGATAGGTTCGATAAAATCGAACTAGAAGCTGATCTAGAAAAGTATCTATTCTTAACTGGGGCAAGAAATAGTTTGGAAATTTTAACGCCTCCAAAACGAAATTCCATTAATCGTAAGAGAACCAATTTGTGATTCGCATTAGCATGGCTGATGAGACTAAACCCATTGCTCCTCGATAGCCGAAGGTTTTCCACTGATATCAGGTGGAATGATAATATTGAGTCAATTGATGCGTTTTTTGCTAGGAACGTTTGTTCAGTCTGTCGTGCTAGACAATTCTTCTCGCCAGCGTCTAACTTGCGCATTAATACATCTAGCCTTTGTCCGCGTATTGGATATTACTGCCACATCTGGTCCGCGGTTTGTGATATGTATCTAAAGATTATCGACGAAATCCAGTATCTCTCATGTCATCCATACTGACCCGGTATTTCATCATCAGTCCTTTTCAACAACTGGTATTTCTTAGTGGTTACCCCTCTGTGTAGAGACCCGTCTCAATATAGTTGATCTAACAGCAACCGGTGTTTCAATTTTGACATGTCCGTCAGCACGAGGTTTTTTTTTATTAGTTTTGCTACATGGATCAGGCGACATTTCAAAACCCGTCAGTTTATTTGCATATCCATCAAAATGTTTTCTGAAACATTCCCGGCCAAATCAAGAAATAATTCCAAAATATTATTTTAAATTAAGGACAAAACAGAAACATGTATTTAGAATTAGAAAGAGATACCAGAAATATCACGGATATATAATGAGAAAAGAATCCATACAGAACATAGCACTCACAGGAAATGCTTAAGGCAAAGGAAGCAGGTTAAAACGACAAGTTAACTGCATAACGATCTTTCGTCAATAGACGGAAGAACAAAGATAAAGATTTTGTTAAAGAGTTAAAAATTACATAGAGCATCAAATGACAGGATGATGTGGAGAGACACGATTACCAACGTCCTGAAGATTATATAAAAAAAGATTATTTTACAGTGATTCGATATGATGCCACCAGGAGAATAGGAGTGTGTTGATCCAGTATTTCAAACTTGTTTACATAACAATCGAATCCGTAATTATTAATGTATAATAGACAACGGTGTCTAATACGCACTAGTAAATCTGGGCAAGGAAATTTGGTTTAATTTGGTTTGTTTTGCTTTACGGTTTGTCAACTTCAATGGGTTATTTAATGCCGACAATATTTTTATTGCTGGTAGTATTTTTCCTTAAAAAAAAAATTCTGGTAATATTTTTTTAATTAAAAATCTATTTCTGTTAATATTTTTCTTTCAAAAGTTTATCGCTGGTGATATTTTTTTCAAAATTGTGTTGCTCGTAATATTTTTTCCTTCAAAAACTCTACTTCTGGTAATATTTTTTCTTCAAAATGTATTACTGATAATATTTTTTTCAAACAATGTATAGCTGGTAATTTTTTTCCCAAAAATGTATAGCTGTTAATATTTTTTTCAAAAATGGTAATAATATTTTGCTTCAAAAATTTGTTGCTGGTAATAATTTTTTGTACAGTATTTCTGGTATTTTTACACTTTCATAGTCTTTTGACCCCAGTTTGGGGTTAATTATTTGGCCATACCTGTGACCCTAACAGATGCTACCACCCCGGGTCAGGGTGGACCTGGGTTTACCATGAATTAAGATGTAGTTCCACGCTCTTCAAAACCTGATCAGAGGCCATGCTGTCGAAAATAGTTTATCGTCTTACCCAGGTCGTCGATCTAGTTTATTGTCATACCAAGGACGGACGAAATTTGGAAAAAATCACATATATTTATAATTAGTATTAAATTAATCTGACCAGGAATTACAATTTCATTCAAAAATTTTATCTGGTGCGTAGAGACTAAAAATAAAAAATTATCAGGTCATAATTTCTGTCCGAATTTTGAATAAAGAAAACAAGTGACCAAATGTTACATTTAATTACAGATTCAATCAACAATGTATTTTCCCTGATTATCTATGACTTCCTTCCATCTATTAACAAGCTTACTAATTCCATTACTGTAGAATTCTTTTGGCTTTGATTCGAAGAACTCACAAATGTCAGTTTTAACCTCTTCCTATGTTACAAAAGCTGTTTCTTCCAAATGATTCTGTAAGCTACGAAACAAATGGTAGTCTGAAGGAGCAAAGTCGGGAGAATAAGGTGGATGAGGAATTTTCTCCCAACCAAGTTCTTCGATCTTTTGTGGCGTGATTCTTGCTGTGTGTGGTCGCGCATTGTCCCGATGAAACATCACCCGTTTTCGATTCACTAGAGCAGGTCTTTTTTCCTCAAAGCTTGGTTCAAACGCTCTAATTGCTGACAATATATTTGAGCATTAATTGTTGCATTAGGTGGTAAGAATTCAAAGTGGATTATTCCTTGGCAATCCCACCAGATTGAAAGAAGAACCTTTTGCCCATGAAGTTCCCTTCTCGGCTGTGGCTGGGGTCCTTCCCCTTTACCAAGCCACTGTCTACGACGCTTAATATTTCGATAAAAGATCCATTTTTCGTCGCCAGTCACAAGTCTATCCAAAAAAGGTAAAACAAGTTGGCGAGAATGGGGAGAAGAGCTATAGCAACTCTGGATTTGAGGTTGTTTTCAGACAATTCATGAGGCACCCATTTTCCAAGTTTAGGAACTTTTCCAAGTTGTTGAAGATGACGATTAACAGTTGTATGGTTTGAACTGAGAACCACTGCCAATTCCTCAACTTATAAAGCAGGATTTTCTTCAAGGGCTGCTTCAAGAAGCTTTTCATCAAACTCAACTGGACGTCTGGTTCGATCTTCATCTTCAAGGGTGAAATCACCTCTGAATTTTGCAAACCATCTTCTACAGGTTCATTCATTCACACATTCCTCTGAATAAACTGAGTGAATGTTTCTAGCCGCTTCGGCTGCTGAGTTTCCTTTCTTGAACTCATAAAGCATTATATGCCTCAAATGATTCTTGGGTACTTCCATGTTAGCAGGGTTTTAATCAAACAAAATTTAATTTTATTGTTCTCTGAAATAAAATTTGATCAGTTTAAATGCATCTGAACATAAAAATAATGTTCAGCTCCATTAGACATTATAAAGTACTCTTTAAATTTCGTTCATTTTAACAAAAAGTTAAAATTCAGACAGAACCTATGGGATGACCTAATATATATAGTCATTGACAGGCAGCCTGTTTCGCTGTATCACAGTTCCTCAGTGTGACTAGACGTTCGATTTCTTCAATCTAGGATAGAAACTCAACTGAGTTGACATCAGTCAGATTTCTTACCCCTAGGCCATCGTCTCACGGCCGAAAAGAAGGCAATTTTAACGTCTTTTTTTCTATACGAAATACTCCAGTGGCTCGGCTAACTCTATTCATACATGAAGGGTAATGCTAAATAGCAGTAGGAACAGCTTTTTTATTTAAAAAAAACAACCTTTCTATCTCTCTCTCTCGGATATATATATATATATATATATATATATATATATATATATATATATATATATATATATGTGTGTGCGTGTTGTTGATGCAATATATGTAAAATATAAATGAAAATACATCTGAGAAAGAATAATATGAATAAAGACAAAGGGAAAACTTATCTAAGCCGATGTGTTACGTTCTCTCATGAAATTTACAAAATGTAAGTAAATGATATATTTTTTAGCTAAAATGTGTAAATGATATTTTTATCTTTAATTTCTATTTACATGAAGAAACTAATATTTATATTATTTTGATTTCAGGTTAATTTATGTATTATATATTTTAAATGAAAGAACATTATAAACGTAACCGTATTCCTTTAGTTTTTATAACATTTTTATGGTGGTGTATGTTAGCTTGGAAAGAGGTAATTCTTTCAGGAAAAAAATCCAGGGCGCATATTAATATTTTAGCAAGATTCGATAGCAGCACTTTCGAGCATCCGTCTATGCAAATTACTTTCTCTTTCTATATGTGTGGCGTTCTAAAGTTCAAAGCTGTGTTTGAATTTATTTCTACGCATGACTAATGCATTTGATAAATTGTTGTGGATAAGATCCCTTTTGTGTGCATAGATATGTTATTTAAATTCCTCCAAGTTTCTCCAATGTTTTGTGAGGAGCCGTTGTAACAGTTTATTTTATATATATACCTGATTCAGAATATTACTGTTATGCCTATTTTTGATTATGATCATATGCATAGCAGTTTTGGACACGGTTGTAATTATTTTTATAGTGTTAAAATTAGATATATTGTTTTGGATAGTAGATGTTAAAAAGTTAGTAGATAATATTATATGTCTGCTTTTATCTAGTTTATTGGCCTTGTTATTGTTGTTGATAATGTCTTATTTTTATCGGATGTATATTTTGTACGCCCTTCTCTTGGCATCGTTCATGAGAAAATAAGAATATTGGTGATTTTTCAAAGTGTTTTCCATGTATATTTCTTCTTCAGGTAAGTATTGTGGGTTGCAGATTCTTAGTGCTCATAAATAGAATCCTATAACTATTCCAGGTTTTATCTGATTACACAGCGGGGAATAAAAATGTAAAGTCATTATTAGTTCTATGTAACATGGTATCCAAGAGATGTAAAGAGTTGTTAGAATAAGAATCAAAGATAAAATCTATTGCAGGTTCGATCAATTAAGGTTGTTGACAATTTGGGTAAAACTACATTTTGTGGATATTTTAACAGAGAATCATCTCTGTATGTAAAATAAGAATATTGTGGTAAAATATATTTGAAAAGATCGCTTTCAAGAAATTTACAAAATAGACAAGTCAAAACGCCACTAAAAAGAGTCACGACGGGTAAACCAAATTTTTGTCCATAAAAATTATTATCGGAGGTGTAAAAAACATTACATTTTACGATCTTATGTGTAAGAAGATGTAATTTTATTTTTGATTTTGTTAAGTGTGGTTTTAGTAAATATAGGTATTTCTTTACGGGAACATTTGCATAAAAAGATTATATATATATATATATATATATATATATATATATATATATATATATATATATATATATTAAATAAAAACAGATTACTTTAAGGTTCCATATAATAAATTATTTTACCACAGACCTTTTAAAGGACAGTGGATCATCAGATTTATTTCCAAATGTTGAAATGAAAAAATGAAAATAAATTTACACATTTACGACGGGCAATAATAAGGAAATTAACGAAGTGGGAGCAGTGTTGGGGGTAGAGAGACAGCATTGAGTTAGATGTAACATTTCTATTGTTTCAAATTTAAATTTTCGTTGAAATCTAGACAGTGACACTTTAAATCTGTTAACGGAAGTTATATCTTGATATGGGAGGGGGATATACCAAAAAGCCCGTCGTAAATGTGTAAATTTATTTTCATTTTTTCATTTTAACATTTGGAAATAAATCTGATGATCCACTATCCTTTAAAAGGGCTGTGGTGAAATAATTTATTATATGGAACCTTAAAGTAATCTGTTTTTATTTAAATTATTAGCTCTGATTTACATTGAGCTCTCTGGATTTTATCCTCATTGGGTCTACCCATACAGATTACCTAGTTTTTCGTAAACTATATATATATATATATATATATATATATATATATATATATATATATATATATATATT
>OZ038495.1:46743513-46746013 GCA_964036315.1 Acanthosepion esculentum | reverse complement strand
CAGTTCTGTTGTGGAGATTAATCTTTGTCACTGCTTTTGCATTGTAAATTTTCGCATGTGACACATATCACATCTCCAGTTTTGATATATTTAAATAACCATTAGTTAGGATGCTACATTCGTTATAATATTTGATTCCTCAGTATGGAAATTACTTATGACAGCTTAGTAATTATAATGAATGGTATTTCAGTAAGACGACTTGTCTGTCTCATTAATCTTATCAATGGGTACGTCATCGAGACGTAACTGTATATCTACCTCGCATCTTGGAGATAATCTAGAAATTACGTGAAATAATAAAGTGTCCTATATCCAGAAGCGTAAAAAGTTTTCGAGATGTTAGAACGTTAGCCATCCGACCATGAAACTCGATTTCGAAATTCAACATGATCAGTTTTTTTTTAAGATGGTCGCTTCTTGGTAATATTAGATTGGGGAGTATGTAGCACTACCGTGCGGGACTGGTGAGAGTGACTGAAAGTCATGCCACATGTTCATCCAAAACGTGTAAGCCAAATTTCTATAAACTAAACTGTTCGTAAATGGTCGGTGGTTATGTTAATGGCCCAATAAAATCTCTTTAATCCTGGTTGGTAATCTATCTATTGATTTTTATTCAAGTATTTCACCCACGCAAAGCGAGAGTGCGTCTAGTACGCAAGTGGTTACAGAGAGTCTGAATAAGACTAAAGAGGCGTGATAGAGAAAAGCATGAAGAGAAGGACGGGGAATAGATCAAGTCATCTGGAGATATCAATGGACATTGCATTTGAATATTTGATGTTAATAAAAAAAATATTTGATGTTGATAAAAAAATAATAACGTACACCTAGCAATCCGAGTCACTCATGCGGATATGTCGGCCCGAATAAACGCACACTAAATGAAAGTATTAAGTCATGTGACTTGCAAAATCTACCGTAGTCGAATAGAATATTCAAATCGTATGCTACGTACATTTTTATAAAATATTTTAATGTTAATAATGAATATATCGTGAGTCTACATTTCATTTTATTTTCCGTTAGAAATTGCTTCATGTCACCCAACAGAAACAATAAGAGTCCTTCGCTAAGGCTTTGGTAGTCGGACATTGACAGTAGCAATAAAAGTTTGATTTATTTAAAGTTCTAAAATGTTTAAGGTTAGAAACATAATCAGATACGACTAATAGGTTTTAGCATACCTTTTCTCAAGAGCAAACGTGAGCAAACACCGTTGCCTTCATTAGTAAATAGATAATTAGGTATTTTCCAGAAAGTAATTAATCATTTGATCACATTGGTGACAAATGCACAGTCACACACATTCACGCGCATGCGTAAACCAACACTGCACCATTCTTCATCGTACAAAATTGTCTTCTCTCGTTATTTGTCCATTCCTTCATCAATCAATTAAACCTAAATTTGAATTTCGCCGATCGATTGGCGTCGGTTCAAGATACCTGCGTTTCGTCGTCTCCAGCACCCTTCAAATGTAGAAGAGTGACCGACGTTGTACCATTCCACGTGAATGACTGTCTGTAACGAATGATTTGATTATCGACCTGTTCGATCAGTTTTTCCCCTGGAGGGTCTATCAATGTTACGAAAGACATTCCTCTGAAACCGGGACAACATTAGGATCCACTCAAAATAACTGCAAATTAATGACGTCTGGTTGGAAGTGAGCTGAAATGTAAACCGACGCAGATATTTCTGTCGTTGAGTTGGCTTTTTTAGTTTTTTTTTGTTTTGCGCACTTAACCCTACTGTGTTCACTATTCTCATTACGTGCTTACCACGTTGTAAATAGATATGAACATTTATGACCGGTCGGAAAGCTCCCAAAATGATGCAGAAAAAATTACAAAGAATAAAGGAAATAGTTTCCTATATTTCTACTTTTTGAATTATTACCTTTTGCTTCTGTATTATCATTGCTGTTATATTTTTTAGTTTTCTTTTAATGTAAAAAAATGTTTTGCAAATCTCTCCACTCTTGAAATGATTACTCTTATCGCAAGCCAACATACATAACTATAAACATTTTTTTTAAATGTTAATAACAGTTTAACATTTTGAAGAGATTTTATGCAGCAAAAGTTTAATTTCGTTATTATTATAATTCGATATATCATAAAAAAATCTTTAGAAAGAAAAACTTTCTCAGTTCCGAAGTGGGCTAGTATATTAGGCACGTTTAGGCGATTTTTCGAAATGAAAAGTTCAATACCGAGCGGCGAAAGTCTGTTTCATTCTTGAAAGCAACCTGAAGACCACTTTTATATATTTTTATATCTGCATTTGCGACAGATAAGTTGCCTAACTTATGCAAAAATGAGAATAACACTGACATCGCATTTTAACAGATATATTTACCAAAATTGCACAAAAATAGCTTGAAATACGAAAAAGTAAATTTGAAGAACAAACTCCCCATTGCTTTCAACCAGGCTTATAGCGGGCAGCCGACAAAATCAAAAACAAAGCGCATGCGCAAAAATTAAAAATA
>OZ038495.1:46693513-46741013 GCA_964036315.1 Acanthosepion esculentum | reverse complement strand
CGCCGACGGCGTAGTGGTAGAATTTCCGACTGACGCCAATTCAGTCGGGTTTCGATCCTAGCTAAGAGGAAGAGCTGTGATACAGCGAAACAGTCTGTCTGTGAATGACAACAATATATATATATATATATGTAATTCATTGAGTCTAGATATGATTGTAGTATGGTTATATATATATATATATATATATATATATATATATATATATATATATATATATATATATATATATAAGCTTACAAAAATCATAGCAATATCTGTAACCATAGTCAACAAGAAAAGTTAGCTATAAGATAATTTCAAAAAATCTTTTAAACCAGAGATTGGAAATTATATCCCATTGTATACATACTAAAAATGTCCTTTTGAGTTCATTTGAAGTTGGATGAAAAGAACATATTTCATTTACCCACCTCCGCATCGATACATTTCCAATACACATGATTTCCCCTCCGACTCCTACCCTTCTTTTCCTCCTCATCTTCTAACACACCTTACGTTTTGGGCTTATTGTTTTATTTTTTTAAATATGGCGTTCATAATCTTTTATTTATTTTTAAAACATAAAGCGTTAGGAAATCATTTGATCCAAATCAAGTGATGGTGTTGAATGTCTCTATTCAACATTATCACTGTATAAGACACCAGAAGTATTGAAACAAAAAAAAATATTTTGTAGTGATTTTATAACATATTTATGTTACAATATTCGAATAAATAATATTTCTCTACTCTTTATTTAGCATTAATTTAACAATAGTATTTGTTGGTTATTGGATTTTTTTCCGTATAAACCAATCCTTTTCTTACATATATATATATATATATATATATATATATATATATATATATATATATATATATATATATATATATATGAACATCTAATATCTATTTAAGGATGATGCAGGAATTTATAATCTTATATAGTATATAGTCGGAAGAATATCCCGACAAACATCACCACACGATGTAATTTACATGGTTTCTAGACTGTAGAGTCAGCTCTCCCAATGATATGTCGCTTTCAGGGATTTGTTAATGTTAAAACATAAAATATTTAATGCGTATTGTAAAGATTAGGTGATAGATTACGTTTAATAATTAATGGTTGGTAACTCGTTTTCTGGCGCAACTGTTTGTTAGAGCTGCTGCAGGCGAATACTCGGACACATTCGTGTTCGTTCATCAACCACAGAGTTCACCTGTGGTTTATGCTGCAACTATGAAGCCTAAGTTACAATTTTGAACAGAGAGAGAGAGAGAGAGAGAGAGAGAGAGAGAGAGAGAGTATAATTTAGCATAACAAATAGATTGAAAACGCTAGTACGCTCAAATTCTGGGTCCCGATGATTTGTGAATTCGTGTTAGAACAAGTTTCAACGGATACTGAGTAGATGCGTAAGTTTCACTCCCAAGGCTTTGTTCATCCCGTGGCTTGACCTTCAGACACTTACCAGCGGTGCTCTGCGGTAGGAACGCATCCTCACGCAGACATTAACAAGATGATCGATAGGGGCAGTTAAAATATTTCATGAAAAAGACAATGAATACATTTCTATGCTTTCAGATTAAATAAATGTTTTGATTAATACATTTAAACAAAAGAAAACTTGTATAATTTATATAAAAACAAAACAAGTTTTAATGTAAACTTTATCTGATACGCGATGATATATATTACTGAATCGTAGAAAAGAGATAATATGACAAAATAAAGTTAAGCGCAAGGGGAAAAGGCATTTAAAAATTGAGATCAGGAAAGATATAAAAGTTTTTATAATATATATATATATATATATATATATATATATATACACGCACACATATATATACATGTATGTATATATATATTTATATTATATATATAAAAATGTATGTATGTATCAGTCTACAAGGAGAGAAAGCATATAACTTTCTCTTAATGCTACAAAGGAACACAGATAGTATCAATGACAAACAGCTATGTTTGAGATATTTAAGTGAAAGAAAGAAATAGATGACATTTCTTTTTACTATAAACAGGGTCACGTATTTTTTAAAATTAAAGCAGCGTTATAAAAAACAAAGGCTGCAATCTTAAAAGCTAGATAATCTCGAATCAGATAAGAAAGAACTCAGTCGTTTATACTCCCGAGACCAAAAAAACCCCAAAAACAAAAGAGCTACTTGCAGAAGTTTTGAGATTTTGTCTCCGAAAAAAGATGTTCTGATGTTTACTTTTACTACTGATTCAATTTTTAGTTTATGTTTTATGTTACGCGTTATATTAATGAAACATAACCCAATTTACATCATAAATACCCGTGTTTTTTTTACTTATCTGCAGCAATTTCTGGATATTGTCACCGAAACGAACTTGTCACCGAAACGAACTTGTCACCGAAACGAACATTCACCGAAACGAACTTGTCACCGAAATGAACTTGTCACCGAAACGAACTTGTCACCGAAGCGAACATTCACCGAAACGAACTTGTGACCGAAACGAACTTGTCATCGAAACGAACATTCACCGAAACAAACTTGTCACCGAAACGAACTTGTCACCGTAACGAACATTCACCGAAACAAACTTGTCACCGAAACGAACTTGTCACCGAAACGAACATTCACCGAAACAAACTTGTCACCGAAACGAACTTGTCACCGAAACGAACTTGTCACCGAAACGAACTTGTCACCGAAACGAACATTCACCGTTTGTATTTATCAACTTTATTATTCAAATAATCAAATATAATTCCATTTTATTCAATTATGCAGAGGGAGGCAAAAGTCACCCATCATAGGGATAATTTATTAAAACTATAAGTACACAAATACAGCCTTGTGCAAATTAATTGAAACAACCGCTCTACTTGTTTTTTCTTTTTTTTAAGCTTATCACCCCAAGCAAGGCTGGAAGCCACTAGCACGCAAGGGGTTACAGAAGGTTTGGAGGAAGAGCAGATAGGAGTGGTAAAGGAGAAAATGTGGAGAAAGATAGTGGATCGATCAAGGCAAGGGGGTTACAGAAGATTTGGAGCGAGAGCAGCTAGGAATGAAAGGGGAAAGGATGTGGAGAAGGGAAATGGATAGATCAAGGCAACTGGAGATGTCGATTGACGTTACACTTACATAGTTGGAGATTGTATTTGTCAGGGAAACAGGAATAAGGAAGGGGGTTCCACGGGCGAGATGTGCGAGACATGAAGCTATTGGAGTAGAAGAGACGTCTACATCTAACAGTTTTCTTTCTTTCATCATACAGTCAGTTTTAGACCCACAGGAGTAACTTGGTGTAATCGATTTTTATTTTTTTTATCAGATTTGATTATTTGCAGTAGTGGGCAGTAATATGAATCTGTTATCGGCGTGTGTGATGAAATTTGTTTGGCTATGAAACATATTGCCTCATCTGTGATTGCATCAGATTTTTACCACGCCCAGACACTATTGTCCCGACTCTAGATTAGTTGTTCTATGAACATTGTCTGCAATGGACGTTACTCCAAGGAAGCGTATGAAATTTTGTAACGCTGCACGAACACACTAGCAAGTCTTACCAGTGAGTAAATCAAAGTATTGGACAGGTCCAGGAACTCTCCTGATTTAAAGCCAATCGCTAATCTGTGGTCAGTCTGCAAGAAAAGAATTTGTGTAATGGACATACGAAATATTAACATGTGCAGTAACTCATGGTTTATTGGAAAAAAACGAAAAAAAATAATAACGGATTTATTCGTTTCATTTCAATTAATTTTTACAAGGGTGTAAATTTTATTTATTAGTTATGAAATAATTAAATGTGCTGTTCAAAATGTCCTCCTCAATTTTCAAAACATATTTCATTTCTGCGCTTGCATGATTGATTAACACGTCGGAGGATTTCCTTTGTTATTTTACTGCATTCATATTTAATTCTTTCTTTAACTTGCTCAATATATCTTGGGCGCATCTGATAAATGACTTATTTCTAATGACCGGACAGTAAAAATATCCAAGGATGTGTGGTCTGGTGACCTCCGTGAACACTCAACAGGATATCTTCGAGCTATAAATTAACCTCTGTAGTGCACAAATTTTGCCTCATTCCTTATATTCATCATTATTTGCAATTTCTGATCAAGTTTTCCCCTCGGTAAACTTTGAGAAAAATATTTGTATTATTATATGTATTATCTTTTGATGTGATAAAGCTTCGAGCGAACAAATGAATCTGGGTTTTTCTTAAAGAACTTCCACAGTCAAAGTATTTTGCAGCAATCGAGAAAGGTAATAATAATTCAGGTAAATATGGCAGGTGGGGGGAGAGCAGATCAGCCGAGATGCACTGTTTCCTGTATCTGTCTTTGGCTCATGTCACTGGAGAGTGTGAGTTCAATACCCGGTTAAGGCAGTGGAGAACTTGGAGAGGGGAATTAACAGGAGATAACTGATAACTGACATCCATTAAAAAAAACATGGCACGTGGAACTAGAACAGTCTACCCGCGAAATAAAGGGTTCAGTTCGACACTCCAACCACCTGAAGAAGGCCGGAGCGTACAACGGCCGAAATGTTGTAATAAACGTGGCGACAAAGATGAGGACAATAGTCCGAATAATGTAAATAGTGCACTTTTTTCTGCGTTAATGTTTGTTTTATATAGCCCTACGTTGTAATGGAGATGGACAATATTTTTCGTTCTGAATAACGACTCCAAAGATGAGGATAAGTGTCCGAATGTAAATAGCGTAATCAACATTTTATCTGTTGATGAGTGTAGGCCGCTTTTAGACTAAACATTAATGCACATGTTGCAACCGCTAGATGTATAAATGCGTACTTATTCTGTCACTGCATTTTAAGAATACTCAAGAAATTGAGATCACCATATTTACAACATTACTTTTCTTCGAACATGAGTCGGTTATGGAGATCTATCCATATCAATCCACTGCCTTTGGCTTCGAATATCGTCATGTGTAATCAGTTTCCCTTCACTTGATATGGTAGAGAAGGATTAGTAAGGATAATACATTCACCATTATAAATGGTACCTCAAAAGGAAAATTAAGTAAATTAATCAAACCATATATCATTGTGTATTTATCAGAATATTTCCTGTTCTATCTGTAGTTGGAAGGGAGATAAATCAACATATGTTAGTAATTTTATGTGTGATTACTTCACTTAATCGTTTTAATAATATATACAAATATTTATCGGCACTTAGACAAAATTACTTCCTGTGAAAAATGAACCGTTGAATTAATTAGTTCCTTTATTCCTACGTTACTTAGATTGCGGTTTGATTTGCTCAACGGACTGTGTCCCTCCTTGCTTTGGGTTCCTAACACACTGCAAGAGTTGAAGATGTTTTATGACGATCCCAACGAACAGAGCACAAGGATCAGTGGATAGGTCAACTACGTTGTTATGTACAACATGATGTAAAAATTTAAATATCTAAAATTACTTAGCGCAATAGGTAACAATGTCTTGAATTTTGTTTTAAGAGAACGATTTCTGTCCCCAAGTAAAGCTTCAGCACGATACTCTTATGAGAAACTTGCTAAAGTCTATGGAAAAATTAGTTGATACCTGCAATGAACCGTTGTTAAGTCAATTATGCTTGTAAACTATTAGTAAGCGAAATAGGTTCGATCCTCATTGAAGAATAAGTTGTCTCATTGATAAAATAACTTAGAGAGATTTGCGAGAGAAAAAGGCTTGCAAAATTACCAATTAAACCATTTTATCGGATTGTAAATTTAACCTTTCACGTGCCTCTCGCATTTGTTATTCTGCGTTACATTTAATTCAATTTATCAAATATATTCTTTATGCGTAATCATATTTGTAATTATTTTCTTAAAAAAAAAATATATATATTACGAAACTTTCCACATGAAGTTTGCTATTTTCATGAGCATATTTAAATAAAATTTGGGAATTGCAGAATTACTGACTGATAATTCCATTAGCAAACACTGCCATTATTTTGTTTCTGCTTTCGCGAAAAATTATATTCTTTCGTAAATCTTATTTTAAAATAAACAATATACATTCTATAGTGGTATTAAAGTTACATCTACGACGATGCGATTCACCATGATGCTAGAATAATTATATAGCTTAAGACACAGTAATATGAACAGAAGAAGCAGGAAATCCACAGACATATACCAATTTAAATAGGCCTGGTTAATTCATTGACTTATTTCGATTTTGTCCAGTATGCCTAGAGAACGAATAATTATATGAGAAACCCATTTATTTACATCCATATATACACGTTCAAACAAACTAAACAAATATTGTAATAAACGGAAAAATGACGGTCTTAACCCTTTCATTGTCATTTAGGAATTCTCCATATATTCATCTTACAGTTCAAATCACATTTCCCATTTGAACTCTGAAATACATATATTTATATACATTTTCTGCAATTATTTCAGATATATAAGTCATAAAATTGTTCAACATCCTGAAAACTTCATCTGAAATGTATTCATTCCACTGAGTGTTCTAATATAATGCTAGTAAAATCTTTGAAAAAAAAGTTCTTTCCAGTTTGTTTTAAAAGGCAAATATGACTGTCAAAGTCGCATGATAAGGTCAAAGATTAAAACTGAGGCTAACAAGTTCAGAAATATAGATATGGACATTGAAAGAGAAAAATGTAAGCCAAAGGAGATAGATAGATAGATAGATAGATAGATAGATAGATAGATAGATAGATAGATGAAAAAATAAGAAATATGAACGGATATATATATATATATATTATCAAAGACACATGGCACAGTGGATAAAGGCGTTGGTTAGATCCAGTGACAGACCCAAAGAGTGTGAGTTCAATACCCGATTAAGGCATTGGAGAACTTTCAGAGTGAAAATTAGCAGGAGATAACTGATAACTGACATCCATCAAACATGGCACGTGGAACTAGAACAGTCTACCCCAGTGATCGAAATAAAGGGTTCAGTTCGAAATTCCAAACACCTGAAGAAGGCCGGAGCGTACAACGACCGAAACGTTGTGACAAATACGGCGACAAAGATGAGGACAATAGTCCGACTAATGTAAATACTGTACATAATACCTCATCTCAGGAATATAGACAGACTCGGATATATATATATATATATATATATATATATATATATATATATATATATATATGTATGTATGTATGTATCAATGAATAGTTAGAAGTGAACATTGTAATATAAATGTTTAGATTAAGGAATAAATAAATAGAAGCCAACGGAGATAGGCCGAATGCAAGGTAGGCAGATAGATAGATACCATTTCAGCGATTGGAATATTTAATATTTTCAAATTGATCAGTATTTTGTTGAATTCAACGTCTGATTTTGGTGAAGGACGTTGTATTCACAATGCCTTTCCAGTTCCACTAGATATATACCATCACCTTCTTCTGATGCAGTCCCGTCCGTCTTTGCAATTGTCATCGGGCACGCATTTAATTTTTCCTAGGATGCTTTCCGCTCTACATTTTTGTAAACATTACATTTTTCATCGACTGCAAACGTGCATGTGTACATTTCAGATTAATTACTGATAACTAAGTCTGCGAGGAAACAGTTCCATAAATTTTGGTTTTTGCTTTGGTTAAATTATAATTAATTGAATTAATGCGATGGATTATGAGAAACGATGAAGATCACTCATTAGATCTGAAATAATTGTTGCCTTCAATATTCAAATTTAATCAGTAGGAAAGTTAACAAAATCAATAGAAGAAATTCTGATCTTAAAATTCCCTAGAGTAACATGCAAGAAAATAAATAATACTATATACTGTTGTATAGCGTATTGTGCGCATTAGATATGTTTCTATGGCCTAGATCTTCTGGATTTACTTATGAATAAATATTTATGCTACACTTATTTAATAAACCTGACACTGCCTCAAAGCAAATTATTATCTGTGGATTCCGGGATGAATCCGATATCAATGAATAACAAACGCCAGGAATGGATAAGGAAAATAAATGTATTAACGTAATAATACAAACTGGTAATACTGGTTAGTAGATCTAGGAATGCGGGTTAGTAACACTAATATATATATATACAGTCTTGTTAATGAAGTATCGCGGTATGACTCCTTACTAAGTCTACGTGCTAGCTAACTGTAACGCTTGCCGACGTCTCTGTGTGTGACTTACTCTACTACTACTGAACTCTACTACTCTTCTGTCGCTCCGTCTCGACTCCTCGACTCTTCGGGTATTCACTGGTAGTAGTATATGTATACCTTGGGTGAGTCCATTTGTGTGAAAAGGGGAGACCCCTTGACAGTATCAATATTTGAAATAAGGATAGATGTAAAAGCCATATGGTATATCCATCAATCCTGGGTATGGCAATTAACTACCCGTCAGAAGGAGCTTAGCGGTTTTGACGAGCGTGAAAACACCTCTTAACAGTAGTTCCCAGGTCCACTCTGACCCGGGTGGCATCACCCGTTAGGGTTCCTGCTATGGGAAAATAGTGAATCTACGAACATTAGAATAGTATAAAAATACATTGTTATAGTATAATTACCACCAGTAAATTATTATACATAAAAAGGTAACAACGATACATACTTAAAGTGGAATTACACACAATACATTTATCTGTATTTTTTTTTAAGCTTATCACCCCAAGCAAGGCTGGAAGATACTAGCACGCAAGGGGTTACAGAAGGGTTGGAGGAAGAGCAGATAGGAGTGGTAAAGGAGAGGATGTGGAGAAAGATAGTGGATCGATCAAGGCAAGGGCGTTACAGAAGATTTGGAGCGAGAGCAGATAGGAATGAAAGGTGAAAGGATGTGGAAAAGGGAAGTGAATAGATCAAGGCAACTGGACATGTCGATTGACGTTACACTTAAATAGTTGGAGATTGTATTTGTCAGGGAATAAGGAAGGGAGTTCCACAGGCGAGATGTGCGAGACATGAAGATTTGAAGCTATAAGAACGTGTTTAATATATTTAGGGTTTGGCATTAAATAACACCTAAAGGTTTATATTGCGCCAAGAAGAATCAAACCATCAAAAGCATATTAATCGTATAAATATATTGTGAAAAATATACCTTCATCAATCTTTTAATAATTATCTCAGCGTGAGAACATTGACCTGCGCATTAAAATATAGCATGCTGACATTTCTATCTGCCTTCCATTCCCTGCTCTTTCTCTTCCTCTCTCTCTCTCCACACACACACACACACACGCGCACACACACACACACACAGTTTCGCACCATTAGATTTCCCTTAATTACCAAGTTCTTCCAGTGAGTGTGTGATCATGACTCTCGACAAGTGCTTTGAGAATCCATACCCTTTCCACTCCTCTTTATACCTGTTTTATCACCCACTCAAACAAACCCCTTTATTTTAGTTTAATATAAATGTACTAGTTTATTTATGACTGATATAGCATACTTATAAACAATAGTAAAATGTAACTGATTGAACTTTGTTAAAAAGCACTGATAAATATAAAATACAAACGATGTGAATATTAACATTTGAATGAAGTTTCACACAAGACATCTCAATGGTGGTGGGATTGTGCTCATTTCTCTTAGCTCTCAAGCCCTTCCTTTACGTATCCTTCAATGTCTCTGGACAACTTCCTGTCTTTTACAACCACTCATTATATCTGTTTTTCCATCGACCGGCACTTAGGATATTACTTGTTGTTTCTGTTTTTCTTGGGTTCGGTATGTCCTGTTAGTGTTAAAATCCTTCCTGTTAGTATTCAATTAATCCTTTACTCATTATGAATCTGTTGTAGCATAATAACGGTTGTAAATGGATATGACCCCATTGTGTACAAGTAAGTACAGTAGTAAATACTGTATATTGGTCTGCAGTTGGAAAATCGTCTCCAGCTGTTCTTGTCAAACTCTTTGCGTCCGGGCAGAGAGGATCCCCAGACGAGGCTATGTCGAAGGGCAGAGTCTCGTCTCAGGAAACAGCTACCCAGCCCCATTTTATACGGTGTCTACGGGGAATTTATGGCTGAGCCTACGGGTTCAGATACCCCACATTAAATTCAGCCGTGTGCCACATCTGACCCTGTTGATAGATATCCTGCAGTTGGAGATTCGTATACAGCTGTGCTGGTCAAACTCTGTCTCCGGGTAGAGAGGATCCCCGGACGAGGCTCTGTCAAATGGCAGTCTCGTCTTGAGAAACAGCTAACCGGCCCCATCTTATACGGTGTCTACTTTTGAATTTTCGGATACCCCACATTAAATTCAGCCTTGTGCCACATGTGACAGCGTGGGACGGTCTGTAGATATACTGCAGTTGGGGATTCATTGTGGAATTCACTTGACTTACTTCTAGCAGTTGACTACTTCTATGCGCGTCTGGTGAATCTTATATGTGTTGTTCTTGTGCTAAGTATTATCGTTCATTACCAACCTTCGTGTTATTATTCTATTCAGTATCCCTCTCTAGGTTGCAACAGAATCACAGGAAATTAATGTCTTTATTCTGATTGTAAATATGACTCATTATTGTTGCTATTTACCTTATGACTGCTGTTGCTTGAAACATTCTCACCATAGTGTTCCTAGCATTCATTGGCATAACGACATCCCCGTTTTTTCAAGTTCCTTTGTCATCTGTGAGAAAATTCTTGGTCATTCATTGTCATATAAGAAATTGTCAAAAGTTAGGTAAATATCGCAATACACAATGTGCGTATGTGTGTATATATGTATGCGCGTGCGCGCGCGTGTGTGTATGTGTTTGTGTGTATGCGTATTTATTTAGACATCTCTTTAGTCCACGGGGGAACCAAAAATAGATTTTGATGTTTCAATATTTTATTAGATTCTGCGAGGATTCGAGTCAGGAACTCTTCAGCTGCCAATCTTATACAGAGTGCGATGGGTAAATCGTCGCCATTTTATATTTTTAATGTCGCGCATGCGCGTTGATTGTTTTTGATTTTCTCGACTTTGCAATATAGTAGGGGCAGTTGGGCACCGTCTCTGAAAAAAAAAAGAGCACCATATATTTGGAAACTCCATGCTGTACTGCTCTAACACGAACAGTTCAGAGTGTTTGGGTTTCAATCTCAGGACAATGAAGAGGATTGGGAAAGTGTTGGATTTTTATATCCCGCCAACATTATGGTATTTTGAGTAATCACTATCGATAGCAACGATGTGCCTATATTCATTTTCCCACAGGGCCTCAGACTCAACACGGAGGCCTACATCAAGTGATTTGTGCAGTTAGTGCTGCCCAAGGTCAAGAGGTCGGCTGTTGAAAGACCCTATGCCACACAAACAGGTGAACACAGTCATGACTGTCAGAAACTTTCTCCAACCGCAACACCCCTTATATCTATCCACCTAATTCCCCAGACTGCAACACCTTGATTATCATGTGCGGGGTGCAGTTGAGCGAGAGACCCCAAAAACTCCTTGTAGCACGAGAGACGAACTGAAGACAAGGATTATGGCAGCATTTACCAACTTAAACAATGAAATCATCCAGAAGAGTTACACGACGTGGTCTGGTGTCCGCGGTTGATGCTAAAAGCGAAAATGTTGAATAAATATACTCATTAATCTTCCAAGATGTATTTATGTAAGTTTGGTAAATATATCTATTAAAATGAGATATCAATTTTTTTTTTTTTTTTTTTTTTTTTTTTTTGCATAATTTAGACGACAATTTATCCATCGCACCCTACATATGCGTGGTTAGATTAATAAAATCATACTTTGACATATAATTATTAGTTCACTTGAACTAATAATTATATGCGGATAATTCGATATCTGGGATTTATATTGATTACTGAATCAAGTGCATTGTCAAGAAGGGAGCTCATTTTGAAAATTATTCGTTTTGCAAAATAAATGTTTTTTCCGCATTTCGCACACACGCATACTGTCACACGCGCATGAACTCATCGATTTATTTCCATATACATGTGTGTAAAAAAAAATGAATCTGTGACATAGCGAAAGTGTATTCGTCGCCTTCCGTTCCTGAGAGAAATAGAAAAAAAATGTTCATAAGTCTAACAAGACATACATTTTATATCACAAAAATAAAAACATTCGCAAAAAAGACAATTTTCCGTCCTAAATTTTGACGTTTTTTCAGATAGTAGAAATCAAAACCAAATCCATTTAACATGCAGCGGTAATTCTCGGCATAAAAGTTTATTGAAGTTTTAATATCGCAACCTTTCTAGATTTGTGAATATTGTAAAATCGAAAACTTTATTTTGTTATTTACGTATCGATATCTGTTGTATGTAACTCAAACGAAAAATAAATTTCATGGACAAAATATTTTCATTGCATTGAGAAATACTTTATTTTATTAATTGTAACTAGTTTTCCTTTCATTTTTATTGTGGCTAGTCAGACTATAAATTAGAATACTTTGTTTAAAAAATACTTCTCAAAACGTAAAAACCTAAAGGTAATCGGGAAACCAAATTTAAATTCCGGGCGTGGTTCGCATAACACCCGGTTCATACACCTCCACAGTCCTTTGAATGGGAGTAGAAGCTTATCCCTTGTTTTATTTTTAGAATTGTGTTTTCAGTTCCTTCTAAATTCTACTTCAACTCCATATATCTCAGATATCCGCCTGAACTCTGAATTTTTTAAATTTTGTTCTCTATAGGAGAAGATATTTTCGCATACCACCCGGTTCCTAATAGGTTCGACCCTGACATACCGTAAGCCTTCATAGCCAAGTCTGCAAGAGAAACGTGCATTGTAGATGGGTTCCAATGATATCGTAGACGGATCGTAGTTTAATATAAATGTATATTTCTGATTTATATTGTATACATATAAATGATTGTAGAATGAAACTGAATAGACGGCATAACAAAATCATGGATACATGCAAAATACAAGCCATGTGAATATTAACAAATTAGTTTCGTTCAAGACATCCCAATGTTTGGATTCCGATTCTTTTTCATTGTCTTAAGCCTTTTCAGGACGTTTGCTATCATGACTCTTGGCAATTTCCTGCGCTTTACTATCTCTCATTATACCTGTTTTACCATCAAATCACACAAGCCCCTTACTCGCTGTTTCCAACTGATTTTTTTTGCCTTCTGTTAAGAGGTCTCCCCTTTTCACACAAATGGACTCACCCATGGTATACATATACTACTACCAGTGAATACCCGAACAGTCAAGGAGTCGCCACGGAACGACAGAGTAGTAGATTTCAGTAGTAGTAGAGTAAGTCACACACAGAGACGGCGGCAAGCGTCACAGTTAGCTAGCACGTAGACTCAGTAAGGAGTCATCTGCGATACTTCAATACCAAGACTGTATATATATTATCGCTACTAACCCGCATTCCTGGATCTACTAACCCGTATTACCAGTTTGTATTATTACATTAATGCATTTATTTTCCTTATTCATTCCTGGCGTTTGTTATTCATTGATATCGGATTCATCCCGGAATCCACAACACGTTCAATATGTGTTATTAGTGTTAAATTCCCTCCCGTGAGTATTCGATTATTTCTTGAGGTCTGTAATTGTAAGTATTAATCTCATTGTAGTTGCTATTTGCTATAAGACTCTCTTGTTGCTCACAAATTCTCACCATGGCACTCCTTGCTTTTGTCGCTTGTTTGCTGCTACTATTCATCTGTGAGAAAATTGTCGGACATTCATTGACACATTGAAAAAAAACTTAAAAGCTAGCTTTGGCAAATATCGCAATATTTATGAACGTTATTTCATTCAAACCGTTATTCTACTGGTTCGCATTAAAAGCATTTCGCTAATTTGCAATAATTTTAATTTTCAATATACAATGAAAGAAAAAATATAAGGTAGTATATATCGATTCTGTGTATCCGATGATCATAATTTTTATTCGTGAAATTAATAAGTTAGGACATACCTAGTGTATAGCCCATGAAACAAAGCTAGTAAATATGCACAAAAACAAAAAAATACGAATTTGCTTTAAACATGTCAGCCATCTGTGCTGGAAAGTGCTTAGATCTTCTCGATCTGAGGACAAATCGCTTAAAAAAGAAGCAATCATCAGATATTTAGCCGTTTCTTCAGTGTTTGTGAAATAGGATTGTTGGGCCAAGAACATTTTTTCAACAACACCCCCACAGAAATGTATGTTCATCGCACGCTGATCTTTATCCAACGTTCAAAGACATACAAGCGAGTTAAAAGTAAATATATCAGATATTATTCGATTCACAGCGTAGTGTATCAAAATTCTAGATTCTAATTAATCAATCCTGTTGTTGTCCCAGACTTACATGCATACGTCAACTTGCCTTTGACAGAATCTAAGATAATTACTTACCCATTTAATGTTCCTCTGACGATAACGAGCACATGCGTTACACTGAAGGAGAAACAGAGGCAAAGCATTGGTAATGTTTATCGATATTACTATCTTCATCAAAAGAAGAGAGGAAAAATAAAAATGAAAAAAACTGCTGAATGTTTTTTTTTTTATTTCAAAAGCGGAAATAAATCTGTGCTGTTTTCTAAAATTATTGGGTATTTCCTTTTTTTAAAAAAAATACCGGTTCATACAGTATTCAGAAATGATGTATGAAAGTGGAATTTTTTTCTTCCTCTTGGGTCAATTTATTACTTATCATTGGCCATTTTGTTTTCTCCCAGTGATAGCTCAAACTATGAATTATGTAAAAGTGCCGTATATTAGAAAAATGTCGAGAATAAAATATGGTAGCAGAATTGTTACACGCCCTAGAGGGTTTCAGCTGCAGGTATCAGGTAACGGGGTATGCTAAAATTAATATACATAAATTATGTAACAAACATCCTTTTCTTTAAGTAATGATTACCTTAAGCCCAGGTGGCTTACGATTACTTCCTTTCTGATTTTCACTGCATTTTCTGTATTCAAAGAAGTTTCACTGAATTTCTATTGCAAGACAATTCGCAATACATATCTACGTTAAAAACATTAGCAAAAGTATTTACGTTGGAAATATAATAAACATATACTATCTGTAATGCTTGCGTTCAACGCAGATCAATGTCAAATACATTATAGTTGATATATGCATATTTAATTGATATAATATAAAATTAAAATTTATCTCTGGATACCTATATACACGTTACGTATGTATAATATATAAAGGGTGTTCCAATAACTTGTACCGATTTTAATGTGAATTAAGTTTAAGCATCTAATGATTTTTTTCTTTTTCTTTCAGATTTGGCGGACATTTGGGCGATATTAATTTCCACATTGCCATGATTTAATATACATGAACGAATATAGAAATACATTTTCACCAATAAAACTGATTTATTTACCGCTGACTTTGATACGTCTTAATGAAACGCCCTTATATATAATCCGTCCAAATTTAAACACCCTTTATATATATATATATATATATATATATATATATATATATATATATATATATATATATATACAGTTAAGTAATTCATTGAGTCTGAAAGAAACCTCAACAGAAAGCACTATATTTGGGACTCATTAGCAGTTCGCATCCACTACCGAGAATTGAGACCCGGACGGTTAGGGTATCAAGTAAACGCCATACCAACTGTTCAACGGGCGTCGGTGACGAAGAGGTAGCAAATCAGACTCAATATAGCGCCGCTCGCTCACATAATCCGTGGTGGAACTCAACTGAAATTCTCGGTAACCATAGGACTGTGCAACCTGGAGCCACGACTACTATCACCAAGCCGCTCAAACTGAAGCATTAGAAGCCGGATCAAGCAGTGATATACATATGATAGAAATTTTTAGGAGGATTTGATAATTATAATTAAGTAATTCATTGAGTCTGATTTGCTACCTCTTCGACACCGAGGCCCGTTGGAACAGTTGGTATGACGTTTGTATGATGACTCATCTGTCAGGGTTTTACTTCTCGGTAGTAGATGCGCACTGCTGATGAGTCCCAAATATAGGAGTAAACGGCCGTCCAGTGCTTTCTGCATTCTGTTGAGGTTTTTCTCAGACTCAATGAATTACTTAATTATAATTATCAAATCCTCCTAACAATTTCTATCATATATATATGTATATATATATATATATATATATATATATATATATATATATATATATATATATATATATATATATCCAAATGAGAGAAAGAACAGATGAAGTAAAATTCGTCGCACTTCCTTCTTTAAAAAAAAAATGATCAATACAAAGTAGAACAATATATTATTATTATAATTATTTTATTTTACCTATTATAAAAAAAACGTGTGGAAATCGCTACACAATAGCTTTCGTCTTTCGGCACTACCTTGTAACTCTTCAGGCGAATGGTATGTGACTGGTGATAAAATTATTTTTTTTTAATTTTAAAAGAGGAATGTTACCTCTTTCCCGAAAGATAAAGGTGGCGGTGTAAGAAAACACATGGTCAGCATTAAAATAGACTTGTGGTTTTGCCTTGATCAACCAATTAAATGTCAGATCTACGCTAAATAGAAAATTAAGCTCAGAGGGTGGAGGTCGGGAAGTTATTTTTTCATGACAAAATAAACCGGAACTTAAAATGCTCATCACTGACAATTACGGAAAACATGTAAGCAACAATATGTATTGTGATTGTAGACAAATAGTTTTCTATTTAGCGTAGATCTGGTATTTAATTGGTTGATGAAGACAAACCCACAAGTTTATTTTTAATTCTGACCATGTGTTTTCTTACCCTCACTTGTCATTCGCCTGAAGAGTTACAACGAAAAGGTACCGAAACACGAAAGCTATTGCGTAGCGTTTTCAACATGTTCTTGTTCTAATATCTAAAACAAAATAATATTATATATATATGTGTGTGTGCCTACAGTATACATATATTACGGGCATATTTAATTTTATCTTACAACAATTAAATATATATGAAAAATGATTAATACACACACATACACACACACACATATATATATATATATATATATATATATATATATATATATATATATATATATACCTGTTATCCCTCTTCCAGTATTGACTGGAGTTTCCTTTCGAACCTTCGATTCAAAGTAGTGTGGAATATCAGTATCAAGATTATGACATTATTTTCTCTTTCATTTCCATGTGCTATCCATTTTAGTTGTTGCTGCTGTTTGTAGTCTGCAAGTGATGGGATTTCTGTTGCTTGGTACAGTTCTTTGGGATTTCTGGAGCGCCATACCACAATGTTTGAAGACTGTTGTCCTTCGCCAAGACTCACTCGCTCTCATCCATTTTGTAAACATTGCTGTTAGAATGCAGTTGTATACAGCTGAAAGTTTAGATATTTCTGAACGGGTTTGCCTCTCTGCGTCGCATCCATTTGAAGGTATCAATCTGACGAGGTTATTTACGAACATGAAACGTGTTTTCAGATTAACGTTTTGTTGCAATTTGTGTCGCTGGATAAATCTACCTCTAGATCAACCTATTCTATGCTCAGTTTCCTCATTTCATATACGATTGTATATTTTGTAGCGCCAATCCAGTAGATTTCGAAGATGGTTGGTCCTCGCTAAGATCTAAAGGCTTCATTTATTCGAAGCAATTTGAGGAAGCTGTTGCATTCTGTTTACAGTTTTGACATATCTAAACGACTTGTCTATCACTTCCTCACAACTATGAAGCACATAATGGTGTTGAAAAAGGGTTCTTGAGTAACGGTCAATTAGTAGAATTATCTAATCATTGTTCGAGGGATAATTGCATAGTTACAGCTGTGGCTAACGTTTGCATTTCTTTTGGTCAGAAATTTTAAGTTAACTCTTTTTTTATTAGAATCAAATACAATGATATTACGTGAAGCTGGAGAACAAGCTTTTAATTTGAATCAAGGATATTATATTGACAGGAAGATGGCAAGAGAGGTCAAAGTTTATTGTCATTTTTGATGGTGCATTTATGTTCAGAAACCCACCGAACCCTTTACTTGCTTATTACGGAAGATTTTATCAAGTTGAAAATCGTTATTTCACGATACTCTGATGTTTATGTTGCTACGATGATTATGAAAAAGAAAGGTACGGCATCGATGTGAATATTGTTAGATAAACAAGTGACCTATATATCAGTGCTTCAAGCAAGTCGATTTCTCTTACACACACGCACACAAACATATATATATATATATATATATATATATATATATATATATATATATATATATATATATATATATATATAAAGAGAGCGAGAGAGAGGGGGGAAGAGAAATGTTATTTTCCTGTTCTGATGAGGGGAAAACAGTCATAGTATAAAATTCTGTCCCATCTCAGAAGTGGATCTTCGCAACATCCAGTTGTTTTTGGGTTCCAGGGTTCCATTGTTTGTAGCAAACAGAAAAGGACAGAGAATGTGGAAAATATTCAGAAAGGTCTAAATAACAACTCACGACAAATACACTGGACTACGAATGGTTGTGTAATTAATGAAGCATGAGATTTTACGCCTGACCAATTCTAAAAGATTTAAGTGTTTGATAATTCCAGTATGCTACCAGGTAAAAGAGAAAAAGGATTCATCACTGTAGCTCAAAAGAGAAACTAAGATTTGAATTTGAGACAAAGCTCACTTCATTTATCAGGTGAATTATGTCCACGATTATTAAATATGTATATATATATATATATATATATATATATATATATATATATATATATATATCAAATACAACTGCATTTTAGAACTATTTTAACATATACTGAGAAATATTATACAAAACCTTATTTAACAGTGTAGATATTAATATTTTTGAGCATTTCACCTAAGCAAGGCAATAAAGCTACTAAGACGCAAGGGATTATTGAGTGAGATAGAATATGAAGAAAAGAAAACGGTATTAAGGGGAGATAACAATGAATGAACGGGAATTATGAAGGTAGAAAATAACGATTGGCGTTGTATTTAAAATTTTCAAAATCAAATTTGACTGGAAAGCAAGAAAGTGGAAGAAATTATAAAAAGCAGGCGTTCAGAATAGTTAACTAAATTTTAATGGATGGCAGCTCGGATTAAGGAATCGGAGAGCCGAGTTCGAATTTCAGTTGAATCCATTACATTCACTTACTTGCTAATACACTTGGGAAAGTTATGAATCCTCTTCTCCCCCACTAGCTATGGGTAAATAGTACGATAAACCGGGTTCTATAGCCTTGGATGGAGAAAGAAATGGCAACCTACTGCTGGAAAACATCTGCCTTGTCAGTCATGTATCGAAAGTTACATGATCGCCTAAGCGTGTATCATGCATGGCACATAACTGACTGACTGATTTATTTATTATAATATCAAACTAATTGGATCTATGGAAATTAAATTAACGTTTTTATGTGTCTAAATTCAAAATTACTATTGCGAAAATGGAAAAAGCTAAGTTTAAGAATTCGGTCTTATAATTTACGATCAGTTTACGCAGGAAAATAATTTCTTCCTTTAATTTATGCAACATGTGCCGTCAGGATGTGAATGAACTTAGCTCTCCAAAAATGCCCTGAACACTGTAGCACGAAGCAACTTTTCACTATTTACTTTCCCTCCGTTTTGTCGTTCTGCTATCTGTTCACCATTAAATGGTTTAAAATTTAGTAATTCACCTCATTTTGTAGGCGTAATAGATTTGGGTTGTGATTTTAATAATAATTATTATTATTATCTTCTTTCCATCGACACAAATTTTGGTTTTCAAACGGAGATCATGCGTTATGGAAGTTCTCCATCAAGTCGTGCGACCTCAGACGTTCTCTGTTTAATTTCTTATTGAATTTTTACATATTCGAATCAAAATTGCGGATAAGCCGTCAAAAGTTAATATTTATGTTCAAATAGACAGTCTCGGTTATTATGATTAATTAGATATTGTCATTATCGTAGTCATATATGTAACTATATTTCTAGTATTTTCCTGTTGTTAGTTTTCAAATTTTCAAATTTGTGTATGTGACATTGATAATATCCGAGAGAACTGAAGGCATTTGAACAAAAACATAAAAAAATAAATGGGGAATATGCTAAATCAGTAAGTGTACTTTTAATCGTCAAAATTGAACATTTTAAACTTCCTTTAGCATGGCTGCTGATAACCTCCAGGTGAGTAACTGATTGCACATTCTCAGTGTAACATTTTCTGCTGAGATAAAGTGGGGCGGTTATATTGAATCAATTTGTTAGGTCTGCTGCTAACAAAGATAGTTCACTAGGCCATACAAGAATTTTTCTTATCGAAATATTGTTCCTTTATAAGTTTACCTGTCGTCCGTGCAGTGAATACTTTTCCCTAATCTACGATGTGTATTGTGTGTCTTCAATAATTCAACGATGAATCTGCAATGTTATCGGTTTTGACCTAGCCAAGAGGCAACAATCACATTCCGAACGCCACAACTTAGCTTCACTTTACATTTTCTAGAAATATTTTCGTGGCAATTGTTTTGAAGAGCTTTGAAATTTCGTGCCAAAATCGGTCATTTTTCATGAACCCAATTCTCTTGAAATGGTGAAAGGCACTTGATCTCTCATATCTTCCGACGAAATCTTTGGTTTATTCTCCACGATGGCAAGTAGAACGTTTACGTCGTCGTCAGAAGGTCGCCCGGAGCGTGGTTTTATCGTTTAGGTTAAAATTACAATGACGAAATCTGCAAATCCACTTTTCGACCGCCCGAAGAGATGAAGCGCCATTCAAACAAAATTCCTGAATGTTCTTTTTTTTGTTGTGGTTTCGACGCTTATTCCTTTACGAAATTCATAGAGCATAATATGATAAAAGTGCAAATTTTTCTTCATCATCTTTAAGGCATTCATTTGTGGACAAAATGCCGACATTCAACAAAGTGTAACTCGCATCTAAACGATGCAAAGATTTCAATCTAGAAGACATGAGAAATCGGCACCGAAACAAACGCCAATGTCAAGTAGCGGTCATTTTATATTTACAATGAAAATCGGGCACGAACTTCCTGATCTGATGTTAACAATATATATATATATATATATATATATATATATATATATATATATATATATATATATTTAAAATATACATCGACGTTGCCTTTGCTTCATTTTTTATATTTAAGAACCTAACAAATTAAACTACGCTACTTGACCCAAAATAATATTTTTTTAATCTTTTCTTTTACTATTAAATTTTTTTTTTATTAATTCCTATCGTATATCTGCCCTTGAGAAAATCATGAATCCAACATTTCTTCTTCCTCTTCATAGGCGTTAAATAACGACAGACTTAGCAGTCTAGTCTGGTTAATAACCAGTCTAAGAGAAGGGACACTTCTTATTCCAAACCGTGAAAAAGCCAACGGGGAACCATTCCACTATCGTTGTCAATAGTGCAAGACAATTCAAAGATGAAGAAAAAGGAACCTGTATACAACTACGATCGCGCCTTAACTATTTTCTGTATACAGTTTCTAACCTAAGGCATAAAGAGATGTGATAGTTAAAAACTTAACTAATTGAACAGTTTTTGGATTTTAAGAATATACTACTCGTCTACACTTCCAGGAACGAAAACAATTTCAGTATTTCTTATTGTCAGTAGTCATTTGTAATATTTAAAAAAATGCAAGAATACGATTTATTTTTTTAACAGTGTTTAAACATCGAATGCTATTAGAACAATAATGTTCATACAAAAATGAATAAGAACAAATAGCTTGCTTCGTGATGAAACACATTTATTAACAGATGCTAGCGGTCAGTGTTGAAATCACGTTAAAAATAAAGAATACTTATTTAGAAGAAATACAAACAACGAGACATTTTCTTCATCGTTATAGCCACATAAATTTATTTTCCTTTTTTCCCCACTTCATATATACCTTGTACCCGACAAAGTAAAATTAACGGAATTTCTGTGAGTGTTTTGTTTGCAAGCATGAGGCAACCGTTGCATACTTCCCTATAATGCCAGCGGTCGATATAAAATAAACATTTCGAGGATTATTCCTGCTTAAAAAGACTAAGTACTTAATATATTTTTATCTGCTACTTAGCTCTGTGCTGGAATATGTTAACGTTAGTATTTATCTATAAAATTGCTTCGAGTATAACATTTAAGCGATTAACTTAGTGGCTGCATATATAATGGCAATGCCAGGGCACCTCGGCGTGGTGTAATGATTAGCAAGCTTGTCTCGCTAGATCAGTTACGACTGAAAAGTGAATTTGATTCTCACTAGGTGCCTCATACTTTCCACCTTGTGCCACATCTAAGCTACGCTTAGAAAATAACTATACTAGCATTGCCATCGGCTAGTGTCCTTTGAATAATTTTGAACACATATTTAAAGACTAACTAAAGTCTAATACAATTTTTTTTGTTGCGTGTTGTCTATATGTTTTTATAGAAGTAACTATATTATAATTTTATTTCCAACCTCTTAACAATCATTGGTGAACAACAATATAACACGACTACCTAATTTTAAAAAAGTAACGATTTTATCATACTGTACAAAAAAAAAGAAGTTATTTTAAATCATGTGAATGACACTTTTTTTTGTGATGTCTTTAGCAAATTTTCAGTGCTGACCTATGAAACCCATTTTATCGTAACATTCACTCAGGGTCTTGTTTTCATATGATTATCATATTTTTAATTTGAATAAATACGCCACAAACAATGATTTACGGCGTTATGAATATTCATAGTCTAGAATTAAATTTAAAAATCAAATAACAGTTTCCGAAACGATTTTAGCAGTGACGGTTTGCAATTTAGATTATTTTCAAATTGCTGTGGATTTAAAAGGAAAATAAGAGCGAACTGTTAATTTTGCAAAAAATCTTGCAATCATCAATGTTATCGCATGACGCAAAAATTATTCAAGGTTTTGGGCATTATGAAATAAATTGCTTTATTTGCATACTACAGGAAATGAAATGTAGCGTCAAAAAGGAATGGAAGTTTCGAAGACCTTATTTTCGAAATAAATTGAAAACGTTTATTAGAATTTGTTAAAAAATGGTAAAATGTATGTCGTTTCCTCTATTTATAAAGACTAATTGTTCTCTTTTTTTGACTAAGTCTGAATGACATCTGATTACCATTTTGACTGTTAAAAAATGACAGTATGTTCGAAATTCTAGATTGGACAAGCAGGGATATTTGGATTTCTTTATATCTAATTCCGTTCATTGTTCCACACTTCGCGTTCTGTATCTTGTAGGTAGTACGCAACTTTTCAGTCATTAAAATGTTACGTTTTCAAGGCGGACAATAAACCCATGTTTGGAGAAAAAACCTGTCAAATCAAATAATTGCTACTGACCATATTCATTCAGCCCGAAATATCATAGCGGCTTCTCCGAAATTAGCAAAATATTTTTCATTTTTTGACATTCGAAATACCGATACCATGGCAATAAAGCACAGACTTGAGAATTCCCAAAAGACTTTGAAGGCCATTCTTGACTCTCCTGACGAAGTTCAATCGAGGAAATAGTTGAATTTAGCTCCGATGCACACTAGGATTTAGACAGTCGGTCAAGTGAAAAAGCAAAGAATGTGTTGCAAAGAATGTGTCTGTACTTGGCATGTTACACATATTATTACATGGTTCACAACATCATTAAACAACTTAGGCCAGTAGTAATTTATCATTATTAATCCATACGTCTTATCAATTCCCAGGTCTCCTAACCTCCTATGGCATTGGTCTAGAATTTCAGCTCTCAACTTCTCAGGTATCATCATTTTTAAACTTACTTCCTCATCTCTTTCTGAAAGGTAATACAACACTCCATCGTGCACCATATATTTGGAGATACGCCATGGCTCTAGCCTGGACCTGATAGTTGCTATCTCGCTATCCTCTTGGCTTTGCCTAATAATATCTCTCCAATGGGGTTCGGGAATAATCTCCGTTTAACTCGTTTCCTGATCTTCCCAACCAAGTCTCTCCTTCAACGCCTGTGAATTGATCACATTAATTTGGAATGCGTTATCATACACACCCGGCTCCATCCTGACAGATTCGGTCTCTAATTGCCTCGAAATCCTCGATAACAGGTCAGAACAGGTATTATCCTTCCCTGCCAAATATTCTATTCTGCAGTTATATCCACTTAACTTCAATGCCCACTGTTGTATCTTCTTATTCGTCCACTCCGCCTCTAACAAATATTTGAGGAGTTTGTGGTCTCTCCCAGTTCCTTATCAGTAATGGCTATTACCTCCAGACTACCATTCAGCAACTCCCTCAATTTACTTATTTCATCGCTACGTGTCTTATTCCCAGGCCTATTCTCATTCCATACTCTCATCTGTTCGATTTCTCTCACTGGGCACGCCTGTGCCAGCTCCTCTTTCTGCTTTATTTTAATAGTTTTATTGACAGTATTGGTTAAAAAGTAAGGGAACGGTCCTTGACCTCTTCACCGACGAATCACACACGGTTATTTCCTCTTCACTATTATCATACCTGTCAGTAGGGACCATTTGGTACAGGTCACTGTTCAGCACTCTTTTCCAGATACATTAGTCTTAGGGGAAGATTTATATCTGTCTGGGCCACCACTGGCAATTGTTCATAATTATCCTCTCCCAATCCCTACTCCGTCCAATGTTAGGGTGGCGGGGTCGAAACGGATCTGTGCCTTATTCTGCCTGAGCCAGTCACTTCCCAAACTTAGCTCACCACACAAGTCAGGTGCTACATAAACTTCTGATTCTTGCCAACTGGAAAGGTAGCCACGTCATACCCTCTATCCTCATCCTGCTACTATCAGTCTGACTTAATAGAAGATCGACGGGACTAAGCTTCGTTTTCAGTCCTAACTGCCTAAAAACCTTGGCGGTAACGAGTGACACTGTAGCTCCAGTATCGACAAGTGCCTTTACCTTCTTGTCTCCCAGCAATACATTACAGGCGAAGTCTGGCCCTTCCTTCAGCAAACGGTATACTTCTGCTTTTCTCCTTCCCGTAAGTTCTCTCCTTTCCTCCCGCTTTCTTGACAACTGAGACGTGGGAGTCGGCGACAGGAGTTCACCTTTTCTAGGGCTCCAATTTCTGTATAGGGGCCCTCCTGGGTGGGGTAGAGCTCGGATGACTCTCTTTTCTCGGGCTAGCAACGCATTTCTCCCCTCTATTCGAGTTAGGGTTGTTCCGTTCGGTGTGGTCCATCTTTCTCCTGAGAGGACAGGTTCGTCTCGAGTCCTGTATCTGGATCTACTCCTGGTCCTTCTTTTTCATCACTACTTTGGCACCACGGGTGTTCCTACCTACACCACCTCCTATTCTATCCCAGAGTGGTTCGCTGGTCCGAGCCGCCTCTATAGCTGCGGCCAGGCTGACCGCCCCCACACTTCAGAACATCGCCCCTCAGGTCCTTGTCACTCAGCGCGTCCACATGCACATCCGCCAACAATGCCTGAATAGGACTACTGTTTCGAGTCGCCAACTCCGCAAAAGCTAACGCCGCTAGCCCCACGATTCTTTCCCCCAATTCCTCATTAGTCTCTCCTTCTTGTTGCTGCAGCCGGATTAATTTCCTGACCGCCTCAATGGCCGTACGCTCACTTTTGTAGTGCCGCACCAGAGTGGATTTAAGCTCGGTCCACGCCAGGGCCGGGTTTTCTCTGTACCACCCCCTATTAATTAGGACACCTGCCCCGCTGCGTCGTCGTAAGCTAGGAGCACCATTTCTTGGTCCGAGAGGCCATAGATCACCTGCTTCTTCTGAATGGACAGAATCCATTCGTACAGGTCCGCAGGGTTTCCTTTATAAGTAGGTAGCTTCATGCTGCCCATCAGCCTCTTGAAACCCATCGATATTTCGGTGGTGGCGCTTCAACTGCGTACAACTTCGACAAAGTCAAAGCAAGATCAACAATATTAATGGCAGATCTAAATGCAAAGGAGACCAAAAAGTGACTTACCTGAGGTCCGCCGCTCCGTCCTTTGTTTCTTTTCCCCCACCTTTTGCTTCCTTCTCTTTTCCTCCTTATGTACCTTTTTAACCAATATAGTGTCCGAAGACTAGAGTCCTTTCTGGTCTTACTTGGTCCCGACTGCACAACACAAATGCAAGCTTCTCTCCTCTTTCAGACGGCCGTATGTAATTCCCACGGGTCTATCCTGGTCATAGCCACCAGTCTAACACTTTCGCCCCGGCCCATCAACCTTCGACGTCTTACTCTCTATGTTGAGGTGTCTACTCGGTCTTAACCGAACTTAAGGGAGTGGCCGTAAATCCCCTGAGCATCCGTATATCATTCGACCAGTCCACTGGTTTAATCCTGCTTCCTGCCCACGTTGTATTTGGTTTGATTCAGAAAGCAGAAGTGATGTTCATCCACACACGGTCGACTGAAGATGTCTGTGCTAAGAAATTTAAAACACACCAATATATATATATATATATATATATATATATATATATATATGCAGAAAGCCGGGCAAACAACAATTCAATGGTTGAATTGTTAATGTATTTTTTATAGCAGAAAAGAATAGTATAGAAAAGAAACGGGTTACAGAAAAGAAAAGTAATTGACATAAAAACTCATACACTGGATTAGAGAGAGAGAGAGAGAGAGAGAGAGAGAGAGAGAGAGAGAGAGAGAGAGAGAGAGAGAGAGGTTTGTTATTAGCTTGTTGTGAAATGGTCTCCGAACGATATACAACTCTTGCGATGGAGAGAGAAAAGATTTCTGTGCGCGGCTTAAAGGTTATAGTTGCTTTCCTCCTCGGCGGTAGTAACAGTAGTAGTAATCTTCGTGGTAGCAGAAGCATCGGTACTTATATTAACAGTACATGTTAGTGGGTGTTTTGTTCCAATCCCTGACGTCACTTCCAGTCTCCGATATCTCTCCCCTCAGCTCGACTGCACTCGACGACAGACGAGCCCCAAAACAACCTTTTGATTATTGTAGCTTGTTCGACGTTTCCGTTTCCAGTGGTAGTAATAATAGTAGCAGTAGCAGTCTTAGATTTTTGGAGGAGTAATTCGCTTCTTCGTACTTATATCAACAAAATATGTTAGCGGGCGTTTAGTTTCAATCTCTGACGTTACTTCCAGTCTCCGACCTCTCTCTACCCAGCTCGACTTCACTCGACGGCAGACGAGCCAACCACTCTGTCAACAGATTTCTATGCGCGTTTATATAGATAAACCGAGCTGTCATATATCGACCCTTGGCCCGCACGCGTTATCACGAATGCTGCCTTCAACCCAAAATCATGTGAATTTCAAAGTTCCTAATTTGCTTTAGTAAGCTCTACTTCAAATTAAAACGATAAAAAGTTATCTCGATCATCTTCCATTGTCTTCCTAATGATCCAATTCCAAATCGATCAGATTTCCATCAGTAAACAAAATTGTTCTGATCTAAATTTCACTGTTCAAATCTACTCCAATGTCAATATATATATATATATATGTGTGTGTGTGTGTGTGTGTGTGTGTGTGTGTGTGTGTGTGTATATGTGTGAGTTTGTGTGTGGTTCCCAAACTCTCTCTGTTACATCAGTCCTCCCTATTTTCCATTTCTTCATTCAATTTCACTCTCTGTAACTCCCTGTGTTCTAGTCGCACTATCGCCTTGCTTGGGGTGAAATGATTAAAAATACATTTTTAAAATTAGATTAGAAGTAATATTATCTTAAATTTTTCGACGAGATAGATCATGATTAGCATTGGTTACTGAATGGTGTTTTTCATTTTAATATTAGTTGCTTGTTATCGACACTTTCATTCTGCAACCATTAATAAAGAACATCGATGAAAAACAAAAGAAAACGAAAACAATGGTGACCATATCGTTTTTGGAGTAAGATGACAAAAATAGTAAATTTAACATGAGAAATATACGCGTTTAACGTAGTTGATGACAAGGTGTTAAATTTCTGTCGCTGCGTAAATGTTTAGACAGAACTATAGAGCGAAAAACTCCGTCTACACTAGCATTTCGTTGATCCTATATTGAAGACATTAACGACTTCCGAAACTTAGCACCAAGTTTTTATTTCAGTATATCAAAAATCGATATTATCTCCAACATGATTTTCCATAAGCATTGGTTTCTATATTTCATTATAAATGTATAAATGCGAACTTTTTTTTGTTTTATATCTTCATGAAGTCAGATTTCATTGGGAAAATTAATGTTCTTAATATGAAATGGTTATTAGCCAAAGGATGGTACAAATAGTTTCAAGATATTAAAATATTTATATGATAAATTAACCATGTGAATTTCAAAATATCAGTTTTGTTATCAATATTTGCTATAATATATTTGTCAGTGTGAATATTAATATGCAGCTATTTAATATTATAAATGAAAATATATATTAAAATAATTACTGAAGGTCACGTGATGAAATGGTTAGAAAATTAAGGAGATGACTATGAGATCCAGGTTCAAATTTAGCAAACATCGATTTGATAAGGATAATATCCAATCGTCTGGAAAATACCTGGAATCGAAACCACAGTTTAAACTGAGACTTGTTCTACTGGTTACGTTTCTGGTATACTCTGCATCGAATGTGAATGTTATTTGCGGCACAGACAATTCAAATATTCTATTAATGACACGTGATCTCTATGTGCACGGTGGGCGATAAAATCTTCTATCAGATATTCCCGGCACACACCTAACATTTAAGATGCAGGGATATAAAATGTCCCCACAATTGCAGAAATAGAAAATCCAATTTGTCTGGATCTCCGATAATTCACAGCATGTCCGGTGTTCACACAGACTCACAAGCTGTTAGCGCACAACTAATATAGGAGTGATAATTTCTATGATGACAAAGGTAGGGAGAACCGCATTTTATTTTTACTTTCTCCTATGACTTCAGTTACCTATATGGTTTATTCCACACAATCTCGTTTTTCTTGTTTACATTATTTAATTATGTCCTCATTGTGTTACTGTTATTATCATTAATCATTTGACCCCAAGCAAAGCAATAAAGCTACTAAAATACAAAGGGTTATTAAGTTTGAAAAAATAAGAGAAAAAGAAAAAAATCATTTTAATGAGAGAAGACATTAAAAGAACAGGAGTTAAAAAGACAAAAGGTAACATTTGACATTGCAATTACATTTTTGGAGAGAAAAGTTATCTGGGAAGTGAGTGTCACGATCAGAAATATATATATATATATATATATATATATATATATATATATATATATATATATATAGGGAATACACATAATATCCCATGTCGATAGCACGACTCGGAATTTCATGTGGTTACACAATCTTCAGGTGCTGAATACCTACTGACCTTTAACATGAGGTTGATATAAAATTGTCTCTTAAGACTTGTTTCTTATATTATTGATGAAAGTTTTAAGGTCGAAAGGCGGGGAATTTTAAAGAAAATTTAAAATTAATTAACATTATTTTATTTTTAATTCCTCGTCTTTCGAACTTAAGCCTTTTTCGATATAAATTATTAATAATTACTTTAAATATTACAGACAACAATAATATTAGGAACAAGACTTAAGACATAATTTTAAATCAACCTCATGTGAACGCAAATTTTGCAAAACTTAATGGTCAGTATGTATTCAGCACCTGAAGATTGTGTAACCACATGTAACTTTGAGTAGTGTTATCAATATGGGGTATAATGGGTATTCACTAATATATATATATATATATATATATATATATATATATATATTATAAATTAATAGATTTAAAATATGGTTTTAGCGCTACACAGTGATAACTATGTTTCAGAAATGGAAGCTAAAGCCCCTGAATTTAATTTTGTTATTAAACCAAAGACATTAGTTCCATTTCCTCATCAAGAGAATTTTGGAGTAACTTACTTTTTAAATTTTACGGTTGTTAACGGCACTGGAAAGATTCAAAATTGAGGGTTTCCAAGGTTACCGATAAATCCATTCATCTAGACAAGGGGTGGTAGAGGGTTCAATTTTTAATTTTCGTTGTATCAGTTAATATATATATATATATATATATATATATATATATATATATATATATATAGATAGATAGATAGATAGATAGATAGATAGGAAGAAAGAAAGAAAGCTAGACAGATAAAGACAGTCTACTCATACGGTTAAATAATTTCATGCCTATGTGTGATCGTCAAACAAATACTTGTTTTGAAGATAGAACTGAAGTTTGAAACGGACAGTCGCAATGCCGTGTGGATCCTTAGTTTAAAACTGTCTATCCCTTTTAACAGCTTATCTCTTATACTGAACACTATTCCCCTCTAACTAAAGTTTGACAATATGTATGAGTATAGACGCTGGCGCGTGTTTGCACACGTATGTGTGTGTGTTTTATATGTGCGTGTCTGCGTGTACCTTTCTCTGTCTTTGGCTATTTTCATGATGTTCTTCCTTTCTTTAGAATCATCCTAAGCCCAGTCGCATCTAAGGAAGTAGATCAACAATATTTCACTTGTTTCGGTGGAATGACCATTAGACTGAAACATAGAAACTTTATCTCTACTAACAAGGTTAATTAGGGAAACACTTTTTTTTTTCAAATAAAGAATCGAATTTGTTTCCTGCTGAAAATCTGTATTTGTTGTTCATTAGGTTGTACTTGGATTCAAGATGAAGAAATCCCTTGAATCTTCAGTGTTAATTGGATGGCAGATTAAAGTAAAAGAACTTTCTTTTCATTTTCCCGAAAGTTAAAGAATAATAGATGTTCGCAATTATCAAATAACTCACCATTAAAGAAACCAATACTGCCTTGATGTCAGGCTGACAAAATTTCCTTTGTTGGTTTCCGCTTGTAAAAATATGATATATCCCATTAATTATTCGGATTCTTTTTTTAATATTTGTTAGTATTATCATAATGTTTCATTCGTAACGATCAGCGGTTGAATATTCTCAGGTCACGAGGAAGAGTAGTACTCTTAAGAAGGTTTCATTCTTTGAACGTTCATTTAGTTCCAAATTTCACCAAGACATCTATGTTCATTCTAACGTTCCATGAAATATTTGGCACGCTTAACTTTTAAAAGAGTCAAGTTAGAACAATGATTGAATATTGCTGCCATATCTGGGCTGTAGCTTCTCAATCTTCACGGTCCAAGCTTGATAGACTTCATAAATGTTTACACTGTCTTGTCACAATCCTATCGCTACTCTGTCAAAATTTTAATTGCAAATATACACCTAGGCTCCATTCTTTAGTTACACCAGTTTAGACATTTCAAACTAGGACAGGACATGCTACTTCCGCGTATTTGAATCACGCTCATTTCCCCCGCATTCCAATTGTTAGTAGAAAGTTCCATTCGGATATAATTATCCCAAGAACTGCTATATTATGGAACAGGCACCTGCGTAAATGCGTGTTTGAACCATGAAAATGAAACATATATAACTCGGGATTCATTTGTTTATCCTTATTATCCTCATAATAGACCCTCCCTCCCGCTTCCTTATTATCCTCATAATAGACCCTCCCTCCCGCTTCCTTATTATCCTCATAATAGACCCTCCCTCCCGCTTCCTTATTATCCTCATAATAGACCCTTCCTCCGGCTTCCTTATTATCCTCATAATAGACCCTCCCTCCCGCTTCCTTATTATCCTCATAATAGACCCTCCCTCCCGCTTCCTTATTATCCTCATAATAGACCCTCCCTCCCGCTTCCTTATTATCCTCATAATAGACCCTTCCTCCGGCTTCCTTATTATCCTCATAATAGACCCTCCCTCCCGCTTCCTTATTATCCTCATAATAGACCCTCCCTCCCGCTTCCTTATTATCCTCATAATAGACCCTTCCTCCGGCTTCCTTATTATCCTCATAATAGACCCTCCCTCCCGCTTCCTTATTATCCTCATAATAGACCCTTCCTCCGGCTTCCTTATTATCCTCATAATAGACCCTCCCTCCCGCTTCCTTATTATCCTCATAATAGACCCTCCCTCCCGCTTCCTTATTATCCTCATAATAGACCCTTCCTCCGGCTTCCTTATTATCCTCATAATAGACCCTCCCTCCCGCTTCCTTATTATCCTCATAATAGACCCTCCCTCCCGCTTCCTTATTATCCTCATAATAGACCCTCCCTCCGGCTTCCTTATTATCCTCATAATAGACCCTCCCTCCCGCTTCCTTATTATCCTCATAATAGACCCTCCCTCCCGCTTCCTTATTATCCTCATAATAGACCCTCCCTCCCGCTTCCTTATTATCCTCATAATAGACCCTCCCTCCCGCTTCCTTATTATCCTCATAATAGACCCTCCCTCCCGCTTCCTTATTATCCTCATAATAGACCCTCCCTCCCGCTTCCTTATTATCCTCATAATAGACCCTTCCTCCGGCTTCCTTATTATCCTCATAATAGACCCTCCCTCCCGCTTCCTTATTATCCTCATAATAGACCCTCCCTCCCGCTTCCTTATTATCCTCATAATAGACCCTCCCTCCCGCTTCCTTATTATCCTCATAATAGACCCTCCCTCCCGCTTCCTTATTATCCTCATAATAGACCCTCCCTCCCGCTTCCTTATTATCCTCATAATAGACCCTCCCTCCCGCTTCCTTATTATCCTCATAATAGACCCTTCCTCCGGCTTCCTTATTATCCTCATAATAGACCCTCCCTCCCGCTTCCTTATTATCCTCATAATAGACCCTCCCTCCCGCTTCCTTATTATCCTCATAATAGACCCTTCCTCCGGCTTCCTTATTATCCTCATAATAGACCCTCCCTCCCGCTTCCTTATTATCCTCATAATAGACCCTTCCTCCGGCTTCCTTATTATCCTCATAATAGACCCTCCCTCCCGCTTCCTTATTATCCTCATAATAGACCCTCCCTCCCGCTTCCTTATTATCCTCATAATAGACCCTTCCTCCGGCTTCCTTATTATCCTCATAATAGACCCTCCCTCCCGCTTCCTTATTATCCTCATAATAGACCCTCCCTCCGGCTTCCTTATTATCCTCATAATAGACCCTCCCTCCCGCTTCCTTATTATCCTCATAATAGACCCTCCCTCCCGCTTCCTTATTATCCTCATAATAGACCCTCCCTCCGGCTTCCTTATTATCCTCATAATAGACCCTCCCTCCCGCTTCCTTATTATCCTCATAATAGACCCTCCCTCCCGCTTCCTTATTATCCTCATAATAGACCCTCCCTCCCGCTTCCTTATTATCCTCATAATAGACCCTTCCTCCGGCTTCCTTATTATCCTCATAATAGACCCTCCCTCCCGCTTCCTTATTATCCTCATAATAGACCCTCCCTCCCGCTTCCTTATTATCCTCATAATAGACCCTTCCTCCGGCTTCCTTATTATCCTCATAATAGACCCTCCCTCCCGCTTCCTTATTATCCTCATAATAGACCCTCCCTCCCGCTTCCTTATTATCCTCATAATAGACCCTCCCTCCGGCTTCCTTATTATCCTCATAATAGACCCTCCCTCCCGCTTCCTTATTATCCTCATAATAGACCCTCCCTCCCGCTTCCTTATTATCCTCATAATAGACCCTCCCTCCCGCTTCCTTATTATCCTCATAATAGACCCTCCCTCCGGCTTCCTTATTATCCTCATAATAGACCCTCCCTCCCGCTTCCTTATTATCCTCATAATAGACCCTCCCTCCCGCTTCCTTATTATCCTCATAATAGACCCTCCCTCCGGCTTCCTTATTATCCTCATAATAGACCCTCCCTCCCGCTTCCTTATTATCCTCATAATAGACCCTCCCTCCCGCTTCCTTATTATCCTCATAATAGACCCTCCCTCCCGCTTCCTTATTATCCTCATAATAGACCCTTCCTCCGGCTTCCTTATTATCCTCATAATAGACCCTCCCTCCCGCTTCCTTATTATCCTCATAATAGACCCTCCCTCCCGCTTCCTTATTATCCTCATAATAGACCCTTCCTCCGGCTTCCTTATTATCCTCATAATAGACCCTCCCTCCCGCTTCCTTATTATCCTCATAATAGACCCTTCCTCCGGCTTCCTTATTATCCTCATAATAGACCCTCCCTCCCGCTTCCTTATTATCCTCATAATAGACCCTCCCTCCCGCTTCCTTATTATCCTCATAATAGACCCTTCCTCCGGCTTCCTTATTATCCTCATAATAGACCCTCCCTCCCGCTTCCTTATTATCCTCATAATAGACCCTCCCTCCCGCTTCCTTATTATCCTCATAATAGACCCTCCCTCCGGCTTCCTTATTATCCTCATAATAGACCCTCCCTCCCGCTTCCTTATTATCCTCATAATAGACCCTCCCTCCCGCTTCCTTATTATCCTCATAATAGACCCTCCCTCCCGCTTCCTTATTATCCTCATAATAGACCCTCCCTCCCGCTTCCTTATTATCCTCATAATAGACCCTCCCTCCCGCTTCCTTATTATCCTCATAATAGACCCTCCCTCCCGCTTCCTTATTATCCTCATAATAGACCCTTCCTCCGGCTTCCTTATTATCCTCATAATAGACCCTCCCTCCCGCTTCCTTATTATCCTCATAATAGACCCTCCCTCCGGCTTCCTTATTATCCTCATAATAGACCCTCCCTCCCGCTTCCTTATTATCCTCATAATAGACCCTCCCTCCCGCTTCCTTATTATCCTCATAATAGACCCTCCCTCCCGCTTCCTTATTATCCTCATAATAGACCCTTCCTCCGGCTTCCTTATTATCCTCATAATAGACCCTCCCTCCCGCTTCCTTATTATCCTCATAATAGACCCTCCCTCCCGCTTCCTTATTATCCTCATAATAGACCCTTCCTCCGGCTTCCTTATTATCCTCATAATAGACCCTCCCTCCCGCTTCCTTATTATCCTCATAATAGACCCTTCCTCCGGCTTCCTTATTATCCTCATAATAGACCCTCCCTCCCGCTTCCTTATTATCCTCATAATAGACCCTCCCTCCCGCTTCCTTATTATCCTCATAATAGACCCTTCCTCCGGCTTCCTTATTATCCTCATAATAGACCCTCCCTCCCGCTTCCTTATTATCCTCATAATAGACCCTCCCTCCGGCTTCCTTATTATCCTCATAATAGACCCTCCCTCCCGCTTCCTTATTATCCTCATAATAGACCCTCCCTCCCGCTTCCTTATTATCCTCATAATAGACCCTCCCTCCCGCTTCCTTATTATCCTCATAATAGACCCTTCCTCCGGCTTCCTTATTATCCTCATAATAGACCCTCCCTCCCGCTTCCTTATTATCCTCATAATAGACCCTCCCTCCCGCTTCATTATTATCCTCATAATAGACCCTCCCTCCCGCTTCCTTATTATCCTCATAATAGACCCTCCCTCCCGCTTCCTTATTATCCTCATAATAGACCCTCCCTCCCGCTTCCTTATTATCCTCATAATAGACCCTCCCTCCCGCTTCCTTATTATCCTCATAATAGACCCTCCCTCCCGCTTCCTTATTATCCTCATAATAGACCCTCCCTCCCGCTTCCTTATTATCCTCATAATAGACCCTCCCTCCCGCTTCCTTATTATCCTCATAATAGACCCTCCCTCCCGCTTCCTTATTATCCTCATAATAGACCCTTCCTCCGGCTTCCTTATTATCCTCATAATAGACCCTTCCTCCGGCTTCCTTATTATCCTCATAATAGACCCTCCCTCCCGCTTCCTTATTATCCTCATAATAGACCCTTCCTCCGGCTTCCTTATTATCCTCATAATAGACCCTCCCTCCCGCTTCCTTATTATCCTCATAATAGACCCTCCCTCCCGCTTCCTTATTATCCTCATAATAGACCCTTCCTCCGGCTTCCTTATTATCCTCATAATAGACCCTCCCTCCCGCTTCCTTATTATCCTCATAATAGACCCTTCCTCCCGCTTCCTTATTATCCTCATAATAGACCCTCCCTCGCGCTTCCTTATTATCCTCATAATAGACCCTCCCTCCCGCTTCCTTATTATCCTCATAATAGACCCTCCCTCCCGCTTCCTTATTATCCTCATAATAGACCCTCCCTCCCGCTTCCTTATTATCCTCATAATAGACCCTCCCTCCCGCTTCCTTATTATCCTCATAATAGACCCTTCCTCCGGCTTCCTTATTATCCTCATAATAGACCCTCCCTCCCGCTTCCTTATTATCCTCATAATAGACCCTTCCTCCGGCTTCCTTATTATCCTCATAATAGACCCTTCCTCCGGCTTCCTTATTATCCTCATAATAGACCCTCCCTCCCGCTTCCTTATTATCCTCATAATAGACCCTTCCTCCGGCTTCCTTATTATCCTCATAATAAACCCTTCCTCCGGCTTCCTTATTATCCTCATAATAGACCCTTCCTCCGGCTTCCTTATTATCCTCATAATAGACCCTCCCTCCCGCTTCCTTATTATCCTCATAATAGACCCTCCCTCCCGCTTCCTTATTATCCTCATAATAGACCCTCCCTCCCGCTTCCTTATTATCCTCATAATAGACCCTTCCTCCGGCTTCCTTATTATCCTCATAATAAACCCTTCCTCCGGCTTCCTTATTATCCTCATAATAGACCCTTCCTCCGGCTTCCTTATTATCCTCATAATAGACCCTCCCTCCCGCTTCCTTATTATCCTCATAATAGACCCTCCCTCCCGCTTCCTTATTATCCTCATAATAGACCCTCCCTCCCGCTTCCTTATTATCCTCATAATAGACCCTTCCTCCGGCTTCCTTATTATCCTCATAATAGACCCTCCCTCCCGCTTCCTTATTATCCTCATAATAGAACCTTCCTCCCGCTTCCTTTTTTCCTCATATCACGCACTTCATTTATCATAACAATTACGCTCAACGGTCAGTGTCTCTCGTGCTTTGTATTGGATGAAAAACAGAACAAAGATAAAGTCTCCGAGTACATTTCTATTAAGTAATAATTTCAACCATTACCAAGTGATTCATGCGTAATCGAATACGGTAATCTTATTCAATAGATATATTATAGAATCTCACTTTTGAAAGTTACTAACATATACCATAGTAAATAGTGATTCTCTCTACAGTCGACACCATGCACAAGTTTTGTATTTCAAACTTATCTGTACATTGTAAATAGTTAAGCAGACGTGTCACTCTATAATTTTGATGAGTTACCTATTTAATGTGTTATTTTTCATCAAAACAGACTTTCATCAAAGGAATTAGATATAAAAATCTCTTTCCTTTTCTCTCTCTCTCTCTGGTTCCCTCTCTTGCTCTCTCTCTATCTATCTATATCTATATATCTATCTATCTATCTATCTATCTATCTATCTATATCTCTCTCTTCTCTCTCTGTCTCTGTCTGTCTGTCTCTCTATGTATCTATCTATCTATCTATATCTCTCTCTGTCTCTGTCTGTCTGTCTCACTATGTATCTATCTATCTATCTATATCTCTCTCTTCTCTCTCTGTCTCTGTCTGTCTGTCTGTCTCTCTATGTATCTATCTATCTATCTATCTATCTATATCTCTCTCTTCTCTCTCTGTCTCTGTCTGTCTGTCTCTCTATGTATCTATCTATCTATCTATCTATCTATATCTCTCTCTTCTCTCTCTGTCTCTGTCTGTCTGTCTCTCTATGTATCTATCTATCTATCTATATCTCTCTCTTCTCTCTCTGTCTCTGTCTGTCTGTCTGTCTCTCTATGTATCTATCTATCTATCTATCTATATCTCTCTCTTCTCTCTCTGTCTCTGTCTGTCTGTCTCTCTATGTATCTATCTATCTATCTATATATATATATATATATATATATATATATATATATATATATATATCCAAGTATAGGATTGGTGTCTACGGAATAAATTCCAATAAACAAATATACTATTCTTAAAAGAGTGCTCATTACAGAGTAGAGTAAATATAATTTATTCGAAAATTATAACATAAATAGGTTATAAAATCACTACAAAAATAGCCATTTGTTTCAACACTTCTGGTCACTTGATAAAACACCAGAACTGTTGAAACAAAATGGTTATTTTTTAATTATTTTATAACATATTTATGTTATTTTTTAAAAATTATATATATAGCTTAAAAATTATAAAATAAATATGTTATAAAATTGCTACAAAAAAATCACAACAATACGAGAGATAATGGTCAGAATACACACATCTGAAGATTGGTTTAACTGCTTGAAAATCCGAGTAGATTTATCGACGTTGGACATTATTTATATTCACTAACATATAAATATATATATATATATATATATATATATATATATATATATATATATATATATATGGTATCCGCAGACAAATTCCCCCTTACAAAACTCAGAACGTGTATTATTTCCCCTCTGAACCTAAATTAGTTTTCGGGAAAACGAGATGTCATGGCAAGGATTTGCGAATTGTAACTTTATTCCCATCTATTAGTAACGTTCACTGATTAAACTGTTGAAGAATACAACTGAAGAAAGCGAGAGTAGATCTCGAACTGCTTAAAAAAGATGAGAATGTTAGTTCTGATAATTACTGCGAAGATTAATTTTAGGTTATCCTCGGGGGATCGGAGATTTTATCGGTGAAAACAAATCAACGAAACAAACAAAAACGGGTAAAATCATTTGAAGAATCCATATAATCATGGGAATACTTCATCTTCGAACGTGCGTATCGGTCTTAACGTCCTAAGCGAAAGTGCAAAAAGAAAGACACTATTCAGAATAATTCCGAAAATAATGAATATACTTCACCTTCAGATCTTTAGCAATAATATCTTACACTTGTGAGGGGAAAAAGGAGGGACAAACAATAAACTGATAGAATAAAAGGCGTGCAGTGAATAAGAATCAATCTGACGACCTGAGTGATGGGAAAGAGAATGGGCAAAAAGCCGTGGACGATTGTTGGGAAACGGATACAAACAGAAAATATAATGATGAATGAACGCTGAATTCTATCAACGTTCTTGCCAAAAATATCGATTAATTGTATGAGGCATCGGACGAATAAGGAGACTCCAGGCTGTAAATATTCATAAGCACACATACTACGGACTATTTAAAATGTAATATAGGTACACAATATAAAATACGTCTGAAAGGCACACATGTATCGTGCAAACTTTCATTGCTTTCGATTTTGCGCATAAAAAATTGTATGTTTGAACAGAGATATAAGCATGCTTGACACATTAGGGATATCAATTTCCGTCGTGTATAAGAATAAATCTCTCCCTCTCTTTATATATATATATATATATATATATATATATATATATATTACATCAATGATAACCCATATTTATGGGCATTTCGGCACAAGGGATAAATTCCCTGGAGTTTATCAATACTAAAAAAACGTGGTTTTTACCAAACGTCTTTGTATTGACAAGCTCAGGGAAATCTATCCCGAGAAGCGAAATAGCCATAAAAATGGGGTACAGTTGAGATTCATTTTTATGCAATTCATTTCTATGCTCTATAATAATTATATTGAGATCTCTTTTGTGGATTAGTTTAATGTTATATTAATAGGATTGACTTGGATTAGTTAGCCACGGATTTTACCTATATATATATATATATATATATATATATATATATATATATATATATATATATATATAAATATATATATATATATATATATATATATATATATATATATATATATATATATATATAAATATATATATATATATATATATATATATATGATGTGTGGACATGGATGCCAACACCGAGTGGCGATAGTCTGTTTCTTGTTTAACGGAAATCTTCAGACATGAAATTTGGGTTGAAGAATTAAACAAACTGCTGACACTCGGTGCTGACATCCACATCTTTCATATTTACATACGCTCTATTCCACATATTGAGCACTTTACCATATAAACATAAAATACCTTCAAACTATATTTCATTATATATATATATATATATATATATATATATATATATATATATTAATTATATCGTTGTCCCTTACCGCAAGATACTACAAAAGGTTTAATGCGCGTAGCAAGCATCAGTCAAATATTTGCCTCGAGTAACACTATTGAAGCCTCGTTCAATAGGTAATAGATATATGATTAAATATATATTTTACCTCGGTTCTTTTACCTCCGGCTATTTTTTTCTTACATCAAGCCCTCATTCTGCACTGTATATATATATATATATATATATATATATATATATATATATATATATATACACACAGATACAGATATCGCGACACTTTTTAAAAATGTATATGTTAAATAACTGTAGATTGTTAATCTCACTTTTATTTCTCTTAATATATATATATATATATATATATATATATATATATATATATATATATATATATATATATATATATATATATATATAATATTGGCTCCTGAAAATTAAATTTCGTTTGAGCCCTGTGGGAGTGAAGCGTGTGTTTGTAAACAGGTACTATTAAAGCTAATATAGCATGACTCTTCGGCAGAATTGAGTCACTGTCAGTCACTGTGTGCTTATCTAAATCTAAAAATAAATACGCTAAAATTCACCTTCATCCCTGCCGTGTGCCGACGGCTTTAGTCGTAGAATTTCCGACTGGCGCCTATTTAGTCGGGTTTTGATCCCAGCTAGAGGCTACCGGACGTCTAGCCACACTGATGAGCTGTGATACAGCGAAACAGTCTGTGGATGACAATAATTATTTATGTATATATATATATATATATATATATATATATATATATATATATTTATAAACTCAATAAGTTCGTTCCTTAGATATTTCCCAACTACTCAATTTGTTCGATCCTTACTGAGTGCTTCATGCATAAAGACTTGTACTAATTAAACTTAATTAATAAACTATATTTTCTGCACTGCGTTTAGATAAACTGTTGCATTGTGAAAAAAAAATCTTTATTAATACTGAATTAAATTTTTACTAATATTTTTCCAAAACCCACTCGAATGCAATATAGTACACGGTTGATTTTAAAGTATTGATCATTATGTCATCACTGAGGTTTAAAAATTAAATTTAGTGTTTACGTACTTACCACTAACTTAAAAGCATTGATAAAGAAAAATATGCCGTTGAAATTAAATATCTGTTGTGTAAATTAGGTTCTGCTTGCAATATTTGTCTACAGATTTATTGATTTAACTCAATACCTCTCTTTCTCTCTCGTTCTCTGTCTCTCTTTTTTCTATCTGTTTGCCTCTCGCACTCTCATCTCTCTCTTCTCTATGAATCACAGCTCATCAGTACATATATATATATATATATATATATATATTCGCGTGTATTTCCCTCACTGTCTATGTACAGTGGTTCCTTTTATATTCAAGGTCAATATATATCCGATCTCATTATCATTCTATGATGAACGCATACTTATAACTGTCTTGAATAAAAGTGTCAAATATCTGACCCTTTTATGATGGGGTCAGACAAGACAATGAAACAGAAAACCTTTTTAATCATCGTACACGCATATTTGGCACTGGCAACGGCTGGTTCAAGAGTTGAAGTCTGATATAGAATGCATAATACCTGACAAACATCAACAGCTTAGGAATATATTCACGCTGAGCAGACAAAAAAACTAGAGCATTGTGCTGGTAAAATGTCCGTAGTATTTTTAGATGACTTTTAATGAACATATCTAAATATGGATTTATTAAACCCCATATAAACTCTCTTGTGCCAGTATATCCCGTTATATTTGAGTCGGTTACATGATTCCATCCTTTCAAAACTTGGTATAATTCTAGGTGAGGAAGTGTTCTAAGTGGTTTATGCGGGATTTCAGTTAATAGTTCTTCCCTTTAGGATAATTGTATTAAGATCAAAATAAGTGATAGCTCTACAGTGGGAGCTTAGTTTTGTAGGTTGGGTCCAAAAGGAGTTACCAACCAAACCGTACCCATTTCTCTTGGATCATGCGACAGCATATTGCTGTGAGATCTGGTCTTGTACTGATGGAGGATGATAGCTTTCCGATTGGTCACTTCCGGTTCAGCTGGGAATACAAATTGTTTGAAACTAACGTCTGATTTTGCGTTAAGAGATCTTAGGCTAATCATTTCCAGCCCAACCAGATGCATTACATCATCTTCTTCGGATGCTGGTTGTTTATTTGAATTGATTAATAGTGGCTAATTTTCTTTTCCCCAGGACATTTCTTCGCTCCACATTTTTTGTTGCCTGTGATCGCAGTTTCCGATTTTTTGCGTTTGAACAGAGGGAAATGTGGCTCATTCATTTATTTCCGTTAAATCGTGAGGCACCCAATCATCATCGAGGTTCACTTGTCCAACTGTTTTCAAATGCATTAAACAGTCATATGATAAATGTAAAGTATATCTGTGATATCCGCTGCCGTGTGAAGTGGAATATTCTTAATCAGACTTTCGATTTGGCCTTCTGCAGCAACTTCAGATCTGCCGGAACATTCACAATTTTGAGATCAATTTTCAGATCAAAACCATCCCTTTGGAACCAAGACATTCACCGACGAGTCGTATTCTCAGCTATGGCACCATCTCGATAAACGGCATAAAATCAGCCTATTTTCTTTATACAGTGTAACCCGGATATAAGAGAGCCGTATATAAGATAACCCGGATATAAGAGAGATTTTATCTGGTCCCAAATTAGAGCCTGTGTTAATGTATATAAAATCGACCAAACCCGGATATAAGAGAAACCCGGATATAAGATACTTCTTCTCTGGTCCCGACAACTCTCTTATATCCGGGTTACACTGTAGCTATAAAAATGTACCTGATTACGAAAATTACACTCATTTTCTTCAGTTGTTAATGCAAAATCATTTTATATTCACGAGCCATATAAAATATCTAAATATTTTAGAATATGTATTTATATCGTAAATTTCTGTCACGGGTGAAACTATGTTACATCACCAAAGACCACATATTAAAAATTTGTTGATGCTAATGATGTATATCATGGACCGCTCGTGTGAGCAACGATGAAGTCTTAGAGGCGTTGCAAAGAAGGAGAAAGCTTATACTTAACATCAGAAAGAGACAGCCGAAGTTTCTGGGATACATAATGAAGAAGGAGAGCATGTAGAACCTGATACTCACGGATCGAATAGAGGGAGAGAGAGACAAGGGAAAGCAGCTCGTAACATACCTGACGAGATTGAGCAATTGGTTTACAGAACGTGGTCTGGGCAGGAAGCAGATGGAAGGAACTTGCTGAGAGCTGCAAGGCATCGAGGGACGTGGAGAGACATGATCGCCTTCGTTCCGAAAAGACATGACACATAAAAAGAAGAAAAGGTTTTGATAAACACATTGACTGTCATGCCTGGATCTGATATATTGGCTGCCACTGCGTGTATGTACGTCTTCATACGCTTGTGCTTCTGCTTTACTTAATCGCGTGTAGCTCTCACACGTAATAATAATTTTAAGTAAATTTTACTATTGTAAATTTAATTCACAATTTTCAGTTGAAATTATTAACCATGAATTGCTATTACAAGATTTAATTAAATTACAGATTTTGATCGTCGCGAGGATACCATGCAAAACATATAGAAAACAAGAATACCGCTACGAAGCGAATTCATTAATTTGGTTTTTCTTGAGAGCAGGGATGTGAGAGGACCCAGTGGAAAAAACAACGGAGAAGTGTCCGAATGAAAGAGAGAGAAAACGAGAGAGAGAGAGAGAGAGAGAGAGAGAGAGTGTGTGTGTGTGCAAAGAGAAAGAGCGAGAGAGAGTGAGAGAGTGTGCAAATAAAACAAACTGAATTTATCTTTGGGACACATTTCCCAAGATTTGAGTTATTTGTCCCCATAGCGAGAATAGCTTTGTCGAGTTAAACCCCAACTAAGTTTCGAAACCACTACTAGGAGACGCTCTCCGGACTATAAATACTCCGCTATATTTTTTCTCGCTCTCTTCTTACCTTACACGCTTATTCGTCAACATGTAACCTCTCACGGAGAATGATCTTCCCTTTGGGAAACGCATAAAAAAAAAACAACAACAACAACACACACACACACGCACACACACACGAACGCACACACAGACATACGGACATTCACCCACTTCACATACTTTGAACCCAAATGGTTTCCATATTCTTTTGTTATACACATCATTGTCTTTGCCACTTGTAACCTTTCTTATTGATACATCATCATTTGTTTGCACATATATATTGGTTCTTGTCGTTTCTTTTCGTCTCTTTATGTGAACTCACATCCCGAGTCCGCCACTTTGTTGTGGGTATTTCAGCAGTCAGCGTGTTATTCTCAATTTCAAATACCGACGTTACTAACGCCCGCAACAATTTGGTAAACGCATAACTGCCAGCAACAGCTTCCTTTTATATTATTAATTTTATAAGTCATTTAGAATTACACATACCTTTGCTGTTTAATTTGTTTTAGAATATCATGTGAAAAATGTCAATGGAAAATGTTGAATTTTCACATTTTGTACCTCGGACCGTCATGATATTCCTGGTTCTGTTGAAAAAACCTGTAAGGAAATTCATGAGTGTATGATGTTAACAACAATGAGAGTTACCCGTTATAAACTATATAAAGAAAATGTGCTCAATTTGTCTATTGTTCACACAATACAAAAGTCTATAACCATTAATGGTGGAACTAATTATACGTGTAATTTAAAGGTAAAAAGTGATGAAAGAAAGATTATGAGGATGAGGATAGACATCATTTGACCCTTACATAAGTGAAGAGGGTAGTGTTCAGGGACAGTTGCACCCAGGAGATTGTACCATAAAGTAGCAGATCTCAGAAACCTGTATAAATTTTTAACTTCCATTTTAAATATGGAATAAGTTAGAAATGGGGTTTTTACGATTCTGTGGATGTAACTTGGCGAGTCATAGCTGTAAAGGTCTGAATTTGTGAAAGTAAAGAGTGGGGCACATCTAAACTTTTGGGAATGACGTTAGGTTTTCAACGTTCCCTCATTTTGAAAGAGGCTTTATATTGGAAAATAGGTAATATCCTAAAAAGCCATATTACAGAATTAAGATTTTGAGACCGAAGATGCTATATTATCTGGGAAAACATCAACGATGTAAACTCCAGAAATTGGCTTGGTTTGGTTTGGTTTGGTTGGTTTTATTTAGCGACATATCAACACTATGGGTTATTTACTGATGACACCTAAATATTTGGAACAAATATTTATGGCTTCAACTAAATATTTTGAACGCAATTGCATGTCTTCAACTACAGATAAAATATATTGCTTACGTATTGTCTGTAATATTATATAAAAATTGTAGTGCTGGTATTTTTACTATTAAAATGTGTGTTTATACGTTCCTAGACATTTGTGTGGTGGATCATTATTTGCCAACAGGGACATTAACAGGTGCTACGACCACGGGTCAGGGTGGACCTGAGAACAACAGCAATTAAGAGGTGGTTTCACGTTACACAGAAACTCCTGATCAGAGGCCCTGCTGCCGATGTACCGAAATTGGTGACCATTTTCATGACCTAAGTTTGAGACATTTCATCCCAAGTATTGCTGAGATCTCTATATACTCAAGGAATGTTTTGAGTTTAGAATCCAGTATCAATTGTGTAAGCAGAAGCTGTCAGTCAGTAGCAACGAAAATATCTCAGTGTCGACCAAAAACGATATTACATAGACTCCTCAAACTTACTTTCTCAGCATATTTATATATTATATAGCGATAAAATCTTAGAATGACTATTCCCTGTTGATGAAAAATGGTTACAGAACTATAATTTAATAGCCCAAAACATTTCAAGTCTGGATGGAACGCGACTTCTCCAAGGTCTGAGAAATTCAAAAAACAAAAAGGAAAATGACAGTGAAGTTTCTTTAAGCCGTTTTGCTCTAAATGGTTGTGAAGATTAAAGATGGCGCTGAAATAAAACGGCGATGGAAATGTGTATAAAGGATCGACTGTTTGAATTGACGAGACAGAACGTCCACCCCCATTCACTGATTCTTTCTCCTTATTTCTATTTCCTGTTCGAAAACTGATCATTTTCGAAGCAGAATTCATGTTTTGTTTTGAAGAGTTAAAGAAACATGAGAAAAGCCTTGCCGCTTGTGCCATATATATTTTGTGGTACTATGTAATTCCATTGTTGGCCAGGCTGAGAACTTTTCAGTAGTCGTTTCGAGGGACAAACTAAATGAATTACAGTTGACGCAAATGACATTTGAATAGAAAAATAGGTTCTTTATTAATTTAATTCCAGAATGGTTTTATCTTGAAACATTTATATTAAGATGAATGCCAGACACAGGAAATAGTATATGTAGATTCTGTAGTGATAATGATTCGGCCATATTTCGTAGAATAAGCGAACGTAATAAGTAGGATCAGAAAGAATAAAAATGGAGGTCACTCGGTGGGAAAGTGTGTACCGTCGGAATTTGACAAAAGGCAGGAATTTGACCAGGTATGAAAATCAATACTATTTTCTCAATCCCGAAACCGCTCTGGAAAAAATAACGTATAAAATCTTCCTTTTATTTGCCGTGTCGTTTAAGGTCGTTGGCGAGCATATCCCTTCACAATTTTCTATCGATTGTAGCATTAAGCATTTCTGTGGTATCCATTTCGTCTTTAGGTATCGTATTCGATGACTCTGTATCTTTTTTGCGATCAATCTGTCCAGTGTGTGCCAAATTCTCCAAGCCGTCTTCTTTCAATATATGTCTCAGTAACTTCAACCTGTTTGTTTCTGGTTGTAAGTACAAGTTTTGGCTGTTGTGTATTTTCCTTAAAACTTTCTCATTTCTCACAATTTTCCGCTCATGCTATTCTCAACATCATTCTATATAATCCCATTTGTATTGTCTCAAGTCTTGTCTTTATCAGTGAGGATATTGATTAGTATTCACCGCTGTAACGGAGGAGTGATATTATCATTTTCTGTGTCTCTAACGAAATCTTCCTGTATTCACCGCTTATTAGGAGGAGTGATATTATATAGCAGTTCGTTATTTATTTTCTGTGCCTCTAACGAATCTTCCGGTTTCTCTAGATTTTGATTGGTATTTAGAATACATTTTTCGTCATGACAATGCGTCTACAGATTTCTATGTAACGTTTTCCATCATCTATTATAAAACCTCCCAGACAGTGGGAAAGGAATTTAAAATTTAACTCAAAATCTTATCAAGTTGACACCAGTTCAGATGTCTTTAAAGAGGATAAAGCAGCAAAATTTTAACATATTTTGGTGGGAAAGGAATTATTTAAGTATTTCGTCGTATTTATTCAACGCTATTGGTTAACACAGATAAACATGCAGAAGAATATCATTCAATTTTAGAAATACACAACACCGGTATATAGAAATAAACACAAAATTTGGAATTTAGCAATACTCATCAGCTTATACCTACACATGAAACACGCAAAATGGTATCTATCTATCTGGAAACAATTAATAATTCCAATGAAATATGATATAATAAAACGCTGGCTAACTTTGAACTTTTGAATCCAGTG
>OZ038495.1:46668513-46688513 GCA_964036315.1 Acanthosepion esculentum | reverse complement strand
GAGAGAGAGAGAGAGAGAGAGAAACAGGAGTGAGAAATCGATGTAAATATATATTGAATAATTAATGCAGTGACACTGTTGGATCTATACACATGTTCTGACGCCCGCGTAAAGACACACGCGCGCGCATATATACATACATACATACATACATAATATATATATATATATATATATATATATATATATATATATATATATTCTTTCTGATATATAGTATGGAATATTGAATATGTATCACTTGGGACAATTTCCAACTTTTTGGAAAGATCTTGCTTGTCATGACAAATTTTTAGCACCTCCTTGTCGGTAAAAACATCGTAAATTTGGAAGAAAATTGTCCGAAATGTAAAGTCGCCTGGAAGCTACATGAAGGTGGTGGAGATACGATAGAAGCTGAGTTCTCAAGTCGCGACCGATAACAATGCAGAATATTCTATGGATATCGTTCGGAATCTCAAGATAGGTAACAAGAGCAACAATTCATTTGTGGCAACAATATCAAAGGTAGACAAAGATGCATGTACAGAATCAGAACTGGAAAAAGAAATATCGTAATACGCTGATGGTATCTTGAAGAAATATAATCTTCCTAATCATTTATCCAGTCTTGCTTCTTGTGCTTTCGCCACAGTTCTAAATATATTATTTGTCATGGTACTAAGCCATATATTGCTCATCTTATTCAATCCAATATATTTTCAATTGCTTTGTTTTAACAATATTGTCAAATAGCACAACGACATCAACTACTTCAGCGACATGACAAGGAAGTTGTCAGATTTTCTCTTCTCGCTTTGATGGGGTGGACAGGATGAAAATTGCAATTCTAGACTATTTCCTTGGAGAGACGGTGGTTTGTGTTGATTCTCGTTGTTTATGTTTTAGAGCCAAATACATTTTCATAATTCCCAGGGTAGTACTGTATGTCTGTTTTCCCATTCAGCTGTCGTGTGATTTACCATCTCCTCATTTTCTCTAGAAAGATGGCATTGACTTTTTTTTTCTATCTCGGTCTTGTTTTATTCCTTATTTGTTTACGTAAAATTTCTACCGTTTATTGATGGGTGGAAAAGGACGCTAAATTTTCTTAGTTGACAAGCCTCTTCTTCAGCAATTACTATTTTACATCATTTTCTACATAATATGTGTTGCCCTGAATATTTCCCATAGCTGTCTTTTCTAATTTTTAATTTACCGAGATGCACCATCTTCTTGTTCCTTAGTGTAATCCTTATAACAAGAGACACATCTGATTAGAAAATAAAGAAAAGAAATCGTAAACAATTATATATTTCCCCTTGGGTGTAAAAACAAAAGAAAAAGAAAAAGAATGTTTCAAAAAAGTGTGTTTTTATGCCAAGTGCATCAATCAATCTGAAACCGGAGTCATCTTACTGGAAAACCGAAAATATCAGACGCTGATAACCCGGAAACCATATCCTATAACCGAGTTGTAGATCTCCTTTCCAGACAATAAATGTTGCAAGCGAAACATTAAGATCGGAAGCAGATTGTGATTTCTGCATTAAAGACGTAAGTAGCCAGGCAATTCTATTTATTTCAGAACAGGAACAAAAAAGGGTATAGCGTTGCAATTTGCATGTTTTACATAACATTTGGGTTCTGGTCAATTTAGTTTAACATAAGGAAACGTTTTTAAATATATCAATTGTTTTACGTGAAAATATATAGTTTAATTACTCTGCATTTACTGGATGTAAATATTTTTTCCATCTTCAATGCAAACAAGAAATAAAATATTTGTCAAAGATTGCAGTGAAAATCAGTGTTTGTCATTTCTTATACACTGGATGTTTGCATAGGCTAGTTTCTCAGCCATACATATTTATTCTTCGTGGCACACTCACATAGAAAGTATACATGCGCAACACCCAATTTATATATATATATATATATATATATATATATATATATATATATATATATATATATATATATATATATATATATATATATATATGTATGTATGTATATTGTGTATTTAGGCAGCAAATGTTCCTTAAGGTATATGTTGTTAGAGAAAACAGACATTTTGTGTCGATTCTTTTCTTTCATCTACTTTTCAAAATTACGAAGAATTCTTCCTCGGATAAGGAAGAAATTCCGTTGGAAAATTACCAAAATATATTTCGGAAGGAACATGCTCAAAGCATTCGAATTTATATCATCATCGGGGTTGCTTACCGAATAATGGTCAGTATTGTATAACTGGTGAGTTTCGTGACTTCTGGCAAAATCAATTTCTATATAATTGTTTCATTTCTTATTTTTATTTTTTATATGCATTTGAGGATGCTAGCCCTTAAATTATAATTGTTTTTATTAATAGATGTTTGATTTTTTTGTAAGAGTATTGATTCGAGTATCATAAGTCGGTTTTTACTGTTTTCTTTTGTTAGTATTTTGGCATTGTTTGTGAGCAGCTGTCTAATTTTGTTATGATTTTTATGCCCTTTAATGTGTTGTCCGTGTACGCTCTGAAGTGCGCCATCGGGAGCGTGTGGTGGTAGTATATCTTATATAAGATGCACTGTGATTTTTATTTACAGAGAAACATTCTCCAAGTGGGCAATTATGCTCAAACATAATATTGGAAGTTTAGAATATATTATTTCTAATAACTAAGTTGCTAGTTTGCAGTGTTGGTAGGGAAATAATGAATCTATTTGTTTCTATGGACTGGTGTCTTATCTATGTACAAACATTTCTATTGCTGTTTCGTGTTTTTTTCTGTGACAATATCCATTGCATATCCTTCGTATTTTCATATAATTATAACCGATGCTCGCGTGTAGATCCACTTCCTTTATACTTCCACCAATAAAATATTGCTTTAACCTGATGAAGTTCTAGCCGACAAAAAGGGGTCAAGAAGAATTATTCCACTTTATCATTCAATTGCCTAAGAAAGATATATATATATATATATATATATATATATATATATATATATATATATATATATATATTTGAATTGGACATAGTCCGACAATTTATTTAAAGACATCTATATTATGTTTAACGTTCTTTTTTTATACTTGTATCTATAAAAAGAACGTTAAACATAATATAAATGTCTTTAAATATATATATATATATATATATATATATATATATATATATATATATATATATATTATTCTGTTATTCAAGGATATATTTGCCCTACAAATGTGCATAATAATTCACTTAATATGTATGAAATATAATACAATCCATGTAATCCCTATGCTGTGGCAAGACTTTTATGTTTTTGGGATTGATTTAATCCCTTTCTACGGCGTATCAGTCCGAATGTTTTAAGCATTTTACTGGATTTTACAAATTTTACAGTAACTGACACTCCAACAATGATCCAACTGCAAACTTAACAAATCCTTATAATATTATAAATGCAGATAAATACTTGTGTTTTTTGTTACGAATTTCTGGCCGTTCTTTGTTGTGCAGTTTTTGTCTGCCATCACCGATAAATCCATATCCTGTCCTGTGTACATTTTGACTCCACCGAGACTGAGGAGACCACTTTCATTTTCCTTTCTATCATTTTATTACCTCGCAATATCGTCTCTTCATTTTAACACTATATGCATCTTCATTAGCTTTCTTGTTTTGTGGAAATTATAGAATATACCACAATAAAACAGCTCACTTATTTTTCCGTTTAAGTTGCTGGCTTGGGTTTTGGTCTCTCAAGCCGTATTTATGTATTCCTCCGCTATGAATTATGAGTCAACCAACCAAACCAGACCCAAGCTTTAATTGTAGGAATCTACACCATGATTTAGTCTAATATCGCATTTATTGTACAGTTCTGAATTTAATTGAGATAACTTGGAAAGACGGTGTTTGGCTTCTTCATGAAATTTCGCTTGAGAAGGGAAGAATATGCAATATCTTCTTCACTAGTCTTAACCAGGAATGCCAGCTTGTCATTTTTTATCGCATTGTCAACAGGTAATACAAGTAGGCTTATCGAGGTAATAAAAAATATCCAAAATAGGAAAGTAGGTATCACTCAATAAGTAACATGTACCATCACTATAATTAGGATATTATCAAAGAACCACACTTGGGAAAGTTATGAATACGTATTTCTTTTATTTGCGGGGACCTAAAAAGACGATTTCAGATCCTTCAGTTCATTTATACACAGATGAAGAAGAGACTAAGCAACAAAAATGTGGTTCTAAAGAATGATACTGAGGATATTATGGATCTTATCTGATTAAATCTGTCTTTTAAAACCAAGAAAAGACGAACTATAATAAAAATGGTCACAATATATTAGAATAAATTAACGTGTAAATTTACAACATGAATATAGGGTCATTTTAAATTGATGGCTTCTTTGTTTCATGGTGCAAACTTATTTTGAAAACTGAAAATTTCACTTAAATGTGTTATGTGATAACGATTATAAGAGAAATATAACTCTCCAAACCTGTGAAGAATACAACGGGAAACCATTCTATTATATGTCACAAGAATTCAGTGTTAATAATAACAATTTGTGGATATACATAACCGCCAACTCTTTGAAAGGATATAACAATTCAGACCGTCATTTTACGATTGTTTATAAAAAGAAATGAAATGTAACGGGTAAAATGCATAAGTGAAACCCTAACGTATCTCTTTTCCATCGAGACATATATCACTGGTGGACAGATTCTGTCTTACTTTATGTTTCATATGGGCTTTCGCCACTGGGTTGAAAAGTTGGGATTCAATGCTTCTCAAATGAAAATGAATGCAAATTGAAAATCAATATTATTTTTTTTAAAATAGCTGATAATCAGAAAATATTAAAAGGTTAATATTAAATATGACCGTGTCTTTTGAACATTTAAAATTCCGGCCAAGTTTTTTGCTTTCAGTTTTACACAAATATCATCTGTTGTCAGTTATGTATGCATTAATTAGTAGGAAATGTTGAGCTTTCAGCCTTGTTTGGCGGCCAGTTCAAGAGAAAAACACTCTGAATTTAAATCTGATTGGGTGTGTCTTTGGCAATTTCACTGCGTATAATCCTCCTTTTCTTTAGAGGAATTACAGTAGGAACAACTATAGTGTTGTGGTTTTCGTTCTGTAAACCATAGGAGAGTTTGATGGCGCCAACAACAAGGAGCATTTGGAGGAAAGTGACGTTTCGTATAAGAGAAACCTTAAAATAATCGATGGTTTTCTACCAGTCTTCATTTAAAAGTGCTTTTTCCTTCCCTTCTCAATAAACAAGCACTGTCGGTTTTCCTAATTGAATATTGCATCGGAATTAATTAGTTTCAGACGCAAATCCTTTATGCTGGAATGTTCCATATGTTTCTCTCCATCCGAATACGGTTTTCTCAGAATTAGTGAGGTGTTAGAAGAAATCAGAACAGAGATCTTTCCATAAAGGAAGGCATGAGCAATGAGAATTGTAATATTCAGCCTTCATGATGACAGTCGACTGAGAAATATTTCCCACGCTGTTAGTTGAAAATCAACCCGTAAAATCGTATAATCACAGCCATGAGACTCAATAGGGTTCATACACTCTCATTTGTAATTTCCGACACCCTTTCCAGTATAACGTCGGTGAGTAAAAGTCCCGATAATTATGGCACATTATATCGCTGCTGAAGTGAAAAACCATAATACAGCCCAAGATATTTGCAGAGACCTGAAAGACGTGTTATACAAATGTTTGGGCTATTTGAACATCAAGTGCGAACCGAATTTAGTACGAACGTTTGCCGTTATAATATTTGAGCCTTTGGGAAACAGATTGCAGGTAATGCATTGCTTAAAAGGAAGTAGAAGCATAAATGTATTTTCCTGTAGAGTATACCTGTTAACTTTGAGGGGATGATTGCTGATACTGAAGAGTCAGCATTTTAAACTCGTGGAAACGAGAAATTTATAGTGACTGCGGTATTTAATGGTAATCTCTGAAGTAGATACTTACAGGAAATATACTAAGATACATGAAGTAAGCTCCGAAAATAATACGTCGTATTTATTTCCTTGAAAATCAGAACAGATACAGGGATAATTTTGACACTATTGGAGGGAGTAAGCTTTCTACTAGAAAACAATTTTTACAGAAAATAGTCCACGTTAATTATGCATTATCGTCAGTAATGACAACGATGATGCAGCAGATTTTATAAACCTGGCTTGACGTACACGTACGTTATCGCCATTTGAATTGACATTCGGTAATTGATCTCTGTAAAATTTCAGCAAATGATGATAAATGTCACTGGTTGCAAATTTGTCTCTACGGATAAACTTTATGACTCATGTCTTACTCATACGCCGTTTCATGTCAGACAACATTTTGCCAGTCATTTATAACTCGCCACAACGTTCTTTTGATGCTTTAAATAGTCTTTGAGCCTTTATCATGCTTCTTTGACATTGTTCTACAATCCATTCCGGTTAAATATGTTACTCGGTGTTTCCACCTGCTTTTCTTGCATACTGTGTGTTCTGAAAGTGCCACGGCCCCTTTTCTTCATTTTATATATCGCAGCGATTTGAGATCTCTCTGATTGGATGTATCACTTACATTGTAGTTCCTTAAAAAGAACAAAATCAAAAAATAACTTCTCGTTTATTCGTATGTTCAGTTGATGATATTCTTAGCATTCATATAATATGAAAAAAAAATGGATTGTTAGATTGTTCAGTCATTACAGTCATCCTAGCAGCATCAATTTCTGATTTTTTTTACCTAAAATACTAAGAGAGTAATCATTACTTTCTGAGGATCCCTCGTCAGATAATGTTTGTCATAGTCGTTTTGCATATCTATTTCAGGTTGAGATACATTAGACTAAACAGAAAAACAAAAAATGTGAACAAAATATGATACATCCACGTTCTGGGTAAGACGATAAACTACATCCGCGTCCTAGGTAAGGCAATAAACTACATCCAACAGCAAGGCCTCTGATCAGGTTTTGAGGAGCATGGAATCACCTTTTAATTGTTGATGTCCCCAGTCCCAGGTCTACCCTACCCGGGGTGGTAGCACCTATTAATCCTAGCAATGGGCAAATAGTAGACCCCCAAACTGAATGTCAAAACACTATGAAAGTGTAAAAATATGTTTTAATACCAGAAGTCCTTTTTTTGTAAAAACATTATTACTAGCAATTAATTTTTGAAGGAAAAAATATTACCAGCAATACATTATTACCAGCAATACGTTTTTTTTTTTTTAAATATTACCAGCAATACATTCTTGAACAAAAAAAATTTCCAGCAATACATTTTTGGAAAAAAAACAGGAATAAAAATATTGTCGGCATTAAATAACCTATTGAGGTTGATATGCCATAAAACAAACCAAACCAAAATAAAATGATAATTTTTCACGTTTATGTGAGAATAATGTATATTTTAATTGACTTTGTATTTCATCTGCGAAAATGAATTGAACAGTTTTAATGAAGCTGTTTTTTATCATTAGGCCGTGAATAAGGCGATAATGCCACTAGGACGCTGAACAACAGGGTGTGAAAGAGAATGAGAAGACTTTAGGGATTAGAAGCGAGGAGAAAGACCAATAAAGGTGTTACAGTTTAATGTGTACCTATGTACTAGTGAACTGATTCATTTTATAGTTTCACCAATAGAAGAGGGATAATCAGAAGACTTACAATATTCAATCCGACGTGTATAAAGGCGGCCATTTTGGTTTTTCTGAATATTCACTGCCAACCTCTGATATGGAAGACCTTAGGAATTATTGAAAAGCTGCTACTAGATATTGGTGTTTTTTCATTGAACAAATTACTTACTACTTTGGATTCTGCATTCAGACTACGGTGAACATGTATAACAAAAGGAACAGAATTCAGGAAGACAGAAGATGGCGATTGACGTTGCAATTAAATCTTTGAAAATTTTAGGGTTTAGAGAGGCAAGAAATCGGAATTGACATCCACGGAGGAGAAAAGAAACTATAAGAATAGAACTGACGGTTGTATTTAGCCAGTTCAATAGTAAAACAATGAGACCTAGTTGCCAGTCAAGTAGCACGCCTAAATTCATGCAGTCAAGACACTAAGGTGGACAGCTCACCAGAACAATTCCCATGAAAATAAGTATGGAAAAGGCAGAGGGAAGGCACGTCGTGTTGATCATGGAAATACATTGCAGATGTAGCAGAACGTTTGTTTTGAAAAATCCGCACGTTCCGCACGCTGTGATGAGATAAAGGAATGAAAATCACTTTTATGAACACTTTTCCGAAAATACAGAAAGCAAGTTTAAAATGAAATAGAAATGTAAAATGTTCAAAATGAAAGAAAAAAGGAAGAAAGCTACTAGAAATGTATTTAAGGATAAATGAATTATTCTTAGAACATCGTAAAGGAAGCTGTTCTTCTTTAGTGACATTAGATATACATCGATTTGTTTCTGCACCAATTAATATCCTTTCTCGCACTTTATCCTGACACCTATCTGTTTCTTTTACAACACTAGTTTCTCTCTCTCTCTCTGTGTCTCTCTCTTTTTCTATCTATACACGTACCTCACAGTCTATTCCATTTTTCTGCATTCTCTTTTTCACTATCGATCTGTCTTTTTATGATTTCTCTCTCCTATTCTTCTCTCCTTTCTCACTCCTTCTCTCTATCAAAAATGAGCTTCATTTTTTTCCAATTCCCTTTCCGAGCCCTGTTATTTCTAAACGTTTTCTCACATTCTCTTTTATTTTTACCACTCTTTCTTTTTCTTCATTTTCTCCTCAGATTTCTTCATCCATTTATTTTTAAAAATCTCTTTCCACTCTTTTTACATCCATTTGAATTTATCTCAATTTCCTCTACCACTATTTACGACCACGCTTTTGCCATCTATATATTTCTGTCTGTATTTCGCTCATTTCTTCCCTATCCAACTTTTGTCATATTTTCCTTTATTCCTCTTTCTCGCCAACGTCTTCATTATTTCAGTTTTCTTTGCTTTTATCTCTTTTCCTCATTCTCTACCTATCTCTTATCCATTACCAAGTTCCTTCCTCGTTATTCCTACGCATGTCTACCCAAATTGATTTTCCACTTTTGTTCAGACTCCTTTCTCTTACATTCTCTATCGCTTTAATTGTGTTTCCTTTTTCGTTTCTTCTATCCATTTCTTTCTCACCTTCTTTCATTTTCACACTTTCTTTCTATCCGTATGACTCAAGTTCTCCCACCTACTTATCCTTACAGCGTTTTCCTCTTTTTCATTCTACCATCTTCTCTTCGTCTCATTCTCTATGTATTTTACCTCACCTCCTTTCCAACATTGCTTTCCTGTTTTTCTTTTAAGACACTCCCATTTTTTCACCCGTTCTCCCCGTATAATATATATGTATGTATATATGCATGAATGCTTTGCTTCGTTCTAGTGCTTTTACTTATCTCACCTTCATTTTTGTTCACATCTATTTCATCTCCGTTTTCTCCCTGTTTCTCTCTTCCTCGATATTTCCATTATTCCCATCTCCCCATCACTCATCTCTTTAAATGATTTTTACACCAGTTTGTTTTGCTTTTTTCCTACTACTTTCTCTCTCAGCTCAACTCTGTTATTTCTATCTCTTTTCTAATCAGTCTTTCCTCCACTCTTTCTTTCCTTCTTTTTTAATCATTTCACCCCCAAAGACATCAATAACACCTCTAAATCTCAAGGGGCTACTGAGTGTGAGAGAATATGAGAAAATAATATTAACGAGAGAGAACAATAGAAGAAGAGTAATTAAGAAGACGGAAGATACTGGTTGTTATTGCATTTACATTTTTGAAGATCAAAGATGGCTGGAAAGCAAGAAACCGGAAGAGTGTTCTACAAGCGAGAAGTGCGAGAGAAGAAATTCTTAGCATAGAACTTAAGATTACATTTAGCATTTTCAATTGTAAAATGATGAACCCTTTCTTTCTTTCTGTTATAGGTCCTTACCTATAACTACAGAATGAACTCTTCCTAACACTATGTATACTACGTCTCTCAAGAAAGAGAGAGACGAATCGAGTCGAGCCGATAGTAGTTCACTCCAGACCAAACTGACAGTCATAATAACACCTTCCACATCTTGTATTATTATTCCGTGTAATATATCTTCGTTATTTCTACTCTTGTGTTCGTGTTGTTCTTCCTTGGTCCTAACCAGGGCCAAAACACTATCTTTCTTTCTTTCTGTTGAAACTTGACTAATGCATGGAATAATAATGCAACACAAAATGTACTTAGAACAAAATGTATTTAAACAAGAAAGTGTACACAATATTTACATATAGTCTTTTGTATATTCCTGGGAAGACCGTTCCTGGAGAATGTATTGACTAAGTCGCAGTCGAGCAGAGTCTCTAGTTGAATCTCTTGATTCGCCTCTCTGTCTTCCCGGTACCAACCATATTTATATCGTCGGTACTCCACTATGCAAATTAGGTGAATCCTACCACAACACTTTCTTTGTCATATCTATCTATCTATCTATCTATCTATCTATCTATCTATCTATCTATCTATCAAATTGTTTAGTTAAGCTCTACTTGTGTTTGTTAATTTTTACCAATCCTGTATGCATTTTTCTGAATAAAACTACATTGAATGACTTCAAAAAATAGTTTTTATAAATCAAACATGTGTAATATCGATTTAAAATAATAAATCTTCTGCCTTCTGATCCGATGCCAAAATATAAGTAGCTTTGGGGAATGAAGCATAGGATAAAATAGCCTGTTGGCGAGTGAAAACTTAATCGCATCCATTGTATGATTTAAAACAAAATGTAACTTTATATATTTATTGGTAACACATATTGATCTATCCTAATTAATAAATAGATATGCCTTACTTATATTAACACTGGGCCAGAGCCGACGCCAATAAGCGGATATAGCTTCTCTTAACATAACAATGGAGATACCTCAATTATAGTAGGGATGATCAGGCTGATAATGATTTTATTTCTTTCCGTTTTCTTCTTCTCCTAGCTTTCTTAGGATATATTTTATCCTTACTAATTTAAGAAGCAATTAATTTAACATGTAAATGTGTAGTTAATTGTATAAATAAAATCTTAAACTAAACAAGCAGGTACTATAAAAATTGAAATGTGAACTTTTAAATACAGCCTCCATATTTGGACGCTACGTGTAAGCTACTTATGAATAAAAGCAATGCACACTCATGCGCAGCCAGTAACGTGCCTGCTGAAATATCTATTTACATAATCATGAATTCATATTATACTTCGTCTCAGTGATGATCGTTCTTCTTTGAAGGCTGCATGACTGGCTGGGAGTAAAAGTCGATTCAGTACTTTACAATATACATGTATCGTAGATGTATAACGGAAGTTTTGTAACAGTAAAAGAGTCTGAAATACACAAACTGCATCACATGCAGACCGATAATCCTCCCTTCGCCATTTGCTAAAGAAAACCATTCAACCTACCGCCTGGATATTGCAGTCAGAAGTAGAACCAGTATCAATCTCCTTGACTCTCGAGCAAAACGTAACTATATCCCTGTTTTTGAGGCTGGTGTAAATCAGAACAATTCCCACGAGATTCAATCTAGTGTAATCTGGTAATAGTAATAATAGCCGTTTCCTTATAAGGAACATTTTGGCATTCATTGACCAAGCAGCCATTAATACTGTCGGTTTACATTTATAAAATCTTTCTCTTGAAACATTTTTTCAGGAAAACAGTTCTCTCAAGTTCATAGCTGTTATCGCTCTTTCCAGTAGTGATAGGTGGTGTTCATTCCTAATCTTTTGTTTGGATTAGTGTTAAACGTCAACATCTATTATTTTCTATTTGAATTACATGTGATATCCATAGTAGTTGTTGCTAAATTTTAAGACTTTTTCACACAAATTCTATAATATGTTATTCGCTGTTTTATTTGCTTCATTGGTATCATTATGTCCTGCGAGTATATAATTCTCCAGGCAACCTTTTCTCATTATGTATTTAAGAAATTACATCTGTCGCTTTCTATCCATCGACCCATGTTCGGAAATTGGAGCCTTGAGAAATAAACAATAGTAATCAACAAATAAATAATCAAGAAACCTTTATTCTTTATTAAGAACTACTCGTATTAAATCAAGTTGGTGATTCTAAGAGAAAGGCGGCTATTTCTTTTTTTATCATATACGTAATAGATCGAAGCAAAAGTATTTCTTATACAACTAATAAAATTACACTATAGGCTTTGGGCGAGTCTCGTCGAACGAAAAACTTCAGTCCAGTAATTAACTGATATTCGTAAGGAAGTCATCAGTTAGAATCCGAATCTATTTTCACAACTTAGAGGAAAAATTCCAGTGGCGAACGAAAAAAAAATCCTTGTTACTTACAAGAGAGACATTTCTTTCTGTATAAATTACCATTCAATCACGAAATGGATTTTTTTAATCTTCAGACATCACACTGCATCACCGCCAAACCTTTAATTTCGCGACAAATTCACCGATTTGACTGATTGTAATTCTTTGTTCTTGTAAAGACAAATTGAAAACATAATTCTGATCTCAGCACCTATTGTATAACTCAACGTAGTAAGTCTAAACATTACTTTTTTAAAAGTTTAGATACATATTCTTTCTATTGTTTTATTGCAGAAAAATTGCTTATACAGTATTGAGCTATTAAAAAAATGGCAGGTACTGGAAACAAACTAGTAGGATTCGTTCAAACCTGAATTCATACTTAATATCATCTTTTGTCAATGGTCTCTTAAAGCGCAGAATACAATAGTGAATGATCTTCATTTTTATAATTTTTCTTCAATCTTTTTTTGGAGACACTTTTATTGCGTTTGGTTGAGGATTGTAAAGTGAGTTCCAACTCTGCCTGTGGTAAAATCTGGATGGAAGTGATTGACGAAAAATGGGATGAAGGGAACTTTGATTGACAGTTTAATCAAGCTTGTATATCAATTATGCTGATCCCACAGCAGCATATCACCACATCAGCAAAGACTTCCTTTTCTAAATGATCAAAGACAGTCTACCAAGCATTTACTCTTACTGAATAGACCTGATAGAGTGACCCTAGCGATCCACAATGTCTGGAGAAAACCCAAACACTGAAACATTTTACAACTTTCTTTACAAAGTAGGACAATATATTTTTTTTCAAAACAGAATTGGAATTGAAAGGAGAACAGTTATGGCAAATACACTGAATCAATTATCAACCTTAAGAAGGTGCAATAAACAAATTCTAAACACTTAAGCTACTCTGATGCCTGCATAACGTATGAGAAAGAGATAAAGAAACTGAACACATGATAGGTTGAACTAGGAATATTTGTCCACATCATAACATATCCACCTCGTTCCGAAATGTCTGAACTATTATCGCGGTCCAACCGTTTACTCTGATCAATGATTAAAACCCGTTTTAATTAAATGAATAATTTAAATCATAAAGAAGAAAACCCTTCACCATACATTATAGACTAGCACTGCAGAAGACCGAACAGCTTTTCTAAAAAAATAAAACATACCACTTGAAGACTTTCAACAGCGGAAACAACTAAAATGCATAGCACATGTCACTAGAACGGTAAATGAGAGTATAAACAAGATGTTAACATTCTACATGGCCTAAAATATCAGATTGAGGAAGCAAACTTACATTAATACTAGAATGTAAGAGCTAGTGAACTTGAGAATCCTATTTTCCTGAAAGATTATTTTGAGAGAAAGATTTTATAAATTTCAACCGACAGTGCCGCTAACTGTTCGGCTAATGAATGCCGAATGTTTTCTGCATGGAATCGGTTAATCTCACCATTACCAAAGAAAATATTTCATTTCATATGTTGAAAAACATTAATATCAGTGTATAATCATTAATAGAATACAAATAACTACTTAAAGGAAAAATGTGTTTTATTGCGATTGCAATGTGTCTAATAATGAAATTCCAACAAGTCTTGCATATCTGCCAAAACCATTAAAGATCTTAATCGTTGTTGGGTTGACGCCTAATTCTGTTGCTAAAAAATGCATTGGATATAAATCCATAAAGTTTAACCGGTCTTAATGGAAGGCAGTACAGACATTTTGTATAATGTCAGATCGCTTGGGGATCATTACGAAAAAAAGAAAAACTTGCTGAGCAAGGGTAATTTGATAGCAAATGATAAATTGAACGTCAATTTGACATTTTATGATTACGTCTCGATGTAGACAGAAAGAAGTACAAATAAACTGATAAAAACACAAGTATTTGTGTGGGGCGTTTCGGATAATATCAACGATCTCTGAAAGTCTCCAACAGGATGCTCATTAAAAAAATGATAAGCAAATATATTTTTCTTAAATAAAAAAGGTTATTGTAAAGCAAGAATGCATATTTCTAATATCGGTTTGATAACTTTTACAATTTGTTAGCTCACACAATTCTAAATTACTAGCATAAGACTCTACATTGTAAAAAAGATTACACAGTATATGAACATTTGCTTTGAGAAACACTTAAAAATAACTCAAATATTTATCTTCAAATTGTAATGCGAATATTAGCCGATTCTATATAATGAAACTTTGAATGCCGAAGGAAACTTTTGGCATTCATTAATACCGCTGCCAATACAATGTCGGTTGAATTTTTAAAAAATATTAAGACATATTTTTCAGGAAAATAGGTTTCTCAAATTCAGAAACATTTATTGCTGTTTACAGTACTGATAGGGGTTTACTTTCCTTGCCTTTTCAGGTGTTTTTCTTAATCTTGACGTGTGTATAGCCACTATCATCAATAGAAAAGTTTGGTGGGGTTACTGGTTTAACTACCAATGACCCGACTATCCAGCAGTTAATACCGCAGTTCCCCATGTATAATACGGAGTTTTTCTAAAACCTAATAAGCAAAATCAGGGTTGCGTATTATGCACAGCTACAAAAAATCTTTAAAAAATTGCCGTAAAATAAAATAAGAATTATCATAAAACTAAATTAGAATAATATTATTCTATGTTTAAAACTAATTTAAAAAAAAATAAGAGTAGGAAATTGGAGAGGTACAATTTATAGGGTTTGATTAACAAACAAGCGGCGCATATTATGCGTGACTAGAAGTATTTTCCAACAATTTCAGCACAATTTTAGGTTTGCGTATTATGGATAAAGGCCTATTATAGATGGGTAATTACGGTATTATATAGTACCGGTAACCCTAATTGAATAACATTAGATAACTGAAATGGAATATGGTCAGACGAAATGGGTTTCTTGTTTGAATGATGAAGAATAAAATTGCGCATTTTTTACCTCTTATTCTTTTTTTATGTTGCATAAAAAACAAGTACTAATTACAGAAATATTCCTTTAGCGTGGCTCACTAATGCTTGAGGAAATAAAAAAAGATTTACTAAGCTGAACTGGATAAGTCACAGGAGGGGAAACGCTGATGTATTACATATCTTCCATGTGGAGATCATTTACTTGTCTAGTAAAATCGTGTCAGAAATAATTCCTGATGGCTGTGTTCGAACACCGATCTCTGTCTCCTGTCATAAGTCTTAGATAGCTAAGATTAATATAGACCACGAAATCAGATGAATATTGCTGCATTAATTATTTATTAGATAAGCTTGTTAAAACATATCCGTGGCGAAGGGAAATATATAAATTCCCCAATATCTACCAATTTTACCTTATTACGGATCTAAGTGAAATCATTATTTATATTTTGTTTGGCATAAAGCAACCACTCGCCCTTGCATGGAGTATTACTGCCATATATGGTCAGGAGCCCCTTCTGTCTGTCTCAAGGTCCTTGATAAAAATCCAAAGACGGATATGCAATGTAATTGGCCCTGATCTGGCATCTTGTCTCCAGTCGCTCTCTCACAGATGTGCCGTTACCTCACTCTGTTTTTTTTACAAATACTTTCAGGGTAACTGCTCCGATGTGCTGCTTTCGCTGGTTCCCAGACTTCATGAATTTAAGCGTCTCGCTCTCACCCTTTCACTGTCGAAACTGTCAAATGTAGCCGTTTCTTCTACCCCAATATCTTCATGGGTCGCACTTCTCGCCTGAGAAACTCCCTCTCCATTTCTTGTTTCCCTGAGAGCTACAATCTCCAACTTGAAAGGACATGGCACATAAAAAGGGACGTCCAATTTGGATAGCTTCTTGCTACGAATTGCTACTTATGTAGAACAGATTGACGAGAGGTCCCTTCCCCGGTCACTGCCCTAACTTAACGTCTTCAAGTCTATAGTAAACTGTACTCTATCCTACATATCACCGTTCTCTACAATTCATACATCCATAAAACACCCCTATTCAGTAAGTCTGTATTTTGAGTACCACTTGGGTCTTGTATAGAGTGAAAAATAGCGTTAGGACAGCTCCAGAATCAGTTTTAAAAGTATACAATATCTTTATATTAGTGAGTGTCATCAATAAAGGCTCAGAGCACGAATGCTACAAAACAATATATTTAACGCGAATTTACAAAGAAATAACAGAAAGAAATGGATGTTAATTCATTGATTCTCTCACGAAGAAAGGAAATAACCTTTAAATATCCTCTACACTTACCCGCAAGATCCAGTTCGTTGACGTAATAATCACGTTAAATAAGCTATTTTTTGAGGAACAGTTTATGTGAACGTCATCGCCAGCGCAAAAGATATTTTTCACTTTACCCGAAGGAAATCTTCCTCTACGAAAAGGCCCCGGGATATTGTCCCCAATATTGTTAATTTTAAATGCCATGAGATATATCCTGTTTCTCCTAAAGACAGAAATATAAGAAAAGATATATCCTGTAGGAAAAATAGAGATATAAAACAGCCTGCAACCATTTTCTTATTAGTGTTACTGATTTATTGAGTTCACTTAAAAATGGCTTGTTAGATCGCGCTAACAGTTTCAAAGAAAACAAGAATAATCCACAAGAAAATATTCAAGCACTGACTCATATTAAAAGAATTCAAAGTAAATTTAGAAGGTTTGTATTTAAATATGGACATTTCATGGCTGAGAATACAGTGGCAAATATTAAATGCTATCTCCAAATTTAGAGAGCATTCAGGATCGAACACACTTTTAATTGATTTAGCAAGACAAGTGTGCTAAGCATTACACCACGTCGAAGTACCCAATGGTTTACTAAGCATAGGTTAGATGTGGCAGGATTTCGTAAGTATGTGAGAATCGAACACACTAAGTGATCTCGCTGGCTAAACATTACACCCGGCAAAGTGCACAAATGATTTTCTAAACATAGGTTAGATATGGCACAAGGCTGAAAGGGTGAAACTCCCAGTGAGGAGCGAATTCACTTCTCAGTCGTAATTGATCTCGTGTGACAATTTACTACCTGACGATACCAAATTGATTGAAACTGCTCGAGCAGGAAGATTGGTTTTCCAAAAATATTATATATATATATATATAACATTCAACACCATCACGTGATAAGTCACCAGAAGTGTTGAAACAAAATTTGCTTTACTCTGTATTGAGCACTCTTTTAAGAATAGTATTTTTGGGTTATTGGAATTTATTCCGTATGCACCAATCCTATACTTGCATATATATATATATATATATATATATATATATATATATATATATATATATATATATATATATATATATATATGTATATATATATATGAATGAGAGAGAGATGCTATCTCGTGTCGGAGTCTATTCAAGGTTTCATGCTGCACTAATCTGCAGTTTCAATTGTATTCACCTCGAATGTAGTCTTTAAATGTAGTCAGGAATTCATATGCTCTGTCGTATCATATATTTCCTTGGGTTTGTATGACTGTTTAGGATAGGGTCAGCTATTGTACATTAAATACTATATCATTTATCGGTGATATTATAAAAAAAATATTTGTAATTGAATCAAAACAAATCACACCGTGTCTCAAAATGTCCAAAACTGCTTCTCTTCAGTTTTAAAATAAGATTTCACTAAGTAAATCTGCATTTCTATTCATACCAGTCATTACTACACACCTGAAAGGACTACTCGGCGTCGTGTAATGGTTAGTAAGTTTGTCTCGCTCGAACAATTACGACTGGTAGTGAGTTCGATCCTTAGTGAGTGCCCCATACTTTGGGTCTTGTGTCACATCTAAACTACGCTTAGAAAATCAGCATTATATTGCACCTGAGATCCTTATGATACTATCTTCCTCAATGGTTCTTGCTGATCAAACGTTAGAACAGTTTTCGTACAGAGAAATGTTTTCTGACTTCAACTGGCTACCATTTCAAGTTAAGCCGAATGCAAGTTCATTTTATAGAATGCAGAATAATACGCCGAATAGTTGAGATGAAAAATATCAGAAAATAAGAAAAGATAAATATTAGTAAATATTGATTAATTATTAAAATATATGACTGACCGGGGAGAATGAGGAATGATATGGAGTCAACAAATTGTATAGAGCGCAGGACGTTGTAGAGAGCCAAAGTCGCTTACGTCCAGTAGCAAAACGACGCATCAAATATTATTCACACCAGTTTAGATATAGCATTTTCATTTGTTATTATTAGCAGTTATTTCATTCAGATTATTTCTGTTGATTCTAATTCCAGATAAATTATAAACCGGTGGCAAGATTTTCATTGGCCTTTCATATCCTTAGAAACAGCGTCTTACCAATTAAGTTATGAAGTCTAGTGAGATATCATAGGATAATGGAAATAAATTTTGGGATTGTTTCGTTGAATATGTTTCATGTGCTAGACGTTATCGGTTTTTGTTCTTCTTGCAACTTAGTTCATGATTACTGCGAAATAATGGAACTACTTAGAGACGATTAAATATAACCTTCTGAGATATTTGGTTGGTGGCTAATATAGATATATAATTTATAACGGCCTCCATTTTAACAGTGGCGTTGAATTATTGAAGCAAGCAGCTGTTTTTCAGTTAAGAATCCAATCTAATTTAATCTTTTGCCTTAATTGTTGTTTTCTTTTTGTCAAAACATTTTAAGCCAATCAAATGTTTTCACACAAATTAAATTACAAGAATTAGGAGCAGAAAAACGTCTTCAAAGATTAGGCAACCCCGTATTCGATAACATAGGAACTTGTCATATCGTGAAGAAATTTACAGCTACGGCAAACCATGCTATTTTCCCGAAGTTGAATCCCACTTATGAACGCCATGTTCCAAATGTAAGGAATAAGTTCAGACAGCTTTTCCACAACGCCTTTCTCATTGATTAACATAATCCTGCGTATATACTTCTCTGAACACTGCAATCTTCTCCTTAATCCTCATTAATCTTCCGATTTTCACTTGTTTTATTCATATCAAGCAACTCATTCATCATTACCATTTTAATAGTAGACATCTAACTTAAACTACTCTCGATCCGTGTGTTGGCGAATTTAAGCATAAAAAAGTAACGTCCGTATCATCTCAGCTGCATAAGTTATTAAAAAAACCGGTCTATTATTCTTTGCTTTGCATTTCGTTCTTTTGGGATGCAATTTTGAGTCTTGTATATATTTGGTTCTTGTTTTCACTTCCCTAAATTAAAGTGGATAGGCAAAGAACAGATTCACCTCGTGATGAAAAGCAACGAAAATATGTACCGAAAGGAAACAAGATTGTTATCAATATATGTAAAATAAAAGAAATAAAAGAATGAATATAAGCGAATAAGTAAACAAAACTATCTATTTATTCCTTGTTAAGCATTATTTTGCAGTACCTCTATATTTGTTCGGTAATAAACACTAATATTTATTTGATATTAATATTGACTGTCTACAAGCCACATATTAAAAATATTGGTTTCAACTTCAATTATAAGATATTTCTAGTCTTGTTTTTGTAATTGATCGCAGAAAAACCACCAACAGTATAAAATTGATTAGTTCAGTACCTGTTTGCTTAGTCTATCATATATTTCATCATTCTCTTATAAAAATGGCTATAAGTTTATACGGTTTAAATCAAATTCCACAATTCTTCGT
>OZ038495.1:46656013-46666013 GCA_964036315.1 Acanthosepion esculentum | reverse complement strand
TGTATTTAATTATTCGTAATGATCCCCCCGTTAGCGATTTGCAAAGAAACTACATAGTTTACAAATTCAAGTGCTCTCTGGGAGGTTGTATCTCTAACGGATTAAATAATATTTATGTTGGTCACACCACAAACTCGCTTTCACGACGCTTGTCTCTACTATTGAATGATAATTCTAACATTTTTAAGCATTACAAAGAACATGTTGAAAACACAACTATACTTAAACATGAAAACAATAAACAAAAACTAAAAATTCTTAAGCTATATACATAAAACAGTTGAAACCTAACCCGAACAAAAACTATGAAAACTCCACAAATTTACTTAAATGTCTATAATTGATAACAGAAGCCATTGGTTTATACCAAATGCTTTCCATACTTAACACTTCTCGTTTTCACTCTCGCGTCGTCATGTGTGATGTCATGAGCCCCGGAATGATTTTCGCTTCCAGTTTGTGGTTGCTTGGAAATCTTCCATGCAAACAAAAACAGACGATCATTATTGCTATGTTTGTGTATTGTTTAATATATTGTAATGTAATTGTTATCTTTGATGAAGGCTTATGTAAGCCGAAAGCTTAGATAGGATTAAAAAACATGTAACAATATGGTGATTTCTTTCGTCTTTCAATGATAATGTTATTAAGCTCATCAGACGATATGAAAGGAATTTGCTTAAAATAAATAGACAAAACTTGTCTATATTATTTAATGAAACATGCATCAATATGCATCAATATATATATATATATATATATATATATATATTTGTGTGTGTGTGTGTGTAGTTTGACCTTCTGAGTATACGGAAGTATTTTAACACGCCCTCTTTGTATGCGATTGCCTTTCATACTGTCGTATCCACATTAGCTAGCTGGATGCTTTTTGTAATTCACCTAACAAAAAATACGTATTTTGCTCACATTCGATCAAATGCGTCATTCATATGTCCTTTTGAAAACGCCGCTATGATCATCTATGGACAGGTTAGATTAATGTATATATTATACTATACTGCAATGTTGACCCATCATGACATGAGTGCTGATACGCATATACCTTGACTATGAATACTTCTCTAATTGCAAAACTGTATGGTATAACTAATTGCCTGGAGTTGCAAGATAGAAAAGAACTGCTGTCACGGAAAGAAGATAAAAATGATGCCTGTTCAGTTGTGACAAATGATCTCCTGTAAATAGCCCAGTGCACTAAAACGTTACTAGTTTCATTGATAAAAGTGACAAAATAAACTACAAATGAATACTTGATAGACTTCGTTTTTTTTAAATACTCAACATATTCGCTTTTCAACTAGCAAGTGTAAAATGTCGTGAAATATAATGTAATGAGGTGAAAGTCTAACAGAAACTAGAATTAACATTTTAAGTTCGAATCTCACCTGAGGCAGCTTTGTTTTGTTTAAAATTAAAATTAAAAATAGGCAAGGAACCATTTCTCCTGCAAAGTGTCCAATTGTCACATGTCTTTGGATTCTTTTGACTTCCTGAGTCCTGTTATTTTATTGCCCTTACTACACATTGATGTCTTCTAATTGTCTTTCACTTTCTGTAAGCCGCTGGAATCAAAGTGACATTATCGCCTTGCTTGGTGTAAAATAACTACAAAATGTCATGATGGCGACTATAATCCTGGATGGGTGAGTTAGAACTTAGTGAAGCCATTCTGCCAGAATAATTAGGTACTATTAATAGCTACATTTGCTCTTATTAGCATCAGTCACATAATCCAGTCACATCCTCTAATCACAGTATAGATATCAACTTAGTACACATTAGCGAATATTATTTAGTTTTTAATTAATTTTTAACTTGTGTAAATTTGTTACTTTTTTTTTTAATATTGTCTCATTTAAAAATCTCATGGACTCATGCACTGGGAAACACAGCCTATCGTTGCGATAGGAATTTGCCATTGAGAGCAGGTGTCGGTGTGCAAGTATAGGCAAATATATATAAATGTTGCTGATTTTCAAAGCAAACAAAAATCAATTAATAAATCTTTCCAACTGCTTTTTCCGAACATTTTTGCTAAGCTTAAGAATCATGAAGAATCAGTAGTTATTCCACTATTTTATGCCGTATTGTAAATCATAAATGATGTTCCCACTAAGAACTAAATTCCGAAATAGTCTTAAACCAACCATTTTTTTCCTTTTGTACGAAAATAAGGCAAACTCTATTATATATATATATATATATATATATATATATAATACTTTAATAGAGTCTGTCTGTGGATGATATATATATATATATATATATATATATAGAGCGTGTGTAAATATAAAAGTGGACATGGAAGTCAGCACTTAGAGGCGACAGTCTGTTTCATGCTAGTGCAATCATCAGGCCTGATGATTGCACTAGCATGAAACAGACTGTCGCCTCTAAGTGCTGACTTCCATGTCCACTTTTATATTTACACACGCTCTATCTCTGATATTGAGCACTTTACCCCATAAATATAGCACACTTTAAGACTATATTTCTGTATATATATATATATATATATATATATATATATATATATATATATATATATATATATATATATATATATATATATATATATATATCATCCACAGACACACTGTTTCGCTATTTCACAGCTTATCAGTGTGGCTAGACGTCCGGTTGCGCCTAGCTAGGATCGAAACCCGACTGAATTTGCGTCAGTCGTAACTTCTACCACTAAGCCGTCGGCGCACGGCAGAGATGAAGGTGAATTTTAGCGTGTTTATTTTTAGATTTAGATAAACACACAGTGACTGACAGTGACTCAATTCTGCCGAAGAGTCGTGCAATATTAGCTTAAATAGTCACTGTTTACAAACTCACACACACACACACATATATATATATATATATATATATATATATATATATATATATATATATATTATATAATTTAAATTAAAAGTTTATATATATGTGTACGTGCGTGTGTTTGCATATGCAAATTCAGATATACATATACCTGTGAAATGTGGAAATATATATATATATATATATATATATATATATATGTATGTATGTATGTGTGTGTGTGTGTGTGTGTGTGTGTGTGTGTGTGTGTGTGTGTGTGTGTGTGTGTGTGTTATGAGTGCATGTGTACAGGTTTCGTTGAAAACGCTGCTGTAGTTTAGTTTCTTATATAATTTCCCATGTGTTCGTATAAATTTTTCTTTTCGGGAAATTAATTATATAAAAATATTCCGAATGTTTTCAAGCGCTTTCGGCTATACTTTTAGCCATTATCAAGGATGAATTTTATTTTACTTTTAACTGAATATATGGATTGCTTTATGCATGTATATCTAGAGTAATGGATACTCTAATAATCTGTTAACAAACATCATAATATCTAACAAATTTGATGTTGGATTCTTGAAAACCAATAAAATTATTGGAGATTACCATTCAGGATAGCTATACGGAATTTTAAAAATACATAATCATCTATACCCATTACGACCTATCAGTTCACAGATACCAACACCTGTATACTACTTGTCAAATTTTCCCAATGATATTATTATCCCATATCTACCTAGCAATTATAGCATAAAATCAACACAAAAATTCCTCCAAATTCTTCAAACTAAAAAAATCAAACCAAAGCATTCTAGCGTCACTTGAGGTCGAAACATTATTTACAAATGTCCCTGTTGACGAAAGTATCGATAAAATCCTTAACTCTGTATATATTAGGTTGGTGCAAAAATAATGTCGTTTGTTGATGTTCAACTTCATGTGAGAAAACGACATTATTTTTGCACCAACCTAATAACAATATTTTAATGCTACCTCCATCTATCAAACTCAATATTCTCAAATAATCATTGCATGCATGCACTACCAAATTCCACTTCTATGACCTAACCCTAATTTTACACACAAACTAATGGAGTAAGTATGTGAATTTCCTTGGTACGTGCTTCTCTATTACAAGTCCCACATAGAATAAAAGGTTTGTTTTTTTTTTAAGTTAAAGTTAAACCGAAAATATATGTCTGTACTTAGAATATATTTTTATTTTAGCTGAGAACAAAAATGAAATTGATAATCTCAAAATTTTATTAGAAAAAATGTCTGTTTTCAACTTTACTTATGAACTTTGGAAAAAAAAAACCTCCCATTCTTGGATGTTCTAATGGAGTCTAGTAATAATACATTCGTTACTTCGTTATATATAAAAAAAAACGCACGAGTAATACCTCTTGCCATTTTAATTTTACTAGACAATGTCCTCGCAGATATAAAATAAGTGTTATTAAAATTTTCCTTATGATAGTGCATGCGAATTCATCCTCTCATTCGCTTATATTTAAAGAACATAATAATGTGAACAAACGCTTGTTAATAACCTTTTTCCAAACCATCTTATAGATTACCATATTAGACTTTTTCTTTCTGAGGTAACCAATAGCAACACTGAACACACTGACAAACATAATATTAACATTCTCTACAAAAATGAAATGCGTAGTAATTATAAGAAGGATGAATCTACACATCAAAAGGAAATACACAACTGTAGTCGGCAAGGAAATACACAACTGTAGTCGGCAAAAACAAAAAAAATTAAATTAATTATTTATTATAAAATATTAAAACTGCTAACCTCAACGTCAAAAATAATAATTCATCTGTAAGATCCAAATTACAGAGAACCAATATTATTTACGAAATTATATGTCCCTTAAGGAGCTGTGTTCCTGACCAAAACAAATTTGTAAAAAATTATATGAGATATACAACAACATGCTTAGCAAGAAGACTCGCGTTACATCTCTCTGATCATAGCACAGTTAGGTCTCATTTAAATACACATGGGGACCTACCAAACTTTATCCGTAATATACTCGTTAATAATACAAATATAATAGTCCACATGTACTCTAAGGCTAAAAATAATGAAAGTAAATCTTCATAACTCTGTTGATAATCATTTTACATTAAATAAGCGTAAAAAGATTTTATCTTGAAAGAGACTTTTTCTTTTTAAACCTCATATTCAAGAAAGAAAGTACTCCTGTCCATATTCCCCAATTTCCTTTACTTACACGGTCAAATGCTTGCAGCTGATCTGTTGTTTTGAATTCCTCGTCAACCAGTGAAACAGGCCGATAATGCAAATCTTTGCCTTGCTGCATTTTATTTAGAACATCTGAACAGGTTTTCATTGTTTTTTTTTTCTCACGGCTAGAGATGATTCGATCTTACACAGTTTTATTTCCGCACTCCGGCACTAATGACTGTTATCTTCATTATCCGCAACAAATTATGACTTTTTTGAGAATATCTTAACTGTTGCCTTTCATTTTTTACAATTAGTTTTTTTTTTATATCAACTTGTACTCTTCCTATTTGTAGATCTTTCGTATCTGATAATTCGCACCAAAATTCACTTATAAATATCAATTTATCATTGAAAATCAGAATGGAATTATTCCATTCACATGTACTCATTACTGAGTTACTCTCATTTCATGATATAGATACATCTATTGTTATTAATTGTCTAGTTGCCAGAAATAATTTTCATCAGGCCAAATTCAATAAAAGCGTGTTTTTATATTTGATAGATGTATAGTCCATGGGATAGGAGTGGCTCATTTTTTAGAATTGATTCAAGACAATCTAATCTCATGATTCGTGGTAATCGATAAGCAGATAAAAGTAATAATCAAATATTTACTTAGAACCATTGAAATAGGTCATCATATATACCCATGCATATATGCATGGATTTAGGTTGTTTATTTGAGCAGCAATCCCTCTCTATATTTCATTAAAAAGACGAACGACTATAACGTTTTTATTGTCTTTTAAATTGTATGCGAACAAGATAGTTCTTTTTTTTAGATATAAAGAATGCATAAAGTGTCTAAATGATTCTGTTCCGAACGGTTTCCGCTTATGTATTCTCCATTTTCAAGGATTATGGTCGTGCCATTTTAAATTATGTGTATATGCTACTGGAAACGTTGTATTAGTTGCTGAAAATCAAACGCATCTTCAGTTCCCAAATATAGTCTTGTTCATAGGTGATATTAATGTTGTAGTTACAGTTTATGATGTCAGCTGCACTTCAATCCTTCTGCTTAAAAATAAAGGGTGCGGGGAAAAATGTTGGTATAAATACAAAACATCAATAGGTGCATAAATATAATTTTCTAATATGCATGTTTTTCTTACAAAACCACAAAACATCCTCTAAATAAAACCACCCTCTAATGTTACAAATTCTGCTTATGTAAAAATTATATTTGTAGCGAGTTTAATTAACACTAAAAACAAATAAAGTAAAATAAGAAAAAACTGAATAATATATTTTCATGAAACGTGTGACTGAATACATATTCATATTGCATACATAGTCATATAATGATTTGTATGCGCATAAACACAACCACAAACGCACCGATAGGTAGAAACTGAGATAGATAGATAGATAGATAGATAGATAGAAACTGAGATAGATAGATAGATAGATAGATAGAAACTGAGATAGATAGATAGATAGAAACTGAGATAGATAGATAGATAGATAGATAGATAGATAGAAACTGAGATAGATAGATAGATAGATAGATAGATAGATAGAAACTGAGATAGATAGATAGAAACTGAGATAGATAGATAGAAACTGAGATAGATAGATAGAAACTGAGATAGATAGATAGAAACTGAGATAGATAGATAGATAGATAGATAGAAACTGAGATAGATAGATAGATAGATAGATAGATAGATAGAAACTGAGATAGATAGATAGATAGATAGAAACTGAGATAGATAGATAGATAGATAGAAACTGAGATAGATAGATAGAAACTGAGATAGATAGATAGAAACTGAGATAGATAGATAGAAACTGAGATAGATAGATAGAAACTGAGATAGATAGATAGAAACTGAGATAGATAGATAGATAGATAGAAACTGAGATAGATAGATAGATAGATAGAAACTGAGATAGATAGATAGATAGATAGAAACTGAGAGAGAGAGATAGATAGATAGATAGAAACTGAGAGAGATAGATAGATAGATAGATAGATAAACTAATAATGGTACGGGAAATATGTATTATGTCTAGAATCCTGCAATTATTTCAAATCTGGATGATATCCGGTGAAAGAGGAAATACGACGGAAAGGGAAATATGAAGAAATACGTGCATAAGACAATTCTGAAACAAAGTTTCATTCGAAGTGGTGTGTCAATGATCTGGCTTCATCAGAAAAAAAAAACAATTTCATATGATTATGAAAATCTCTTGCGTTGGAACAAACGTACGTAGTTTTTTTACGTAGAACTTTTGATCCGGATGCCTGAAAACCTGGCAGCTCTGCAGTCGCTGAAGATGACCAAATCGAGACCGTGATTAATCTTGTTCATATAAAAAATAGATCAATAGAACCTCGCTAAGATAGATAGATAGATAGATAGATAGATAGATAGATAGATAGATAGATAGATAGATAGAAAAAGGTAGTATACTCCACAATATGAGCTTTATAAGGCATTTGCAATCACTTGTACATGAGAATCGCAACGATATTTGGGTGCCTTCCAAACTGACATAAAATGTAGTGGGCTGCATTTCCATGTACGATTCATTAATTTCAACGCATAAGAAACGATCCGTTTTCTGAAAAGTACAATCATAGGCTGTATACAACAGTGTAAAGCCAAATTGTTCCTGTGTTGAAAAACAGTAAGACACTGTTAACAATTTCAAAAGCATGTAACTTTGTGTGTCTGGTTGGTTTGGGAGTGGATTGCATACTACGAGATCCTTAAGGTAATTTAGACATTGCATTTAAAAGGTTCCCAGTGTGACCGATTGAAGGTAGCAGTCAATGAAATATATCCAGAATTGACCGGTCAAATCTTCCGTCAGTACAACGCCAGATCTCACGTCTCTTTGTACACTTTGCGTGTTATGCACAGCTACATACACCGTACTCACTTAAACATTCAACCTCAGATTATCACATATTTCGATCGATTACCAAATAATCTTAATATGAATACATTCAATTCTCTGTAGGCTTGTAATTAACCGCTTAGACGATTTCTTCATCTAGAAAAATGCCAAATTCTTGGAGTATGGCGCCATGAAGCTAACTTAAACACAGCAAAAGATACTGGAAGAAAATAGCATTTAGTTGGTTGAATATGTCTGTTTAAAATATTTAAATATTTCCTTTGAAATTTACATAATAAAGTTAAAAATCAGTAAAGTACGAAAGGTGTCTAAATTCAATTTAAATTTATCATATAGAAATCAATTTTCAGCTAATGAACTCAGTCAATAACTGAGCATTACTACTAATAAGAACTAGACGGTATATTCCTAGACATGGGCTGTGGGATGACAACAGCCTATCCTCGTAGATTAAATGAATGGTTTAGTTCGAAACACCACCTAGGTTACCCAGATCAACATACACCTGATGAAGGCCGGAGACAAAACCGCCAGAGCTTTGTGATAGAAATAACAAAGATGAGGAAAATAGTCTGCATAAAAATAGTGTAAATAACTCCTCATACCACTTATAAAAACATATAATACTAATTACTTTTTATGCAAATCGCCAGTATGTTTTTGTTTCATCGGCGTTTTTCTTATGATCAAGGTAGCAGTAATTTCCGTCGTCAACAAATATTTTTCTACCAGTGTTTGACTTTCGGAACTTAGCTATGGGTTTTAAATAAAAATATAATCTATAAAATCCATAATCTTTTAGATGCATGCAGTACGCACTGATGGAGTTACTTAAACAGCTAGCGAAATTTTCTCTTGCTTTAAAAAATATTTTTTTCTGTCGTTTTTATTTATGTTAACTACCTTTCTGTTTGTTTAGAGTAATTAAAGGTATTGTTGTACAAATTTCTATATTAAACAACACTTTAAAAAAAAATTAAATTCAAAAAAATTTCAGAGGTACGCAATTATCCAGGGTCGCATTTGTCTCGGGGCTCAAATGTTCGTCCACCATAAAAGTATTATTCCAGGTTTTTATATTATTGTTGTAACCTGAATTCATGAGGTTATTTTTATTCTTTTTTTAAAATTCATTTTATTCTTTCTTTATTCATAAAGTCGTAAAATAAGGTTATTTTTTCTTATAACCATATGAATTCGCATATAGATTATATTTCTTTTTAGTTTACTCATGAACTTTAGTAATTTAGCTTTGTGTGGATGTACGGTATGATTCAATGGATAATGGCAGACTAGGTCCTATAGCATTGGTTGAGAAGCAGTCTACAGCAGAAATAAACGGCAACCTACTGCAGAAAATAATCTGCCTAGTAAGTAACGGATTGAAAGAGATTGACTGATTGTGTATTTATTAGTAATTTAATTAGTAAGGTATCATCTACATAGCGAACGTATATGGTATTTTGATAAGAATCCTGAAAAGAAGATTGTTAATAGAGTGCTGAGAGGAGACCTCATGAGTAGACCACTTTTTGTTTGCAAAAACTATTGTTCAATGTCAAATACATATCATTATTTTGTATAAAGTGGACATGTTTTTATTATGAATGTGATGATAGGAGAGTTTTATTTTTCATTTTACACAGTAGTATCAGAACAAACTGATGCATTTAACAATTTAATAACTGATCATATTAAGCAATTAATGCCCACCATAAAATCCAGTATTAATTATTAAAACTAAAATTTAAAAAAAAACGAACAAAAAAACGGCTATTAAATAAAGGTTAAAAAAAATCAGAATTAATTATATTCCGTAATAATCTGTGTATAGATCGCTATGGAGTATAAGACAGAGAAGCAGAAGAAATGTGGGGAACAGAGCTTATTTCCCTGTATGACGTGCACCCGATTTTAGAGCCAAACAATGAGCAAAACTTTTGAAAAAGGAAAAAAAAAAGATAATACCGAAAAGAAAAAAATGATCATTTTGTTTCCTTTTTTGATTCGTAA
>OZ038495.1:46646013-46653513 GCA_964036315.1 Acanthosepion esculentum | reverse complement strand
CAACTTTGCAATTCAGCAATAATTTTACGATTTAAATTTCTCATATCTGAATCGCCAGCAGCACTATCCTTTAAATTTATGAATTGTTGATTTCTGAGGTTGAACAGAAATTGCAGAATGCAAACCGCAAACAAGTTAATACTGCAAAGATCATATCTGATAAAATTAGTCCAGTAATCTAATATTCATTTCAATAATGTAAGATTTCGTATAGTGAGGTAAAATCTGTCTCGTAACGTAATGTTTAAATCAGTATGCTCATATTCAAATGGACAGGTATGACTATACCAAAATTGCTGATGGCCGCCATTGATAGATCGTTGTGAAGGAGATTCAGAGTGGCTTCTGCATTCGGACCTCCTACCTACAATTATAAAACTCAAGGGGAGGGTGATGAAGGATGATGATGATCATCATCATCATATTCAATTCAGTAATGTTATATTTAGTTAAATAATATAATATTTATTTCAATAGGTTAATATGTTTATAGCAAGGTGCAATTTATTCCATTAAGGAAATTTTTAGTTTAGTAATCTAATTTAAGTAACACTTAGTTTACTACGGTAAGAGTTAATACATTAAACTTATATTGGTCAGTAAGGTAATAACCAGTAGAGTAATCTAATAGTTTTCCGTGTAGAGTACTATTTAGCTTACAATGATATATATTAGTTCGGTAGGTGATTTAGTATAAAAAACAAACTAATATTTAATTCTGAAAGGCAAGGTTTAGACCAGTAATTTAGTATTTAGATAAGGGGATATTTACTTCAGCAAGGTGATATATGGGACTTTAAGTTAATACTCGTTTGAACAAGTAATTTCGTTTCAGGTATGACTAAAACTTATGAAATACATGCATATGAAAGGTGATAACCCAAGTCCTTCAGTTTGATTCGTATCTCGATTGTGAATTTCAAATATTTTTATATCAAAAGAGAAAATTGAGGAAATGGAATTTCATTTTCGTTATTTCATGGTCTTTTTTTTCAGAAAGGAAAGAAAATGTTCAAAGAGAAAAATAGGTGACATTCATGGAAATGGTGCTATAGCTAAAACGACTGTCCATAAATATTTTTCTAGGAAAGAGCAAGAATATTCCAATTGGTCTCTGGGCGCTGTTTATGACCAAATCGAAACTCTGAATAACATGATTCAGGTTATACAAAATCTGAATACCGCATATAAACTTTGATATGTGAATCGTTACGATATTTGGATGTCTCATGATTGCATTTCTGTCGTAGCATACCTACGAACGATAATTGTTATGTCCCCACTCAATAAAAACAGTAGTAAATACTGTATGTTGGTCTCCAGCTGAAGATTAGTCTCCGGCTATGTTGGTCAAACTCTCTGTCTCCGGACAGATAGGTTCCCCAGACGAGGCTATGCAGAAGAGCAGAGTCTCGTCTCGGGAAACTGCTACCCGACCCCGTTTTATAAAGGGTCTACGGGGAATTTTTGGCCCAGCCCACAGACTCGGATACTCCATATTAAATTCAGTCTTGTGACACATCTGTCCGCGTAGGGCGGTTGTTAGATATCCTGCAGTTAGAGATTCGTTTCCAGCCTTGCTGGTCAAACTCGCGAGGCTATGTTGAAGGGCAGAGTCTCGTCTCGGGAAACACCTACATTTGACCGCGTGGTGCGGTTGGTTGATATCCTGCAGTCGGAGATTCATTGAGGAATTCACTTGACTCACTTCTAGCAGTTGACTTCCACGTGACGCTGGCGAATCTTATGTGTTGTTCTTGTCCTAAGTATTTTCGTTTCTTACGAACCTTGTAATTATTCTATTCAGTATCCTTCCCTAGGTTGCAACAATGTCAATCTTTGGTTCTCCGATCATTTGCCGCAAAGAACCATAACAAATGGTAAATAATCATAACAAATAAAATGTTTACAATGTAAAGCTAAAAAAAGTTCATGCGGGAAAATGAGCCACCATTAACTTTATCTACAGAGAAGGGACATAGTTTATGCAGATACGTGTTGAGGGCAAAGGTTTACACTAAACATAAGCAGGTTAATATTGTAGTGATCTTAGAGCCGATTCTTGGAATCAGTTTCATAAATCTATTTTCCGTGGAAAGTTTGAGAGGGCGACATATATTACGAATCCTTTCTGCCAAATCAAACGTTGAATTCAAACTAGTTCTATTCCTAATTGGACCAATTAAAGGCAGTAATCGGTGAAAGCCACCCGAAACTCTCCGATCGGAAGCCTGTCGTCCTCCATGAGTACAACGTCAGAGGTCACCCCTCTTTGCAGACGTGGTGAGAATTATTACAGCTTGGCTGGGATATATCCAACTACACCCGCCGTACTTAGCGGCTTTTGTGCCTTTGGATCCCTATATAATTCTCTTAATGAGAAGGATCAGTGATCTGGGAATCATTAAAAGGTTCGTCGGCCAATTCATCTTCTAGAACGATTCCAAATATAGAGAGGATCAAATCATGAGGCAACCTTAAAGATGACGAACTGAATATAGCACATATGGATTTTACATAGCACGGGATAAAAATCTAAATTCGTGTTTCCCAACGTGGGGCGCACACCCACAGTGTGGTAATTTTAATTTTATGGAGTGGGGATTCGCGAATGAGTGAATTTATGTAGTGAGTCTGTGTGAGTATGAGTATGCGTACGAGATAATACGCACGGTGCATATAGAGTATACATACACCAAATATGTGTGTGTATGTATGCTCATGTGTAATGCAATGTAAGGAGTAATTATAAACAAATAAATAAGTAAATTATAACCGAAATGAATCTTTAATGTTTTCTTCTTTATTATATATTATTATTATTATTATTATTATTATTATTATTATGATCTGTAGTTTACATTGAGCTCTCCCTGGATTAATATCGCCTTTGGAATTATCCCTACCAGCCACAAATTTGTAATATTTATAATTGCTCCTAATATACATAATTTGAGCTCTCTCTGGAATATTCCTTTTTGATTACCTTAATTATCGACGTTTTACCATAAAAGGGGAACATTTACTCCGGACTATTCCCTGAAAATCTTTCCCTACCCGTCGTTGCATTCCTTCGATTTATCACTAACAGATAAAATAATCGACCTTATAAAAAGATTACGATAGAAAACATAATTTTACTAAAACCCCAGAAACAAGAAATTGCAAGGAAAAATATACTCTAAAATCTACCCCACCTAATATTAAACTTCTAGATCCTTTCGACATGTTTAACTTAATTAAAAAAAATAAATATCGAAAAACCATCTAACCAATTCCAATACGAATTAAACTAAGATATTAGAAACATCAAATTTTCTAAGACTATGTGGATTAAAGCCGATAATTCTGAAATCTTTTTTCTAAATTCAATCTTCGAACTATCACAATCTTCTCCTGAATAAAATAACTAGTAATTAAAAAAAGATAATTACCATAACACTAATTCCTTACTTAACAAAGAAGCCGCGGTATTTGCTTATAAATTTGATATTGCAGACAAAATGGTGAAAACTCACATAAAAAACATGAAACAAACATAATTTCGACAATAATCTACAATCACGCTTAATTATCCTTCTAAAGAAAAGTTAGACTTAATTTCTAAAAATATACTCGCGAAAATAACACAGTCGATACAAGAATCCTACCATAATAAGCTTTGGAAAAATTCTTCGGTTACGATAAAATGGTTCAAAAATATTAAAAATAAATATAAAGTCACATTTATCCAAGTTGACATCATAGAATTCTACCCTTCCATTTCAAAAGATTTACTACTCAAATTGACATTACTGATGATGAATCCGGGGGTATCCTAGCTGCTAGACAATCTCTACTAATATATATATATCAATTCCAGTTGTGTCAAAAGACGTAATGATGATTTTGACGTTACTATAGGAGCATATGACTGCTTAAATTGTGGATTTAGTAGGTATCTATATATTTGACATTCTTAGTAGGATTATTATCCTAAACAAGTGGGCCTTTACAGAGATGGTGGGCTTATCTACATCCAAAATAGTAACGGTCCTCTATCTTTTAGAATACAGAAGAAAATTATCAGGGCTTTTCAATTTCTAGGTTTCAGAATCGACAACTACCTAACCTTAAGACAATCAATTACTTACATATCATTTTCACCCTCTCTAACAACACGTATAAGCCATTTCACAAAGAAAATCAAATTCCTATTTACATTAATGTAAACCCCAATCACACAACCTTAATAATTAAACAAATCCCTTACACAGTAAACATTGAATAAATAGATTATCTTCTAACAAAAAATATATTTAATGAGAACAAAATAAATTATAATGAAGCCCTCACTAAGAGCAATTTCAAAAATTAGTTTCCCAGAAATTTTTGAAATATAATAAAACAAGTAAATGCACAAAGAGAAAAAGAAAGATAATATGATTGAACACCCCATTCTGTAAGCTATCCAGCATAAATGTTGGCAGACATTTCTTTAACTTTGTAAACAAAAACTTAAATCAAAATAACCCCCTACAAAAAAGTTTCAATAGAAAAACTCTCAAAAACATGCCGGACATTATTAAGGCACACAACAGCCAAACATTAAAAGCATTCCACGACAGCAAAACCTCAGAAAACAAGCCCTCTTGTAACTGTAAAACCAGGACCAGTTACTCAGTCAAAGGTATCTGTAATTCGGAAAATGTGGTATGCCAAGCTGCCATTTTCCCGAAAGAAAACATCAGCGACAAAAAAAAAACAAACCAAAAAACAAACAAACAAAAAAACATGCATAGGGATATCCGCTGGAAATTGGAAACAGAGACTATACAGTAACCGGCTTTTCTTTTCCAATGCCTTTTTGAAACACCAAACTGTTATATCTATTGGAGGATTAAATATAGTGGTTTCACCCTCCTAATCAAATGGGAAATCATCTCTCTCAAAACCCCAAAAAGTTCGGGGACAGATGCGATCTTTGTGTAGAAGAAATTGCATTAATCAAATACAGAGCACTTATTCAATTCAAATTGCGATAATCAAATAGAGAGCAGTTATTAAATCAAAGGAACGAACTGATTTTCAAGTGTAGACATAAGAACAAATTTAAAATTCCCTAAAAACGTTTTTTTTATGCGGTGGGGGGATGCACACTTGTAATGTTGATCCGTTTATATGGGTGCGAAAACATATGAATGTACATGTATTCATATGTATGTATCAATATATGTATATGTCGATGTGTCTTTGAATTGTGTATCGCACAGTTTTCCGTGGGCTAGGTGTGTGTTTCTTTATATATACTTGGATCTATGACTGTCTTGCTGATGCATACAACATCTATAATTCTAAATTAACATCTTTATTATTATTATCTTTATTTTTTTTATTATTTATCTGTATTTTAAATCTCTTCTTTTATGTTTGATATAATTATTATTATTGTAATTTTTATATATTATTTGTATTATGGGCACTTTTTTTAGACTAACTAATTTCAAATTGTGTTGATTTGTCCTGCCTAAAATAACAGGCCATATCGATCAGTTTGCTGTATAACCCGATGTACAACGTTCCACACTTTAAGGAAAGAATTCTTGACCGGGTCAGTTTAATTTAGGCTTAGTACTACCCATTCAACTCTCCATTCTTCCCGTTCCTTTCCCTCTCTATCTCGCCTTTTTAAAAGAATTTGACCAACAGTCACTTTTCTTCCTCTCCTTTCTTCACTTATTTCTTCTCTCTCTTCCCCTGTCAATATAATATATCAATATGGGAATTGTCTCCATGTACTAAAACATTTCGGTCTGAAGTAATGAATATATGGATATTCACGAAATAAATTATAACCGAAATGAATATTTAAGGTTTACTTCTTGATTATTATTATTATAATGCTCTGTAGTTTATTGGATTAAAATGCCCTTTGGAATTATCCCTGCCAGTCACAAATTGGTAATATATATATATATATATATATATATATATATATATCTCACCATCAACACAACCATCAAATGGATTTCATAATTAAATTAATGAATTGATAGTTTTTTTTTTAACAATTCATCATATTAAAAAATCAAACAAATCATTAATTTCTTTCTCAGTACTTTAACACTGAATTCGTGCTTTTATTGTTTTTTTTTTGGAGCCTTTGAGGAACTGCTTTAGAACAAATTAATGGCTTTTTAGGCATTTTCCTTGTATTAGAAGTTCATTTTTGAATAAAAGAATTATATATCACCGTAGTGAGGGGTGCATCAGGATTTTAGAGATGCTTAGGGTAGTATGACAAAAAATAGTTCGGAACCACTGGTCTAAATATTATCTTTGCAACTTACATACAAACATTTCTAACCTTTATTCAGACCGTATTTTTAGTACAGTCAGGTAATATTTAGTAATCTTATAATTAATACAGGAAAGTAATATTTAATCTAGTAAGGTCATATGCTGTTCATTAAGATACTGCTGAGTACAGTAAATTTGTATTTAGTATAGTAATGTAATATCTGCAGTTTGTACATCCATTCAAATGAAAATGTAACTTTTATAACAGCGAGGTGAAATCGTATTTTCAACAAGTTGTTGTTCTTGAAAACTTATGATAATATTAAATCTCATGCGAATTTACACACACGAAAGCAATATCCATACAACTCGGACTTGCAGCTTCGGGCACGAGAAGAGATAAATTGGAGCATCATGGGGAGTACAATTTCTTATAGGGGGCAGCATGATTGTATACGCCTGAACGCCTGCGGCAAAGGCCGGAGGGCTTATGAAATTTTTGTCTCTTTCCACATAAACTTTGTCGCCTGACCATTAAATAGAATTTCACTCGTGCAAGGTCAAATAAAGACCATCCGAATGACTTTCAGTGTTCAGATTTAACTTATATTCGACTATTCTTGTGGCACTCCTCTCTCTCTCTCTCTCTCTTTCTCTGTCTCTCACTTTCTCTCTCTCTCTCTCTATCAATATATAATAACATATATAATACACATGTATAATAACAATATATAATAACATACATATATACATATGTATGTTATTATAAACTTTATATTTAGTGGAAACGAGCTTTGGAAAAAGTGTCTTTTTTTAAAACGATGTATTTCGTCAACTTTGTCTACACGTCTCGGTTCTACGAGAGACTTTATTATAATTTTCAGTTCGGCAAGAGTCAAATCCGTAACCCCAACCTTATGCAAAGAAAACAACCGTAACTCTTGCCATGTCTTTAATCAACTCAACAACGTTAAATTATCAGGAAGACATAGTGCACTCTATGACCTGTCGAAGCACATGTCTGCTAATGTTAAATTTTGTATCCAAAATTAAAGACCTTCTTAAAGAATCAATGCATTGTTATACTTAATGTATGACTATTTCTTATTACTATATTCCTTATATTTAGCGTATGCACGTGTTTAATGTTTGATTATGAATTTTAAAAATCGTTGATTTCTACGAAATTGCTGTTGACGTTATGGATACGAAAATAAGTAG
>OZ038495.1:46638513-46641013 GCA_964036315.1 Acanthosepion esculentum | reverse complement strand
TTTTGTTTTTTCTCCCAATATCCACTGCCGACCTCTGATATCGATGACCAGAAGAACTACTGAACTACGCTCTGCTACTTTCTCCAAATATTCACTGCCAATCTGATATGGAAGACCTTAAGAATTACTGAACAGCTGCTACTAGATATTGGTGTTGTTTCATTGAACAAATTACTTACTGCGCTGGATTCTACATTCAGACTACGGTGAACATGTATAACAAAACTCACTCTGATCGTTCAGATCAGAAAAATCCAAAAATCTTTTATGTCTTCAGTTTCAACACGGACGCCTACATCAAGTGCATTGAGACGGTAGTGCCGCCCTACCAACATATCTCCTTGCGATACCAAAGATGAACTGAAGGTAAAGATTATGGCAACATACACCAATTTAAAGGAGATCCAGAAGATTTGCAGCAAACTCGGAAGTCCTCTCGGGGCAGTGGCTGAAGCCAATTCAGATTTTATTGAATAAATCTACTCTTTAGTATTTCAACATATTTTTTGTGTAATTTTGGTAAATATTTCTGTTAAAATGAGATGTCAGTATTATTCTAATTTTTGCCTAAATTAGACGACAGTTTATCCATCGCACTATATATATGTGTGTGTGTGTGTGTGTGTATATGTATGTTTGTGTGTATGTATGTTTGTGTGTATCTGTGTGTGTCTGTGTATATGTTTGTTAGTGCAGCCTAAATTATTTTTAACATAAATGAAGAAATCTCTGAAAAATGCCATCCGTAGACTGATGTAGACGATGCCTATCGTGACGTAAACTGGGAAAAATGTAGTTTTTGAATATTGTTTTCACATGCATATCCTCTTTCTATCTATCCTAATGACTAAGGAAGAAAATAGAAAAAAGAAAATATCCTCTAAAGTATAAAACAACCAGAGATTGTATACGCTTCACAAAGACTTTGCGAGATTTCACTGGGCAAATTGTAGGAGACCAAAACAAGCTAAGACACCACGCATATAAAACACCTGATATTTCAGGAGCAACGAAGAAAAAATCGAATTCACCAGAAGACGATTGTTTATATGTCGGAATTTCAACGTGATGTCTTTTATTTTAGGTAGTATTAAATATATTGTATTTGATGCAAATTCTTTCCAACAGACTTTGTTATGTGTTCTCCATGAACTAATAATCTGACGTAGTTCATCATCTTAGAATTTAAAAAGAAAAATGCGTTATACGTAAAATTTCATCATATATATATATTATAATTTTATCATATAGACAAAAACAGTCAACTCACTGAAAAGATGCAACTTAGTTTCGGTGCATTTTAACTGTACTTCGACGGGTGGGAACCGAAAAATGGTTACCCGTCGAGGTGCAGTTGAAATGTACCGAAAATAAACTTTTTTTTTGTCTATATGATAAAATTATAATAAATAATTATCGCTTTACTATCGGTATCGAGCCCTGTTTTGGAATAATGCTGTGAAAGTTAGAATTTATATATTGCTTTCATTCTCATTGCATCGGATATATATATATATATATATATATATATATATATATATATATATATATATATATGAAGAAATATAGTCTTAAAGTGTGCTATATTTATGGGATAATGTGCTTAATATCGGAGATAGAGCGTGTGTAAATATAAAAGTGAACATAGAAGTCAACACTTAGAGGCGACAGTCTGTTTCATGCTAGATGCAATCGTCAGGCCACGAGTGCTGTTATTTTTCTCGGCTATTTATATATACGGATCAGTGGTGCATTGTGGGTAGTCTATTTAGTTGCACATGCGTTTAATTTCTTCGTGTGGATTTTAATAATTTTCCTGTTGTGCGTTTTTATTATTTCTGCCATGTTCTCGATGCAACTGTAGCTGATTTTTACTGTGTTTTTGTTGAATATTTTGTGTAGGGTGCTTGATTCCGGGAAGTGTTTGGGTAAAAGTTTGAAGAATATTTTTCCTACATTTGTTTTTACTTTTTTGCTGTACGGTGGGTTGAACCATATGATATTTATTTTCCTGTTGGCCTTTTTTGTGTTCAGTGGTGAGTATGTGAGTTTTGCTGGGAATCCGCTATCTTTTAGGGCTGTTTCGTAGTCTTTCTTAACTTTGTTAAATATAAATTCATTGAAGGAATGTACGGAAAGCCTGCGGTTAATCTATTTTGGTATCTGTTTGATTATAGAAGGCGTGTGGTTGGAAGATGTGTGTATATAGAGTGGTTTATCATAGGGTTTTCTGTATGGTTTGTATGTGCCTTTTCTTAGGTTGAATGTAACATCTAGAAAATCTACTTCGTTTAGGTTAGTTTTTATATCTATGTCGAATCCGTTATTTTAAAAAAAATTTATTATTGCTTTTCCAATTTTGCCTGTGTTTTGTTTGTTGCAGTTTCTTAAGATTATGAGACCGTCGTCCCTGTAGAGTCCTGTGTCATTTCTATCTATTATTTTTCCTTAGTTCATGTAGTAAGTAAATACCTACGATTTCGCATGTTGCACCGTCAAA
>OZ038495.1:46621013-46636013 GCA_964036315.1 Acanthosepion esculentum | reverse complement strand
TGTGGCGTTTCGAATTAAACGAATGACCACGTGTCCATTACAAATTCGAATAAATCAAAGCATTCCTAACGGAAAACTGCAAATATTTTCTTATGTATGTAAGTGTATAATAATTCTATTTTGTCAGTGTCGGATCAATATGATAATGTATATTACTAAGAATGTGTATGTGTGCGTGTATTTGTGTGTGTGTGTCTAGTAGACATTATGTTATTCGATAAATGTTTTTTATTTGTTCTTTATCTTAACATTCTGTGGGATTCGATCCATATTTGAGTTATATTTAATCCCAACACACACACACACACACACACACACACACACACACACACACACACACGCTCTTTTTATCTTTCACTGTCACACATACTAACATATATATATATACATATATGTTTAGGAGGTCACCTGATTTTTTTATATGAATCTTTTTTATGTGTCATGGACTAAAAGAAACACAAAAATTCACAAGCGACAACAAAAAACTACGAAAAATGAAATTCTTCTCCTGGATAAAACTTATTGAATACCATCCTAAATCAGCCATATTATACGGACTACCAAAAACACATAAACCGAACATACCAATGAGACCTATCATTTCAGGGATAGACAGTGCCCCACATAAACCAGCCCGAAAACTAAGCAGAATATATATATATATATATATATATATCGGGTGATTGAAATGTAATTTCCTATTTCATGTATGATAAACGATCCCCTCTTGTAAAAATTATAGTTAAACTGGAGCCTCCATCATACATAAAATATGGAGTTAATTTTCAATTACCCTTTATATATATATATATATATATATATATATATATATATATATTCACAGCGCATAACTGATTGGTGCGATAATTACCCTAAGACACAAAATAGAATATTACGATAGGCAATTTTTAAAGTTTTCATGGTGGTGGCCTTGTTGATATCGGCCTGGATAGACAATTTCATCTTGCAGGAACGTTGGGAGGTGCCTGGAAACACGACTGCGATATTACTCAAATCTATTGGGAGCAAAAAGCATTTTTCAACACTATCTCACAGTGGAATCGCCTCACAACAAGTTTACTTTCTTCAAAAATCAATTGAGGGTGAGATTCGAAACCGTTTCTCGGCTTCGTTTTTTTCGGAGTGAAACAGGGTACTGGAAAATGTTCGCAAACCGTCGAAGTTTGGTGCTAGCAGGAAATCAGTGCAATCACTTATCCGACAATAGTGACATTTTCTAATGCTGAACAATCCAAAGTCTTTTTTCGAATAAATAATGTTATCAAAACAAACACTGATATTGATATACCGATGTGCTTAGCAATGCCCTGTTGACTGGTTTATTCATAATTTTCAATCTCTTCTCAAACTCACTCTTTCCATTTTGAAACTTAAATGAATTACACGAAACTGACAAACTGATGACCTTAAACCTTATACTGTTTCTACTCATTTAACAGAGGATATTTCCATGTGTATCATAAGCTGGGGTGATGGGCACTGACTGGTGACTCAGTGTAACGCTTCAATGCGATCATTCAAAGATGATAACATTGAAGAGTGGAATTACAGTCATCACGCAATGTTGATTCCTTTGTTATAACGCTATATAGCTAAAATCAGTCTATCTATCTAGTTATCTATCTATATTGGATATTTGAAATATATAATTACAGATCGTTTCATTAACACACACACACATTATATATATATATATATATATATATATATATATATAGAAGACTAATTTAAATAGTATATTTTCATTTATTTCGAAATTGTTTGAATGTTAAGTACATTTGCTTAATGTTCACAAATGCTAATTGTCTGCGGTTTTATCGAGTTGAAAACTACTATTTCCAAGCTTATTCTGTTTGTAACAGAAAAAAAATCAAGATATTTAAAGAAAATGTCTTTATTTTGTTTTTTTATTCATTAAATCGAAAGAAACCTTAGTAGAAAAGGACACATTTTATCCTATAGTCTTATTGCCATGGTTACAAATAAAATCTGTTTTCATGATCACTAAAAACTAAACAAAAATACTCATTAATTGTAAAAAAGGACTAAGTGGTCTTTTGTCACACTAGGTTATCAGGAGAGAAAAAAAATTCCAATTTGGTGAGAAATATTGAATTTGAACATGTTGGACGCACTAGGGTGAAAATTCGTTGCTGTAATATTATTTCATTTAAAAAAATCATTTGGCATTCTCCTTTTTAATTAAAATAGCCATCAAGATGCCAAGTTCATCTGATGTCTGAATATATTTAGACGTATTTTTTTATGTGTAGTAATATTTTAGAGGTGCATGTATATCTCCTAACTTGCTAGAAAAAATAAATATAGATACATTCCGCTCTTATGTCGAAACAAAGATTTAAAAACTGATATCTGCATATGCATTTGTACATATATGAATTTGAAAGCGCCAAGAAGTCATTTTAATTCTTAATAAATGAATAATATATCTGTGTATCTTTTTCATACAGTGTTATGAAATATTAGGTAACCTTCTCGATAGCACAGAGACATTGTTAATGTAAATTAAAAAAAAAGAAAGAAAAAACAAAATATGAAGTACAGAGTGTTTATAAAATCCGTCTGCTAATTAATTATATTTATGTAATTATACCGGATAAGAGTTATTTTTTAAATTATGAGAAAAAATAATTTCTTTAAATTCATTGTTATATTTTACTACGGATGCTAGACTCTTTCACTTACACTCGGCCTAAAAGGCAGTGAGTTATCATTGACAGGACCTGTATCTTTAAGCTTTTTTAGTCCACTTCGATAAACAATCCCTGTATGTTGCTTCTATAGTGTAATGATTGTAAAAAAATTCTTTGGACAGCAGCGAGAGATTTTAAGATAATCCACCCCAAAACGGTATCTACTCTCTCCCCTAGTGAGGTCATGGGACATAAACAATTTTGAATGGAATATGCAACAAAAAAATGTAATTTTGATGGTGATAAAATAATAGTAGGTAAAAAGAGTCATAATCATTTTTCGAATAACAAGAAAAATGGATATCTATTTTGCACAGATTAATAATATTATGGAGGTTAGCCACACTTTGTCAGCCAATAAATAGGATTGCTAAGTGACAATGTTCAGGGCTATGAAATGAACGGACAATGATCTTTCTTTTAATTTATTTGCTTATTCAGAAACAGGATGCCGTAGGTACAAATCCTTTTAGTTTTCTCCTCTGGTCAGATATAGTTACACGGAAAACAGTTGAGTTAATGCTAAAAGAAAGGTACGTGGACATCACACACTACGTTTAAGTATATACATGATTTTTTTTCATGTTTTAGCTACCTGTGTACACGTAAATACAATTTTCTCTTTCGCTTCTTTTGTGCGTTAATTTTCTCTTTAAATGTATATGAAAATTTCCTTCACAGGTTTTAAGTCCATTCTTTTGAAAATGTTTAATTCTTTCATTTTTGAAATATTTATCGGCATCAGTAACAAGTTCTACAATGTAATGACCAACAGCGCCCTCGTCATTACAAACTACTGTAATTATTCGCTACAGTATCATGAATAGAAAATCTTAAGTATATAAAATTGCACACAGATTTTATAAACATCAGTATTTCTTAATGGGATGAAATAGTTATGAAAATCACAAGCTACATATGAAATTATTTTTGACAATGTAGTTTGATATTTCTTCGACCATCCTCGGATGTGTTTGGTATCCGAAAATCTTGAAGTGCTTTTCAGTATCCTTGCAAACACCTTCATTAGAATACACTCTAAAAGAGCATAATGAATTCACAAAGCAAAGTAGATTAAACTAAATCTGAATTGAAGGTTATTAACTGTTATAACTCACTCCCAGCTGTTATAATATTATCTCTTGCTTAGATTACTGGTCGTGACGTCATTAAAATTATTTCCCGACTGACTCAAAGGGTCTTCCACTGATTTACTTTGAGTTCTTTATTTAAGGTGTTTTGTCTGCTTCATTTGTGTTGCCGGGAGTGTCTTAACTACGTCACAACATTCCCCCTTTTGAGATTACGTGTTTTATTTTTTACAAGTAAATATTTTATTTTCTTTCTTATAACGTACTGAACTTTGTATTACTTTCATTTTGTGTTAACCTCTAGTTTTGCTGTCTGTTTTCTTTTGATGGTAATCATACTTCAAACGTTCAACGAATATGTCGGGGGTTGGTGCGTCAAAAATATCGGATTAGCTAGGTATAAGATAGCGAAGACAACCCTCAACCCATTCCCCCTTTTTGGCCTTGTGCCACTTGCATAAGTTCTTCCTTTCTTGCTAGCCTTTCTTCTGTAAAACTTTTCTTTAAATGCTTCCAATGATATTTGCGTTCTCATTTTTTCCTTTTAATATATATATCATTTTTCAAATTCGTGACCTTATTACGTCTTCCCACGTTACTTTTCCATTTTTATATAACCTGAAATACACTTTTTCGCCAATTCTGAAAAAAAGGGTCTTTTTTGTTTTTCTTTCTTATTTGACCTGGTAACAACTTGTCGAACACCGATTTAATTTTTCTTACGAACATCAATTCTGCCGGTGATATGCCCGACGGTGTATTGGGATTCGGCGTTATCCGGCACAACCTCAATAAGTTTTGTAGTGCTTTATTCACTTTTTCATTACTTGCTTTTATCAAAGCTCTATTAAAAGAACTCACCTACAGTTCAGCTTGACCGTGGGTGATACGGCGGGATAGTAATATATCCAATCGAGAACATTTTAAACAATTCTTTAAATTCCTAAGAACTGAATCGTGTACCGTTATCCGAGACTATGGAATCCGCAATGCCATATCTTGCACGCAGTTCGTGTAAAAATTCACAGTAACTGTGGAAGGTGTTTTTTTTTTTTACTTAGAGATTTTAGGCCATTTAATAAAGCTATCCACTACCACAAGCTAATTTTATCCATTTATTGGACTGGAAAAATTTATTTATCTGTCTTTAGGAAAAGTTGAAATTTCGTGGTAGATGATTTTTCTGCCGGAGCAAACCTCTGCACGCTTTCACTATGTCTTGAGTCATTTTGTCCAGTATATATAGCTTATCATAAGAGGTTTCATCCTTGAAATTCCCTCATGTCTACCATGAAATTCATTTAATATCCACTTTTTTAATATAGGTATTACTGCTGTTTTTGCAAGCATCAGTACTCCGTCACATAGCAAGTAAGCGTTCAAGTCCTCATTGCGTTCTAAAATTCGTCTATCTTTCTTTCTTTCGAAATAAACATGTCTTGTTCTGCTTTTATTTTTTCCAGCTTAAACTGGTAGTTAGCGCACTACATTGCATAATATTTTTCTTATGTCTATTTCAGTTTTAATGCTGCAATAACCGTCTCCTCAAACTGTTCAGTATTTTTGGTATCAATCTTGATAAACCATCAGCATGTCCAAAAGTTTTTGGATGGTTGGTATTCCATCCTAAAATCATAAGCGTTGTAATTTAGCCATTACATGCGTAGGAATTCCGTATTTCGAGCCATAAATTGATAATAGATTTCTGTGGTCCGTCTTTAAACGAAAACACCTTCAATCTATAAACTTGAATCTTTTCCTTGCAAATATTATTGCTAATGCCCCTTTTTATATCTGTCTATATTTTTTATTTACCGGTAGTAGCGAATGCAAAGCATGTGCGACGGCTTTCATGATACCGTTGCAATGTTTATGTAGAATTACTGCTGCTATACCATAGTCACTAGCATCTGAAGCCAATACGATTTCTGCTTTTGGATCATAGTACGCTAATAAATCTGACGTTAGTATTTTCTTCAAATACTTTCTGACTATTATTAATTCTGTACAACGTTTCGCCTTTTCTAAGGAGATTGTTCAGTGGAGCTCTCAAATTCTGCAATATGTATATAGATTTGATAATAGTTTCCTAGTCCTAAAAATGCTTTTAACGTTTGTTGGAGGAGGCATATTCTTAATTGCATTTGCCATCGACTGATCTGGTTGACGCCCATTTTTGTCAATCATTTTTCCTAGGTACTTGATGTTAGGCAAAAACAGTTCACACTTTGCCTCACTGGGTTTTAACCAGTACACTCGTATTTCCTCAAAAAACTTTTTTGACATGTTCGATATGTTGTTCCTTATATATACTTTTAATTAATATATCATCCAGATAAGCAACTGCGAAATCACCATCTGCAGGCATAGTGACCATCGCTTGTTGAAATATAGCTGGGACCAATTTTATCCCAAAAGGAAATCGGTTGAACATATATAATCCCTTGTGCGTATTTATAGTATTAACTATGAATAAATGTTATCGTCTGAACATTCTCCTTTAAACTGTATTTACAAATCCGCATCAGAAAGAAATTTCTACAGTTTAAATTCGCAAAATTTCCCCCTGGACTTGGTAATGTGTAGTTGTGGGATTCTAAACATTTATTTAATCCAGTCGAAAAATGAGCACAAACCTGAATTTTTTTTCTTTGCATACACTGCTGGTCCTGCCCATTTTGAATGGTCAATCTTTTCAATTACACCCATTTTTTTTTTCAAGTTTAATTCTTCGTTGACGTGTTCCAATGCTACGAATGGTATACTACTTTTCGGTTTAAATATTGGCGTTGACTTTTTTCATTTGAAATTTTGTTTTGACTTTGAGACCCCGACCCAACTCATCTGACGAACACGCAAAAAAGATTTTTTTCAATTCTTCCTTTAAGTTTTCACTGTTCTTTTTTTTAAAAAATGGTGACTTTTTTTCAGTGAACATTTATAGGCAAATCCCACAGCACATAATTCTACCGAGTCAGTATTGAATAAGCTTGTATTTGTAACACAAGCTTTAGCTTTGGCACATTTGTTACAAGTCATTGCACTAATAAACACGCCACATGCGATCCTCAAATTTCTTTTTAATATAGTTTTCTATTTGCTTGCCATGTGGCTTCGTTGATTATTGGGATATCACTAATTTCATTTTTAGATCCACATTAGTTTTTACACACACACAAATTTTCTTTGGTTTTCTGTAATTTGCTTTCCGTTGCTACGCTGTGTACGAAAATTGTCTGTGAGAACTTTTCCTTGCTTTAGTTTACTGTGTGAATTTTATGTCCTACTTTTCTAAACTTGTAGTACTTTGAATTCTTAAAGATACAATCGTCCCCGAGATGCAATCTTCCACATCCGAAATATTTTCATTTTCCACATTTATCTTTAGTTTGTATGTGTGCGCATTATTTATCTTCAATTTCTTCCGTATTACATCTCAGATTTAGGATTCTGACATTCGTCCGATATTTCTTGTAGTGTTAGTTTTTCATTCTTTTCAAGTTTCGTTAGAATTCTAGAACGTATTTCTGTGTCTATTTTTTAGCTGTTAAACCTTGAACGAAAAATTAACCCTTTAAACATATCCGCTGGAAGTTCGTTTAATTTGAATATTTGACACTCTTAACAAGTCCATATGTGACCAAATCTTCGTCTTGTTTTCTTCGTCAGATTCATATACTTCCAACGAATACTGAATAACGAACTTTTCTCGATTAAAATTTTAGTCAGACTGTTTTTTTGGAAGCAAATTTTTCCTGGTTTTTAGGTAGTAAAAATTACAGTAATTTTTTGTTATTACAAAATTACAGTAGTTTTCATGTTCTACTAGTGTTAACTTTCTCCACAAACGTTTTTTCTAGTCTTCTCAGTCGTTGGATTTTTCATTAAAAAGTTTTTTTATATCTTTTAAAATAAGCATGAAAAGCAATTCCATCATCTGAATTATAAGTGAATTCAAATATAGTGACGGCAGTGAAAGAACTTTGTAAGTTTTTCATTTTTTCCGTATTATTTCTATTAAATTGTTACTTCTAGAGTTCCAAAAACTGTTGCTGTATTTTTGCCTCTTCGGCTAAAAATTCCATGTTTAACAAATACATTTTTAGTAGTATTTCATTTTTTCACACAACCAAAGAAAAGCAAATAAACCAAAGAGGTTCTAATTTCTCGTTGTCACTGTTAACATGTGTGCCGAAGCAAAAATGTACTTTTTCCTACTTCGTATGAGTTTCGATTCCATGTCACCACTCACGGTTATAATATTATATCTTGCTTAGGCTACTCGCCGTGACATCATTAGAATTCTTTTCCGAATGACTCCAACAATCTTGTATTTACCGGTGTCCCCACTGCAGACTAGATGCGACGCAAGGCCAAGCTTTATGTGGAGAACCTGAGCGTTTCCACCAGGGCCACTGGTCAAAATTTACAACCCCCGCAAAATTGGCCTCGGGTACAGTACTTTTTTCTCAGCCGAACATTTATCTGAATAGAGCCAAAACTGGGTCACCCTCAGCAAGATGACAGAGGTCTTGTCAGTCGCAAGCAATGAACCAATCTGTCTGATTTCAACATGTCTGTTTTTCTCAGGCGAATCACTAAGCGAAGACACAACCCCGACCGAGTCATCCTCCACCCGAAGGCAGCGGTATCGTTTCATCGCAAGCCTTGGACTGTCGGCGACGATACGGTATTTGTCAAACCTCCCCACAAGGCAGGCATGTGGCACAGGACTGGTTTTTACGTGGAGCAATTCCGAGCCCGTAAGCTCGGGCAAAAATTCCCCGTAGACCCCGCATACACGGGGATAGTGTTTAGTCTACCTCCCCAGACGAGAGTTTGCACTTCAGTATAGCATCGTCTGGGTCCCTCTCCGGCCGAAGACAGAGAGTCCGCCGAGCCAGGCAGCTGACTGTGAGAAGCTTCCACTTGATTTGAGCTCTTTATTTAAAGCGTCTTGCCGAGTACATTTGTGTTACCGGGATTACCTTAGTTACTCCACAACATTCTTATTATATTTGTCCGAGTTATCATAACTTTGGTTATAAAAGACTCAATTATTAAACGGACTAAACGTCTTTATGCGCTTTTGCCGATTCTCTACACCAATTTTGTTTACAGTAATAATTATTTGGGAAACAATATTCCAAGAAGAATGACATAAGAATAAACATTCGAAAACAAAAGATGTGAAATCCAACTTGAATGAAAGTAGTGATGGTGCATACCTTGTATCTTTAAAAATTCAGGGATTAATAAAAACTAAACACTTCAGTGTCCTCAAAGGAAATTTAGAGTTGGCGATAAGGATGCTGACTTTCAAAGCAAAACCGTTTCATATCTAGGCTGATTTAGTAAATAACCCTATCATAAACTGTTCAATTTAGATTTGACTTTTACTCAGAATTGGACGACCTCAGTTCGATGAAGGTCACAGGTGTTCAGCTTGTTTAACTTCTCGATCTGTAAAGCAGACACAGTGATTTCTGAATTCCCTTCCATCCACCTTTGGAAACCATCTATAATTTCAAGCAGCCGAATTTGAATGACACCTGATGACAATCGGTGATTAAACTGTTTGAAATGTGAGAAAAATAATAAAGACGCAGACAACAGTCTAGAAGCATCAATCGGTGGCAGTCATTACACGGCATCTCATAAATACTGACTTATAAATATTAATGCGTAGAAAATTATTAGGTTTCGTCTTATCTGTCTCGCCTCTCCCTCTGTCTTTCCTTCTTACTTTCTATCTCTGTTTCTATTCCCGCTTTCCAGGAGAAAGGCTGCACAAAATTAAGGACATATATGGCGGTGACATTTCATTCTCTTAGCGAGAAACTCTTTTTATATTCAATTTTATAATGTATATAACTTCAATGTGAAAAGATATACGAAGTTTAAATTAGTCTGGAAAAAGATCAAATAGAACGTGAGGTAGAAAGGGGTTTGCTAAGCTGGCATTGTAAATGAAAGGAGGTGGCTTGCATTCCTTGGAAATCAGTATTTTAAATGCTGTATTTCGCTGAGACTAAAATAACGACCACCTGCGACGGTGTTAAATGTAGAATGCTCTTACCTTCTGAGTTCCTGATAACAATCGATGCACAGGAGGATTTCGTCATCCACATTAGATAGGTCTCGAAACCATGGTAGAAGTGAAATGTTAAAACACTCTGTGCCCACTAGATAACAGAGCAAACGCAATTCTCTTTCGCTCCAACATATGCTTAAGATAGATAAGATTTTGTCAGGGAAACTATCTCATATATATATATATATATATATATATATATATATATATATATTACAGCAAGAAACCAAAAATTACCTCAACATAGAAGCCTTATACGCGGCTATCATCAGCTCCTAAGTCTTAGGGGCTGATAGCAGCGTACAGAATGGTGTAAAAAAGACTCTTCTATGTTAGGGTAATTTTTGTTTTTTTGCTATAAAAAATACATATGCACTGTTATAATAAATACATTGAGCTCACTGTCGATCATTTTTAATAACTAATATTATTAGGATCCACCCGGATTATATACCAACGGATCTATTATCTGCACTAATATATATATATATATATATATATATATATATATGCACGCTTATATATACACATATACGCATGTTCTACGCAGAGAACTATGTATCATATATATCTAGATAGCAAAGCAAGGTATACGAAGGAACAGAAGGAAAGCTTTTACATATCATTTGAAGATATTCCTGACCTGTAGAATAATTCAGTTTTAAACGGGCCGGATTCTTCTATGTCCAAAGTGAAACGGCATCGTGTGCTTGTAAGCTGGGTAGGCAGATTTAGCCTCAGCTTGGGCTAAAAGCCCATTCATTTATGTCCCAAAGAGAAACAGCATCATGTGTTTGTACGCTGGGGAGGAAGATTTACCTCAGCCTGGTCGTTTGACTCAGGCTAGAAGAAAAAATACCTTCTCGTTTGGTGACTATTCACGAACTGAAAGTAGACTCCCGCTTATTTACGTCACGCAGCGGTTGTCATGTGACAACGCGACTTATCTTCCCTCAAAGGGAGATAAAGCCCTTTCTGTAACCCTACATCATAAAACGAAACGTGTTAGATGAGAGGATATTTAAGTTGATTACTATTATCACTAAAGGTTCATGTCTGGACTAGGTTTTACTTTTCGTTTATATTCAACTTCATTCATAATGTTTCCACATTTTCCAAAATAAATATAGCTGTATAAAAATTTCGAACATTTATAAATTCCTGTTTGTAAAATGTATGCCTGTAGGTACATCATAATGTTGAATGAAGAAAATGCATTTCATTATCAAAAAAGTATTTAATTTTCAACACTCTAATTTTCTTATCAATGGTTTTTATTCAGTATTTAAGAAACCTTTATTTATTGCACTTCCAATACTTACTAATGGATGACTATTAACCCTTTGAGCGCTGACCACCGCTTTACCAGTGGTAGAGAAAAATGACGTAATGCCAAGCCACCGGTTGAACGGTAGAGAAAATGACTTAATCTTCAGTTACCGGTTGAACGGTAGAGAAAAATGACTTAATGTTCAGTTACCGGTTGAACGGTATATAAATGCTTGTAACTATATTTATATCTACCGTGAAACATTATATAGCAATTATTTGACTCAAAAGCTCAGGTAGAAGTGTTAAAATTGTTCACGAACGCAGAGCTGAAAGGGTTAAGGTAAGTTATTTTTTAATGGTATGTCCTTTCACGATGTGAGTGGTCATGTCTATCCATAGATTTTTTTTGATTTTATCTCTGAACGGCAATGCATTCTGAGGAAATATAGTGGAATGGTTTTGCGTTGTATTTTTTCCAGGTTTGGAATTCCGTGCTGTCGAAACGAGACAAAAGTCTACTTTACCATTTCAAGCATATCTGATGGCTGGGGAAGAGGAGACGAATTTATAGTTTTCTTCAGGGAAATAGTGCGAAAATGATTCCAATGAAGTAAACCGATTTCACTTTCCGCGCCAATATCCCTTCCACTTGTCGTATATAGTATTGCTTGAAACTTAATTTAGTTGTATTCTTCTGGATTTGTTTTACAGCATGCCAATCACAATGGGTTATTTAATGCCGACAATATTTTTAGGAATATATTCTTTGCAAGAAATCTCTTTGTAGATCAGGTTTCATTGACGCATTTTTGTAAAGAAGGTTTTTGTAGACTCAAATATATGGCCGGTAATATTTTTTTCTAAAAATTTATTTCTGGTGTTTTTTTAAAAAAATGTATTGCTGGTAATCATCTTTTTTCGAAAAATATATTGCTGGTAACATCTTTATTTAAAAAATGTATTGCTGGCAATCAATTTATTCGAAAAATATATTACTAGTCATAATTGTTTTTCTCTCCAAAACGGTATTGCTGGTAATAACATTTTTTCAATAATAATTAATAATTATTAATAACTATAATAATAATAATAATAATAATATTTAAAAAATGTATTACTGGTAATATTTTTTTTCAAAAAATATATTGCTGATATATTTACTATAAAACGTATTTTTACACTTTCATAGTGCTTTGACCATAGTTTGGGAGTTCACTATTTGCCCATAGCTGGGACCGTAACAGGTGCTACCACCCCGGGTCAATATGGACCTGGGAACTACAGCAATTAAGAAGACGTTCCAAGCTTTTCAAAACTTCCTCATCAGAGCCTTGTTGCTGGATGTAGTTGATCGTCATAAACTGGACGTCTCATTGGGGGGGGGGGGTTCTTGCAGAGCGGCAGTCTGCGTATTCTGAATCCCCAGCTAATAGGGCGTATTCTTCTTCTTCTTTTTCTTCTTCTGATGCTGATTCTTCTTGTAATTGCTCTTACGATTCTTCTTATGATTCTGATTCTTCTCATCATAGTTCATATTATTCTTCTTCTCATGGTTTTTATGATTCATAATTTTATGATTCTTCTTATTCTTATATTTTTTCTTATCATTATTATTATTGTTACTATGATTTTTCGTTTTTTCTCATGCTATTACTATTATTTTTATGATACTTCTACATTTTATTCTTATTATTATGATGATTTTTCTCATGATTCTTCTTTTCTCATCATCATCATCATCATTATTAACATTACTATTATTAAGATTGTTATTCTTAATATTTTTATTATTCTTATAATCCTTCTTGTGATTATTTATTCTTATTATTTTTATGATTATTATAATGAAACGTCTTCTGCTGATTATTATTATTATTATTATTATTATTATTATTATTTCCATATAGATATACATTACTTGAATAAATATTAGTTTGAGGGCATATTTAGCGTTACAATAGAAAAAAGTTTACATTCAAACGTGAGAAAATCTCAGTAAACTTGAAGACCAAAAAAATTCAGTTAAAATAAAAAATACTGAATTCGAAAAGATTAAAACGGCAGGTATACACAAAATAAAAACACCAGTAGCAACTACCAAGAAAATGATAACAAAGAAAGAGAAAATAAACGCAGGATAAATCTCTCTCTCTCTGTCTCTCTCTCTCTCTGTCTCTATCTATCTATCTATCTCTCTATCTCTCTATATATATCTCTATCTCTCTATATATATCTCTCTATATCTCTCTATGTCTACCTCAATTTCTCTTCGCAAGTAGAAATCTCAGTATGCATTCTAAATTTGGCATATGGCAGTTGAGGGTTGAATAAGACAAGACATTTGAGCAGAGACAACTTTGCTCCTCTCTGAATATGTTAAATTTGGTTAAGATGATAAAAAAATTAACATTCCGTTAAATTATTAGCAAAAGTAAACGAAAACCCAAGTAAGGAAATTCTTTTGGTCAATGGAGTAATATCACGGTTTGATACAATTAGATAGCAATAATATTAATAAGCATACCATCAAATGTAGGAAGCAGACGACATCTCACCTCTGACCACACTCTTGTGACAGTTATGATTAACATTCAATTTTGTGTAATACAAGAATATTTAGCTTAGTTTTTAATCAAAATCGAATCATTTTGATGTTGCAAAGATAAAATTGTGATTTTCGTCATCAGGAAAATAATTGACAGATATTAGATTCCTCTTACCTAGTATACAACAGATTCAAACAGTGTATGAAAGCTGGGAAAAATATTGTAATTTGGATTTTTGCAGATTTGTGAGATAGGTTGTGCCAGTTCCGTCAAACGAATCTGAAGGACGTACAAATTCATAGTAGGGTTTCAGTGAGAATTTGAATTCTACCGCCCATGTATGCACACTATAAGTTAGTTCAATCCGAGTAGTTCCAAGCAGGTTTACATTCAGAGTTTTACTTCTAGACTGGTTGCCATCCAAGTCTAAAGAGTCCATTCTATCCTGCTATTTACCCATGACTGGTGGGGAAGATGTGATTTATATATTTCACAAGGTTATTAGCCTGCAACTTTAATGAACTCGGTTGGAATTTGAACTCCGCTCTCCGATTCCTCAAACAGAGCCGCTATCCATGACTCCAACATGCTTTGAGAGAGATCCAGAAAAATATGGAAGATGGAAATGACAATTGTATTTCTCTTTATTGGAAACCTCGGAACTATGCCGGGGAGATTGCGAATAGGTTGAAGAGGATTTCAGAATTAACCAAAGAGCAAAACTTCTAACCTCGAGTCCTAAATTAAAGCACGTGGGATGGTTTTTGTCAATTGACCTCAAGTAAAAGTCACTACTGATGACAAATCTGGATGTATATAAGTAATATAATGCGGGAAACTAATTTTATTTTCAAAATTCAAGTAATTTCTTTTAGAATTTTAGTGTTGGAAATGTATGGTATTGGTTTCAAATAAATGGCTACTACAACCGTTGTTCAAATTTAATTTTCTAACCAATTTTATTTCTGAATAAAATAAATATTTTTGTATAGATACAACATTGCTGAAGTCGAAAGAAAATTTGTAAAAAGAAAGCTTTACAATTCTCACATTAATCAATAAAAATAAAAAAATGTACAGGTAACAATTTACAGCAAATTTCAGAATAAAGAGTAAAAAGAAATCTCGTCTCATTATTTACAAATGGCGAAGCAATATATATTAGATTTTTTGAGCAACTAAATGCAAATATTCCGTTTTATAGCCAGAAGCGAAGTTGATATTGGCATGTGTAATAAGTTATTAGCAGATACTGGAATTCA
>OZ038495.1:46561013-46613513 GCA_964036315.1 Acanthosepion esculentum | reverse complement strand
CAATCACATTCCTTGGTTAAGCCAGTTCTAATCTTCACGGCGAGGACAAGCCATGCCATTTACATTGTAGCAGACCAGCCATATTCTATCCAGATTCGACAGGCGTGAGGTAAGTTCAACTCGAACAGTGTCTTTCCGCGAACAACTACTCTGGGAAACTGACTCCCAAAAGGATATTTCCCGGAGTACTACAGCTTCAACCTGTTCATGTCTAGAGTTAAGCGTTATCCTCACTTCCTATACGTATAAAGTGTCTCTTATTTTACTGTAAGTTTCTCTATGTACAAGGCTACATTCTGTAGCCTTGTACATAGTGAACCTTACAGTAAAATAATATATCTATCTATCTATCTATCTATCTATCTATCTATCTATCTATCTATCTATCTATCTATCTATCATGCACGCACATACATATTTAACAAAATACATATTTCATTCAATTGACATTGTAGAATGGACTATTGTTTAAGATAAAAAATCAGTTAACGACGCCTAGGAATACACGAGCCGCAATGCATACACACCTACATATATGTATGCTGGTTCTTGTCAAAGATGATAATGGATATCAGTTTTCACACGCACACAGCCATACGTAAACATAAGCACGAGGAAAAGCAGGAATCGCATAAGAACGAATTGAGTAAAGATTATGGATGTAGATATTTTTCGCGCTTTCCTTATTCCAGCAAAAGATGGCGAATTATTTACTATCCAAGCACTGATTCAATTATTTTATAGAGCGAGATCTTTTTAGCAACGTCGAAAAAGTTGTGCAAGGTTGGTTTTGACTAAAGAGGCATGCTGTAGCTTTCATTCACACATCGTTATAAATTCTTGGATAATGCAATTTCGTAGACAATATGAAAGGATGTTATTCATTCAGACGTCATATTGACAATATGATAAACGGCACGCAGCCTACATTATAAAATATCATACCAGCAAAAGTTATTGTAAACATATCTAAAATAACAAAACAACAAAGGGCATTTTATCTGAGATTGACGTATTATATTTAACATACAAATAGGAGTATATGATGGAAATTTGAAATTTGTTTAATATGAATTCATTTGAAAAAAATTACCCTGCAGTATAAGATATAGCCTAGTGTATATGTATGAGTTTATTATTATAATTAAGTAATTCATCGAGTCTAGAAGAAACCTCGAAAGAATGCTGAAAGCACTGAACGGCCCTTTCGACCTGTATTTGGGACTAAACCGCAATGTGCATCCACTAACGAGAATTGAAACCCGGACAGTTAAGTTATCAGGTAAACGTCATACCAACTGTTCCAACGGGCGTCTGTATTGTAACGTCTGCAGAACGTTAAGTGCTAGACGGTCGAACTCGGTGCATAGAGGAATCCGGACTAGGCTCCGCCGAAGGGCAGAGCCTCGTTCGGGCATGTTGACCAACCCGATGCCGTTTATACAGGATCTACGGGCATTTTTTGGCCGAGCCTACGGGTTCGGGAATACCCCACTTTAAACCCGGCCTTGTGCCACATCTATCCCTCGTGGGGGGACAGTAAATACTGTCTGTGTCGAAAAGGTAGCGAATCAGACTCGATAGAGAGCCGCTCGATCACATATTCTGTGGTTGAACTCATTCGAGTTTCTCTTTTACCCATAGGACCGCTTTCTCCAGGGCATTAGAAGCTGTTTCAAGCAAGGATATACAAATGATAGAAATTATTAGGAGGATTTGAGGTAATTATAATTAAGTAATTTATCGAGTCTAGAAGAATTTATTATTATTATTGTGTTGAATACTGACATGATGTTACTCGATTTATGAGAATATATTGAATAATTGCATTTTTTGTTTCGAGTAATAAGCTTTTTTTTTAATCCTTGTGTTTTTACTTTTGATATCAAATTGCGAACGGGAAAATAATATTAATCTATGCGTTGCAAAATGGTGAAGCAATATCAAAACTCAGAACTTTAACAGAAGTTACTTATGAACTATTTAGTCTGTTTATTCTTTTATCGTTACATTTCTGGTGAAGGTTTTGTGTTAAAGAATATTACAATAGTTATCTTCCTTTTCGATGTTTATTTTGAGGTTCTAATTTTTTGTTCTGCTCGGGGCTACGTACTGCTCTCTATGAGCAAAAGATGGAGTTGGTAAATAATAACCAACATGGACAAATCTTTGACCTTTCGACGTTTTAATAACATTTCATAGAGCGTGTCACAAAAGATCTAAGTAAGTAAATACGTAACGGCAATTATTATATAGAGTTTATAGTAATAAAAATGACAAAGTGCCTCGTTTTAAAATATTTTATTTTCAGCATCCAGTTTTTCTGAAATGACTCATGAAACTTTGCACTGTCAATCAACCTCGACAGTCATCAGTCATCATTTGTTAGAACATTACTGAAATTTACCCTCATAGGTCGCAATACAGAATTACCCTACTAAGCTAATATCAATAAGTGCAGACAGACATCTAGACATATTTTCAACTTTAAATGCCATGTGCATTTTAGGTGAAGGTTTTTCCTTCTCCACTACTACGGTTTCTTTTTCGTTCTTCATTTGGCATTTGTTGATTTTTTATTCTTCATGAGAAATAATACGTGAATGTTCATCTCTCAGACGTGTTAAAGATGACAGAGAAACCCATTCTTGTCTTCTATTTAACTAATTCCAAATTTCAAGAAGGACTAATTATTGAATTTGAAGTATGAAAACGGGGTATTTTCGGCAAAATATTGCTTTTTCCATTTTGCCACACTAGCCGTAAAATCTATTTAGTGCACATAATTAAAAAAAGGCCAGGAATAATTCTTTTTCTTTCCAAGTTATTTTACTGTTGCAAATGAATGAAGTATGAATAGGTTATGCATTAAATAGTCTTTAAATTATTATAATTATGATTTGTCACGGTTCGCATTAATCACAGTTGGTGAAGTAAAAGGTGTTTAAAGATCGAGTATTGGCATTATATCTGACAGTAGTTTCGTAAAGTTAATTCAGGATTCTCAAATTTCAGACAATAAATTAATGATTATCTGAATTAAAACTTTTAAATATTTGAATAACTGAAAATCCTAATAATATACCATCTTGAATAGTTATTAGACGACATGGAATTTTTAAAATTAATTTCTAAACGCCCACCCGCTCTTCAACAAGCAAGACCATGTTTTACTATCTGTACTGTCTTCCTACAAGGCAGTGAATGCTGGATAATCTTCTCATAGACAAAGAAAATACGTAAGTCTTCTGAAATGCTTGTTCTACAGAAGGATGCTGACAATACTATGTGAGCAATGAATAAATGTTAGAGAAAATGGCAACACAAATTACAGTTATACTTATCTTTACAGGGTATTCAAAGCCAGAAAATCTTTTTAATTTGTAAGAATTTTTTTTTCGTGGGGAGATAATAAACATTTAGCGATACGAGTATCACTACTTAAAGTAGGAAGAAGTGTTGGGTTCATACATTGATTGATAGCTAACTATAAAAACGATCGGTTCCTTCTACGGCCCCAGAAAGTAACTGATTAGTTGATTGTGTTTTAGTTTAGCGATATTTCAATCTCTATAATTTGTAAGCATTTCATTTTCTAAGTAATAATCGTTTCAGTGCTATTAGTCTCACTAATTAATCCATATTTAACAGTGAAGAAGATATTGATTCATACCTTTCCCAATGGCATTTAAACGTAAGATAATATAACGCCCGCAAAAGGAATTGGAACTTAGCTCTCCAATTAAAAATTCCGTGACATCCATTTCACCACCTGCATATCGAAGCTTACAGCACCTGGCATTCCCAAGCGGTAGCCCATCTAGGTACTGATCATGTCGAATTTTCTTAACTGCGGTGATTTTACGGGAACCTGAGTTACAATGTGATGTAGCCGTAAGGATTAAGTTAGATGGACTGAACTTATTAGCAATGTCTTCGGAACATAACATTACGACACAAATCTGTGGTAGGTGGAAACTTTGTGCGAGAAAGAGTGGGCGAATTTGGAATTGGGCCAAAGACATTAAATCCATGATATATAGGATTAATTAGAAATATGAAGAAACATTGAAGCAGTTAAAACCAGATTATCACTCGGGTTTACAAGGATTCTGGAAAAGTGACAGGGATCTGAGGAAATTTATTTTTTACTGATATTCCGATGATAAACGTGTAAAAGAATAAAGATCAGATTAATTTTAATAATTATTTGAACAAATATGATAGTATGGATGTTACACGCCGCAGAAAAAAATGAAATTAGGTTGAGCACTTTAGAGGGAATAGCGCGAATTTGTAAACAGTGACTGCTAATGCTGATAATGCAAAGCACTTCTATGTATTGAGGTCTCTGAGTCACTAGCATGTTTCTTCTAAAAATAAATGCGTAAAAATTCACCTTCCTCTCTGCCGAGAGCTGATACCTCAGAGGGGAAAAATCTCCGACTGATGCCAAATCGGTTGGGCCAAATCCTGGCTGGAGGAAATTGGATGTCTAGACACACGGAGTTGTGATACAGCGAAACAGTCTGTCTGTGGATGACACATATAATATGGATGTTAGAAAACTTTACTTTTAGTTTGTAAAAAAAAATAAGCGGTAAGTCTATTCGGCAGTTAAGGACTAAATTTCAGCTGAAAACAAAATATACCTAATAACGAAAGACATCTGTGAAAAGCCTGTAGTGTTTAGTAGCCATAGCTGGACAAGTATGCACATAGTTCTGAATTGGCTAATGCAGTAGAATCCAAATTATGGGAAATGATCAACAAGTCTGCTAGTAAGATCGTTTCTCAACCAACGACATTAGAATCAAACAGGAGGACCTGGGTAGAGCTAGAATGACAGAAACGATTGAAGAGAAGTGGTCAGAATTATTCGTTTGAGAAAGATAAGATTGATGATTTAGATCTGATACATTCAGTTATGCTTGAAGAACCGTCAACATCCTGATGAAAACGTTTATGTATGTTTTATGTAAGTTCTGTAGATTCTCCTATGGAATATATGTCCGTAGCCTAACCAGGGTAAGCGTTGCTGTTATGGATTATGTAGCTGTGAGTCTCTCTCCCAATCGGGTTTGAATTAAGGATAGAAATTCTTGCAAGCTGGTTGCCAACGAAGGTGCTCTTATCCTCGAAGTGAGCGGTGAGATGATGGATTAAACTTTTCAAAAGTTTTTTTATGCGAAAATGAGGGCAACGTCCTTGACTTTTATCTGAACACGACACGCAAATCCTAAATATCCAAGGTGATAACCACTTCACTACATTCACCTCTATTTTTCAAATTTATAGACATTATATTAGCATTCTCTGAAAAAGCCACTTGGACAAGGAGTCGGTGATAATAATTTTCCTCCTATTGGCTCTAAAAGATAAATCAGGTTAAATGTTGAAAATGCATTTTTCTATTAATGTTCAACGCTTACAAGGTTCAAGAGTCACTGAAGGTAGATGGGTATTGAATGAAGCGAGTAGTATGGACGATTTAAGAGTAAGAGGTGGAGGGTGATGATTATGAGGATCTGGAGAATCGATAAAAAATAACCCCGGACTTACAGTGGTTAATATAGTAGAAGGAAGAAACCACAAATACATTTTTTATTCTGAGAAGAACTTCCTCTTTACAAATGGAATACAGATATGAGGATTGTGATTCTACCATGTGTATTTGGCGTGGCTGTCTTTGCGGCAACTCTCCGAACTGGTGAAGCTAAGGGATGGAGTTAGTCAGACATTATGCCATGGAAATAGCGATAGAGTAGCGAGAGGCTATAATTCATCCCGTTAAGGCTGCCTTAATGTTGTTAAACGCTGTCAAGGCGGTAAACTCTGAGTTGAACAGCTTCATCACTGTTATGATAGCAATGGTCCATTTTCGGTATGATCTAACACTTTTAAAGATGGGGCATGACAAATAGTTTTCGATGCGTTTTAGAAATGTAGTTGCACTTTTTCTCAAAATCTTTGTTTAATTTTCGCTTAATAAAATATAACGAGCCATATGTGACAAGTTATCGGCTCAGATAAATCAGCATTTTTGGAAACGATATTCTGAGAAAGTAATAATATATTGTAGAGTTTGATGTAGATGTAAAAAATTAAATTGATTAGAAAGCACCGATTCATGGCGTCTTGTAGGGTATGAGTCGATTATTAGAGGGAAATTGAAAGTTAAAAAAGCGTTATAAGAGAGACAGAGCAGTGTATAATTGACATAAAATCAACATAAACTTTCAATTAAGTTATAGATACACACGCACAAACACACACACACACACACACACACACACATATATATATATGTATGCGCGCATTTATGTCATCGATTAATTTATGAGATCGCTATAGGGGAGTCTGGAAAGTCAGACTGTGTACACAATGACTATTGATTAAGCCAGGTGAATAATGCACATTTTGCATTCATCTGAAAGGTGTTCTTTTTACTTGTTTAGGTGCGGTGCTTTCCTTTGATTTCGTTTGATGAAGATGATCAAACTGCTGCAAGAAATAAATATACATCTATTTTTCCTGTGGTGATATATTGGACTTGATGTACCGGCCGATCTGTAAAGGATTCATTGTGTTGACTTTTCAAATTAGATTTTTCTTTATATAAAATTATGTAAATTCAAGCTAAGCATCGTTCACCTCTTGGGTGCCAGACCTAGTTTTACTAAGCCCCCGCTTTCCCCTTCCTCTCCTCTTCCTGCGGCTTCTCCTTAATCATCTACTTCTTTATCTCCAACTCGTCTTCATCACTGCCATATTCACCTTTTTCATACATCCAAGCCTCTGACTTCTTTCCACATCATCATAATCATCATCGCCCCTATATTCAAATATTCTACTTGTTTCTTTTTACTCTATCACTATTTTTCTAACGTATTTATACCAAACCTTCTTCTTCTTCTTCTTCTTCTCATCCTCCTCATTTTTCGCCGTTTGATCAGTTAAACAATGAAGCCATTTTCCAGATGAAATTCAATAAATATATTAGATTTTTCAACATTTAACTTTTACATGATCGTTATATCATTATCTTCATCCATAGCATAATATTTCTTTAACAGTCTGTAAAATATATTCGCTTGAACTATTTCATTTAAATAATTTCTTGTTCCCATATAATAGGAAAAATAATTTGATGCTGTTTTTCAAAGAAAAAAATGTAAAAAGGAAAGAAAACAGTATTTATATGAAACAAAACGTCTGCTCAGTAAGCATGTGAGAATACATTGACTGTGACAACAGATTAGTCGATACTAAATTTTGCAAATCGTATTGCAGAGAAGTTTAACAATGCTTTGATGTACCTTTAAGAATAGACGAACATGATTAGCGCCGTCTCAGTCTGAAATTATATATAAATTTGTTTCTATTCCATATAATTTGTCCATCTTTATCCCCATGATAAAACTCTGAAGGCAAATAAACATTTTAATGTCTTTGATGTAGTAACGTTTCTCTTTCTTGTGGTAATATTCCATTTGTATTTTTAGCAATAGTTCTTCAGTAAAAGCATTGATATTGATACGACAGTTGTTTTAACGTTCTATCTATCACAGCCAACATTCACATTAGTAGTTCTTATGTTAATGTCGTTTAATTCAATGACTTTATTTTCAGATTTTTTATGCTCCTTCTATTCGTATAATTTCAGAATTAAATTTCCAAGGGTCTATTTTTAAATGATTAACAATTTTAATATTGCTTTTGACCCAATACATGGCTAAAATGACACACGGGTTAGAGCGTTGCTACATGATATTATTGTATGAATATAAGCGGATGAAATGAAAAGTGCAGATTATGAGGATATGTAGGAAAGATAGATGTTGATACTAAACATGAAAAGGGGAAGTTTGTTGTGGTCGATTGATTCATTGAGTGTTTAATGGCATATCACCACCTTATGCGTTATATAATGCCGAAATTTAATTTTGTTATTGTTATGGTCCAGGTTCCTTGTATCACAGTGATGGTTCAAGGTAGAAACAATGAAGAATAACTCGAACACAGGTATGGAATAACACAAATATATTACAAACAGAATATGTACAAAAGAAGTAGAAGTGTTAGTAATAACAATCAGGTTAGGTTAGAGAGAACTATGTTGTCTCGAAGTATCACTATTCCAATGTCTTACTGTAATCGACTGACGCGACTCTGTCTCTGAGTGACTCACACTCACTCTGTGAAACGGGTTCAGGGACTGTCTACCTCCCCGGACGAAACTTTGCCCTGCGGCAAAGCCCCGCCCGAGTCCCTCCACGCCGAGACAGAGAGTTCGACAGCAAAGAACAGTTTATACAACTGTTCCAGTCACGGGGTGACTCACTCTGTGACGATGTTTAACAACAGGCTTACGTGTGTCGAATGTGGCACAAGGCCGGTTTAATGTGGGCTTACCGAGCCAGTAGGTTCGTCCAAAAATATGCCCATAAGAACCCGTATAAACGGGTTCATGTACTGCCTACCTCCCCGGACGGCACTTTGCCCGTCCGAGTTCCTCTCCGCCGAGACAGAGAGTTCGACAGCAAAGAACAGTTTATACAACTGTTCCAGTCACTGGGTGACTCACTCTGCGACGATGTTCATTAAAAAGGCCCACGTGTGTCAAATGTGGCACAAGACCGGTTTAATGTGGGCTTTCCGAGCCCGTAGGCTCGGGAAGAAAATTGCCCGTAGAACCCGTATAAACGAGATCGGGTTGGTCAACCTCCCCGAACGAGGCTCTGCCCTCCGGCGGAACCTCGTCCGAGTTCCTCTCTGCCCAGAGGCAGAGAGTTCGACCGTCTAGCCGAGTCGTCCAAAAAGGACTGACTCACTCTGCGACGTATTTAGTGTCCTCGCCACGAGGGACAGATGTGGCACAAGGCCGGGTTTAAAGTGGCGTACCCGAGCCCGTAGGCTCGGCCAAAAAATAGCCCGTAAATCTCGTATAAACGGGATCGGGTCGGTCAACCTCCCCGAACGAGGCTCTGCCCTTCGGCGGAGCCTCGTCCGAGTTCCTCTCTGCCCAAAGGCAGAGAGTTCCCCTCTGCCCCAGAGGCAGAGAGTTCGACCGTCTAGCCGAGTCGTCCAAAAAGGACTGGCTCTGCGACAGTATTTAGTGTCCTCCCCACGAGGGACAGATGTGGCACAAGGCCGGGTTTAAAGTGGGGTACCCGAGCCCGTAGGCTCGGCCAAAAATAGCCCGTAGATCCCGTATAAACGGGATCGGGGAGCTCAACCACCTCGAACGAGGCTCCGCCGAAGGGCGGAGCCTCGTCCGAGTTCCTCTCTGCCCAAAGGCAGAGAGTTCCCCTCTGCCTCAGAGGCAGAGAGTTCGACCGTCTAGCCGAGTCGTCCATAAAGGACTGAACTCTGCGACAATATTTATTACTGTCAAAAATTACACAGTAAATGTGGCACAAGGCCGAAAATGGGGGTTGGGAAAGGAAGGTCATCAATTGTCTTAAATTTAAACTTAGCTAGTCGCAAGCACTGACCCAAGCAAACAAAACAATATTCCTTTCACCAAAACATCACATTCATACATACCATTCTTTCTACAACCACCAAAATACCTCATTGTCTCTATGAAAATCCTAAATAACCCCGTATGTACAATAAAGTCTGTGGGGGGCGGGCGTAAAAATTTGATAAAATAATCCCCAATGAATATATACAAAATGAATACAAATATGTACACGAAACTAAACAAAATCAAGTTAGTAATTAAACCCCCCCCCACAAATCCTAAATGTGGCAGTAAAATCAATTAACTGGGCGAAATCGATACGGGACTTTTATAGATAAACATTTATCCATCGCAACCACTCACACAAACACGCACTGATTCACACTCAAACATACGAAAAGGAACACACACACGAAAACGAAAGGCGTCCCGCATCCTCCAGAGAACCGAAATCACTGAGCACCTAAAGAGGGGAGGGATGGGGAGTTAAACTAAAGGAAAAGAAAAGGGGACAGAAAAAAAAAGGGGGCCAATGAAACAAACACACCTTAGCTAAGTTTACATAAATACAAGGAAACTAAAAAATCACAACAAAAAACTACTCTAACCTAAACATGGATGGGTTGCCCAAGTTCAACCCAGGTAAACAATATTCTATGCCTAACCGGCATCAAAATGCCACTCAAGGTCAGCCCCTTTCACACGGCACAAACGCGCAAGAGTCACCCACCTTTCGCCAAATTCAGATGATGTGAGTCGCCGCCTTTCCGCCCTAATCTTGACTTTAAGCTGATGCCTAAAGAACAAGATCAGTTCGGAAGAAACAAACTTCTCGCCACCATAGAATTCCTTCTGACGCGTCGTCCAAATCACGACTCTCATAACGCCTAGTAAGCAACAGAACACATAATTCTCAGCCCTCGACATCTGCGGCACCACATTGCTACAAACAGAAACGACATCCAGGACAAAGGTCTTTCTCCGCAAGACGCGGACCATGAGGCCTTCAACAAACTTGCACAACGGCACTACCACCGTGCACTGAAAGACGGCGTGACCAATGGTCTCGACTTCCCCAACACAGCGGCGGCAGTTTGGAGAATTCTCCAAGCCCGCTGCACAAAGTCTTTTGCCGACCCAGAGGGCTCTACGAATCACCCGCCAGGTGAGTGATGCCTCATCGTTATTGAGGCATTTCAACCCTGGCGCCCAAGGCCATATTGAGCGAGCCTGCTGCTTCGTAAGACCGAGCTCGCCAATCAGAGCATCTTGAACGGACCCCCGAACTAACACTTGATACAATGCCCTACGAGACAACGCCTGGACGTTGGAGAGGCCTTCCGACGCCCGTAAGAGGCATTTCAGAGCGCGACGACATTCGAGATAAAAGGAGCTTTCGGCTCGGGGTCTACGGCGGGCCTCCCCCTCGCACGAGTGCACACTTCTCAGGGACGGGAAATTTTTCCGGGCATCTTCCTTCCAGAAGGCTCCCACCTCGTCCGGTTCGCGACACAATCGGTCCAGGAATGCAATGCGAAGCATATGTTGACGAATCTCAATGCTTGGCATACCCAGGCCGCCCTCAGCGGTATGAAGGCAACAGATCTCCCGAGATACCATAGAGGCCTTGCCTCTCCACAAGAAAGAGAACAAGAGCCTTACTAATAAAATTAGTGCGGTACACGGAAGTGGAAGTACAGAGAGTCGGTACACGAGAATAGGATATATGTGTGAAACACATACTTCCGCCCTTCCCTTCAGGGAAAGCCTCCTCCGAGACCACAGACCAACCGCGATCTCGGCCTTCCCTCGTACCTCCGACCAATTCATTTCCAACTGGAGATCCGGACCGAACCAGACGCCGAGTATCTTGATCGGCCCATCCGTCCAGAGGAAAGGTCCGGGAAGAGAAACTCCCTTCCACGCACCCAATCGCAAGCCCACAGACTTATCGCGATTGATCTTGGCCCCTGTCACCATCTCATAACCACTGACCACTTTGCTGACTTCGTCAATCTCGGCTCTGCTCGACACAAGAACCGAAACGTCGTCAGCATAGGCAGAATACCTTGCTGAGGTGGTAGCCCCAGGCAGAGATATTCCACGCAGGACCGGATTCGCCTTTAACTTGCGAAGGAAAGGTTCCAACGCAAGAACGTACAGCAAAGGCGAGAGCGGACAACCCTGACGAATAGAGCGAGACAATACGAAAGGCTTCGATCTTACTCCATTCACTTCCACCAGCGCACCGGGGGTCGCATACAAGAGTCGGATCCAGGAGCGAAAGTCGGCTCCGAAACCGGCCGCCGAAAGGACAGCCTCCAGAAAACGATGGTCAACCCTATCGAAGGCCTTGGACTGATCTAAATTGATCAGCGCGGCTTCACCGTCGACTTGTTCTAAGATCAAGCGTACCATATGCAGGTTATCCTGAATAGTCCTGCCCTTCACAGCACAAGTCTGCTCGGGGCCAATCAGACTAGACAGGACAAGCTGCAAACGGTTGGCTAAGATCTTCGCCAAAATCTTTAACTCCGTGTTTAACATCGTTAAAGGGCGAAAGTTCCCTAACCCATCCCCACCGTTCTTGTCCTTACGCAGCAACTTGATCACACCCCTGGTGAAGCGTTGGGGTATAGACCCCTGCTTCATCCAGTGGTTGAAAATCAGCTCCAGCAAAGGAACAAAAACGGGCGACAGCCTCAAGTACACTTCGTAGGGCAAACCATCGAGTCCCGGAGACTTATCCAGGCCAGCCTGCTTCAGCGCATCCCAGATCTCAGACTCTGTTATGGGACCCTCGCACCCAGCCGCTTCAGCTGCCTCGAGGCAGGGAAAGTCGGCTAAATAGGAGTCGAACTGAGCAGAGCTCAGACCGGGCTCCCTGGTGAAAAGATCCTGAAAGTAATCTCGAAAGACCTCACATATGCCCGCGTTTGTAGTCACGGTCCGATTATCCGGTAAAGTGACGCACGCGATATGTCGTCGAGACGCACTCCTATTCTCCTCTGCACGCAATTCAGCGGCCATATTCGTCGCCTCAGAGGACATTCTTTTTAACCTAGCCCTAACTACCAGAGCTTGATCCTTCTTGATAAGCAAGGAGGCCAACTCTGCCTTAGCTAAGGCTACATCCCCACTAACACGGGATTTCACGGCCCGATCAACTTTTTCTTCTAAAACAGTTTGCGCCGCTAATCTATCTCGATTGAGTCGACGACTAAAATCGGCAGCAAACGTTCTAATTTTGGATTTAAGTTTACCCCACCAGGCGTTCCCAAAAACCGCTCCCGACAATTCCCGTTGTATCATTAGTACCAGCTGGTCCCGAAATCCCTGCTCACCAAAAAGTGAACAGTTGAATTTCCAGTAACCAGCCAACCTAACCCTAGGCTTATCTAAGTTTACACGGACCCGGACAAGCCTATGATCCGAATAAACTATATAATGGAAACTTGGACAGCCTAAGAGCCCTACATCGACTCTCTTAACTAAGACCCGGTCGAGGTAGCTCGCAAGCGTCCCACGATCCGAGGTGCCACTATTAGTCCAAGTCCAAACTATATCCCGAGGATGCTCATTCCGGTACTTATCGACGAGATCAAACCCGTCGATAAAGTCCCGAAATGGTTTCACATCAGGATTGTTAGTAGCCCGTTTTTTCCCAATACGATCTATATCGGGGTCAAGGACGGCATTCCAATCGCCCGCTAAAACTACCCGACGAGATGTCGTCAAAAACGGCTCGATCTGCCGAAACAGACCAGGTCGCTCAGCATGGATATTGGGCGCATAAACGCCAATGAAACGCAAAGCCTTACCTTTTATGGTAACGTCCAGCACACAAAGCCTGCCCGCCGGATCTGCGAAAACAAGAGTACATACAGCGTCTAAAGACCTGCTCACTAGCCAAGAGACACCCCTCGAACGACCATCAAAACATGCTGAATAAAGGGCGAACCCCCTAGACAGAACGGCCTCACGATCATGAGAAGAAAACCGGGTCTCCTGAACACAACAGATATCCACCCCGAGGCGCTGAAGGTCACGAGAGAGCCTCGCCCTGCGAGACTCCGACCTCAGGCCCCGGACATTCAAAGTAGCTAACCAGAGAGCCATTGTGAAAACTGATTAGGGTTGTTTACCTGCTTTAAACATGGCCGGGGTAAGGATACCGACAGCCTCTCCCATTGACCCATGGCCCATCTCAGTATTGATGGTGCCGTCTTGGGAGATTCCGCCGATATCCCACGGAAACGTCAGTTTTAGTGCTCTATAGAGGGAGGGGTGAACAAAAACCGGGACCCTCCCAGCACAAAAACAATTCATTTTGCGAAGCGTATCGCTCTCAGTGATGGCTATAGGAGGGGTCATGTTGAAAGAAGTTATCGCCTCCTCCAACATGGCCCAAATTTGTGACGATCCAGAATGCACTCTTATGACGCTTAAAACCCTCTGTGCCTTGGGAAAGTTGAGAGGATTATCAATGTTCTTATCCCCGAACTGTTTTATTGATAATAGGTACTTTAGATTAGTAATTCTATTACCATAATCTTTGGCTTTTTCATCTTGAAGCGGGGAGATTTTGCAAATGTCAGTTCCGTGGTTATAAATGTGCTTTGGTTTTTTTTTTGTCGCTAGTCTCATGGGTGGGGCTTCGTGGCCTTTTTGTAACTGGAGGGGGCATTGAAGCTTTAGAGGGTGAAGGACTGGGAGAGTGACGAGGAGTGCTGGGTTGTCTAAAAGGGCTGGGGTCTCTACTGAGAGGGATTTGGGACTGGGCACGAGAAGTGGAAGGGGTGGCCGGAGAAGGCTTCACTCTGGAGGGAGGGGTAGGAGGAATAGAGCTGGAGGATGTGGAAAGGGTGGCCTTCTTTTTAGGGGGGGGACTTATCAGGAGAAGCAGGTTGAGATGACTGTAATGAGGGGGGTTTTTTTGCCGGGGATTTTTTTTTTTTTCTTCTCATCTAGTTGTTTTTTCAGATGTTTTAGTTTCTCAGCCTTTTCGTATGATGGCTCATACTTCTTTTTTTGATCATGTAAAGAGGTCGGGGCGTCGCCCTTGCTGTTGATAGAGGGAGTGGGACTGTCTGTGTCTTTCGTCCCCGAGGCTTCAGGGGACTGAGGACCCGCTGGCTGACGCTTCCCCCTGACCCTGCCAACTACCTGCCATTCCCCTTCTTCCCCCTTCTTAGCCGCAGAAGCGGTGGAAGAGGGCTCTTCGGGGGATGGGGGCTTTGATGGTGACCCAACCGGGGGAACAACCTCTCCGGTCCCGGCAGCTGGCATGCCCATTACAGGCGTGGCGGTTTTAGTAGACTCGGTCAGAGGGGGAGTTTGGTCGTTAGTGACCTGAGTCCCAGAGGCCTTCTTCTCTGGGCAGGAAGAGGAGAGATGACCAATCACTCCACACTTCCAACAGGCTGGTTTACGGCCGGTCACAATGACCGGCAGCTTCAGGTCACAGACGTCAATCCAGTTGGGGACGGAGCTGAAGGCCTTTCTGTCCAGCATCATATCGAAGCTCCATCCCCCAGTCAGGCTATCGCAAGAAGCGGCCAATATCTCGCCGAATTGGGCCAAGAACTCGGCAAGGTGTTCTCCGATAACCTGAGGAGGGACCTCGTATACGGCTACGCTGGTCCTACGCCGACCCTCGTATTCCGTACGAAGGATCAGATCTTTTGTAATCAGATCCCTCCGCGTGGCTCTGATACAATCTTCGGCTGTGGGCAGCAGTACGTCCCACATGAAAAACCCTTTGCCTTTCACAATTCTTTGGGGCTTGAACCCCAGGGACTCCAGTGCTTTCAACACTGTGTCTTTAGTCGAACGACAAATTTTGCGCGAACGCTTGTCGACGACAAAAACTGACACAATTCTTTTCTCGATTCTCTTTAGTTCGACTGGATCCTCCAAAAGCCCGTCTTTCACCACGAGGTGAGCGTAACCCTTGGCACGTTCCAGGAACTCCGCGATATCGATGATGCATTTCGGTGGGGACTTCCAACAAGAGGGCGAATCCCCGACCTCTGTAATCACATTTGATTTCTCTTTCTCTGTCTTTTCTTGCATTTCTTTGGCTACCCTGTCTTTGGCAGCCTTTTTTAAAACATCCACTATTTCTTCATTTGTAGGTGTTCTAGGGAGGGCCGGGTACTCCTCCGTATTGTCTTTATCCGGCGGGTCTTTTTTCGGGTTGAAGAGATGCTTCCTCACAGATTTCCTGAGGGAAGCAAGCGTATTAGTCTTCTTTTTAGTAATTAAGAAGGAAGGCGGTTTTTTTTCCTTCTTCTCCATGATGATAAAAGGGGAGGGATGGGAGTGGAGGAATAGTGGGCGGGATATTTAATAAGTTTCGCCTAGAAGGCGAAAAAAAAGAAAATTATTTATAAAATAATTAAATTAAATTCCCTAGCCGAAGCTAGTTAAAAAAAATGGGATGGCTGAAAACTAAGAAACTAGTCGAACAAAAAAGTAAAAAAAATAAACAGTTAAAATTAAACAATACGAACAAATACAAAAAATAATACAAACCACGTAAAAACTAAAAACAAATATCGCCTAAAGGCGAAACAATTAAAAAGGAAACACTAAATAACAAAAAGAAAACGTTCAAAAAGGTAAACAAATAAAAAACTAAACTTTGGCAAAAAAAACAAACGAGCTAGTAAAAAAAATTATAAGATGGCTGACTCTAAGTAGCTAGTCGAACCACGAAGTAAAAAAATAAACAGTTAAATTTACAAATACAATTACAGTTCTAATACAAATAACACGTAAAACTTAAAAACAAATATCAATTAAAGACGAAAACAATTAAAAGGAAAACACTAAATAATAAAAATAAAACGTTCAAAACAGGTAAACAAATAAAGAACTAAACTTTTTCCAAAAATCCGAGCTAGTAAAAAAAATCAAAATGGCCGACACTAGTCGACACCAAATACGAAACTTTGGAAAATAGGTAAAGCTAGATACAAAAATTAAATATGGCCGACCCTAAAACAAGCGAGTCGAACCAAACAAAAACAAAAGAAAATAAAACAAATAAATTACAAACGTAGAACGGTTACAAACGAAATTTAGTAACGAAAAAAAATTAAAACGAAAAACACGTAAAACGTAAAGTTAGAACAGAAACAAATTAATAAATAAACAAGGTATTAATAAAAAATAAACGCGAAACAAGGGTTACAAAATAAATAAAACGAAAATAGATTTACGAGAGGAATTCAAGGAAAATGAAAATTAAAAGGATAGATAAAAGAAAAAGCGTTCAGAAATTAGAAGGGGAAAAATGCAAAGCAAGAATTACTTAATGGGGGCAAAAATGGAAATTAAGAGGAAAATAAAATAAAAGAAATGAGAGAGAAACTTAAGTGGTAAAAACAAAAAATTAAAGAGGGGAGAAAAAGAAAATTAAATGGGAAACTAGAATAAAAGAAAGGGAAAGAAAATTAATAAGAGGAGGGTAAAAAGAAAATGGAGAGAAAGAAAAAACAAAAGAGACTTTTTTTTTTTTTTTTAAAACAGTCGTTAAATAAAAATTCAAATAAAACTTAACCAAACTGTATTTTCAAAAACAAAAAACGCTGAGGTCCAAACGGGAACAAAAAAATAGGTCAAGCGCTCACGAGCAACGGTCGGGAAATGACAACAAATTTAAAAAAAATCGTCAAGGCGGACTGAACTCTGCGACGTCTGCTTCCTCTTGTGGAGCAGTATTTATGGTGTACGGAATAGTCCATTATATATTATGGGTAAGTTCCATAACACTTATAAACTTTAACGTAATAAAAAATATGATATACGTTATTCTGCTTTCACAGTTGAATGCACGGTAGATGATACTCTGCTTTTGGGAATATACCTGTTTGTGTGGACATAATTACTAAAGGATGTAATGTTTTATATTGTTCTGTGGAAGCTATAGTTTGATTTCTTTAAGAAATTATAGTAGATTATATGGATTAATATCACGAAAGAGTTATTTCCTATTCGTTCTTTGGCTAGTTAATTTTGTTTAGCGACATATCAACCTCTATGGGTCAATTAATACCAAAAAACAAAATATTTTGAACAAAATTTCATTGCTTCAACTAAATATATTTTGAACGCAATTGTATGTCTTCAAATACAAATAAATGTATTGTAAGTCATTTTGTTATAAAATGTATTGTTGGCAATTCTACTATAAATATGTATTGATCATTGTACTATAAATAGTTATTATTGGTAATTTTGATATATAAATATGTATTGCTGATTTTATTTACTATAAAATACATTTTATGCTTTCATAGTATTTTATTTTAGGCGCTCCATATTTCCTCATAGTTGGGCCCCTAAAAGCTGCTACCACCTCGTGTAAGGGTGGACCTGGAAACAACAGTAATTAAGAGGTGGTTCTACGCACCTCAAATCTTCTATTGTCTCGATCGTATGCCTTGCTTCCGGATGTAGTTTATCGTCAAGTTGCGATCGAGTAAGCATTCTCTTGAGAATCTGTTAAATAAATTAGCGGCTATTGGGAAGAAGCTGTCCGTATAGAACTTCCTTCTTAATAAAAGAATATGAAGAGAATGCGAATGATTCCTTCCATTTTAAATTGCATAAAGGGTCCTAGCTCTAAAGGTTTGAAGTGGTGGATCTAATGATTACCACCCATCAAAATATCTGCCCTGGAAGTGACGATTTGATTAGAGAAAACGTTTACCCATTTCATTTGTGAGAAAGAGTAGAGTGGAAAAATAATCAACCACAAGGCCGGATAGACGTCTGTGAATTCTATCCTCCACAATGAGGACTTGGCAGTTCCAACAGAGATATGTCAGCAATATTCCATTTTTCGTCTGATTTGACTCTTATAAATATAGAGCAGGGCAGGTGGAGTCAGAAGTCTAATGGAGGAATACAAGGTACACATCCTTTTTCTAGATATTTTAGTGATGGTTTATATTCCATTTTTCGTCTGATTTGACTTATAAATATAGAGCAGGGTAGGTGGAGTCAGAAGTCTAATGGAGGAATACAAGGTACACATCCTTTTTTTAGATATTTTAGTGATGATTTATATGAGTTAAAATTTGTAGTGAACCTAAGTCCCGAGAGACGCTCAAAGCAGGAGGTCATCTTGAGAATACAACTATACATTGTGATCATGGTGAAAAATATTGACTATTAGAAATTAGAATTGGATCATGAAAAGAATTTCAATTATCTACATTATTTATATTCGGAAAAAAGCCATCATCTTCCTTGTTATTATTATAACGTTTCATTCGTTTGGTCGGGACATCATCAGGTGTCATCATTGTGTCATGATATATCCTATAATGTTAGTCCTAGACAATTTGTATATTGTAATGTTCAGAATCACATTAGAATTTTACAAATTAAACAGTCATACAATTTACAACTAGTTTTGACATAACCCATTTCACTGTCTTATCTTAAATAGAAAGTAAGTAGTACCATTTCAGGGCTTCCAATATACAGTTGACCAAGAAAATTTCAACGCCTAAGGTAGTTAAAATAGCAATGTACATATCGGACACTTAATCAGACGTAAAATATATCCAAACAAGTTGTAGAACATTAAATCAGTATTATATTCCGCAGAGTCACTAGTCAAGAAAACAAAATTCCTGTTTTAAATCATTTTGGATTAGTTGAGTGATTATTGAAATTCATTTTGTTATATAAAGATACAAATACATGATGACATTAGATGCAAATGTGATAACAATGCATTTGTTACTACGTAGTATTGATTAAGAAAAAAGGGCACCAGAAACGCCAAACTAGAAGAGAAGTGATTATGTCCTGACTTTATATTTGATATACAACCATAACCCATTCTATTATCCTAAAAACGAAGGTCCCCCGTGTGGTATGGTATGTCAAGATCCATTCCCCATAAAACACCTACTGATAAACTGCAGCAATTTTAATTCAATCCTCTTAAAAACTAGCAAACAACAAAACAAATTTAAACAGAATAATTTAAAAAATAACCAAAACAAACAGGTTTTTAGTATTTAAGTATTTTTATACAAGCCTTTATTGAAACAAAATCGATATATAATGAACCAATGTGTTGATATGTCGTAAAACAAACGATATAAAACAAAAATGAAGAAACAAAGCAAAAGAAGCAAGTAGAGAGTTGTCATGTGATGACTTCTTCCTAGCCAGGAGTGGATATACGCGATTGACTCGATCTCCTCAGCATCCCTGACATATGCCCTGATGGTCCAAATCTGGCTGGCTTGCATGCGTGGGAAATTTAGAGAGAAGACAGAACATGAGAAAGTTAGTTCCACGTTCGGACGATGGCCAAAGTCCACACACACATATTGACTGACTGTAATTAATATAGTCCCGTGTTGGATTAAATGTTATGTTAAATATGACAGATTAAGTCCCGCGTATTATTGCTCTGCACAATGATAATTCATTACACACACACACTTGTATGTATGTGTATATACATATATATATATATATATATATATATATGTATGTATATATATATATGTATATATACATACATATATATATATATAAATATATATATATATATACACATATATGTATATATACATATATATATATATATATATATATATATATATATATATATACATGTGTGTGTGTGTGTGTGTATCATTTTACGTGTTTTTTATGCGTAGTTCAATATACGGTTCCCTGTGGAGAAATACACATTATTCAATGTGGCTGTTTGTCTTTTATTAAAACAGCCTCCAGAATGTGGAGTCTTGCATTTTACTGCGACCTATACCAAATTTTAATTACTTACCGAAAATTATCTTATTTTAATATTTCTTTTGCTAAACTGTAGATTTTAGGTAATTTTTATATAATTTTATATAAAACTCAGTGCAAAGAAAGACTCCAAACCCAAATTTTGAAAGCTGTTTTAACAAAAGAAAACCAGTTAGCTTTAAATAAGGAATCTGTAGGGGCGATATATTGAAGTGTATCTAAAAAAAACATCAAAAACATTTAGTTTAGCAAAACATATTAACATAAGACACATTTTATATACACACAGACTGACACACACACACACACGCACGCACGCGCACACACACACACACATATATATATATATATATATATATATATATATATATATATATATATATGAACATTGTGTAAAAGCAACTCCGAAAATAAAAGTGCTCTTCTATTATAATGAGAAACCTTTAATAAACCTTTATTTATATAAATCACTAATTGGCCAAACCCTATTCTAAAATTTACTAATTTTAACCGACTTATAAATATCTACTATAATACTAAACCTCTTTTCATCATGTGTGTTTTTTGAAAGAATCCGTACAATCCCAATATTTGTTCTGTCCTTTAATTGATTTAAGTGAATGAAGATTTTATAAATAGCTCCTATTTTTTAATTCCTGCGAATTTCTAAAAAAAATTAAAGAAACTTCCTCAAATTACTCTACGGTTTATGTATTGAACAATTATTTTTTTTAAATCGGCAAGATCTGGACCATTTCGGAATATGTTAGCTGTTCAAATATTATTTAATCACCACAGTTACAAAATTCTCATTTCAGAACAAATAAACTATAGAATATTCAGATTTAATATAGGAAACAGTTTTGCTTTGCACGTTGAATATATGACATCAAAATATCGTTAACCCTCTAGCAAACTACTTCAAGAGGGAAGAACAAATAAAAAAGTGCTCAACTACTATGTAATAACAGTCCTCCTATATTAGTGATAGTTGCACAATTTAATCGCAGATAAATAGGAGACGCTATAACGGATAAGATTGTTCTCCATATGGATGGTGAACATACCATGAACGGAAGTTGTGTGCTGTGAGGAAGGCTTAAGGAAAACAGAATAAAAAAGAATAATTTAACATACAATCAGAAAGAGGCAGTTTAAAGAGTTTAATCAGAAAAAAACGTCTGGAAAAATCTACCAGTCACAAGGCATATTGGAGACAAGAAAACCAAAGGCATACGAGTAGCCTGCCTAACGTGCTTGTGCAAATGAATGGCAGAAAGGGGAGTGAGCGGGATAATATAAAGATAAAGATTTCTAAGAGCTATAATGGATGGGAAACTACGGAAAGCAACGGTGGTCACCTACATCCGAAAGGTACAATACATATAAAAGGATAAGTTAAAATATAGATTAAAAAAGGTTATAAAAAGAATATGTAAGCGTAGATTACACAAAAAATATCAATGAGTGATGATAGAACCCTCAAACTAATATGCCTTGAAAATACAACCTCTACAATAAAAGGCACTAAAAAGTAGGAGCAAACACGGATCATTTCTTGAAAACTGCAGCATAATGACTGAATAAAATGAAATTCCCTTACATGAATAGTCAATGAAAATGAGCATTAAGACCTACAAAAAGGAAACGCACTTACAGTGGGTTGCAGGCAAGAAATCATAGAGTATATATGTTTGTAGGTATCGGAATATTCAGTGACTATTCAGGAAACTGTATCGGCCCAGGCAATGATGCTTGAACATTTGTATGGTACTCTTCCAAAATAATATATAAATAATTGGAGAAAAAAGGCTTCATTTACCCACTCATTTGTGATAAGCATCTGCATTGAGACAATGTATCATGGCAGATGGTAATCGTTTATTTCATCAGTCAATGCACACGTGTGCATTGACTGTTCATCATTTTTCTCGTTCTGTCGATAGAAAATAGTTTTGCTGAAGAACTCATTTTTTCAGGAATACGACGAGTTTCGGTTCTTTAAGAAGAGTATATAAACTAAATATTATTGCTAGCAAAGAGTCCTGACCTAAATGGGGGTTGGCAATTTATGAAAATTGTACAAAGACAACTGCAAGAAATAAGACTGAGAGTGGTTTTATCAACAAAATGAAAAAAAGAAAACATGATGGAAAGTTACAAATGGGAAATGTCAACAAAAAATACACAGGAATTTAAACACCTAGGAAATACGATACCGAAATCAAATCAAGCATTGGTCTAGCGAAAGAATCATTTCAAAAGCTAATTAAATTGCTGAGAAACAGAAAAATTTCGCTAGAAACAAAGGAAAGATTGTTGGATTTTTATTTGATATCTGTCCTGTTATATGGTAGTGAATGCTGGAAGATCCCTTCATAGATGAAAGTTAAACTGCAGACAACAGAAATGTGGTTTTACAGAACAATACTGAGAATCTCATTAACGGAGTGCGTAATCAACGAGAAAGTCTTACAGAAAATTGCAGCAAAAAACAAAAACATTTATACTCTGAATCAGGCAGAGACAGCTGGAAAACTTTGTACACATAATGAGGAAGAAGATCTTTGAAAACTAAACCCTCACCGGGCATACTGAAAGCAAGAGAGATTGGGGAAAGCAGCGAGTTTCCTACCTGACCAACTTGTGTAGATGGATGGCAGAACAGAGTTGGTAGCCTTAACAACAAGGAAAAATATCTAAGGGATGCAAGGGAAAGGGATCTTTGTAGCGCAATGGTCACCCATGTGCAGTAATGGCGTGGCACATAAAAGAAGATAAAGGGACGAAGATGATTTCGCAGAAACTATTCGAGAAAGGTGGAATCAGTTAAATGAAGGATAGTGTTTTTTAATCCATGCCTCAGAGAATTCAGACCTCCAGAAATGCCCGATAAGTTTGGAATTCCATTAAACAAGAGGTTTACTGAGCTGTTTTATCGGTTTTCGGGATAATTTTTTAAAGACATTTACCATGATTTATGACTAGCAACGTTGAATTTAAAGACCCAGATGATCCACGAATCATATTTCTGTTTTTTTTATGAGGCTTTCTCGAGTATACTTTATTCTTTATTTAGTTAAATTTATATTTTTCAGAGATTAAATCTCTTATAAGAACCGTGGCATATTTTCCTCCGATTTAAAAAAAAATCATTTCAATCTAAGTCAGAGTGTAAAATACACTTAGACGAAAAGAATTACTGAAAGGGAAAGAAGATGAGAGAGGACAATGAAATAACAGGATCCACGGAGACAAGTGATGAAGATTGACGTTGCATTTACATTTATGAATAACGTAGTTGACAGGAACGAAAGAAAAGTGAAGAGAGATCCACATCTACCAATGGCGAAGATGAAACTATTAGAATAGAACTTACGACTAAACATTAAATGATGAGACCTAGTTGCCAATCTAGTATGCAAAACTGCTCTCTATTTCTTAGCACAGAGAACCATCCCTACCTCCCATTAACATGTCTGAAGCTCAACTCCACGAGAGCACCTCTTTGCGACTGCTCGGTCTCAAATTGTCCGCTGATCTGGGATAGAACAAATACACTGAGTCAATAGCTTTGTCCACTGCAAGGAAAAATGGCTCCGTCTGTCGCGCCAGGAAATTTTTCTCCCCGGAGCCGATCCTTCAAATCTACAAATCAACCATTCGCCCTTGCATGGATGGAGTATTGCTGCCATATATAGTCTGCATTCCCTTCTTTTTGTCTCACGGTCCTTGATAAAATCCAGAGACGGATAAGCAATGTAATTAGCCCTGATCTGGCATCTCGTCTGCAGTCGCTCTCTCACAGACGTGCCGCCGCCTCCCTCTGTCTTTTTTACAAATACTTTCACGGTACCTACTCCGATGAGCAGCTTTCGCTGTTTCCCAGACTTTATGAATTTAAGCGTTCAACTAGGCTGGCATCTCGCTCACACCCTTTCACTGTCGAAACTGTTAAATGTAGCCGTCTCTTCTACTCCAATAACTTCATGTCTCGGACTTCACGCCTGTGGAACTCTCTCCTCTTTTCTTGTTTCCCTGATAGTTATAATCTCCAACTATTCAAGTGTAATGTCAATCTACGTCTCCAGATGCCTTGAACTATCCCCTATCCTTGTCTTCATCCTTTCCTCTATCACACCTCTTTGCTCTCGCTTCAACGCTCTGTAACCCCTTGCGTGCTAGTGGCTTCTCGTCTTGCTTGGGGTGGAAGGCTTAAAAGAAATCCATGATACTAAAGTGGAAAGCTCGTCACAGCAATTACCGTGAAAATATTTATAGAAAAAGGACAAGGAAGATAGGAGTTAGGGTTAGAAGCATGACTGAATCCGATATGCCAAGATAGGACCGATAACGTGGCGTTTTCTTTTTCAAGAAACTCTAGATAAATAGTGGAATCATCACGCCAATGCGAAATAGTATTCAACTCATAGACATTGGTTGACTCCCGTCTGTTGAGGCTCTTCTGGAAGTTGCATATCGTGGTAAGATGATGTTTATTCCCTTCAGAATTAAAAGATATTCAAATATCATATTTGTTATCTTAGACTATCAGCTTGGCGTTTTAGATTTTTATGAATTTCTATTACCATAATGAATGTCTATATTTAATTTTTAGTTTGATTTCTTATTAAGAAAGTTTCCCGCAAGGGAAATTCTCTACCATCACATAGTAAAACCAACTTTTGTAGAAGAAGACATAATCTAGGAGTAATTTACTTAATTTTGAAACTTACCTTCATATGCTGTCAAGATTCTTACTGGATTATATGTGTAAAGTTTCATTAGCAAAAAATAAAATAAAATAAATAAATAAAAATGAAATAAAAAAAATAAGAAAAATAAATAAAATAAAATAAATAAATAAAAATGAAATAAAAAAAATAAATAAAATAAATAAAATAAAATAAATAAATAAAAATGAAATAAAAAAATAAGAAAAATAAAATAAAATAAAATAAATAAATAAAAATGAAATAAAAAAATAAGAAAAATAAAATAAAATAAAATAAATAAATAAAAATGAAATAAAAAAAATAAGAAAAATAAAATAAAATAAAATAAATAAATAAAAATGAAATAAAAAAATAAGCAAAATAAATAAAATAAAATAAATAAATAAAAATGAAATAAAAAAAATAAGAAAAATAAATAAAATAAACATGTTCTATCAACAGGACAGAGTGCCACCACATTTTTCTTTGATTGTGCCAGACTTTCTAAATGGACATATCCCTAAGAAATGGAAAGCTGGAATAGTTCCTGTTGAGTAGCCACCGAAGTTCACCAGACCTCTCACCCTTAGATTTGTTTCTGAGGGTCAATTTGACGTTAGCTGTTTATCAGACTCGCCAAATAATATCGAGGAACTTTAAAGAATTAAATATTAATGCTGTAAAATGACAGAGGAAACACTTCGACGTGTCAATGAATCATGCAGGCACAGAATTGAAATATGTTTTGAAAAAGAGGGGGGATATTTTGGACAGCATACATAGCAATGAAAGAACTAGTAAATAACATTTCCATGTGCAATTATATTTATAATAAATTATCCCTATGTTATGAGACATTTATCCCACTCTGTATATATATATATATATATATATATATATATATATGCATAAAAGGCTAAAAATAATGGAAGACTTATTAACAAGAGAACAAACAACAATTAATAATACCAACAATGAACATGGACACAATACCTTGACCGTGTTTTCAAAAATGAAAACTTTACATAATACATACATGCAACAAACTATTATTTAACAGTTAAAATATTTCATCTTTGAAAATGGCTAAATGCATAGCCGAAAGCGCTCGGATTAAAAGAACATTCGGAACGTTTTTATATAATTTATTATCTGAAAAGAAAACAATATTAGATCGCATGAGAAATTGTATGAATACTAAATAAAAGCATCTTGTCTGTCGTATTCAATGAAATGTGCATGAAAGAAGAATTGCTGCCTAAATACATCCCCCATACACTGTTTTGTTTGAATCTATGCGTGTGCACGATGATGTTTGTCAAGGACATTTGCATGATAGACATCTGTGATAGAAAATCTATTTCAATTTCGTCTGAAACGCAATTCATATTTTTCTTGATAAGATCCAGAGACGGATATGCAATGTAATTGGCCCTGATCTGTCATCTCGTCTGCAGTCGCTCTCTCACAGACGCGACGTTACCTCGCTCTGTCTTTTTTACAAATACTTTCACGGTAATTGCTCCGATGAGCTGCTTTCACTGGTTCCTAGGCCTCATGAATTTAAACGTCCTACGAGGCTGGCATCCCGTTTCACCCCGTCACCGTTGAAACTGTTAGATTTAGACGTCTCTTCTACTCCAATACCTTCACGTCTCGCACATCTCGCCTGTGGAACTCCCTTCCTTATTCCTGTTTCCCTAACAAATACAATCTCCAACTATTTAAGTGTAACGTCAATCGACATCTCCAGTTGCCTTGATCTATCCACTTCCCTTCTCCACATCCTTTCACCTTTCATTCCTATCTGCTCTCGCTCCAAATCTTCTGTAACGCCCTTGCCCTGATCGATCCACTATCTTTCTCCATATCCTCTCCTTTACCACTCCTATCTGCTCTTCCTCCAAACCTTCTGTAACCCCTTGCGTGCTAGTGGCTTCCAGCCTTGCTTGGGGTGATAAGCTTTAAAAAAAGAACCAAAAACAACAGACATTACACTCTAAGAAAGAAATGTGAAGGAAAAAGAAATACGTTTAAAAATGGTAAATGTAAAACGCAGTTGAAATAAAATTTGAGTGCCACATATTTTAAAAACACGAGAATTTAAATAATTTTGATTAGTTTGAAAATAATTGAATGCTGTAAATTATTTATCTATTTATATCTTATTCATCTATTTATATTTATCTTATATTAAATGTTTTTAACATGAATTACCTCCATTTTTAATATTACTTAATCGTAAAGTTTGAAAGCCTTTTAAATGTATATTTTTTTAATTTAGCTTCTTTCTTTTAGTCAAAGGAGCTATTTTTTATTTGAGGCGTCCTTAATTGGAAAAATTAAATTGTTTCATGATCTAAAGTATTAATTCATTTTGCACACCTTTTCGGATATTTTGTTCTTGTTAATATTTCACTTGCACATAAAAATAAATATATTCACGCTAAAATCTTTAATATCAGGTTTCAATTAATTAATCAAACTTTTAAAGACGCTTATTAAGTATAGAATTTCTTGAAGCTCAAGGCGTTCTTCAAAGAAGCAAATAATAACACAAATATTTTATCTCGCGTATAAAGATAGTATTACGGGGCTTTACTCGCAATATCTGTTCGTAGATACTTTGAATATCAATTTACGTATAAACTGAACGCCTGATACACAGGCATTTTAAGATTTTCAGAAATTCGGCTAATTATTAAAAAGAAGAAGGAAAAGAAGAACAAGAACAACAAAAACAACGACATAAAGAAGAATAAGAAACAGAGGAAAAAACAAGAGAAGTCAAAGAAGAATAAGAACAAGAAAAAGAAAAAGAAGAACAAGAAAAGATTAACAAAAATAAAAAGAAGAAAAAGAACAATGGCAACGCGAAAAAGTAAAAAAGAAAAAAAAACAGAAAAAGAATAACAACAACAAAAAGAACAACAAAAAAGAACAACAAAAAACAACACAAAAAGGAAAACAACAAAAAAGAACAACACAGAAAAGAACACCTACAAAAAAAGAATAACACAAAAAGAACAACAAAAAAGAACAATACAAAAAAGAACAAAAACAACAAAAACAAAAAACCCTTGCCCTGACCTTGTTCAATATCCTCATCGAATTGATCCCCTATATCCGCTTTGAGCAGGTGTAATAGAGAGGCTCAGAACAGACAGGGGAATCTTTGACATTCCTGGACTGAAAGCAAACACAAAAACCACATGAACTCTTATTAGAGACATGCTATATGCAAACGACTTTGCTATTGACACCAACTCCGAGAAAGACATACAGGATCTGACTGGCAGACTCTCTGTTGTCACCAAAAGCTATGGGCTCCCTATCAGTATCAAGAAGACTGTGGTTCTATTTCAGTCTACCTCAACATCCCTGAAAAAAGAACCATGTATACTGATTGATGACCAAAGGCTGAACAATGTTGAGCATTTGCCATGCCTTGGAAGCTGTCACTCAGCTACTTGCAGCTTGGCAAATACATAATCAATCGCATCGTTCAGATCAGTTCTTTTTTGGCCGTTTGAGAAAGAGAATTTGGTACGAGAAATGGCCGGCACTGAAGACGAAAATAGCCGTGTACCCTTGCGTACTTCCCTTCCTTTTGTATGGCAGTGAGTCACTACCTACAGACGCCACAATAAATGACTGAAAAAAATTCCACCACAGATGATTAGAAAAATAATGTGTATAAAGTGGCAGGACATGTTTACAAATACATCTGTTATGGATCATGCAGGTCTGCTAAGTATTTAGGCAATGCTCATGAAGAACTAACCACATAAAGCAGAACTTTTTCTCGGAAATCGCTGAAGGAGGCCGCCGTGGGGGCAGGCCTCTTCTACGCTACAAGGACACTCAGAATGAAAGGCTAAATGCCTGTAACATGCACTTCAACATATGGTAATCATCAGCATCCAATATGAAAAGGGCGACCAATTCATGATGGTGCGAACAATTTGAAAATGACAGAATATAAAAGTTCTAAGATAAGAGAGCAGCAAGTAGACACACTCTCTTCAGTACGACCCGCTTCTTAATAATAAGTATCATTTCCCATCTGTGGCAAGATTTGGGGTTCATATTTTGGCCTTAGACCTCACGGTAGAACACATTTGAGTCAAAACGTCGACCCTGTCAAATCAATTTGTGCTAAATTGGGGCATCGTCTACTCTCGATGGTCTCCTTATTAATTATCAGGAACGCAATACTGCTACTTATGTAAAAGTCTCGTTTACATAAACCTTTGGTACCTTGAAAAAATTCATTGGATAATGTCAACATAAATGGATTAACAATATATAACTATATATTTACAGCATATAAGGACGATAATTTTACATATTGTTCAAAACAAACAATCACTGAGTTTCAAATTATTAAGGAGGTGGCTTTCTTCATTTTTTTCCAAAAACTCCCAGCTGGATTTTAACGAGAGTTTCACAATATAATAGGAATAGGGATATGCCAAGGCTGTATAAAAACTGTGTTGTTCTGCGCAACATGAAACAAACGGTGGTCATTTGCAATATTAACAGGATATAGAAATATTCCAGACTATAAACGACTGTCATTATAATCATGCAATTATGGATCATAAACGTGACTTGACACCTTCTGAGAAAACTATTATAACATGTGAACTTTCCAAAGGTAACTCTACATTAAAAATGTCCAAAGTAATTGGAAGATATCACCAAACATTGAAAAGGTACGTTCCAACTCCTACAAAGGTACGTAAGAGGGCCGATAAGAGTCACTCGAAGGTTGTTTCACGACCTTCTTTGTCACGAATAAAACGTGAAGCTGTAAATAACCCAGACTGACCAGTGGATCAGTTTTCAAGAGCATTGGAGAAGTAACAGTGCCCCGAAATATTCCTTATCGTCTTCTGAAAACAGTTAAGTAATTAAATTCGCTAAAATAAAGCATGCCATAATTAAAAATAACACAACCTGAAAAAAACAAAGGTTTATCCTCAAAATATCTAAGTTATTATTAGGAGGAAAGACTAGTGTATTCTTGATTACTCTATTAAAGCTTTTAATACATTCTAGCACGTTCGAAATTTTGGTTAACAATCTTGTTTTTCTTGCGTCAGCAAAGATTAGTATGGGAAATTTAGCGTCTTTTGCGGTAAAAAATTGTTTTGGAAATTCTTGCAAAAATCAAATCATTATCTGATTTTAATTAAATTTTCAAAACTTATTCATTAATGTATGAAATTACTTAATAAGTTTTTCTTTTGAGAAAATCTTGGTAAACATATTTTTTTTTACATCAGTTACCCCGACTTTAATTTTAAGAAATTCAAAGAAATTATAATTCCACCCTCTTCATATTTATATCAGTTAAATGCAGGACGCCTTCGTGAATTTAAATCATCAATTTGTTTTTGTCAAAGAAAAACACTATATACCGAAAATCTGCACTGAATCATAAAATAAAAATGAATTAAAACCATGATATAATTTAATAATAAATAAGATACATTAAGAACACTACTGTCTTATGAAAAAAAGAAATATTTGATGTATCATGAATTTTACAAGAATTATTCCCATTTTTCAAAAATTTTAATTGGAATAATTTATTAAGTTTGAAATCTTCTAAAGTTCCGTATTTACTTCACCCTTTTAGATGATATTATTATTAAGTAAAAACTATATTTACTAATCATAAATGGAAAAGCTTAGTAGATTCCATAAAACACCAATATTAAAAAAAATTTTTTAATTTCTTGTATGTATATAAACGTGCCGATTTTTGTATATGTATATATACGTTCCGACTTTTGTAAATACAGACGACCATACAAATTACCAGAAAATAAGAGCGTTAACTAAACTAAATTAAATTTAATACCAGAAAATATCTAAAATTCAATTAAACATTAGATTACGGAGAATATTTTCTGAAATTTTAAAGATTATTGACTATTTAAAAATTGAGAACCCGCGATTATTCAATTATTACTTTACTACTGAAGTCCCCGTAGAACATCATTAGATAAATATAAGTCTGCTATCAAGCTGCCAAACACATCAACATCTTAAAAATAATTATTACCACTCCGTTAAAAAAACATTTCTGCGATATTTTTAAACTTTACATTTTAAGTAAATAATATTTGTTTCAAATCACATTAATTATACTTTAACTTAGATAATATTCGTCACATAATATTCAGAAAATATATTTTATCTTGGAAGGTTTTTTAATAAAGCAAATTACATTGTCTTGAAAGACGATTAAAAATTGGCGCTAATCAGCTATTTTAGCAAAAGAAAAATACAGTTTGGAGTCAATTTAAATTACTGTTAAAATACAGCAACGTATTTTGATTATTTGAAATATTAAATGTGGTCGATTAGCTAGACATTAAAACTAAAACAAAAGCTTTAAGTAAAATTTTTAATTTTGGGAAATTCATTTTAAACCTTAGATATTGAGTTTTTTATTGCGGTACCTAAACTAAGGGATGAAGTTTGTCTGAACACTTCCTATGACAATAGCGATAGAACAACGGGATAGGCGTGCATATCTTCTCTGTCTGGATGAGTGGATCGATGGCTACATTTATACTCATATAAGAAAACCCGGCAAACCGTTGATGTGCATGCACATAATTGAAGGTGTTTAATGAAATGATTATAGTGAGTAAGAAGTCACCAATGAATTTACTGGCAAACAATAAAAGAGAATCTTGTTCTTATTAGGATTTAATTGCTTATATTAAACATCAAATTCGTGACGCCATGGGAAAGGAAATAAATGATCATAAATGATTCCAGGGGAATATGGATAATAATGAGATTCGTAATAATGAGATTCCGGTTTGTTGAATCTCTTCTAGGAGCTATACATCCAGGTAAGATGCCGTTTACTCCGAAGCTGTAGATGACTTTCTAAATTAACGTTTCCCTAAGAAATGGATAGTTCGACGGGATCCTGTTGAATGGCCACCGAAGTTTACAAGACATCACATTCTTAGATTGTTTTCTGTGGGGCCATTTGAAATCATTTATATATCAGAAGCTCGCGCGAAAATTTCCATTACCACATTTTCTGTTTAAATTCTTATTGTCTTTTTCCAATTTTCGGATAAGGTATACGTATAAATCAAAATTGCAGATCACCTATTCAAAGTACTTGAATTTGTTTCAGTATCTACAGCTCGTAGACATTATTAAGAATTGTCACTATTGTAGACAAACTTTTGTTAACCAAACACTGACCGAACAAACCAGAACGTCGCGAATAAGAGGAGCCATGAAATGTACATCATTTATAATCTTTTTTTCTATTAAAAGTTAAAAACGGTTTTTCAAATACCGTAATGCATAAAGCTATTTCCGGTTTTGATGGCTGTTTCCTTCCTAATCTTTGGTTGAATCGCCGGGAGACGTCAATATGTTAATTATGTCACTATTTTCTCTTCTTCATTCATGTGATATCCATTTTACTTGTTACTGTCATTGAAAGATTTGAAATGAAGTAGTTTCTGTTATTTGGTATAGTTCATTGTTTATTTTTCTTTTCTGAACAGTTGTGATAATTGCGATAGTGTAAAGAGACTATTTTCTCAGTAGAATCGTGGTCTTAGTGTGGTACATATTTCATATAGGTATTGAGCTATGTCAAGGCTAGAAAGAGAGCTTTGCAAAACTCCATATCATATATAGCAGAATTTTTGGGTTTGATCTGAGTCTTATAAGGATAGAGGATGGGAGTACTTTCTGGATCTGTATAAGGAGCCGAATATTTTTGCAGGATCCTTAGCAATGGATCGTATATATTCTATTTGATGTCTGGAATGAACTTGAGTCCTGATAGACGTCCAAAGAAGGTATTTGAGAGTGTAAACATTCATTGGGACCGGTGAGGATTCAAGGTCAGCTCGGTAATGATGGAAATATACAAGGTAACCAAAAACGTTCTGTCCGTTTTTTGATTAGTCATTGAAAGATATTGAAATATATACGAAATGCTTATAGCAATTGTTTTCAAATTGGGACAGTCGGAAGTAGGAACATCAGACGTTATAAAAAACACGCGCACAGTGCTCGGCCATCAGTTATAAGCCGTACAGCTGTGAGAAGGATGGAAGTGTCTAGAGATCTCGTTCGGGGCTGTTTGCTTTACGACTTCAAAGTGGGCTTATCAGCAGCTGCATCAAGTCGCCGCATATGTCAAGCATTTGGGGATAGTGCTGTGGATGAACGTACTGCAAGGCGTTGGTTTCGAAATTTCAAGTCGGGAGATTTGTCTCTCCATGATGAGCTTCGCAGTGGACGACCACAGGTCTTGAATGACGGAGTCCTGAAGGCGGCCATTGAAGAGGACAGTAGTCTAACGTGTGGTGAACTTGCAAGGCAGTTCAACGTTCCGATGAAACAGTTAGACTTCACCTGCACTGCCTAGGTAAGACGTACAAACTGAGCAAGTGGGTTCCGTAAACGCTGTTGGAGGTCCACAAGGGACAACGAGTGGCAGCCTGCGTATCGCTGCATTCTCGCCACCGTACCGCATCCTTATTCAATCGAGTACTTACCAGTGATGAAAAGTGGGTTCTGTACAAAACTCCCAAGCGTTCCAGACATTGGTTGTCTCTTCATGATGCTGTCCCTCACACCGCAAGACCGCCTATGCAACCACGCATGATTATGCTTTGTGTCTGGTGGACAGGTCGTCAAGTGGTTCCTTATGAAATGCTACCAACGAGCCAAACGGTCACTGGAGACCTATACTCGCAGCAATTGAAACGTGTGCAACAGGTATTGCGCCAGAAGGAGCCAGCACTGGTGAATCGCACAGGTGTGCTTTTCCTGCATGACAACGCCAGGCCGCATCTCGCGCGAATGGTCACGGATACCATACAGCAACTTGGGTGGGAGACTTTGTGCCATCCACCTTATTCCCCTGATCTTGCGCCATCCGATTACCACCTCTTGCACTCCCTGGGTAATCATCTTCGTGGGAAATCCTTCACCAATGAATCAGACTTGAGCAAAGTCCTCACGGACTTCTTTGCGTCAACCCACCCCCCCGAGTTCTACCGCAAGGGCATTGAACAGCTGGAGACACGTTGGCAGAAAGTGCTGGATGCCGATGGCGATTACTTCGAAGACTAAATATAAGTTACACATATTGTGAAACGTTTTCTTTTTTTCCTTTAAAAACGGACAGAACTTTTTTGGTTACCTTGTACCAGCCTTGACTTTGAGATATGAAATATTACAGCCAGTTTTCATCCCCATTCGATAGTTGGGTCTAAGACTATATCAGCTGCCACACTCTTCCATTTTAGATCGTTCTAGTTAGTTATTTTTTTCGAAAGACTCGACCTATAGCCACGTCATAATGTCTATACAGTACAGATCTAAATTCACTCGAAAAATCCAAAAGAAATTAAATGCGTATTAATGGAGGCAATATTATCAAGCCCAAAATAAATACTTTCATTGTGGCTTATGAAAGCCGAAATCGATTGCAAGACAAGGAGTAATTTATGTACAAACCTGCCCCCAAACGACAAATATGGACCGAATCAAAAAGAAAAAAAAAGGAGTTTTAAAAAATGAACTACATACATAAATGTATTTTGATTAAAAACGTGAGAAAAGGCAATTTTAATCCATTTAGAAGAGAATTGCGTGTTATGCTAATGCAAACTTTAAATATCGAATTCCAAAAATCTAAGTAAATCCTTTCAGAATACTAATTCATACATGGATACACACATACGCACACGCACACCTATAACAAACGATATTCATTGATATACACAAGTATAGCTCTATATTGACACATGCAACATATATACAAGATTTACACACACATATACACACATATATATGTTGACACAATTTTATATAAACATATACATTGACATATATATAAAGACAGATATATCGGCATATATATATATTTATATATGCATGTCGACTTATATATATATATATATATATACATATATATATAGTAATCACATGAAAGTAACTTAGAATATTTGTATCTGCACATACACACACACGTTTATATATATATATATATATATATATACATATATATATATATACATATATATATATACATATATATATATATATATATATATATATATATATATATATATATATATAAAATGACAATTAAAACTGAAAAATGAACATATATAATATATACAGTTTTGTGTATAGTATAGATTATATAGTCTATGATATGTATATAAGTACTTGAAAAAGAAAATATATCTGTGTATGTGAATTTAATAGACTTACAATATTCTCCTCTCATTCAATTTTTATTAAATTTTCAAATATTTTGTCTTTCTATACGCGTATATATATATATATATAAATATATATATATATATATATATATATATATATATATATATATATATATATATATATATATATATATATATATATATATATATTTGTGCTTGCGTGCGTGTATTTTTATAAAACATTTGATGTTATCGGAATCTGATTAATACATTACTCTTCCATCACACACCCACCCACAAACACATGCAAAATAAAATCTCATAAATGCATCTGCTACTAAAATGTCTCCTTTTCGATGCAGCTGTCATGTCAATTTGCACACGCTAGCAATTTCCCACTCTCTTAAAACTGCACTGCAACACTTAGAGGTTTTATTGTTAGAAACAACCTGATTTTTTTACTCATTAAACTCAATTTGTGTTGTCTTTGTTTCTCTCTCCTTTGCAAAGTTCTTTTAAGTAACTTTGATTTACGACGCGGTGCCTTTAAATTTAATTTCAAGACTAATTGTTTCTTTATTCATTTGTAAAATTCTTTTCTCCTTCTAAGTTGTCATCATATAAAAAATATATCAAGATTTCTAAGGCATCTGTCGCTTATTTTCTCGCAATGAATTAAATATTGGCAGCATCTTGTCACGCTATTCCATCGATAAATACCTGATACTGTGCCGCGTAAAATTTTCATTAATGGATGAAATAAACTCTTTGCGGAATTTTTCCTTTCGATTTTAGCAAATGTTAAAAATGGATGAATTATAAACAAATCATAGGTTACACACAATAGAACAATATATTTCAAAATATTTCCGGACGATTAAAAAGGTCTCGTCTTTTAAATTAGCAGTTTTAAATTTTCTGAATCTAATTTTCGCGCACGTAAAATAATCATTTTTTTTATATTCCTAAATATACTAGATTAAAACATTAATTCATATTTCATCATTATTTTTTTTTTATTTATAACATTCTCACCTACCATTCTGAAATGCAAGTTAGCATTGTTGTTGTTGTTGTTGTTGTTGTTTTTGTTGTTGTTGTTGTTCTTCTGTTTGCGGTGTTCCTTCAGGTCATGAGTGATCATGGCCCTCCATATCTTCCTATTCTTTTTATATCCTAGAAGCGTTTACTTTTATTTCCTATCCTTCACTCGCCTTCACTAGTCATCCATTTACAAAACCTCGTGAATTAGTTAACTCGATGTTTCCCACTTTTTCTCTTTCTCTTTCTTGTCTTCATTTTGTCCTGTGAGTATCAAATTCTTCAAGCTCCCTTTCCTCATTATATGTCACAGAAAAGTCGACTGACTCTTTCTGATTTTAAGTAAACGTGTCCTTTTTGTTTTCATTTTCCTTATAATTTTACCGTTGATCACACGATCCGTACACAGCATTCCGATAATTTTTCTGAAGGAAATCATCTCATTTGTCTCTAATATACTTTTCTTCTTCCTAGAAATTGTTCATTATTCACTGCCATATAGGAGGTCTGATATTACATAACATTGTTTGTAACGTAATTTTCTTTTTCCTTAATACTTTGCTTAGCTTTTAGAATGCATCATTCACTATTCCATTACGCCTGTTACATTTTTCCTTCTCTGAAGGTAAGTGATTTTTATCAGCATTTCGGAGTATATTTGTACAAAAAAGAATAAAGGCCATTTCTTTGCTATATGTCCGGGATGATGTAAGCTGTATGAAAAGTCAGGTTATTCCAGAAATATCGGGGATTACATTCGTCTTATATACGAGTAAATACAATAGTTATTTCTACATGATATCCTTTATTACATTGTCTAGGAGTGTCTGTTATGAACACAGTATCATCTACGTATTTTGTTATGATTGTGCCCACCAATGACAAATGTTAGTATGATTTCTAACCCCATAGGATTGCGACGCTTTAGACGTTAAACAAAGCTGTTGAAAAGATGCATCTTTAACTAAAGCCTCTTTCTACTTTTAAATACTTGTAACATTCAGTAATTTAAGCTACTTTTCATTAATTTCGATTCAGCTTAATTATCGTAATTAGTTTCTTTAATGCTTAACACATCTTAGCAGTACATTATCTTTGAAATATTTCCATGGAAAATGATCAAACCTTTTCTTCCACCAGTTCATGCCTTTAAAACTGGGATATGCTATACTACTTTCACAGTGTCGAAATACCCTCTTGTCATCAGTGTCCCAAAGGTAAGAAATAATCTACGCCCCGGCAGCGTTTTTTCTCCAACACTTAGTGGACTAGACATTCGCGTGAGTACTTCCCTGAACTCGATTTTTTTCACCATTTCAATCAATGACTAATTGTTATCTATCATCCTTATAATCATAATCATCACTTCGTATCACGTTATTTTATATTCTAAAATTCATCAGATACAAGGTTGGAAATCCACTCAATATAGAGGATTAGTACTAAAATGGTTATGAAGATTGAGGTGTGATATTGGTGAAAGTGGTGAAATATTAATTCATTACCATTTCTACAGTAACCCTCTACTTTGACTGGACATTGAAGCTTGTATTAAATAAATTCTAATATATAAAACTATTAAGAACACTTGATTTAAACAGAAAATATATTTGATTAATCCGTAACGTTTAAGGAAACAAACAGCTTAGCACGAGTTTACTGAATACGCAGGCATAGAAAGAGTAGCAGGACACACCTCTGTTTCCTCATCGGATTAATAAAACTTGTACAGCAAGACAATGCTAAAATATTCTTAAGTCCTACCTGGATTTATTATTAACGAATATAATCTTAACAACATACGCAGGTGACACTGTATTGATGGTAGATTAAGAAATAATAGTAAGAGAACTCTTACATATTGTAACAAGAAGAAAGAATGAAACATTAAACATAAGAAAACCGAATACATGATTGTCAACAAAAGGGTAGAAACTCCGAGCCCAGTTTTGATTAAATCAAAATCAGCCAAGTACAGAAATGTAACTATCTTGGTAGAGTTGTAACAGACGTCGAAAAGTGAGGTATAACAAACGGAAAGCGTATATGAATCTGGAAAGATAGTTTTCAGAATATAAGTAAAGTATCATCATCCTCTCCTTGATTTTTGTAATCGTGGTGGTAGGATCCGAATGCAGAAGTAACACTAAATCTAGTCCACAACGGTCTATCAACTGGAGACATCAGCTATTATGGTATAGTCATACCTATCGATTGTTTGACATTGTCCAACCATTTTTTGCATTGTCGTCCTCTCCTACGTCCATCTTCAATGGTGTCTTGCATGCTGGTCTTGCTCTAGTGCCTTGTAATGTGCCTAAACCACGTCATTTTTCTCTATTTGACAGTGGTTAGAAGAGGTTCCTGGTGGCACACAAAATTTTCAACCCTTTTCCACACAAACTCATTGGTGTTATGTTTCCAAAATGTCAAAGAGTTTCTCCTGCATTTGTTATCTATTTCTATCTATTTCCGCCAACAGTGTCCATGTTTCACATCCATATAGGAGAATTAAAGTAAAGTATAAAAATTGAAAAAGATACTTCGAAACAAAAAGAAATGCATTGTATTACTACGTAATCTCTAATCTTATATATGGCAGTTAATGTTGGACAATCGTTACATAAATGAAGAAGAGACCCAAAGTGACCAAGATGTGGCAATGCCGCCAAATGTTGAGAAAAACCCCATCAGAACATGGGAGTAAAGAGTAAGTTTAAAGAAAAGTAATTACTAGTAAACTACTTCTAATAAGCAGAGAGAGCGAAAGAGAGAGAGAGAGAGAGAGAGACAGAGAGTACTGGAATATTAAATGATGAAAGAAGACGCGGATAATGTAACATTCACAGGTCATAATAATTAGCAAATGAAGCAAGGGGGACCATCGAACAATCCGCTTAACGGGATTGAAGATGGAGGGAAGAACAATGTCAACAGGGCCTGGTAAAGCTTTAAAAGTTAGAGCATCATAGCAATCCCCAAACCAAAACCAACATCGATACTTATGAGCTGTGAACCTTCAGAACATGGACAACTATAGTTCGCCACAACATACTGACCCTTGACTTAAGACACATTTCACTCTTTCACGTTCCTTCCGCTCCCTGCAGTATATTGGCACAGACTCTTTAGACAGTTTCTCTCAATACCTTCGATAAGTTAAGTTAGTGCCAAATTTGCCATGAAGATCTTCCTCATAATGTCCCCCATAATTTTCAACTATTTCCGATTTTATGTGTCTGTGTCTTTTACTGTTACATTTATGTAGACGGCTTTGCTATACAATGACGCTTGTCCATTATCTCAAATATCTTGAAATTTACTACTATTTTTGTTTCCTTTTTATCCCACTGATATTTAAAACAAAACATTCTTCCGTTTTTCATAAAGAGACAAGACAGCAAGCATAAATTAACAGAACATCACCCAGGAGTTCATCTTGCAAAGACGACCCCTAATGTATTAGTATGAATAAAGTGTTACGATTAGGCAGTTTTCTGTCATTATTGTTAGTTTTCTAACATTATGCCCAATGCTTCCAAAATCATTTTGAGTTTGGAAGAATTATTATTTCGAAAACCAAAGAAATTAAGGATATACCTGAAATTTATGAGATTACTTTTTTAAATGTAGGTAAAAGGTAACAGCATATTTTATTTCGAAAAAAATTAAGAATTAAAATTAAATTAAAATCATTTTGTCTCATTTCTGAAAGAGCTCTATTAATTTTCCATTCACTTTTAGTTAATATACTTTTACATTAAAACAGATATACTTCCTGTGTATATGAAAAATCTTGTTACACCGTTTTCTTTAAAAATAATTCTTAAACTTAAAAGTCTAAGGAAAACTCAATTATTATTCTAAAGTTAATTTTGCGCGAATATTTTTGTAGCATTTCACTAGGGTACTGATATTTCTTTTGCCTTGATATACCCAGTATCGTATTACGTCAGATTTCACTCAGTTTTATCTTTCCTTGCAGTCGTGTGAAAAAAATCACAAAAAATTTACAAAAAGGTGATATGTTTTTCTTCTTTTTTTTTATAAGATTAAATTTAGTTTGAGGAATTTTTCATTTTATTATTATGATTACGTTATTAATCATTGCATTTTTTTACCATTTACCCCAAGAATATCAGACAACAAATACTTTGGCTATTAATAGTGTATTACGTCATTCTGAAAAAAATAACCTCAGACGAAACTCGGACGCGCGTACCAAACTTAAGCTGCTATTTATCTCTGAATGAAAAGCCTTTAATATCTGACTTTATTTCAAATGATATATTCCTTCAGGAGTTAGGCGCACAGTAGATTCTATTTCCGTATTACTTGTGAATTGCTATGCCCACTGGACATTATCATTGACTGTTATTTTAGCCTTCTAATCGGTTTATTGAGAAAAATATGCGACTTGTTTCCTGTAGCCTTCCCTCCGTTTCGGAACTCAGAGTTTTCCTTTAGGCACGTTGTTCACAAGATCAGAGGAAATGATGAATTCATACTTTTCTCAAAGATATTTGCGCAAATGTGAAAGCAAAAGTCCAAGCTGAAATCTGAACTCGGATCACAGATTCCAAATTCTGCACTGATAACTGTTAGAATACCTGAACATCCAACTTTTTATTTCGAATGGATAAAAGTAACAGTATCAAACAAATTATATGGATAATATTTGGTTGATATACGGCCAAGAAATTTTACTTGCGTAAAATATTTACGTAGGCTGTATTGAGTACATTTCGCCTACATGGTTCAATATTATGTCTCTCGTCTTCGCTTGAACTAACGACAGCTACGACTCCTATCTTTCTGATTATTTAAAAATTTCTACAGTAATTATATTTGCTATTTTCTTCTATAGATAACTCATAAACAATACATTTACACTAGGCTTATAATATCCGTATTGATTTAATAAAACTTACCTTAGCAATGATAGTCCACATTTTTTGTCTTCAATGCATTCTATACGCATAAAGTGTTGAAACTTGCCGAAAAACATTTTTAACTTTACACAGTTCAGTGGTTTTTATCAATATAAAAATATCTAAGCAGATTTAATACCTGGTTTTTAGAACCGACACATTTAGAGTTCAAACAACTGAAACATTCTTTGAGCCACGAACAAAAAATTCTATATACTGTCGTCATAACTGTATTTGTATCACGGATTAGTTACGATGATTTAACTACTTGGGGCTGGTTTACCTACCAGAAATATCATTCATCCGGATCTTCCTACTTTTACAGAATCTCAAATAATGATTTAAGGCATTGGTAACATTGAAGGCGCCATTTCTTACAGGAAATATATTTGTCCTGGGACCTCTTTTCCTTACAGTGATTCACAGACTGAATGCAGACAATTCTTAGACGGTAAGAAAAACCGCAAAAGCAATTCGTCTTCAAACATCAAATGATGTATTTGCCGACACGACTTCATATATAATTAATTAAACAACCAAAGGCTCAATACGTTATTGTTAATGACGGTTGAAAAGACCTACTTACTTCTATATACTCATTCGTACTGTAATTAGTTTAACTAATTAGGGAATCTTCTGAGAGTAATAGGATGTAAACTGTGTTCTCCTATGAGAGATACACACTGTTTTTAAAATCAACATTAAAAAACCTTTTCTTTACAGAAAATGGTGTATTGATTCCTGATACGTGTACAATACGGGGAAAATATTATTTAGAAGAATTATTTAGAATTTTCTGTTGTTAAGAATTTATATATTTAAAAAAAATATTACACATAGAACTGAGACTCATATATATATATATATATATATATATATATATATATATATATATATATATATATATATATAAAAGGTAACCCAAAAAGTTATGTCCGTTTTTTGTTTAGTCATTGAATGAAGTTGAAATATATAGCAAATGCGTATAGCAATTGTTTTCAAATTCGGACAGTCGGAAGTAGGAACATCAGGCCTTGCACCATCCGATTACCACTTCTTCCACTCCCTGGATAATCATCTTCGTGGGAAATCCTTCACCAATAAGCAGACTTACGCAAAGCGCTCACGGACTTCTTTGCCTCAACCCCCCCCCCGAGTTCTACCGCAAGGGCATTGAACAGCTGGAGACACGTTGGCAGAAGGTGCTGGATGCCGATGGCGATTACTTCGAAGACTAAATATAAGTTACACATACTGTGAAGCGTTTTTTTTTTCCTTTAAAAACGGACAGAACTTTTTTTGGTTGCCTTGTATATATATATGAAGAAATATAGTTTTACTGTGTGCTATATTTATGGGATAAAGTGCTCAATATCAGAGACAGAGCGTATGTAAATATAAAAGTGAACATTGAAATCAACACTGAGAGGTGACAGGCTGTGTCATGCTAGACGCAATCGTCAGGCCGCAGAAATAAGGAGTGTTATTGACGGACACAATCGTACCATTCGTTTTTGGTACAAGGTTAAATCCCTTAGAGCCAAGATAAGGCCTTGTTTTCCGGTCTAACGTGATTTTATAAAGCAGAAGTTGAGTAATTTATCCTGCTTTTCTTCCTTTTGTTTGCGCTCGTATCGTTCGTCGCTAGTCAAGATTAGGCATAAAATATTTTTCTTGGATTTATTTCGCTTTTCACACTATTTAGCAACAAATCGGTTGCAATCTAAAGACCATATTAAATCAATTCTCTCGTCTCAAAAAGGTTTGGTGCTGAAAATGGAGATATAACAAACATCTATACAAGTCACTTTAACAGAAATGGAACTTATTCTTTTGAAATGGTTCAATGTTTGCATTCCAACTTGTAAAATAAGAAAGCAGTCAATTTTTCTTTGTTCTCTTAGTTGAACCTATATAAACATACCGCTCTAGACAAGTTGTTTCTCTTGAAAACAAGATTATTCGAATTATCTTGCGAATATTATTCGCTCTCTGTTGACTGAGATTTACTTGCTTGGCAAAAAAAACAAATGTGATATTTATATCACTAAGCCTGATAAGGGCTCGTGTGGTTATTCTGAATAGTCAGAACTATATGGATGAAAATGAAGTCATTTATATGATTCCTTCAAATTTCGGATAATAGCTCTGACGATAGGAGCCAAATAGAGGCGAGAGTACAGAAGCGGTTGTTCTCTGTATACTAGAGTAGTATAATTTCTAAAATGGCGTATTATCGTATTAGACCTGTAGGATCCCAATGTCCACGTATGTATGGATTAACTTAAGTACATAAAAAACAATTCTACCCGGTTTTTTGTATGGTAGATTTCATACATCAATTGCCTAAATGGTTTGCTGAATTGCTTCAGCTTGTCTCTGATCTCTTTTCTACTCATTGTGTTTCCGACTGATTTCAGTTTCCTGTTTTTAATAGAGACACTGATTTGTATTCTGAAGGCAAAGCCCATGGTCTCTTTTGACATTGCTAGTTTCTAAGCAATTGCCCCCTTTCAAGATACATTACAAATTTGTACAGAAGCTCATTATAGAGGTAACTTCATCTCGGCTTAATTCCCGAAGGTTTAATTTTGCATTTTATCCGTTCAGCAAAGGACGGGCGAAATTTAGCTTTAATAATACTATGTATGCCCAAGTCTATGAGGTTTCGATGGCAGTCTCCTTGGTTCAGTTTTCGCTAACATTTTCGTTGTTTTTTATGAAAGACATTTATTCGAAAAATATTGTAAGCCTCACGTGTATCTATGTTATGTTGTTGACACTTTTCTTTACTATTTTCGATTCTATCAACCATGCTGAGGCCTTTCATACCCAACTTAATTCCCTTCACCCAACCGTTCAGTTCACCATGGAAGTGGAAAACAGTTGTACTTTATCTTTTTTTGGACGCACTGGTTGAACGGAGAGGAAGTTTTTTCATTACCAGTTTTTATCGGAAGCCTACGTTCACAGGTCTATACAGCAAATGGAAATCTTTTGTTCGTAAGTCTCGTAAGATAAACCTGATCTTTAGGTTAGGCTCATCGCGCGTTCTGCTCCTCCTTGAAGAATCGATCAAGAATTGGAGAACATTCATCGTATTCTTTCTGACAATGGTTATCCTGTTAATGTCATTAAACGCGTTGTTGAGCGTAAGATTAAACGCTTTAAATTACCAGGAATATTCGGTCCCAGCCTGTGTACCGTTTATTTAAAATTACGGTGGATAGGTAGGAAAAGTCAAACGCTGGCTTAGAGAGTGTCACCCTGCGTCACATCAGTTTTTTTCTAATGCCAGGTTGCGTGTTATTTTTTGGACGTGTTCGGTGTTCCTTTGTCCTATTTTCGAATCATTTCTATCGTATATAAATTAAAATGTCAGTGCGCAGGTGGCTATGTAGAACGAATCAAACAACGACTTGAAACCCGAATTAGTACGTTCCTGCCAATATAATTCTGGGTAGCTTGAGTCTCTCTTCGAGAGTAACTCACTCTCTGTTTGACTCCGCCATTTCTTGACAACACAGATTGTGCCAACTAATATGTGAATAATTCTTTCAGAGTCTTGCACAGTGTTCGGCCCGCTCATCATTTAAGTCTTCTTGAAGCGGTTTAAATTAAGTTACATCAACCGATTTTGTGCAAATAGAAGGAATATTTAATTCGTACCCTCAATCTTTTAGGAGGTTCGTGAGTACTATTTTTTCCATTGTATACTCACTTGAAACTATTTATTTTTTATTCGTAAATTTCTTTTGCTAATACATAGATTTTAATCGTGTTCCACACTTTTAACTCTTCAAATACTTATTTTTGCTGCTTGAATTTACCATATATTTGTTTACGACATTCATTTCATAAGGTATCATTTGTTACCAAAATTACAGCATTAAAAGTCTTCGAGAATAACTACAAATATATAGACATCAATTTATACGTAGTGTCTTACGAAAAAAAAGTTATTTAAAAACAAATTTTTTGTGTCCGCCTTGGTTTTTTTTCTTGCTGCCTCTCGTCATGAGATTTGGAGTCATTGGAATGTTTTTTTTTTTTCACTTCAATAGTAGGCAGTCAGTCAATTCTGTCTTCTTGGAAGGTTGTCAATTTTTTCTTAAGTAGCTCCACAAAGTCCTCAATAGTATTTAAATCCAATGACATGCCAATCGAGAATATTACACTTTTGCTTCTTCAGTGGAAAGAACTGCGTGAACATAGCAATGCGTTCCATGCGTCTGAGTGAAGCGAACAATTTCTCATGAAATACTTGACGTAAACATCAACATTCATGATTCCATCGGAAAATGCATCGCGTCTGCTTCATTAAGGCCATGACATTTGTATCAACATGCTTAACTGTTGAAACTAAACAATGTTTATTTAGCACTTCATCATCATCCAAAATGTGTTGATATTTGTTTCATCTGACTGCATATATTGCAGTCAGATGAAACAAAACAGTCTACAAATTTGTATTTTTATCTTTATTTCCTTTGCAAAATTTAATCTGAAATATTATTTTATCCAAAGGTCGGAACTATTAAGTCAAGTTTATTCAGGATACGATTCATTGTTGTAATCGAAATATTTACGACACACATAACTTGTTTTGAACTCTGACCTTTCCATTTTGCTTGCAATTTTGCACAATTTTGGAAGTTATTATAGGTTTATTAGCTATTGTCTGCTAGCCGTTTTTATGATGTTTTAAAAATTCTTTTACACGTTTGACCATATTTCATGCAAATATCTATAGATCTATAATTATGCTTAAATAGCTTATTTATTTTTTTCTGTTTATTTTTTTTAATCGTAATCATCCTCAGCAAGGCAGTAATACCACTAAAACACAATAGGTTACAACGTATGAACCAATTAGGCACAGACATTTTAATGATGAGCAGAAAGAGAGTAATCAGGTGGACAGTGGATAACGATTGATATTGCATTCACATTTATGCCGATTAAAATTGTCTGGAAAGTATCGAGCCGGAAGGGATTTCCACAAGGGAGAAGTGCAAGAGAAGAAACTGTTAACATAGAATTTATAGCTACATCTAGCTAGCTCAACTTTAAATTGATGGGATCTCGACGCCAGTCATGTGCTGCGCTTAAATAAAAAACAAAAACAAAAACAAAAAAATCTAGTAATCATAGCAAATTCAAAAAAAAATATCATGAAAGATTTTATAGAAACAATTAGTAAAATTTAATGCGGTGTGAAGTTGTCTGGAGCTGAGCTGCTGGATCAGGACAAGTAATATTCCAGATTCCTCTTTTGAATTTATCAAGCATTTGAAGTTAAATAGCTGGGGCACCGTACCATAGGTGGCAGCAATATTCCAAGTATGAATTGAAATTGGAACTTCCTGATTTCGCGCCGCTATCCATTGTCTCCTATCATTAATATTACATCCCTGTTTATATTCAAATATACATCAAATCCATGCTGAGACAAAAATGTTATTGAAACATATACTTACTATATAAAATGTAATAACATTCCTCTCAATGATGACTACCTATAATTGGACTGCCACATATTCACACTTTTAGCTTCAATGTTGTAGATTTTAGATTTAGTCTCCTTGCTTAAGTTGTGAATGCTGCCATAATCCTTGCATTCAGCTCGTCTTTGGTGTTACAAGGAATTTTGTTGCTGTCTCGCTGAACTGTAGCCACACATAATAAATCAGAAACAATCAATGCGCATGCGCGACTTTTAAAAAGTTATAATGGCGAAAATTTGCCCATCGCAATCTGTGTGTATATATATATATATATATATATATATATATATATATATATATATATATATATATATATTTTCTGTTTATACGTTAATTTTTTATGGATACACTTAAGTATATCCTCTGTTCTTTAATCAAACAGTATTACTAATATTTCACTGCATGAATGTTCGAGAAATGTGATGAATACTGTTTAATTAAAAAATAGAACATGTACTTAGATAAGTTTATCCATAAAAAATAACGTCAATACAGAAAAGAAATATTTTTCCTTTTAATTCATTTAGATAGATAGATAGAAAGAAAGAAAGATAGATAGATAGATAGATAGATAGATAGATAGATAGATAGATTGAAATTTGAACTACTTATGGGTCTAACAGCCAATGGAGTAATGGCACATCCTTTCCTAGAAATTTTGATGTCTGCCCAGCCCCTTCAGGGTACTTTCCCCCGAAAATGCAACATCCGATATATTTACCCTGCCCTACTAATACACCTACGTGACAAACTACTTCATGTACTTCTTAATAGACTAAACAGGATAGAAAAAAACAATCCCTTTCGGCTACGAAACAGAACAAAACTACACCTTATCATATTCTGACATCATGCTAATACGCACGTAAGTCATTGTACTAAAGGCTTATCGGAAACCAACAAATGATAATGACCTCATACACTTTTTCTCCCATCAGAACAATACATCAAAGACCCGAGTTATCATAGGCTTTTATTTAAGATCCCTTAGAATTATTTCCTCCACAACGCCAAACGCAATGCGTACACATGCCACAGAAGGAAAAGAGAAAAATACAGAAACCCAAAAATAATAATAATCCCGATAACCATAACAAAATCAGAAACATAATTCGACTTAATCCATGAAAGCCAGCACTGATAAAAAAAAACTGTCCAACCTTGACATAAGCTTCATCCACACCAACTATAAGACACAAAGAGATATACTTATTATCAAACGAGATAGCAACAAAAAGGATAACCGAGGTAAGGTGATACAAAATAAACTATATCTGGCAGCTATCATTAAATCGAAGACCGTGGTTACATTTTATTTCACCGATTATCGCAAAAACGACAATAGCACATTATGGTATACGAGTTGGTGGGAAAAATGACAGGGACCTACTTGGAGTCGGCTGATTTAATATCTACAAACCCCAAAGTCTCTAATATGTATAACTCTGGGTATGTGTGCGTATCTGCATATATATTGCGGATGTGTGCGTATGTGCGTATATGTATATATAAGCAAATACACCAGACATACCAACACGACCGGAAAAGCAACACATCCTAGAAATTATATATACAAAAAAGGCTCTTATATATATATATATATATATATATATATATATATATATATATATATATATATAGTCAAACCTAATGAGCCAGACAAACCTACCAAGGTTTCACTTAGGCAGATCGTCAGGGTCGATCTGCCTAAGTGAAACCTTGGTAGGTTTGTCTGGCTCATTAGGTTTGACTAGGTTTGCTCTACGTTTGTATCGAGCTCTTTAGTTAGTTGTTTACTCTTATCGGGGTTTTTCTTTGGGCCTTGAACCTGTATCTGTGCGATTATTTTCGACAGACTTTCATGTTACTGGCTCTTTCTTTTTTTAAAACTTTTTATCCCTTCGTGATTGATTTGGCTATTGTTAAATCAAGAATTCGAAGGTTTGTCGACACGAGTATAGTTACCTATATATATATATATATATATATATATATATATATATATATATATATATATATATATATATATATATATATATATATAATAAACATAATAAGAAAGAACAGTCAGATCTATAATCTACAGTTCTTTAGCATTTATTTTTAAATCCAGTGCTCGATATATAGTAGACCATAATATTATAATATTATAATTTAAAAATCTGAATGCATCGCGACACGGAAATTACTGTTTCGGAACCAAAACCTAAACCTTAAATTAAAATTAAAATTGAAGTTTTTGTTCCATTCTCAAGCGAAGTTTAATAACTTAGTTGCTTCCGAAACATGTTCATTTCTGTCACGATGAATACATTTTTTTTAAATAACATGACATTGTTTGACCGTAAGTCCTAAGTGGCCGAGTGGTTAAGCACGTTAGATCCAATGGTAGTTCCCCATAAAAGATGCAGCTTTAAATACTGAGAACACATATTCTTCTGACAAAATTTCTCGAATATCAGGCCTTGTGGCTGTATATTTAGTCACACATTTATAAGATTGTATATATGCATTGTGTGAGTATATGCAAATATATATGCCTGTGTATGTATGGTATATATGTGTGTGCAAAAAATAATAAAAAGTTCCTGAATGAAAATCCTACAATACCAATCGGCTCTGATATAGATATAAATAAATCAAAGAAGAACAGACACACAGACAACGTACTAGTGTCAAGTAAGAATGGGTAAGCTACAGTAATTAATGTGATTTACAACAAACACCTTGTACTCAGGGATTCAAAGACTCTCTCCCAAAATATACTTCTGTCTTTCTTCTTATAGTCGGACTGATGATGCCAACGTGGACATAAATTTCTCTCCGGCGAAATGTGTATTTGATTAGAAATTGTAGACTATCTCATCATATATATATATATATATATGTATATATATATATATATATATATATATATATATATATATATATATATATATATATATATATATATATATATTTAAACAACTTAAGCTCATCATATATTACGAAAAATTAAAACGCTTGACATCATCGTCTCAAATAACTCTACAACCATACAGCTAATTCCTTTGCAAAAGACACTGTAGTGTATCAATTTTGATGCTCAGAGATTTTATCTCTAATACAAATAATAAACACACTATATATATTGGTTTTATTACAACCACAGTTTCAAGTAGACTTACCTGTCACATTTCTGATCTTAGTTATATTAAACAAGATTTCTTAGACAAACATAGCCATGTACATAATATTGATCACGCATATTAGACATTCGTTGTCTGTTAATTTAACAATATATGATTGAATACATATATATATATATATATATATATATATATATATATATATATATATATACATGTGTGTGTGTGTGCGTGCGTGTGTGTAATTCAAGCTGACATACATCATACTTATCTGCACATAGATATGCCTCATTACACAGCAGTATCTGCTCGCACACATATATTTATGTAAAACGTATGTGTAACTCATTTAATGAATGTAACTCAATTTAATTTACACATTTTTGTGGCTTTCAAACTAGTATTGATTACCCAACTTGAAAACGAGTGTTTCCGTAGTTACTTTCACACACATATATATATGTGGGTGTGCATGATATATATATATATATATATATATATATATATATATATATATATATATATATGTATATATATATATATATATATATATATATATATATATATATGTATATATATATATATATATATATGTATATATATATATATATATATATATATATATATATATATATATATATATATATATATATAAGATAGCTGAGTAATTTAACTTCTAAGAAGTGAAATATTGCTTAATTCTAATTACTTAAGGGCCAATTAGTCCTTGGGAATAATTGATGGAAATTGGCAAGAATTCTTCGGGGAAATAATAATAATAATAATAATAATAATAATAATAATAATATTGATGATGATGTCACCGGTAAAGAATTTAATTAAAGAAAATCGGTAAATCTAATTAGCTTTTAATTACAGCGTTTTAATTCAGATATCTACGGCTAAATTCGGCTTTTACCCAGTGGTTTCATCAAGCGGAAACGAGGCACACCCAAAAACCTCTTTTGGGTAACTACAAAATAATTGATCTGATATCTACGCCCATTGCCATGACGAATGCAGTAGAGCTTTAAGAAAAAAATGCATTGGATCATAATTCCTGTTTCCCATACGATATCTTTTCAAGTATATGAAATGAATTTACACCTTTTTAACAGCTCCTCCATATATATATATACATATATATATATATGGAGGAGCTGTTATAAAGGGGTAAATTCATTTCATATACTTGAAAAGATATATATATATATATATGTAATCATTAAAATTTCAAAATAATTATATCTTCGCCGACTCCAATGTTTCGCGTAATACTTATCATCAGAGTTAGAGGCTTCGATAAATAATACAGCTATAAACACATAATTATTTAAAGCATTTGATCATGATGAACGGAGAATACGCGAAACATGCAGTTGCTCAAGAGATAACTTCTTTGAACATTTAAAAATTAATTAATCTTCCTCTACTCATCTCTTGAACACTTAACAAACATTTTTCTGACCTTAATTGACGATAATTTCTAGTGATTGCTACGTATGTGAATCAGTATTACTGGTTTGAAGTACATATATTGGACATCTGGACGGCAATATTTCATTTCACATGCTTTGTTGAAGACAAACGAATGTTCTTTCTTAAATATTATGCATTTTTCTAAGGTTTGGGCCATTCTTTTGGTTATCGGCAAAGGAAAATTAAAATAAACTAAGCACTTTCTTCTAACTTTTTATTTGCCCTAATTAGTAATTATAAAATAAATTTATTATCGGGCCGTTTTTATGATTATGCATTACGCAGTTTTTGACACTTTTCAGCGTTGCGATTTCATATATCGCTGTGTGCCAAGTACGTTTTTATTTTATTGTATAGTTTCTACGTTTTGTATCACATCATTTTCAAGTATCGCCTCTTCAGTTTGTGATGTGGTGTGGTTAGTTATAATATATATTTACTTACTGTTTGTTTGTGGAGATAATATACATTTTATTGGCAGTGCGTTGTCTGCTTTTAAGGTTAAGTCATCTTCTATTTGTATCCATTTTTGTTTTTTACAACTTATGCGGTATCAAATTTTCTATTATTATAAAAGATTTGTCGGATTTCTTGCTTTAGTTGAATACGTTGTGTAATTGAGGTTTTCATTTTCTATAAACCCAAAAATGGGAGAATCGTAGAAAAAAATTAAAACTTGCTTTATTTTTCAACAAAACTCTTCTTTGCTCACCGTGTCTCCCTCTCGATAAATTATATATATATATATATATATATATATATATATATATATATATATGTGTGTGTGTGTGTGTGTGTATGTGCAGGTATGCAGAAAAATAGGAAATAACACATTAGGTAAATAATCCGGAGTTCCTTAGTATTTTGCTTTTATTTTCAAAAAGACAGTGCTCCATACAGAAGTAGATCTTATATTATAATATTTTTTTAAATATGATTCCTTCGCTACATAAAAGTTCTCATGTTTCAAAAGCGAGAGCCGAGACCCTTAATATCATTTTTGAAATTAAGTTGAATTAAGGTGTCTGGAAGGAATCATATTTAAAAAAAAATATATATATATATATATATATATATATATATATATATATATATATATATATATATATATATATATATGTGTGTGTGTGTGTGTGTGTGTGTGTGTGTGTGTGTGTATGTGCAGGTATGCAGAAAAATAGGAAATAACACATTAGGT
>OZ038495.1:46398513-46556013 GCA_964036315.1 Acanthosepion esculentum | reverse complement strand
AAATGTTACAAAAGGGAATTAAATAGTAAGAAATGTCAATGATAATGATTTTAAATTAAAAAGGTATTTAAATCATGCAGAAAAGAATACCTCAAATTAAATTAATAAATATTACAATGCCACACCCTTTTTAAACAAATACATAAATCCGTAAGCAAATCCTCTTAAAATCAAAATATTTAAAAAACGCAAATATGAATTAGCATTTAAAAAGCGGCTTTAATAATCAATTGGAATATAAAATTGAAAGGAGATAAACAAAAAAGTACATGAAGCAAAATATAATTTGGTTTAACGCATCTTACAACGATCATCTACTGGAGGCACAGTAGAGTAACGGTTTGCAACTAAGAAATCGGAGAGCCGTGTTCGAATTCCAGAGGAGTTCATTACATTCTCTATATCCTTGAGAAAGGTATAAATCCAACTTTTCGCCCCCTAAGACTTTTTTTTGCTGTAGGTAAATAGTAGGAGATACTGGGTTCGAAAATCTTGGGTGCCATCCGATCTTGGAGAATGAAAACTCTGAATTCCAAACTGTCGAAGCGCATACTATACAACTAAGGGAAGGATTGTTTGCATCGTCTCGATGATCCCGACTATGATCTACCCCTATTTACAACAATTAAATAAAAAGAAAAATAATCTTTAATTTGATTAGTAAACATTTTCTTAAATATATTATATTATAAAAAAATATTAATAGCAATAATATCAAATTATATTCATGTTGCATTGAAAAAATGGGAAATAATAACCAATAATAACAAAACATGATAAAACATAATTATCAATATGAACTATATCAATTTTAGTAATAACAGTAATGCTAGTTGCAATAAATGTAGCAATTATTACAATAAGATTGCACAAAACTCTCCCCTAGAAAATAAATATTTCATCCATAATATAATAAATGACGTTACAGTAACACACAATGTTAATACTGAAGAAAAATTGTATATAGAATTTACAAAATAACATTACCACCTATTACAATCATGAAATAATTTGGATAGAAAACAAATTACAAGCTATATCAAACTTTCCAAATATATGGGCAGAAAAAGGAAATAGATCATCAACTACATTGACTGGGAATTACTTAAAAAAATGTACATTCCTTATGAGAAAATTAGGGATAATACGTTTGAAAATCAAAGTATGTTAAATAAAGCTAAATAAAATGTATAGAAATGTAGAGATATTAATATGGACTTACCTTATTATATAAAGTAAGATGAAAAAATATAATTAAAAAAAATCTATTATAATAAAATTAAAATTCTGAATAAATATTTCTGGATGTTAAATACATCTTATTTAACAAATTTTAAATACACAGTTTTAAATACACACTTTTATTAGTTTGTTACAAATATTCCGATAAATTACAGTACACACATACACACACACACACACACATACACACACACACATATATATATATATACATATGTATATATGTATGTATGTGTGTGTGTGTGTGTGTATGTATATAAAACATTTTAGAATTCCATCCAATGAACTCCTAGGATGATTCGAAACATAACCGTTATCGATCACCAAAATAACCGTTAGGACAACACAGCAGACAACCCACAATGCATTACTGACCTTTATATGTAAATAGTCGAGCGGAAGCGCAACATAGTTGCGTATATGCGCAAAATGATTGTCACCGCTGGTGTTGAGTTCAATGTTCACATTTATTTATCTTGTTCTTTGTTTTCTGTTCTTTTGACTTATCTATGTTATCCTATTTCTGAATTGTATTCTTCTTTATTTTTTCTTTATTCATTGTTTTAACTTTCTCTTAATAGTTGTCTCAGCACGTGGATACTTGCATATATATATATATATATATATATATATATATATATATATATATATATATATATATATATGTGTATGTATATATATATGTGTGTGTGTGTGTATGTGAGTGTGTGTATGTGTGTGTGTGTGTTAATGCATGTACCATTAAAAATATAGACAAGTTTTGTCTATTTATTTCAAGTAAATTCCTTTCATATTGTCGAATAAGCTTTTTAGCATTATCACTGAAACACGAAAGAAAATCACTATTTTGATACATGTTTTATTGTTAATCTTGTCTTATATAAGCCATCATCAGAGATTACAAGTACATTACAATAAATTAAATAATAAATTATATAACAAAGATGTTATTTTTTTGTTTTGGAATAGTTATTCGACAATATGAAATGAATTTCCTTAAAATAAATAGACAAAACTTGTCTATATTATTTAATGAAACATGCATTAATGAAAAAGGTTGCCTAAATCTACACAATATATATATATATATATATATATATATATTTATGTGTGTGTGTGTGTGTGTGTGTGTGTGTGTGTGTGTGTGTGTGTGTGTTTGTGCGCATGTGAGCACTTCTGTATAAAGACGTGTACATTAATTCAGTGTTAATTTTCAATATTACATTTTAATGGGAGTCTATTCTGAATGATAAAATGAATGTTAATTTGGCTAGACGCTTTTCCAACAAACCGGATAACTGCCACAAATATTTTTAAAATGTAGAAATTTAAAACCGGGTTAAAAATATAAAGGTCCGAACTGGTTATCACAGCATGCACCTCCCCAAGACAATTCGGCCTCTGTTAAATATACCAACACCCATTTCTAATGTTGGCATCACCAAATCTTTCTTTATCTGATATTCATTCAAGAACCTACTAGTTGACTACGCGAGTATTCATGTATAATGTTATCGTTGAGTTCAATACTTTTGACCATTATTTATTGTAATTTTCCTGTATTTAATTTATTCTTTGTTGTTTCTTTTTGTCCTTTTCACTTTTCTATGCGGAATCCTATTCCCGAATTTCATTTTCTTTTATTTCTTCTTCTTTCATTGTTTTAATTTTCTCTTAATACTTGCTACTGCACGTTTATACGTATGTGTGTATGGATATCTATCTATCTATCTATCTATCTATCTATCTATCTATCTATCTATCTATCTATCTAGCTAGCTAGCTAGATAGATAGATAGATAGATAGCTATCTCTCTCTCACTATCTCTCTCTCTCTCTATATATATATATGCAAACAATAAAATAAATAAATATATATATATATGCAAACATAAATGTGTATATATATATATATATATATATGTATATATATATATATATATATATATATATATTATTTTAAGACGTTTTTATTGTTATACGTTCTTTTTATAGATACAAATATTTAAGTAAATGCTCTCTTTATAATAAACAAAAAAATGAAAGTATAAACATAAAAATGTCTTAAAATAATTATCGGACTTTATCCATTTCATAATGTGTGACGTCATTTGTTTACATTTGTATTCACATCGAGCAGATATGAATGTACGAGAAATCATGGAGAATAGAAGTTTAAAAACAGTAAAATCGACCTTGCTAACCGAAACGCTCCTCTGTGGCTAAATCGGTAAAGGACCTCAGGCTATATGACGCTTGCGTGTAGGGTACAGGTTCGGTTCCTGTCGGAAGACAAATATTTTCTATGAATATTTCTCGGATATTCAGGCCGGTAAATGTCATTAATACTGTTTATTATAAACAGAGCATTTACTTGAATATTTTCATCTATAAAAAAGAACGTATAAAAATGTCTTAAAATAATTGTCGGACTTTGTCCATTTCATATATATATATATGTGTATACTCTTCGGCAGAATTGAGTTACTGTCAGTCACTGTGTGTTTATCTAAAATCTAAAAATAAACACGCTAAAATTCACCTTCATCCCTGCCGTGCGCCGACGGCTTAATGGGAGAAGTTCCGACTGACACAAATTCAGTCGGGTTTCGATCCTAGCGAGAGGCAACCGGACGTCTAGCCACACTGATGAGCTGTGAAGCAGCGAAACAGTCTGTCTGTGGATGACAAATATATATATATATATATATATATATATATATGTGCCTGCATTTTAACTTATTGTTAATACTCAGTATTACATTTTTATGGGAGTCTATTCTAAGTTGTAAAGTGAATGAAATTTGGTTTGACGTTTTTCCAACAAAGTGTGTATTAGTACTTATACTAAATTTAAACTTAATAAACATTCAGTTTAATTTGCTTCATTACATACATATAGTATTTCAAGTGGCACTGGTTCGTGGATGGTTGGTTGTGATTTGTATATGAGAATAATTCGAATTCCTTTGACAGAAGCCGAAAGAAAACTAGGTAAATTAAGAAAATCGATCGTTCATTCCCCTTACCATCACCAACCGTCACAAGTAAGAGATAGCCGTATTAGTTTGTACATGCAAATCAGAAGAAAAAAAACACTTCAATGTCACTATAATTGTATCAAAGCACAATTGAAATCAAGTCATCCTTTCTATGTCCATTACATGTTAAATTTAAATATTGGAACGAAGCAGCAGTAGCGTCTCCTGTAAGATTCTAGAGTCAAACCCCTCCTACATGTTATCTCATCTCCCCTCTAATATTCTAAATGTCAGTTAAACATAGCATGGTCAAAAATGTATGTATGCCACAGATCGACTCTCAAAATAAGTTATCTGAATGTTCATACTTTGAAATAACTGGAAGTCAAACCCAGGAATGTTTTTTTCAGTTCTTTCTGACGTAGGTCAATGACAGTTTTAATTCTCTGTTGAATTCCAAAAGGAAATCGCGACTTTAACTTAAAAGTTAAAATTTAATAAAACTTTTTTCAAATTGAAATAGGCTTTCCTATTACCCAGTCCATAATCCTCCGCATGCTCTTGAACAGGAGTAGAGGCTCAGACCTTGTTTCCTGTTTAGGAAGCTGTTTCCGATTCATTTCCTTTCTCTGGCCTTAATGGTGATGCTGTCGTAAAGATTTTGGGTTATGTGTGGATGGTGGCTGCGTCTCTTCATACTGAGGGTTTTCTGGTTTCTGTTCACGACTGGTCGTTAAGTGTTCGAACACTTGCATAGCGTCTTGATCAGCTGCTCTGATCAACAGTCGCATAATATTGAGGTTCTTGCAATGCTATGTCGTGCTTGGAATGGTGTCCCTGCACTCTCCTTCTGTTGACAAACCCGAAGTCATATTTGTTGCAGTCTGCACCAGTTCTCTTTCTGCATAGATTACATTGCCGACCGACTGCAACTACTAATCTAGGCCTTTCGTTACCAAAATGACACACCATGACTATAAGAACCAAATATATAAAACTAAACCAGCTCGATTAAAAAACACCTAACTTCCTCAACTTTTCTTTCTTCAACATTCTTAGGATTCGTACCAAATTCTACAGTGTGGAATCGTTCCTCTTCGATAGGTCTCCGCACATCCTAGCTCTCTAAACTAATCTTAACTAGACTAATCTTAACTCGTCAATTCCGTTGTCTGATTCCACGATTTCTGGCTATCTTCTTTTTCTTAGGAAATACTCTAATGTCCACATGCATGCCCTGACAGTTTTTGTCCAAGAATATATTCCGGTGGCTAGGAAACACTCTCGTGAATCTCCTGACCATTCTTACATGTATCTTCGTCTCTCTCTCTCTCTTTAACTGGGGCAGTTAAATGTTCTTTCTCTGTTGTTCCGTTTCCTCTCGTGACTGTTGCGCGCTAGATAGTATTTCCGATAATATCGACAAGGCCAGGCCCCTGCATCCGTCTGCAAATATATTTGTGTTCGATGGCTTTAATACTCACCATTGTAGGTGGCTTAAACCCTCTGTCACTGACTTCGCCGGCATCTACACCCTTAACTTCTCAATCACGGAATCTCTCACGCAAGTGGTGGGCTTTCGCACGCGTTTCACCAACCCTAACTGATCTCTTCTAGATCTCTTTGCACCTCTATCCCTAACTCATGTCATCCTAATCAGATCTGCCCTCTTGGCAACTCTGATCATGCAGTAGTGCCCGTAAACATCTCTTTCCGCTCCCCCGCTAGACAATAAAATCATGCCAACAATATCATTCTGTTATCAGCGAACAGATTCGGACTCGTTCCGTGACTTCTTTTGATGATTTCCTTTGGAATTAATTTTTTTATCACCCTGTTATAATTGCAGTCTGGAGGGAAATTATACATCCATGCTTTTATTCCCGAAAGAAAATACCAAGTTAAACCTCGTTTATCTCCTTGGTTCTTACCCACCTGCATGCTTCTTCCTGCTGTACCAGAGCAACACGTTTGATGGCAAAAGAATTAGCGTTATCTCTTCTCGCAACGAGTTCAAGCGTATTCTTAAAGAAGCGAACTTAATGTTTGCTGATAAAATGAAATAACGTATAGTATCATACAAGTTCGGTCCGAGAAATTACTGGCGGCTTTGCAAGAGTGTGCTGAACAAAATGAAATCCTCCTCTATTCAATCACTTGGAAGTTCTGACATCTAGAGCAGATAATTTTTCAGACATCCTCTTCCAACTCAGCACTGGACACATTTGCAGTACCCTCTCCTGATTTCCCCACTAGAACAGAGACTCTACTGAGTGATATGCGCATAACCCCATCACTAGACTCGGATATCAATTCTAAGTCATAAGGCAAGCAGAGATAACGGGATCCCAGCCGTCGTCCTAAAGAAATGTACTTTCGAGCTGGCTCCAGTTTCCTCCAAACTCTAAAACTATTGCCTCGCTGATTCCTGCTTTCCAGCTTGTTGGAAGTTCTCCTCTGTCGTTCCCGTTTTTAATAATTCTGGAGAACGTTCTAACCCCTCTAACTAACGGTCTATTAGTTTGCTACGACATATCGCCAAAGTATTTGAAGCTTTAATCAATTCCGATATGGTGAGGCATATTATCTCTCATAGCCTACTCTTTGACAAACTTAGACTTAGCGGTAGGCTTAGCCAAACTGAAGCTATATAGCTACAGTTTTGCTAAGTCTACTGCTGATGTACTGACAGCCATAATTATATATATATATATATATATATATATATATATATATATATATATATATATATATATATATATATATATATATATATATATATATATCAAGCTCTTGATAAAACGGCTAAGATCGTTTGACAGGGTTTGTCTCTTCTATGTAAGCTTCTGGGTTACAGTATTGGAGGACGATCGGTTGATTTAGTCCAATCGTTTCTATCAATCGTGAAATGAAGGTCATTTTGAAAGGGGTCGCTTTCAGATCATTTCACACGAACGCGGGCTTCCCACAAGGCCATATCCTGGGTCCTACGCTGTTTCTGATGTCATCACTTCCCCAGTAGGCATTTATGCAGATGACACTACCATTTACACTTGTCTCAATAGCAAATCCATCAGAGCTAACAAATTTAAACTGGTTGCTGCTCTCGAAAAGGACCTTCAAAAATTGGTTAACTCGGACAGAAAATGGGTTGTAAATTTTAATAATTTCAAAATGAAAGCCCTATCATTTAACGAACACAGAGAAACTACCCTGCCCTCCATCAACATGGCCTGCTTGGCTTCTCGCTTTCTACTGACTTGAAGTGGAACAAAAACATTGAATAAAGAGCTGCATCTCCTGCAAGATAAGTTGTGTCACTGAATCGTGCCATAAGGTGTTTCCCCTCAGCGTCCATCTTGCACATTTATAAATCTACCATTCATCCGAGAATTTAATACTGGTGCTCCTGCTCAACATCTTTTGAAAAAATTCAATGAAACATCTACAATGTAGTCGATCCTGACTTGGCATCACAATTTTATTCACTTTTTACAGACGTGATGTAGCTTCATGGCAACTGCTCTGACGAGCTTTTTTCCATGGAACCAATACTATAGGAATTTAAACGTTCTGCTAAATTGGCTACACCAACAATTTCTTTTCTTTGCTGCCTGTGGATCTCCCTTCCTTTTACTTGCTTCGATGAAAACTACAGTGTTCAAAAATTTAAATGCAATTACAATCTCCGTCTTCTGTCTTCTTGAATCCCGTTCATCTTTTATCCTTTCCTCAGTCCACTCTATACCCAGTCGTTACCTTCAATTTTACTCTTTTTAACCTCCTGTGTACTAGTGACATTACCACCTGGCTTGCAGTGAAATGATGAAATATATATATATATATATATATATATAGATATATATATATATATATACACAAATAGGAAAAATTAATGACAGACGGGAACAAATATTTCGTTTGATACGTTGCATCCTGTGGGGCACCATCGGACTAAAGTGATATATTTGTATATGCATACGATATAGAAGACGCTAAAATGTTAAACATTTAAATTTACACCCTATACACGAAAATATCTCCCACTTTGTCATAAATTTTCCTGAGATAGTTCTACTATATTAAAAATTATATATCAGTTTCTCCTACCATATATTATACAAAAGTTTATATATATATATGCATGTGTGTGTTTGCGTGTGTGATCACTTGTGTGTGCGTGTGTATGAGTTTCGTTAAAACAACTGACAAGTTAATGTGACAAAATTCTTGATATAATTTTTCATGTGTTCGTATCATTTATTTTTTTTTCGGGACATAATTTTTTTTTAAATTGTCCATATATTCGGTCAAAAGTAATATAAAATTCATCTTTGATAATGGCTAAAAGTATAGCCAAATGCGCTTGGATATATAAAACATTCCGACAATTTTTATTTAATTTATTTCGTGAAAACGAAAAAAATGTAAGAACACATAACAAATTATATAAAAATCTTAACCACAGCACTTTGTCATCGTTTTTAACGAAAATTGCATCAAAGAGGGATTGCTTCCCAAATACACACACACACACACGCACACACACACATACACACACACACACACACACACACACACACACACACACACACATATATATATATATATATATATATATATATATAATATGTATAGACATATGTGTCTGTATGTATGTATATATATGGGGAAATGATATATACATTTTTATTTACCAAGAACAATTTTGGGGTTAAAAACTCTGACAAAGTGGAGAAAGTCCAGCACAAATCAGCTAATACATTTGAGCTCATAAATTTATATTCTCACCATAACAACAACATATCGTAAATAATCATCGGATTTTATTCATGCGACCCAGCATTTTTAGCCCTCAGTATTTACATGGGGAGGAAAAAATACATTAAATATTAATTTTATCCCCCCCCCATTCTAATCATTTCATACGCTGCAACGCACAACAAAAGGCTAGTAAAATATTTAAAACTAGAAATGTGGACATTCATGACAAACCTAATGAATCGAAAAATATTGTTCTACCAACCGTTTCTATGACAACTACAATTGAAAACAATTTACCTCACCTAAACCAAATTTTTTTTCAACTAGTTCTAAAACAATAAATAAATTAATTAATACATGATAGATTGTTAAGCCATAACTTGAAGGATGAATAACTGTCACATGAAATACATAGGAAAACCTAAAATTATCTAAATAAAATATATGAACGCAAAAGAGAGCATTTACAAAACAACACGTTAAATGTATTATTTGCTGACTGTAATGAGTTTGATCATAATTTCAATTAAAACAAAATGCTACTCTAACTAAAATAGAAAGGGATTTATTAAAACAAAAATGATTTTGACAGCGACATTGAAATAGAAAGCGATTTAGTAAGAAATGAATTTAATACCTAGATCTTCCACTTATAAATTTATGTCCATTTTTTTACAACAATTCACGTTTCTTGGCAGATCTTCTATTATCCCAATGAGGGATACTTAATAACAAATGGGATAAAATTATAAATAAAATGAAACTAATTAGCTAGACGATATAGCCAAAACATACATTTTAAAATGTTAAAGATTAAAAATAAAATTATAAAAGACCCCTCTTCTCTGTGTACATATGTAGTCGCATCAACGTAAACATCGCTTTGACATATTTTTTTCGTGATATATCTAGGTTTAGGTCAACTTTTGATATCAACCCTGACTTACCTTCACAGGCCAATAACATCGTGAAGTCTCCTCCCTGTAAAATCTACCATGGTGAAAATCGAACCCGAGGCTGGTTACGTAGATGCATACAGGCATACTTACTTGTTTATTTTTGGTTTTGTTTTTTGACACACATGTATTCGTATAATTACATTAGTGATTTATTTTGTGTGAAGTGGTTTATTTTTTTAATAATATCATATAATTCTGTCATTAAAGACAGATGTAATATTTTTAAATAAATACGTTTCGAAAATATAATTTACCTACATAAAAAAAAAAAATAAAATAAAAAAATTCAAAAATTATACGATTATAATCTGTAGTTTGATTCTCAAGGGGGTTCCGATCTTGCCTCTCCACGTTAAACAAATCGCTAAATCTATTATTTGCTGACTGTAATGAGTTTGATTATAATTTTTGTGTGAAGTGGTTTATTTTTTAATAATATCATATAATTCTGTCGTTAAAGACAGATCTATTTTTTTAAATAAATACTTTTCAAAAATATAATGTACCTACATAAACAAAAAACAAAACAAATATATACGATTATAATCTGTAGTTTGATTCTCAAGGGGGTTCCGATCTTGCCTCTCCACGTTAAACAAATCGCTAAATCTATTATTTGCTGACTATAATGAGTTTGATTATAATTTTTGTGTGAAGTGGTTTATTTTTTTAATAATATCATATAATTCTGTCATTAAAGACAGATATATTTTTTTAAATAAATACTTTTCAAAAATATAATGTACCTACATTAAAAAAAAAATATATATACGATTATAATCTGTAGTTTGATTCTCAAGGGGGTTCCGATCTTGCATCTCCACGTTAAACAAATCTATTCTCACTAAATATAGCGGGAAATATCACGCAGAGCAATATTCCACAAATTCACGTCGAAGATCTTGCATCCTTTACTGACTTCCATCAGAGGTTATGGTTCTATTTAACCTTGTGGTAAAGTAAGCGCAGTTTACGAAATGAAGAAAAGAAAACCTTTTTTTATTTTATTACTTAAAGCTTATTCAAAATCAGACAGCTAAAAGAACAATAGAGTTTTGCACTAGTAGAGATTCGCTTTTGTTTTGAAAGATAGGGAACAATTTTAGAGTCCACTTAGTAACCTTAAAAATATCTTTCATCTTCTATATTTTTACTGTGTTTTCCCTTATAAAGTAAATTTAGCGACTTTTTCAATCGACTAACACGTCGAATTTTGACTTTCAAGAAACAACACTTCATTCTGTCACTAAATTAAAACAGCGATTAGGTTAAGGTTATTTGTCTTTTAGTTTTCACACCAGACTGTGGCGAGGCAAAAAAGAAATTTACTGAAATAAATCTTCTTTTAATTTGTCCTTTAATTTCAAATACTATTATTTTCGAATGACACTGATGTCCTGTAAATCTATTTCAGTTTCCCTATTTGAATATAGGATTCGCATTATAAACGAAAAGAAGCATGACTGTGCTGCTACCACGTTATATCTCTCTTCAACTAATTAGAATCGCACTGCTTGAAGGAATTCAAAAGAAAAAAGAAAGGGAAATCCTTTGCTCGAGGGAAGAACAATTCATTTAATAATTTGACGAAGAAGGAAAACTCTGCGTAATTAAATGTAATTTCTTTCATTATTTTTCAAGTAATTACTTAATATTTACTCTGCTTGGAAAAAGTTGGCTTAGATTATAAGGATGTTACTGACGTTTTAAAAAGACAAAATCTGTTTGTCTAGTAATGACAATTATATTTACGTTATAGTGAAACTATTCAATTCGATTGAAGAAATTTCCATCATAATGCGGCATCATCCTCCGATGCCAAGCGTGATGGGCTCTTGGCAGATCATGTCTCCATAATAAACTTCAGAGACAAATTGTCGCAGTTTCATTATGCGGTACACCAGTTACTAGCCAAGGTAATGGAACCAAGTCTGTCCTATAATTTAAGCCATAGCTGGGGAGAAGAGATGGGGTCATACATTTCCTAAGTGTACGAGGTTGAGCTGAAAAGTTCACAGTATAACTATGAATGAGTGATGCTAGAGCTGTGAAATCTTGCATGCATTAATTTCATCTCATCTTATTAATAACTGCATCGTTTCTTTCCCTGTTCATCCTGTTGGTCAAAAATGCCAACAACATTAGATATGTCATCAGCATAACTGCGACACTGTTTCCCTACCAAGTATTTTTTTATGTGCGGGGGAAAAATGATAGTCAAATCAGGAGAATAGGGTGGGTGATCAACCAGTTCAAAGACAAAAATGAACATCAGCCATTGAAACCAAGGACTAGTGTGCTGGAGCAATGTCCTGATGAAACAAGACACTTTTCAACAGTTTTCGTGAATGATTGATCTTGATAGCCTTTCGTAACTGCATAAGTAAGTTGACATAGTACTCACCACTGAAGCTATGGGCCTTTCGAATATATTCAATAAACGCAATCCAATTTCAATCTCAAAGAACCGAGGCTAGTAAACTTCCCTGAAGATGTAACACTTTGGCCTACTTTGAAGCGGGTGAGGCGGGGCGTTTCCCCTATATGGATTGTCTCTGTCTCAGTGACGAATCCAACACTCGTGCTGTGTTAAGAAACGTTCAAGGAAACAAGCTGGACCACCTTCAGTCAATGTCAGATTTTGCCGTGAAGTAATCAGAAATCGTTGTCATGGCAAGTGCGGAATATTCTCAGCTCTCTCACGGGATATATTAATAGCATTGGCTATTTGATTTATAGTCATTCACCTGCCGCACATCACCATGTGGTTAACACGATTAATGTATTCCTGTTTTGTAGGACGTCCTGACCGTGGGTCATCTTCAAGACTCCTCATTCTCCTCCTAAATTCGGCTACCCTCTTTTGTACTGTTGCATCTTCCCCTAATGTAGCAACCATTTCAGTATGAATGCTCTTGGACGCTAAACTCTGTTACTGCTGGTACTTGAAAAGACCACGGTGACAAATGTTGCCCATTTTCAAGTGAAGTCGCTAGTAATTCCATTTTAGGTCATCTTTTAACAATAAAAATCAATGCATCTGGTAATAAACAATGCAGTTAGTAATAAAAATGTTGAAATCAATGCATTCAAGATTGGACAGCTTTAGCATCATTAATTCATAGGCAGTCTATTAACGTTTAGCCCACCATTGTATTTGCGTGTAATTTAATGTAACGAACTTTGGCCAACGATTTTTCATTCCGAGACGTTATCTTTCACACCACCCAAAGATCGAAGCTTAAAGCACGTGGTATTCCCTAGGTACACTCACCGAGGAACTGAGCAGACTACAACTTAATTCGGTGATCGAAAGGGTACAGGCGTTTTTAACGTGATATGGCCTTAAATATTATGCGATTAATATAGATAAAAATCTTCATTTATGTTTTTTATGCACGCTTTTTCGATTAATTAATTCTGCAGTTTTCTTCATGTATTATGTGCTAGCTGGAGAAGAGGTTCATTGTTTTCTTGATTTGCAAATCAAATAATTTTACCGCTTTAGAGGTAATATTCTTTTTGACGAGACGGTTCATTTTCAAAAGTTGTTCCACATTTTATTCTCTTGGTTGTTAATGATAAGGATATTTTTTTAAAAAAGTTTCTGCAATTCGAATATCGATTTTCAAAGAGAAGCACACAAAAAATTAGTTTCGTAGAAGTTTAACAGATTTTCATGTAGGTCAAAGAGATAACGAAAATGTGCGACGATAAACAAGGCATAGGATCTCTGACTGATGCCAAATCGGTCGGCTTTCGATCCCGGCTTGAAGCAATCGGACGTCTAGCCACACTTAATAGCAGTCATACAGCTAAACAGTCTGTCTGTGGATGACAATATATATGCTCCCGGGAAACCCGTTTAAACTCTCTTGAGAGTAATTTTAAAAAATATTGGCTGCAAGTGCTATTAACACATTGGTCTTCAACTGGATTTAGCTCTCCGGGCCACTGGCGTATTTCCCTTTCTCTCTTCCGTGCGATGATAGCTTAGGGGTAGGATCTCTGACTGATGCCAAACCGGTCGGGTTTCGATCTTGGCTTGAAGCAATCGGACGTCTAGCCACATTGATACAGCGAAACTGTGTGACAAAGATCATATATATATATATATATATATACGTTTTTCCTTCCATGGGACCAATACTTATTCCTGTTGACAACGTTTAGGAAAATCACTCTTGAGTATGATGATGCATATTTGCTGAATATAGTATCATGTCTAACCATCTTTGTACACTTAAAATTAGTGCAATTTTGAATTCTTGTCATTGCCTTAGACTGATTGCTAACCACAACTACAAGACCCAGTCTGCCTTGGATTCATAAGTTCCCTAAAGGTACCAAAGTGTGAGAAACGAACTGGACAGGAAATTGGAGAGGAAATCGGCTTGCTGACGCAGGATTTTCGTTCCGAGCCGCTAAACTCCCTGCACAAACCCCCTCTCAAACACAAACACGCACACACCCACGCGTACACATTCACGCGCACACATACACACACAAACATATATATTTTTATATATATATATCTAACAATCAATGTATTACTGAAACATTATTGCTTATTCCTGTACGTTATATATTTAGTGTGTCTATGTGTTTGAGAAAACATCCCTGTTTTTTTTTTAAATATCAAATTAATGCCTACCAGACTATGTATCGAAAACACAGAGAAGAAAATTTGTACTTCGACTTGTATTTATATTTAATCTGGGAAACTACATTCATGCTATCCATCCTTCATTATAAAGTAGGAAGACATTAAAAAAAGGTAAACCTCAATCATGTTAGAAAAGCAAGTCACAATCATATTATCTTACTCGTTGGGATATTTAGAAGTCTATATCTGCCATCATTATTTCCATAACTTAAACATAATTAAGATAATTTAAATTAATGGTTTGCTCTAGTTATATTGTTCGAACGGTTGTCCTTGTTTTGTTGCCATATTCCTGACGTTTCGGCCATTGTACCCTCTGGTTTTCTTCAGGTGATTGGAGTTTTAAACTGAACCGTCCACAGGGGTAGATTGTGCCATACATCTTGTTCGCCACTAGAGTAGCCTGGTATTGAACTCACAGCTCTTTGGTTCAAATCAATGGATCTTACCAACGCTCTTATCCACTTTTATTCCACGGGTCCAGAAGAGGCATATCACGTGGAACTAGAATATTCTATTCCGGTGGACGAAATAAAGGGTTCAGTTCTAAATTCCAATCACCTGGAGAAATTGGAAATTCCAATCACCGTTTTCCTCTGCACCCCCCTTGTCTTCATTATGTCTGGTAATGGAAAATTTTGCAAAACTTCTTTCCTCGGTATTTAACCTAGACATTTTAACTGTCTCTTTCTGATATTTTGTACATGTGTCCTTTTTGTTTCCACCCCCCCCCCAAAAAAAAACTCGTCGCTGCTCACACGTTCTTTCCATGGTGTCCTCAACTTCCTTATATGGCGGCTTGTCCTTTTGCGTTAATCACGTTTCTGAATTCAGAGTTTTGCTTCTAAAATGTATGCCTTCCAAGCATCCTGTTTACTCTGCCATTTAATAACCGTGCGGAAGAGAACGCATTAGATTATATTATGCGCCTGTTTCAAATACCAGTAATTCACGTCACCTTGCTCCGAACATCCTAGCTGGTATTTACAGTAACTGAGAACACAGCTGATATAACTTGGAGATATGTCCATAGTGTGATTCCACATGCCAGAACATATACCTGTTGTTACCCGTTATACCAGGTTCTTTGGTGGAGTCAATGCATAGTTAAATTGTCACGAACATCCTCCAAAGTAGCTTAGAGAATCTTTTATATTTTTTATTCTCACACAATATATAATTTAGAATTTTAGGAACAGCAACTTGAGAAAAACGTCATATTCACTTTTGTTTCAGTTGAAAATGCGTCGTAACCATGCGTCAGTTCTTGTAACCAGACACTGGAGTAGAACAAATATGAATATTAAACCTAAAGAAAACTTTTAAATCAAACATTTATGGCGAAAACATGAGCATAAAGATCTCAAATTTATTTACTTTATTAAGGGGCAGTAGAGAAGTTGTCATTAATGAGGCAGGTGGACATTCTAAAAGAACTGAATTATATTATTTAAACTCTAATTTCATTTCGAATATAACCAGTGGCTGCCTTCGCAAACAAAATCTTTTATTGACACCATAACTTCACGAGCCGACGACTCTTATATTACATAAAAGGATTATATTTTCCATTTGAAATAATCCTTTTATAGAAATATAATCTTTGATTTTCTTATTCAATAAATACGTTCATTGTTCTAATTTAAAGCAAATTGGTAATTGAAAGCTTGTACATTTTGTTTCTACTAATATGTACTAATATAGACTAATTTACATACTAATTAGAAGTATGTGGACTTTTATTTGTATTTGATTCTTTATTTAAATATCGGTATATAAGGCATTGAAAAATTGTAATGACAAGTAAAAAAGCTAATATTGGTTATCTGGATTTTCAGCAGAATCAAAACAGCCTGAAATCTAACATACAAGAGAACAACCAGCAATACACAGAACTATCGACAGGCTTTAAATTCTAAAAACCGAAATAGAAGCTCCACTGAAGAAATTGAACAGTAACAACGAGGCAGGGCCAGACGGAATTGCAACAGAAAGAGAGCAGTTCTATTTATATATTGCATTTTGCATGAAACTCTGAGTCCAGCTACCGGTGAAGGATAATATGCATAGTTAATGATATATAATTAATAGCTCTGTTTTATTACATAGAACAATGGTCTGTTAAAACTAGCACATACATATATTATATTTATCAGACCCGGTCCTTTTCGATAAAACGCAAACGTCATGCCAACTGTACCACGGGCCTCGGCAACGAAGAAGACGCAAACTAGACTCGATATAGCGCCACTACTCACTCAGTTCCGCAGCGATACACATCCAAGTATTCAGATAACCTCGGAACAGTGCCCCAAGAGTCACAACTGCTTTTTGACCGTTACCCGCTCCATAGCAGAGCATTAACAGGGTCTAGCAAAGATATGCAAGTGATTATTTTGAGGATTTAAGCTAATCATATAGTATTCGTTGAGACTAGAATAATCCTCAACAGAATGCAGAAAACACTGGACGGCCGTTTCGTCCTATCTAGGACTCATCATCAGTGCGCATCCACTACCGAGAATCAGTCGTTGCCCTTGGGGCACACTTCCGAGGTTAATACTCAATACTTGGATGAGTATCGCTGCGGAACTGAGTGAGTAGCGGCGCTATATCGAATCTAGTTTGTGTCTTCTTCGTCACCGAGGCCCGTGGTACAGTCGGTATGGCGTTTGCGTTTTATCGAAACGGTCCGCGTTGGATTCTCGGTAGTGGTTGCGCACTCCTGATGAGTCCCAGTTTCTGCATTCTGTTGAGGATTATTCTAGGCTCGACGAATTACTATATGATTAGCCAAAATCCCCAAAATAATTATTCATAGTCGCTGTCAGTCACTGTGTGTTTATCTAAATCTAAAAATAAACACGTTAAAATTCACCTTCATCCCTGCCGTGAGCCGACGGCTTAGTGGTAGAAGTTCCGACTGACGCCAATTCAGTCGTGTTTCGATCGTAGCTAGAGGTAACCCGACATCTAGCCACAACAGCGAAACAGTCTGTCTGTGGAGGACATATATATATATATATATATATATATATATATATATATATATATATATATATATATATATATATATATATATATATATATATGACTGAGGGTTTGGTCGTGCTGGGCTTGTTCAGAATGTTGATCAATGCTGATAACGCACACTTTCCCAGAAACTGTCGCTGTAAAGTTCCGCAAAGCATATTTGCAGTTTGCTCTGTGAGTATTAAACAAGCACAACATATGCTTGAGCAGGCGTCTGCAATAGGGATTACCTATCCGGCCCAGTAGACTGGCATACTCGGATACAAGTGGCTCGACATTTAGAAATTATTATCTGTGTAATCAGCGGTAGTTTGTGAAATTCGATAGTAACACGATTTTATAAATTCTTTTCCTGTTTTGTCTTTGTCTCTACAGTGGAATTTCAGAATTAAAAAAAAATTAATGGCAGGTCTGACAGATGTTAGTCTTAATATGGAGAATAAGTTTTGAATATAACTTTCATTTGATGCAATATGCAAATTCTTCCTAACATCAAAAACCTAAAAATGGCAATAATCTGTGCAACTGCTAATCAAATTGAATTTCAACAAGCTTCTCTAAAGTAGCCAACATCAAATGTAAAAGAAAAAAACAGATACATTAAAAAAGAATAGAGCTGATACCATGTGCGTGTGTGAGAATTATATTATCAACTTTAACTGCCAGTAAGAATTGACGTAAATCTCTTTAAATCTAAAAAAAGAAGCCTTCCCTTCTTCACACTTGGCTAAATAACGTATTTCTTACTTCATTCAAGTCATGCGTGAGATGCTGCAGATTGCTAAGCTGACTCCTCGCTGAAAAATATGGCTACCTGTTGAGTTGGCTACCATCATCTTTATTGACATGCGATATTTATTGGAGGTATTTTTGCATCTCAATAAAAAAGATAAACCAAACACCAATAGCTGTATCGTGAATTATCGATCACACGAGGTAACGACAGTTATAGATTAAGTAAAATATTCATGTATTTATTTTTTTCTATGTGGGCGAGCTACATTAAACTGAAATAACATCCTCGGTTTGACCCCGATGTAAATGTAGCGTTATGCTTTACGTCGATAACTCAGTGAAAGACTTTCTGTGTCATGATTGAAAAAGAGAAGATAATCCTACTGCCGACATCAGAAATAATATATTTTACATCATATGTACCGTATAATAAAAAAGATTCAAATATTATGAAGATATTAATCGTATTCTTAGTTAAAAACAAATAGTTAAAGACTAATATAATTAAATACACCCGATACTTCTTGGGAGTTTTTTTTTCCTGAATACAAGAAACTGGGACTTCAAATACCGGGTTTGTTAACATTCGCATAAAAGATCCTGTGGAAGGCATTAATTCCTATCCTTTGCCCTAGAAATAGAATAAATTCCATGGTAGACTAGCCTCTCTATACTCGTGTGGAAACCAGTCTAAGAGAAGAAAAATCCTTGTTTCTAAACCTAAGGCGATGAGAAACGACCCCGCTTCCTTTCTCAACAAATCATGACAATTCACGCATAATGATGGAAAAGAATATGGGGAGGGTCATGATCAACTGCGACCGAAAGAAACATGGGCTTAGAAAATTGACTCTTTACGAAGGTGTAATTTTATTATTCTACTCAATGTTTTTACCAAAGTACAAGTATTAAACAATGTAAAAATATTCAGTATATAATTATATTTATATCAGCAACATATCGAGTTTATTTCAACATATGATATCGATGCATATGAAAATGTTGACAATAACTTTTTTTCTGGGTGTCAGTTTCTTTTATGCAAACAATGCTAAAATGTTTAAATGCTTCCTGAGGAATCATGTTTTTCAAACAGTTTCTTGAATACGTCTTCGTGGTTTAGGGCTTCTGGTTATAGCTCCGTTATTGATTCTATCGCGTTTCGTGTCATCATGATGAGCATGGCGGAAGACATCTTCGACTTTTCCAACGTGGTAACTATTTTTCAGTGTACCTTACTTTGTTTCATGAATATTTTCTGGTTATAATAATGGCGGATGAATGTATCTGACAGACATTACTTTTCTTCCAACTACGATCTACTACCACCTTGATAAATCCTGTATCTAACTTTGAAACTTCAGCTTGGCCGCCGTTAGCAATTCTCAATTGTTGGATGGAGATATATTTTGATATTTGCATGGATTATCTTCTACTATGTACCATATCCCTTCAGCTCTCTGGCGATCATGTGTCTCCACAATTTCTTGTTCCGCCATCCATTTGCTCAAACTCGCTAGCTAGGTTAAGTTTTCCTTTCATCTGTCTTTCGTGCCTTCAATCAGTTCTGTTAATACAAAATTTCCCAGGTTCTTCTCCCAGAAATTCCAACTGTTTCTTCCTTATGTTAAGTCTGTTTACTTTCCATTTGTCTCTAGAACTTCGTCGTTGCTTACCTGTCCAATCCATGATATTCTCAGCATCATTCTGTAGAACCAAAATTCAGTTGCTTTAAGTCACTTACTGAACTGTGAGGACATGGCGCAGAATTCAATGCCATAAAGGAGGAAAGATATAACATAAGTGTACAGTACGCTTTTCTTTGCTTCTAACGAAATGTTCGATTTCATAATAAGTGCTTAGCTTTGGAAGGCATTTTTCGCTATCTCAATGCACATTCGGATTTCAGTGTCACACATTCCATCCTCTTTTAAAACACATCCCAGATATCTAAACCTTTGCTTCTGTTTCAGTTTGGAATATTGATCTGTTCCTTTTGATAACAACGATGCATTCCGTCCAGTTCCCTCTAGGTTTCTTTCATTATTTTTTGTAGTTCTTGTATTTTCCTGTTTTGACTGCGCTGAACACTGTGTCATCTGTATATCATATATTGTAAGATTGTGGCCGAGAATAATATATCATGGGAGGACTTCTTATACTCTCAGAATCGTCTCACTGCATATCTTGAATAAGTCCGCTAAGAAGATATTCTTGTCTTACATCCCTTTTTATTTTTTCTATATTCATTGAACTTATTTTCCATCAGTATGCTGGCGGTTTGATGCTAGTACAGATCCTAAATTATTCTAATATGCTTCTCAAATATGTCAAAGTTTCCTAGTAGTACCAACAGTTTTTTGTGACGTACTTAGCAAACGTTTTTGTTAAACAGCTAAGCATCCTTCTGCATTATGTATGGCCCTGTCTGATATTATTCTGAGCATAAATATTGCATTCCTTGGTACAGACTCATAAACGAACTCGCACTGTTCTTGTCTTATGTCAGGACAATGTTTTATTCAAATCGTTCAGAATGTTACTCTGCACGGCCTCCATTAAGATAAACAATATGGCTTCCGGTTAAAAAAATATACCACCGACGTGTTAACGGCCATCACTGAATTTTGTCGAAGATCGCGATATGGAAACTCGATATCTCAAAGGCGTTCGACACGGTTTAACATGCCGGCCTTTATCGCAAGCTCAAGAGCTACCTTGTTTCTGGAGAAATATTCTCCTAGAAAATCCTGTAATGAACGTCGTGTTACACATGGATGCTTCCAGACTATTTCATACTAAACCGGGGGTCCACCAGGTCTCTTTTACTGGACCTACACTGTTTCTGGTCTTCAGGAATGACCTCTCAGATGTAATCAGTTCCCATCTAGGTGTTTGTGTAGACGATGCAACCATTTAATCCTTTCTTACTCTCTTAGTATCAAGTCGACAGATCTGACAATGCATACCTGGCAACTGCTATCGAAATGGAACTTCAATCAGTGGTTAACACGGGAAAGAAATGGCTGATAAATCTTAAAGCCTCTAAAATACGACTGTTTTATTTTAAAATTTTCTGCCGCCATCAGTATGGCGGATGATAAGGTCCAGAATGCAACACTATACAGATTCATGGAATCACATTTTCCACTGACATAATGTTGAGCGAAATTAATGAATCAGTTGATATATTTAGTGCTTGGAATGTTGATTCAGTGTGACGTGTTATCTTCAGTTCCCAACTGTCACATTCATAAAAATACCATTCATCTGTGCATTGAATACTGCTGCCATAACTTGTCTTGTGCTCTTGCTGTATATCTCGAAATTCTTGGAAACATTCAAAGAAAGGTCTGTAATCGATCTTGACCAGGCATCTTGTCTTCAGTCACTGTTTAATCGAGGAATTTTGGCTTCCCTTTGTCTTTACTATAAATATTTTTATTGCAACTGTTGTAATGAGCTTTTGTTCCCTGGTGCCTAATTGCATGGATTTAAGCGTACTACTTGATTGACAAATAAATCTCCCAGTTTTAGTGTTGGACTAGTGTTGAGCTATCTAGGTGCAACATCCACTTCCATTCCAACAGTTTCTGTTCTTGCCATTCTCAAGCATGGAACTCCTGTCTGATTTTTGCACTTACAATCTTCCGAAATATTCATTATATTCAGTTATTATTTTTGTTTTTCTGAATCCTGTTTCTTTATTGTTCTTTCCTTAGTCCTCCTCACTAAAGTCTTGTCATTCTTTTTTCTATGTTCCAGTGGCATTGCCACCTTGTCTGAGATGACACGATTAAAACAAAAATATACAGGAAATTCCATTCCTTTTCATTAGAAAACAGTACACCTGGTATCTTGATCTCACAACACATGAGACCACATTACGAGACACTTTGTCTTCTCATTCATTAGAAATAACGTCTAGTCTCTAACCTAACTGGACGTCTACACCTGACAGAGAAGCTATATGGGTCCACAAAATTGTATGAGACTGGTGATAACGCCATTAAGGAAAGATTATGAGCCTCATCAGGAGTAGTAAGAGAAGAAAATGGGAGGCCAAATCAATGCAGCCGTCTCCAAAAGTATGCTCTGCGTATAAACAGGCACATTGGTAAAAAGATGGAGAATGATAATTCAAGCATTCTGTCACACATCCTCAATATTCTAGGTTCTTGCTTTCTGTCCCCGGGACAATATACTGATGAGGGCTTAGGTAATCATATTTGGGATAAAATATTCTTGAACCGAAAATCAACTGAAGAAATAGGACTCAAGTTAAAACTTTTCCAAGCATAAAGTATAATCTACAACTGGAATGAAATTTCAGAATGTGGAATAAGTGAATACTAGAAAATTCCAATTTCTTGGAGCATGAATCAGTTATTGGTATGGTCCAAGTTCCTTGTACCACGGTGATAGTCCAAGGTAGAACCAATGAAGAATAACTCGAACACAGGTATGGAATAACACAGATATATTCCAAACAGAAATATGTACAAAGAAGTAGAAGTATTAGTAATGACTATCAGATTTGGTTAGAGTAAACTACGTTGTCTCGACAAGTATCACTATTCCAATGTTCTTACAATAATCCTCTCTGCTCCCTCTTGAGGCGCAGTATTTATAATGTCCGGAATAATCCATTATTATTATGGTTAAGTTCTCATAACAGTTATAATAAACTTAGTATAAAACTTAAGTTTGTTCTAGGGGTAATTTCGCCCAACACACCAAACTGGTACAAAACTTAAACATTTACTTCAAAACATGATTCTTCTTAAATAGCATTGAGAATCATCTAAACTCTCAGCTGCATGCAACCACGTTCTCAGATCACTGGTTAAAAATTGCATTAAAGATGCTATTAGAAATAACTAGACTAAATAACAGAAATCCCGTCACTTGAGGACCTTCAACAGCAGCAACAACTTAAATGGATAGCACATTTAACTCAGAGATAAAATCACGGCATGATAAAGGTTTTGACGTTCCAAACCCTTCGATCAGACTGGGATAATATATTATTTGACATATCTGCTCGACTTATGCTATTGAAGTTTCGGACACATTGTGCAAACACCAAGCGAATGATTACATACATGATGACGGAGTGACTATATTGTAGATATATCCATTCCCCAAAGACAGGAAAATTGCGGTAAATAGACCAGACATAGTCAGATTTGTTTTCAATAATGGACCTCGCCAAATAATCTATATGACCTGCCCGCAAATCCCAATATTTCTAAAATAGTATTGAAAAACTGTTAAATTATAAGGATCCCCAAATTGAAATAACAAAACTATGGTAACTTAAAACTACAATTATACCTGTTGTGACTGGGGCATTGAGCATGATGAAGAAGGACAATGAAATTTAGGTGAGTAAAATACCTTGACACACCAGCATCTCAGAGCAACAAAGGTTTAAGTTGTGCGAAACTAAACACACCATCCACAAAACCTCAATTTAAACGAAACACCCCAAATATATATAGAAAACTCTCCTACGGTGCCTCTGTTCCTCATAGTCCGTGAAGTGGACTTGGTAATCAGGTGCGTATAATTACTCTGTAGCAATAATAATAATAATAATAATAATAATAATAATAATAATAATAAGAAGAAGAAGAAGAAGAAGAAGAAGAAGAAGAAGAAGAAGAATGATAATGAAACTGTTTTGGAAAGCAAAACTTTTACGAGAAATAAAACAAATCAGATGTGAGCTTTCTATATTAGATGAGCTCACCAGAAACCCTAATATTTCCCCGCGCAAGTGCAAAAAGATCAAGAGTAAACACAAAATTAAATCACTACTTGACATTCCACCAACCAAGGAAATGCTGAAGCAGAAACCTCAGCTAAAGGCACAGAGAACAAGACGATACGAAAAACGTTGTAGGTTCTATCGCCAAAATGAAATATTCCAAACGGACCTTAAAAAATTTTACAGGGAAATTGGAAAAAAAACCTATACATGTCAAAAGGCCACCATCGCTTGATATTGTAAAGATATTTTGGGAAATATTTGGAGCAGCCCGAAGGAATATAACCCAAATGCTGAATGGATCCGACGTGAAGAAGAACGAATGTTGGATACACCTCAGCAAGAATTGGAAATTATATCCACAGATATCTAACGAAATCGCAAAAATGGAAATCCCCAGGAAATGAAAAGGTTCCTAATTTCTGGCTTTATCATCTCTCGTCTATCCACAACATACTTGCGAAAACATTATCAACGCTTGTAAATAATCCCAATAAAATCCCGGAATGGATTACTGCAGGTATTACATACCTTATACCAAAAACAAATGAAACAGATAACCCGAAAAATTATCGACCGATAACATGTCTCTCCACAACGTATAAGTTGATCGCGTCTATCCTGACGAACCGTGCTTACTCCTTTTTCGAAACAAACAGCATTCTGGCACTGGAACAGAAGGGATGCAGGAGGGGGTCATATGGCTGCAAAGACCAATTACTGATAAATAAAATGATTCTAGAAAATTCAGGAGCAGCCGTAGAAATCTCAGTGCAGCGTGGATTGATTATCGTAAAGGCTTTGACAGTGTTCCACATTCTTGGATCCTTAAGACTTTGGAAATGAACAAAGTCTCCCCCGTGGTATTAAATTTCCTTAAGCACAGCATGGGAATGTGGGACACCAAACTATACGTTAGTCACACCAGGGGCACTGCCATATCCAACCGACTAAATATCCGACGTGGAATCTTTCAAGGAGACTCTCTCCCCCCTTCTGTTTTGTTTGTCCTTAATCCCCCTTACGCATGAACTGAACAACAGTAGCTATTGTTACAAAATAAATAACAAAATATCCAATCACCTACTCTACATGGATGATCTCAAACTCTTTGCCAAAGACGACAATGAGATGAAGGGCCTCCTTAATATTGTAAAATACTTTAGTGACGACATAGGTATGAACTTCGGATTAGATAAATGTTCTAAGGTAACATTCAAGAAAGGTAGAATTTTAGAAGCACCCTTAATAGATTTAGATTTTGCCAGGAAGATTAGAGAATTGGAGCATGATGGCTTATAAGTACCTAGAAATTAGTGAGGGAGATGGTATACAACACCCCCAAATGAAAGAGAAGGTAAGAAAGGAGTACTACAGACGTGTACGCCTGGTACTAAATACCGAGCTAAACTCAAAAAAACGAATATCAGCCATAAACAACTTGGCTGTTCCTGTGGTGCAATACAGCTTTAATGTTCTTAACTGGATCATAGCTGAAATTAAGCGAATGGACGCCAAAACAAGAAAGCTCCTCATTTGCTACCACATACATCATCCCAAAGCTGATATTGATCGCCTGTATTTTCCCAGATCCGAAGGAGGAGGACTAGTTCAACTAGAACTATCCTACAAAAGTACAACAATTAGCCTCCAAATATACTTGGAAAATAAAGAAGACGGGATGATGGTATGTGTCAAGGAACATGAAAGTAGTAAGTGTCTTTACTCTGTAGTAAAGGAAGCCGACAAATTCAAAATGGGGTTTCAAATGGGCACAGAAATGCAAATACATCACTATACACCGGCTGAAGCTGAAAAATACTTAAAAAAGAATGCAAAGACAAAAGCGACCGACCAGATAAAGAAACAATGGCAAGATAAACCGCTCCACGGCCAATACTCTGCCCCTACCAAACAAACTGACGTAGACGAAAAACCGCACCCATCAGTGGCTACGTAGTGCAGGGTTGAAAACTGAAACTGAAGGTTTTATCATTGCTGCACAGGACCAATGCTTGTTAACTAGGAATTATCAAGCACATATACTAAAATACTGTGTTAGCCCAAAATGCAGATTCTGTGTTAAATATCCAGAAACCATTGATCATCTTGTATCAGGTTGCATGATATTGACACCCACTGAATATAAAACCCGGCATGACAGAGTGGGTCAATATCTGCACTGGAAAATTTGCAGCTCCTATGGGAAGGAAACTGAAAGAAACTGTTACGAACACCACCCTGGCTCGGTTACGGAGATAGGACCTGTTACGATTCTATGGGACTACACAATACACTCTAACAGAACAATCAAAGCCAACCGCCCAGATATTGTTATTAAAGACCACAAAAAATAAGTGCCTCCTTATTGATATGGCAGTCCCTGCAGACTGCAATGTATCTTGGAAGATATTCGAAAAACTGTCAAAATACAAGGACCTTCAAATAGAAATCTCAAAATTGTGCCATATGGGAACATTAACAATCCCTGTTGTAATTGGAGCCCTTAGACTAGTTGGAAAAGATTCCAGTAGGCTGATTGAAGGGATCCCTGGAAGTCCATGCCTCAAAGAGATACACAAACTTGTTCTGACAAGTACAGCCCACACTTTACGAAGGGCTTTATCTATGTAATTATTATTATTTTTTTTTTTGCAGTAGAAAGTGCCATGATGCCATTTCTAACCTTAGGTCCCTGGGCGGGACCCGGAAAGAAATGTGTGAACACCAGATATCAAAGATAATAATAATAATAATAATAATAATAATAATAATAATAATAATAATAATAATAATAATAACAACAACAACAGCAACAACAACAACAACAATAAGAAGAAGAAGACGGAGAAGATTGAAGAAGAATAAGAGATTAACAGGGTTTGGGGAAAGAAGACAGACTGTGCCAATATTAATCGGAGCTCTGTGCCTCGTGAGATAAGCAATGGACAGTTTTACAAACAGTATCCCAGGTAACATCAACATACAAGTTTCCCCCAAAATTGCATTACTAGGAATATCCCATATACTAAGAAAATCCTATCAAATAAATGACATTTCTTCTCTAGTGCCGTCTCTGTGTTTGGACTCGTCTCTTCAGGATACAAAGCAGGAAGCATAACACACACACACACACACACACACACACACACACACACACACACACACACACACACACACACACACAAACAAACAAACAACAAAAACAACAACAGCAACAATAACAAAATTAACGTTGAACACATCTTGCAGACGTTTTTAATTTGTTAATTTTTCTTGCATTTATTACAGTTCATTATATTTTATTACTAATATTATTTGTCTTTCAGCATTCATTGGAAATATAATAGTGCAAGAATTTCAAATTAGAATTTTATGTTTGGTGGTTGTTCCGAGGGGTATCAATTTGAGTTTGATAAAATGTCAGTAGATTTATCGAACGTGTGGCCCTGAAGAGTATTCTGATGCGAAACACTGAATACTGCCAGTTCTGATAAGTCAATTGAATCTTGCTTAATGAAGAATTTACCTCTTGTTACCTACTGAAAGTTTATTGGAAGAGTGTCAGATGTACTCAAATATTGTGACTTATTCATTCGAGAATAGTTCATTATGTTTTCCTCAATGGATTTTAGAAAACGAATTCTATCGTATTCTTATTTATGTATTAAATAGGAAGTCGATGAAACTTTCATAATGCCAACGATCAATCAGGTTCATACCCAATTATTCCCAGTTTTTCTCACATATCGACTTATACAATCTAGATTTTTCAGTAGACACCTTTCATTAAGCAAGTCTTCATTGTCGGCTATGAATATTTAATGAATATTACTATTAAATAATTACATATATACAGTCATTAATATAGAGTAATTTAATAATTTGAACAATTATTCTCTAATAGGAACAATTCCTGTCTTATAACGATTCGTTCTCCATATTTGATGATTCATTCCTTAATTGGAACGTTTTATTCTACACGTTGTCAGATTCATTTTTGAATCTGAATGAACAGTTTTTCGAAATTAATTATTCCTTTATTAATGAGAACGATCATTTCTCATACTGGACGATTCATTGATTAATGATAACATTTAATTTCTTAATCATAACGATTTGTTGATTATATTGGACGTTTCAGTCCTAAGGTGACACGACCCATTTTTCGAAATGAATGATTCCTTTCTTAATTTGAACGTATCATTTTTCATATTGAACAAGTCATTCTTTGAAGTTTCATTAATCATATTGAACCAGTCCTTCTGAATTGAAGGAAGGATTCGTTTTATTGTGAAATGATTCATTCCTAAATTGTGACAGTTCATTTTAAATATGTAATTAATCATTTCATAATCTGAAATATTCATTCTTTATGTTGATCGATTAACTTCTTAGTTGAAAGGATTCATTCCTTATTTTGAAGACGTCATTACGAATTTAGCCGTATTCATTCTTCATATTGAAGGATTCATTCATTAAGTAGTGTGATTCCTTCTTCATTATTCCTAATTTGAACGATTCAGTTATTATACTGTATAATATATTTCGTAATTGGGATTATTCTTTACATAGAAGTATTCATTTTTCAATTGTAATGATTCATTCTACATTTTGTACGACTTTTTCCTTGCGACGACTGATTTTCATTATTCATCAATTCATTGTTCATAATTAATTTGATTTATACTACCTACTGCATGGATCATGCCGAAGCTGGAATAATTCATTTTCCATATTGAACCATGTATTACTGAATTTGAAAAATACTTATCTTATTAAGCATTATTATTCATCTGTAAAAATCCATTATTCACAGACAACGATTACCTCTTTAATTTCATGATTCATGTGTTATATTAAAATGTTCATTCCTTAATTTAAAGGATATATTCGCTATTCTTAATATTTAAAACCATTCCTTAATTTAAAGGATATATTCGCTATTCTTAATATTTAAAATCATTCCTTAATTTAAAGGATATATTCGCTATTCTTAATATTTAAAATCATTCCTTAATTTAAAGGATATATTCGCTATTCTTAATATTTAAAATCATTCCTTAATTTAAAGGATATATTCGCTATTCTTAATATTTAAAATCATTCCTTAATTTAAAGGATATATTCGCTATTCTTAATATTTAAAATCATTCCTTAATTTTAACTGTTCATTTTTATAATCAAAACTGGATTCCTGAATTGAAATGTTATAGTTTTCATACTACGCTATTCATTCATCAGTTAATGCCATTAAATCCTCACATTGAATTTAAATGTAATAATTCATTCTTCATATTAAGTCATTTATTCCTTGACTGGGACGAATAATTCCGTGAAACGAAAGATTAAAATGAACGAAATTATTCTTTATATCAGACAATTTCTTCATTTCTTACTCAATTGGAAATCTTCATATTTTTCATAGTGAATGAGTTATTCTTTAAATGGAACGAATGATTCGTCATATTAAAGGATTTATTTTTATTGATGGATTCAAGCTGTACATTAACATACTCATTTCGTATTTCTAATGATATTGTTTGCATATGTAATGACTAATTGCTTTGCTGGAGCAATTAATCTGTCATTCCAAACTATTCATTTCTTAAATGGAAATTTTCATTCTTAATATTGACCGATTCCTTCTTTACTTCGAGTAATTCCTTCGTCATATTAAGCGATTTATGCCTTTTGCATTCTCCAGACAGAATGATTGATTTCACAAATAGAAAGATTCATTCTCTACACTGAACTAGTTTTCCATAATTTTAACAATTCAAATTTAGAAGGATTCATTCATTAATCGCGGCGATGTATTCTTCAAAGGAAAGGATTCATCATCTAATTGTAAGGATTCCTTCAGTAAATGGAAATATTCATAGACCAATTGTAAATATTCATTCAGACTATTTTTATTGTAAGGATTTGTTCTTTTATTACTATCAATTACTTCGATAATTGTAAGAATTCTTTATGTGGTTATTTTTCCAATATAATTCAATTAGCAATTCATTCATCAGTTCAAATGCTTCATTTGTGAATATGTATTTTCTAACTGAAATTCTCTTGGAAGGCTTCATTGTATGAATCGGAAAGATTCATTCAGAAATATCTATATGTTTGTTCGCACAGCTAGACAAGCTGGTACTTATTCTTCAATAAGCCTTTCGCTAATCTGTCGCTATTTCCATGGCAAATGTTCTCACGAGCTAGATTGCTTAGCTCTATGAGTTTTCAATTTCATAACAAAGATTCGTTATTCAAGCTTCACTGGAACGAATTACTGCCACATTTTCGTATTTCTTTAGTAGGGGGATTCATTGGGAGATATTTTCAAAACAATTACTACTTTATGGAACAAAGTTCAGAGAAATTTCCGCGATACATACAAACGTAACTCATCTTCCCTCCTCTCTTAAACGCATCAAATTCAATCTATAACTCTACACTGGGTGAATCGTGGATCTTGTTTTGCGTGAAACCCTAGTACAATAAACTGTCAATACTCATTGTGTAATTGAAACGACTTATTCGTAATTTACTACAATATATTTATGAATTCTGATTTATTTCTTAACTAGTATAAAAACCGCCTTATCGGGCAGAATTTAAGTTAGCTGAAGAGGAGGGTCGTTGATTGGGCCTTCATCACAATAGGTAGAAAGAAGTAGATGTGTTAGGCAACAATAAACTAAGGAAGAACTCAAAACTGTTCGCTGCATTTACGTATTGCAATAATATTTAAGCTTACATTTTAAAAGTTCAACGATATTTATTCTGTTATCATTTAATTTAAAAACACTTTGATGGACGCAGGTCCTTACTTTCCGTACAAACAATTGTTTTTATTTTATATTTCCCTGGATGTCGCAATAAATTTCGATTATTTCCAAATTTATTTCCAAGTTATAAAAATTGTTCTCATACAAAAAAACTGTCGCAAAAAATCACGTAAAAATTCGCCGAAAACAATTGCATTAATGAAAACTTGGGAATCCAAAATTTCCTGATTTCGAGTCCGTATTAGGCCAGGTATGTTTTTTAAGAAGAGGTCGGTCTGATTAGAAAATGGTATTATATATTGTGTAACGGCCTGTACGGGTATAGTTGAAAAGTTGGACAATTTTATTTTGAAACACTGTAATTTGAGAACAGTATTTTCTTTCATTTGAACATGAGCTATTGAAAGTTAGAGAGTTGCATCCCTTTATTTGTTTTTACTAGTAGAAGCCAAGATGGCGGACCCCGAAAACGATAGCAGTAATGAAAAATTGGGAATCAAAATTTCAGAATTGTGGGCTTGGATACAGGGTGGAATGTTTATAATTTGCTAACGGACTCGGTCTAATTCCAAAATGGTATGATATGTTGGGCTACGGCCTCTCGGAGTAAAGTTTGTGAGACACAGTGACACACTGACATTCATATTTATTATATAGATTGACATGATCAATTCTCTTATTGGAACTATTCTATAATAGACTGGACTCTTTTCTCACTTGTGACGATTCATTCTTTATCTAGAAGGGTTTTTTACGTAATGAAAAAGTTTTATTAATTAATTGACATGACATATTCTTTCATTTAAACTATTCCAAAATACGTATCATTAATCTTCAGGTTTAGAGTTTAAATATGACAAGAGGTACTGAATGTGGAAATAATACGACGTCATTGAAGGAAAGGGCATAGAGGAAAACAGCGAGTAAGATACCTAGATAGCTTGTGTAAATGGATGGGAGAACGGAATGTTGGATGGATGGTGAAAAGAAAAACTTTACTAAGAGCAACACGGCTTAGGAAGTTGGGGAGAATCATGATCAACCATCACCTGAAGGGATAAAACACACTGGAGAAGACTGATAAATTAGTTGTATTTGTTTAATATATGAGTAAGAACATTTTTATCCGAGTTACAGATGGCCATAAAGGCTATTATTAGAGTTTTATATGTAGGTCTTTCTAGTGGTAAATTCTACCCTCTATTTATTATATCTTTTGAAAGGCTTACGTATACCACCTTCTTCGCGTTATCAACTAAAAATAACATGAAAAAAGACAAAGCTTTTAATGAATATCACTCGTCAAATTATCAGATTATTTTGATCAAATGACTGCTATAATGATTTCGTGTTAAGCAACATTTCACAGTATCAAATAATTACTTTGTTAGCTGAATATAGACACTTGATGAATTGGTCGTCTGATGCTATTTGTGATAACATGCTGAAATTAGTTTTCAGAGATATTACTCTGGTTCTATTACCAAATGAATATTTGATAATTATTTCACGAGGACAGGCGGACTGAATATCGGCAAGAGAAGACGTGAAGGTTTTATTTTTTCGCGTAACCTTTCTCAAAAGGAATGAAATCCGTAAAAAAAGATTCCTGTTAACCGATGAGCTACGTAAATGGCAGAAATGGCATATCTATAAACTCTTTATAAAACCAGGAAGGCTATCTATTAGCATTGAATAAACTAAGGCACGGGGAAGATAAAAGTTAACCGTTTTAATTTCGGTAAAATATTTAATAGTTTCTTTTTGTATTACGCCATCTCTATTCAGCGGTTTATATTAAATTGTATATTACATCGCAACTTCTATATTATCACGAAACCATGTAGCAAAATCACGCCTAAAATCATTTTACAAAAAATTCTTTTAATAAGTATGATTTATACAAAGTACAAACAAGATGAAAACACCTTTTATAATCGCGACTGAAGCAATTTTTTCCTTCTTAGCGTTAAGATGGTGTCCAGTTTTACATAGGATGCCCATGAGATATTCGGCTATCTTCCGATTACATCCCTCCCTGGTCTTTAGAACAGGAGTAGGGTTTTACTTCTAGTTTAGGACTGGGCTTCCGGTTAATTCTAAAGTCTTCTCATTTTCTTTCATTTCCAACAGCCCCTTGCATCTTAGTGATATTATCGCCTTTTTGGGGTTGTATTGATAAAAAAATTACGAATACATGTGGACCAAGAATAAAAGTTCTGAGTTTCTGAAGCTATATGGACGTAGGCGCCCGAATCCGCCCATTTTCCGACTTTTGTGAGAGATAATAGTGTTGAGTAGGAATCTCCAGAAGTAGGATTGTCGCATTATGAAAACGTTAACTTGTCGATATCAGAAACAAAGCACTGAAATCCCGCACTGTAGTCTGATGACGCGCTAAAGGAAGTGAAACATATACTGATGTGATATAGAAGGAAAAAGAAGTAAGCAGAAACATACTTAATGTTAAAGTCAATGGTTTTCGGAAAATGAACAGCAGTCATGGTAAGAAAAACAATGGAAATAAGGGGTGCTATAATGACCCATGCCAGGAAAAATTTCGGTTTATTAAGAAAAGATTTGAAAGCAAACGAAAAAGTATATATCGCAATATCAATATCTCAATCTTCTCGTCTCGACTCCGCCTATGAAGTTTTGATATCAGTGTCGGCTCCTACTTTTACTTAATATCAGGAAGAGGCAGCTGAAGTTTCTGGGACTCATTATGAGGCAAGAGACCTAGAGAATCGGATGCTCACGGGTCGAATAGAGGGAAAGAGAGACAAGAGAAAAACAACGCGTGATATACCTGGCGGACTTAAGCAAATAGATGACAGAACGTGGTCTGGGGGAGGAAGCAGAAGGAAGGAACTTGTTGAGAGCTGCAAGGGATAGAGAGAGGTGGAGAGCCATGATCGCCTACGTCCTGAAAGGACATAGCACATAAAATAAAGTCGAGTCCTATTTGGTCTATATGTGCCGATCGAGGTCAGCCGAATACAATAAGGAGCCTTTACCAATTGCCTATTGGCTAATCCAAATCGAAAGAATTCATCGTACGGCACTGATGACCGTACTTCATTTTCTCCTTAAGGTACTTGTTGCCGTTTTCTATCGAACTCATTACAACGGCTGTCAATAAACCGGTGTCTGTTAAAACACAAATGAATTGAAGATTAAATTATTTCGTATAAGTATTCTGAAGCATCATGGGAAAATTGCTCCTGACAATGAGTTTTATTAGTTTGTCATGAAACTTTTAAACACATTATTCCCAGCTATTTAGTCGTCAATTTCCTTAACACATCTGTACATTAGATGTTTTTTCAAATATATATATATATATATATATATATATATATATATATATATATGTCGAAATAAAAGAAAACTACCAATTAAATTACAGCCGATGTTTCTTTAGAAAGACACGTCGTAAGAAGAAAGACGACTGGAAAAATAAACGGTTAAACACAAAGAATTACTTCGATTAGATTATTGGATGGATATTTGACACTGTTATAAGCATTCGAAATCGATTCAAGAGGAATACGTGGATTCTGCCATTCCCTCCCTTTTCTTTCTTTCTTTCTTTCTTTCTTTCTTACTTACTTACTTTCTTTCTTTCTTTTTTATTGATATATACCTGCTGCACAGTGTTTTAGAAATACTAATATATGGACATATACATACATGTAAATGATTGTCTCAGTTTCTATCTATCTATCTATCTATCTATCTCTCTCTCTCTCTCTCTCTCTATATATATATATATATATATATATATATATATATATATATATATATATATATATGTCTGTCTGAGTTTGCAATAGAAGCAGGACATTGATCAGTTTAATGTAAAAGCCAACATTTCATGCCACCGAACCCTCGTTATAAGGAGAAGGGCTTAGTGACACTTCACAGACACTATTTCACAGTGGTCTTTTCGCAGTCGCCGTCTCGTGGTTGACAAAGTATAATGGGTTTCGAGAAAGAGCTTAAATAAAAGAAAATGGGTATATTTCGTTTTACAGATAATTATCTTGAAAATAGACCTTCGAGGTTTTCTTTTGTTCTAAAATGTTTCTATTTTTTTTCTTTATGTTTTCAAATTGTCATTTGAAAGTAATAATTATATTAGGCCAAAAGCTTAACTTAAAAGAATGCTACATTAAACAAAACAATTCAAGCTCAGGAATATGTAAATTAGAATTAGATATACATTTTTTAATTTATCCTTTTTTATCAATAACAAGTTTTCAAAATGATTTATAATCCAGCGCCTCTGTCTATTTTAAAATTACAATAACATTTTGCTAGTATTGCAAATCTGACATTAAATAAAGTTTACAAAGGACGCATGTGATTGAAACACACACGATGAGTCCGAATAATGAAAAATATATAAAATATACAAAATAGAATATTCATTTAGAGAAATCGACTTAAAGTTTCGACCATCGTTATACAAAAAATATTACAAACTTCTACAACCGCGAAAAAAGACACCGAGCTGTCGATTGCGTGGCTGCAAAATGGCTACTGCGATACATATTTTTTCATACATACATATGCGTGTGCGTTTGTTCATACATACATATGTGTGTGCGTTTGTGCCTGTGAGTGTGTGCATACACATTATCATTAGTGTAACTAAATGTGTATTTCATGTTGTACGTAAATTTTTTCCTGCATAACTTATTTTAGGAATTTAGTTTTTCAGGATATTCTAGTTCTTTCTTCTGTCGAGTTAAGTTTTCAGAATATTATATTTCTATTCATGTCTATAATGGACATTGGAGAGGGAAGAAAATCAATATATTTCCTCTCTTCCACTATATTTTACAGGTTTATATGTGTGAGATTTGTATATATATATATATATATATATATATATATATATATATATATGTATATATATATATATATATATATATATATGTGTGTGTGTGTGTGTGTGTGCATGTGCGTGTGTGCGTGTGCGTGTGTGTATCATTCAATATTCTTCCGTATAGATCATAACAAATTTTCATGTGGATAAAAACAGTAATCTAAAAGTATGGATTAGTAAGACGGTAATTATTTTTATCTCTTGCGATTATAGGATTAGGACGTGGTTACGTATATTGCTAATGGATGATATAATATGAATATTTGCGATTGAATACTATGCTTTATTACGATTTAAGAGCTAAAAAGCACAGAAACATTGTGGGGAGCTATGTTCCTGAACATACTGAAGGAATATAACACAAAGAAGAAGAAGAAGAAGAAGAAGAAGAAGAAGAAGAAGAAGAAGAAGAAGAAGAAGAAGAAGAATTGTTCGTCCCCCCCTCACGCCCCCCAAACTAACGAGCATGTAGACAGAACAGTATTTAGGAAAAAAAAGCATAAAGTTAAAAATTACTCAGAATTATAAAGGATAGGACGTTAATACCTGATCGAGAACCAGGATCGGCGACGTACTGAAGGGACATGGAACATTGAAGAACAAAAAGAAGTGCATGAAGAGGAGGAGGAAGAAGAAGAATAGTATGAAGAGGTGTTGGAGGAGGATGTATAGACCCCAACACTCCAATCAAACGAGCTTCGGGACAGAACACTATTTAGAAGAAATAGTAATATGTTTTTCTTTTGTTTTTCAAAGATAGCAATGTTTGGTTTGGAGACCACAAGCATGAGGTCAGAAATTCAACGACATCTTGATTTGGTAGTTGTTAGTTGTGGTACTATTTGTGTTTGATTTCATTTTCATAAGGCAACACACAGCTTAAGGAGACATAGAGTTTAAATATTCCTTGGGGTTGCATAGGGTTTACGATAACTTTTTTACTATGTTTAATGAATATTAAAATGAAAATATCGTTCGCAATATGGATGCAGTACCGTTAAGCATTATTTCTTTTCATGTGTCGGGGGTAGCACGGATTTAAGTATTACGATGGGATTTTATTGAGATGTTCGTTGGTGCCTTACTTGAAAATTCCGGTTTCTCGTACGTAGCAAATTCTATTAGACTTTAACTTCCGTATTTTTATATTTACATAATTTCTTAAAATTTATTTGTTTGTTTAACGGGATATCAACTTATTATGGGTCATTATTTAAGGTGTAAATTTTATTATCTTTGGAGCTTTAGTAATTATATTTAATATAGCTGGTATTTTGTTTTGCAAATATGTATTGCTGGTATTTTTTTACAAATATGTATTGCTGGTACTTTCGCTATAAAAATGTATTTTTATACTTTCATTGTGTTTGACTTCCGTTTGTTAGTTAACTATTTGCCCACAGCTGGGACCACAATATACGGTAATACCACGAATCAGGGTGCACCTGGGAACTACAGCAATTAAGTTTTGCCTGCACGATCCTGAAATCATCCGCTCTCCCGATCGGAGACCTTGTGGTCGGACGTATTTTATCATCAAACCGATGACGAAATTTCTTGAAGCCTTTTATAGATATTTTTGGATCAGAGGGAAAAGACATATCGATATCATATTTTGATAAATGTAAATGCAATTGATTCTTAATTCGTTTCCTAGGTGATTTGATTCCATATTTCTTTCAGAATTGGTCACAATGTCCCATAGCAAAGCCCCAAATATATTGATTCTGGATAATATTCAATTATTTTACGTATTATGTAGATCTGGCTATCTTTTCAATGCCTGATGACTTTAGTCTGTTAACACTCGGCTTCTATTCTGCTGGAGTTTAAAGAAAGCGACCACACAAACTAACGTTTTTTCCGCATCTAGACTGTAAAAGAGGGATTTTGTGTCCCAATAATTCTAACATTTCTTTAATAATTATGGATGACCTAAATTTGATCTTTTTTCGGCAAATATAAATCCCTCTGTTTTTGCTTTTATTTCACATCTTCGAAGAAAATGGCATGTGTGCTTTTGGTGCACCGTATATTTGCTTCGAAATGTCTATTGACGGCGTCGAGGTTTCTCTTCAAATGCTTCAACTTGTTCAATATTGCATTTGAATTTCTTTACTTTCACCCACTATCTTTTTTAACAATATATTCATTGCCTCATACATTTATATTAAACAATGTTTTACATTTATATGTAATTGCGTGCAATGTTTTCAAGTTTTTATATTATTAAACTAATTTTAAAATTAGATCATCGTCAGTATTAACATTACTTTAATACAATTTGTTTTGTTTCGTACGTCAATACAATTTGCATTATTCTAGAACCGCCAATATTTCCAGATAAATGAAGATCATCAATATTTTTTCTGTGTATTTACTTATTTTTCTATCCTTTTTTTCTGATTTCCCAAATAATCAGTTAATTATTATTATTTTTTTATTTTCTTTGATATCTGGCGTTTACACATTTCTTTCCGGTAAATGAAGATCATCACGATGATGATGATGATGATGATGATGATGATGATGATGATTATTATTATTATTATTTTTTTTTTTTTTTTTTTTTTTTTTGTAGTAGTAGTAGTAGTTTTTGATGAGTTTAATATTCCAATTTTTTTAGTTGGATTTGATATCTTCTCTCCTTCGAGGTAAATTTCTCTGACCAGCCAACAAAAGAAAAGTAAAAAAAAAAAGCAAATAAAGGAACATACAATTTTCTTTACGGCGGAAATGTTTTACTTAATATTAATTAAGATTAGGATGTTAGTATTTTTTTAATCTTATTTGTGTTGCGCGTTCTTGTCGTTTCTTACTGACCGTTAAATGATCAACATGTCACCCGCTGGATAATTTTAAGTGTACTCATCAATATGCAGCTGTTTCACTCAAAGATATTCTCAGACTTAGTGGGCAGGCATACAAATCTCGATTGGATGCGAGTTTTATCCGTTTACCTGAGCAATCAGCTGGAATAAACGCAGACACACACCTGCATTTACACAGAAAAATTCTCGTTAGTGGAATTATACAAGTTGGATTGATATACGAAACAAAATACAATTGCATTAGACCAATATATTAATCCAGTTGAAAATTGATGTTAACATTAGAATACTCTCATAATAACTTGAAAGAATTAAACACACACGCATATATATATATATATATATATATATATATATATATATATATATATATATATATATATATATATATATATATATATATTTTATACATTTTCTCATGCGATCTAATAATGTTTTCTTTTCGGATGATAAATTATATAAAAACTGTCCGAATGTTCTTTTTATCCGAGCGCTTTCGGCTATACATTTATCCATTTTCAAGGATTATATTTTAACTTTTAGAATTAGGAATAGTTTGTTATATGTATGTTTTATAAAATGTTTCAATTTTTGTTTCAAATAATTAATCAAATTTTTTTGCTATTGTCAACTGGTGTTATGCATTTTTTTTATAATGTTCTTAATTCTGCATTCATCCTGTTTATAATTTTCGTTTATCTGATTTTTATAAAAAAATATTAATATTATTGTTTATGTTTCTATTCTCGCCGTTGCTATTAGTTACATTGGAAAAGAAACGCCTACTGTGGGAATCCAACAACTGATTAGGGAATCCGTTATTAATCAGCGTCTGCTTTATATTTTTTAATTCATTAAAGAAAAGCGTGCGAGAGGATGAGTTCTCGTGCGCTCGCGTGAGGAAATACTTAATAACACCTATTTTATATCTAAGAGGGCATTCGCTAGAGAAATTAAGATGGCAAGAGTTTTACTAGTTGTTTTTTTTATAAACAGATGTTTTAAAAGTATTATTACTAAAATCGACGAGAACATCTAAGAAAGGGGGTTTATTTTTTTCACGAAGTTCATAAGTAAAATTTAGGACAGAATTTTGTTGAATGTAGCTTTCAGATTTTATATTTCTTTCTTGTTTTCAGCCAAAATAAAAATATCGTCAACATAACAAACATATATTTCAGGTTTAATAACTTTAGTAAAAACCTTGTTTTCAACATAGGACATATAATAATTGGAGAAGCACGGCCCACGAGGGTTTCCCATAATTAGTCCCTCAGTTTGTGTGTAAATAGTACCATTCTGGCTATAAAAAGGTACTCTAGTGGTGCAAGCAAGCACTAGTTTTCTTAAAATATTGGGTTGGATTGATGGAGATGGATTAAATTATTTTATACACCGAATTAATGATAATATCAATAGTTTCGGAGATGGGAACATTAGTAAATAAATTTTCTACGTCAAGTGACGCGAGAATGCCGTGGTTTGTTTTTAATTTTGTGCTTTTAAGTATTTGGAGGAATTCATGGGTAGATTTAATGCTATAGTTAGTAGGGAGATATGGGGTAATAATATCATTGAGAAATTTTGATAGGTGGTATATGCATGTTGGAATCTGAGAAATAATAGGTCGTAATGGGTATCCCGGTTTGTGTATTTTGTACCATATAAGTAGCCAGGTTGGTAATCTCCAATAATTTTGTTTATTTTTAAGGATCCTGCAGCAGCATTGTTGGATGTTATAAGTTTATTAACATATTTCTTTAGAGGTTCAGTGGTGTTCTTATTCAATTTAGTAAATTTAGAACGATCATCAATAAGATGCTGATGTTTTTTGTGATAATCCAATTTATCCAAAATTACGTAAATATTGGATTTATCCGCCTTTTTGATGACTATACTAGGGTTGTTTTTTAAATTCTGTAGCAGCAATTTTGAGTTTTGTTGGAATTTTCTTGTTTCTATTACGTAGAATATATTCTTTTAGACCTTCTACCTTGTGAAGATCTTTGAGGTTTGGATGGAGTATTATCAATTTGTCCTTTTCCAGTTGACATAATGATTGATGTAAGATTTCAATTTCAGTCTTCTTTTTGAGAAGGTTGAATTTAGGTTGGAGATGGCAATTTGGTCCTAGATTTTAAAATTCCTTTTGATCCTCCGTTAATATGTGAGCTGATAGGTTTATGTATTTATCCTGGTTGTTGGAAAGTAGAATATTTCCTTGGTATAAGTTGCACAGCTTTTTTGTAATTATTTGTCGATGGTCAAGTTCATCATTATTAATACTGATATTGATGTGGTATTGTGCTTCATTATATTCAGTTTCGGTTAAAGTGTTTTTGGTACTGCAATATGTTTTTGGATTTCATTATTTATATGTTGAGCTTTTTTCATCCGAAAAGAAAAACATTATTAGATCGCATGAGAAATTGTATAAAAAACTAAATAAAAGCACCTTGTCCGTCGTTTTTAATGAAATGTGTATGAAATAATGATTGTTGCCTAAATACACAAGTATATATATATATATATATATATATATATATATATATATATATATATATATATATATATATATATATATATAGTAGTTTGTCCCTGTACAGGCTCAAATATATCATAACGCGTTAAGCGTAAATAACCAGAGTAGTTATATTGATTTTCTAAAATTTTCTCTCTCTCTCTCTATATATATATATATCTGTCTATCTATATATATATGTATATATGTGTGTGTGGGGATGTTTATTGGATGCGTTTCGCCGGAGAAGCGTATGCTCTCTATGGCTTCTTCGGTTTAAATGAAAGAAAGACTAAACTGCGTGTGAGGAAAATGTCTTGGGATATCAGAGGATACGTGGATATGGTAAATCAAAATAATTTCCCTAGCTTGTCACCTCCTAATTTTCAGATATGGAGAGTGTCTTTTTACTTGTGTACTTGTTTGCTTTATCTATATCTGTATTACGGATGTTTGGTATTGTAGGATATGAAATAAGGGAATTTTTGTTACACGCACAGACACACACACACACACACACACACACACACATATATATATATATATATATATATATATATATATATATATATATATATATAGTTTACGAAAAACTAGGTAATCGGTATGGGAAGACCCAATGAGAATAGAATTTACAATATATGATGGAGCATGATCTCTAATATTGCGTTAAAATGCCACTCCATATTAAATTAAGACTAAATTTTAAGTAATAGAATTTACCAATATAAAAACAATCACTAATCAATCTCATAAATAAAATTCAAACTGATAAAGATATCACCTTAATAATCACTTACTACTAGATGTAAACTTAGAAAAAGTTTCTAGTGTTTTAATGTAAACTCTATATTTTTTTAATCGACTATTTCACATTAAATCCCCAAAATGTCCGTAATAAGGTTTTTTAAAAAAACTTTAACATATAATTAAATGGCTTAGACTGTTTAAACTGAAAAATTTACGAAATCTCAAAGTAAAGAAAAAAACAACGCCTATTCCAATAGAAGTTAATGACACTTTTTTACGACTTCTTTCTCTTTTTTCTCTCTTTTTCTTTTTTTCTTTTTTTCTTTATATACTTCTTTGCCCATCCCACTTCCTATATCAAGATATAACTTCCGTTAACAGATTTAAAGTGTCAATGTCTAGATTTGAGCAAAAAATTAAATTTGAAACAATAGAAATGTTACATCTAACTCAATGCTGTCTCTCTATCCCCCTACACTACCCCCTTTCGTGAGTTTCCTTATTGCCCGTCATAAATGTGTAAATTTATTTTCATTTTTTCATTTCAACATTTGGAAATAAATCTGATGATCCACTGTCCTTTAAAAGGGCTGTGGTGAAATAATTTATTATATGGAACCTTAAAGCAATCTGTTTTTATTTAAATTATATATTTATATATATATGTATATATATATATATATATATATATATATATATATATATATATATATATATATATATATATATATATATACACACTGTCCTTTTTGGCATACTTGTACATATATGTATGCATATACAAAAAGTCAGCATTCGAGAGTTTCCATGAACTAGCGTGATCATCATTGGTTACCATTGTTTTTCATGTAACAGGGATATCATTTATGTACTCATGTATATACATATATATATATATATATATATATATATATATATATATATATATATATATGTGCATATGTATATATATATATATATATATATATATATATATATATATATATATTTACGTTATGATTTTGTACGCACACACAAGATAGACACAATCACACACACAGACACACACACATATATGTGTTTCTGTGCGAATAAAAATAAATTTGATATTTATTTAATACATGTGTATTGACTTTAATGTCTTTCGATTTCCCAAGTTAGTAGAAGTCAGTTTTCACTTTAATAAACTGATATTTCTAGCCAAAGACCTCTATCCACTGTATATACATATTTATAGTAATAAGTTTCGTTTACGTGAAATTTGATGAGAAATGTGAACAAGGTAGACTGAATCTTGCTTGTTTGGTTTTTCACAGCTGGATTGGCTAAAAGTACGCTTTGTTAAAAGATGTTTTTTCCAGTTTACCCAAAAGACACACACACGTATATATATATATGTATCAGTATATATATATATATATATATATATATATATATATATATATATATATATATATATATATATATATATATATATATGTATTTAAATATATTTTTATGTTTAACATTCTTTTATAGATACAAGTATTTAAGTAAATGCTCTGTTTTATAATAAACAGTATTAAATAACATTTACCGTCCTGAATAGAAAATATTCGTCCTCCGACATTCAGGCCGGTAAATACTTGTATCTCTAAAATGAATGTTAAACATAAAAATGTATTTAAATAAATAATTGTCGGACATTGTCCATTTCATAATATATATATATATATATATATATATATATATATATATATATATATATATATATATATATATATATATATATATATATATATATATATATGTAAGAAAATTTAGCAAAGTAGTTAATAATGATAAGAATTATTATCTTTAAACATGTTCCTCAAAATAGAAACAAAAACCTTGACTTTATTTCCACAGACTTTCTCTTTCAATTAAATTTAGAATTTATGGCAACCATTTATCCATATTATTCTTCGTTTTACAAGCTTCTTTTTTATATCCTAGATTCACTGCTTATTTTTATCCTGTGAAAGTTTGGCCGCTCTTGGTCTATCTGTTAGATAAATTTGATTAGGTGATGATATCAATCTGCTGTTCGAATAACACGTACAAATGTGGCATATGTTGCTAGACACAGAAACAGAATTCTGATCTGCTGGCACCTATCTCTTAACCGCAACGATATATGACTGTATTTGGGGTCAAAACTGGGTTTGAACAGTGAGAGTAGTTCGTTACTGTACCGCTCATATACGTGTTTAGCGTAAATAACCAGAGTTGTTATATTGATTTTCCCAGATGTGGCACAAGGGCGAAAGTAGGGACACTAGTTAGAATCGAACTCACTATTCAGTTGTAATTGTTCTAGCGAGACAAGCTTGCTAGCCATTACCCCACCTCGAGTTGCTATTTGAAATCGTTTCGTTTAACCTAATGTTTATTTAATTTTCGAAAACCAAATTCATTCTACATCTAACTGGTCCCCATATTGTATTCAACCAGTAATACGGAGTGCCAGAGAAAAGCAATAATAACAACAAAAATTGTAATATGAGCTCTGGTACAAATATGAGTGATAACAGCAAAAAATTGCAATATGGTGAAAAAAAAAGGTTACTGAAATGATTAAGTTTATAATACCCAGAAATTCATACACAGATGTCCTCAAGGACACATGACACAGTGGATAATGGCGTTAGTTAGATCCAGTGAAATGACACAAAGAGTGTGAGTTCAATACCTGGTTAAGGCGCTGGAGAACTTGCAGAGGGGAATTAACATGAGATAACTGGTAACTGACATCCATTAGACATGGCACGTGGAACTAGAACAGTCTACCCCAGTGGGCGAAATAAAGGGTTCCGTTCGACATTCCAACCACCTGAAGAAGGCCGAAGTGTACAAGATGGGGACAATAGCCTGAATAATGTAAGTTGTTGCACAATGAATACTCTACCTTCCTGTTTACTTTTTCCTGTCTTGATGATTCGGCTGAAATTGTCAGGCAACACATCTAGTAATTGTTTTCCATTTTAGGGGTACCAGCATACATCCACACTCATCGGAGAACAGCCTTTATGTCAGGACAGCTAAAGCAATTCTTAATTTAAAGGAATATGACTCTCAGCCGACATCCCTATAGCAACGGTCTGTGTGAACGTTATAATGGATTATATGAAATACTATACAACTAGTGGTAGCAAATCACAACTGTCCTATTATCTAGGGCGACACAGTGAACCACCTTTCTTCGCAGTTGACCTCACAAAAGATTCAATATAGTCTTTCCACTACATGTCAGCCGAGAACATAAAGGGCGCAACGGGTCACTCCCCTGGAGTTTCTTTACAGCCACGCTGATGGAAGGCAGAAAGGGGTCTCTCAGATGATTGATAGAACGTCTGACTTCAGCCGCCAATTTGACCTTATCGAACTGGTCAGACTAACGAGCGAGACAGGAGCAAATGGTTGTTTTATCAGTAGAGATGCCATCGGGAAGGTCATTAATGAAAATTAACATCAATGTAAAACCAAGGATAGACCCATGAGGGACTCCTGCTTTAGTACGTAAGTATACAGAAGGGTGACCGTTCAGGATAACTTTCATTACACAATTTGATAAGAAAGACTGGATCAGTGCAAAGATTTGTCCGGAGAGAGCGTAACTTTTCAACTTCGGAAGAAGACCTCTATGCCAAACTCTGTCGAAATGTCCGAAGCTACAACCCGATATTCAGCATTCTTATCGTCAGTACAACATCTGACCTGTGAAAACGAAAACAGTAGTGTTTGTCCGAAAATGTCCCTGCGACGTGAGATGCTTAATCAATTCAGCATTGATAGATAGAGGGCTAAGAGGCCGATGATTGGAAAGGATGGACAGTCCACTAGTGTTCTTGATAACTGGAACTGCAGATGAGGGTTTTCAATAGAGAGTAAAGCAAGAGACATAGAAGCATGTATTATATAGTTTAAAGAGAACGCATCCCATCCAGTTCTGGAGTACACTTCTTAATGACTATTACACAGATACCATCATGTTCATATGTTATGTGTTGATCTAGTTTAAGAGATGAAGGGATATAGGCATATATCCCAGCTTAGACTCGGTTCTAAGTGGGTAATTAGACAAGGATACTCCGGATGAGTCAATAGTAGAGATTAAGGAGATTTTACAGGTGAAACATTCAGCTTAATCAGCAGGACATGTTAACATTTCAACATTATTGAAGAGAGGAGTTAGATAATATTTGCGCTTATTTTATACACTTTTACAGACCCGTCTGTAAAATCAGGAGAGGCAAATTTGTTAAACGCAATGCGGTGCCTCATTCTCTGAGCAAACACAGACATAGATCCTTCGCGGACACGTTCATCTTTACTACGTGCATTCACAGATAGGCGTCTATGGGAACTGTCACGCCGGTGTAGACGTAAATCTTAGTTTCTGTGGGCTATAGTTGTAGAGCCATGAATCATGGAAAAAAATTGAGGTTTCACCTGGTATTTCCTAAAAGTAATAAAAGCATCCATGATGGCTATGACATAAGATGAAACCTCTGTCGGGCAATTCTAAATCTGAAGTTTCAAAATTTCAGTCCAAGAGGTGTCTTGAAGAAAGTCACAGGGTAAGTCGCAATCAGTATGCTGGGAACGGAAAGAAGTCTTATGACTAGGAGGTTCCTGTTTAATAGGAAGGAAATATTGGAACGATGCTAAGAGTGATTCCAGTTTCCAAGAGGACAGTGTTGGGAAACACGACAAGAGGAAGAAGAGGAGGTAAAATAAATTATGTAAATAAGCTTGTTGTTCGTATTTGCTAGGATACGAGTAGGTAAATCAACGTTTTGAAGAAGGGATTGAGGAATGGAAAAATTGAAAGCCTGAATTCCGGCCCCACCGGTAATATCTGAATGTTTAAGCAAGCAAGGTGACCATTAAAAAGAATCGAACACAAAGATGTTCGCAGATGGACGTAGAGAGAGTGCTATTTCTGTACTGTCAGAGATTATGTCTAGAATACTGCAGTCCTGAGAAGACAAGAAGCAATAAAGAAAAAGTAGATAGCTTACAAAGTGTAAACATTAACATCAGATGAACAGGAAGTAGTTGTTTCGGGATTCAAGTGACAATTCCGATGCCATTGGAATATTATGCCGTATATAAACACCAAGTCTATGCATGTGAATGAAGGGATCTTTTCGGTAAAGGTGTTAATTATTCAGAGCAGGTGTTGAACTTTGTTATCTCGTCATTCATCTGAAGTTGTTGACAATGAAGGGGATCACACGAATGTTTTTATTCAGTTCAGGAGTTTTAATTTGTCGATAGGAAATTTTAATTTGATAGTGTTAATTTAATACAAGTAAATTTCATACACTGCACAAAGCAGCTAAAAACTTCCAACACAAAGGACTATTTTAACTCATATGAAAGATTGCTTCATATGGGAAATATATCAGAGTAATTCTTAACCAGGGACTAAATATTTGGGAAACGTAGAATATTCTTGGAAAATAAGAACCAGAATCTGGGACGAATAAAATGCGGAAAGAGGCCAGAGAGAAGTTAACACTCAAATATCATACTGACAGCAATAGTAAATTAGTCTAATATTTTTTATGTATAGATGACACCATATGGACAAATTCAGTCAGTTATCATGCATGATACACGCTTAAGTGATCATGTATCTTTCGATACATGACTGAATAGGCAGATTTTTTTCCCGCAGCAGGTTGCCATTTCTTTATACGGTAGACCAGTTGCCATACAAGGCTATAGAACACGGCCTGTCCTGCTATTTACCTATAGCTGGGGGTCGAGGAGAAGAAGAGGAAACATGCCAAGGGTATTAGCACGTAAATGAATGTAATGGATTCGAATAGAATTCGAACTCGGCTCTTTGATTCCTCAATGCGAGCCACTATACATTATTCTACCGTATTTTTAAAAGGCAAACGAGAAACGAAAGTGTTTCGGTTGTGGAGAGTCAAAATCGCCCACTTCCTGAAAATATACTGCATATATAATGGATTTCTATAGGACAACAACGGAGAATTCTATATTATATTGCTGTAAGTAAAAAGATTTTGAGAATAATAAATTTTGTGATTAAAAATCATAAAATGATAAATAGAGTCGCAGGACTTTATTTATTAATTTATAATTCTTTTCACTGTGTAATCCACAAGGAAATTGGACAGCAGTCCCCAGGTTCAACAGCAAAAATACCTCAAAACAGACATATAGACACATGCACTTAAAAAGTACATACCAAAGATGAAAACATATCAGAAGTATCAAATAAAGAAAAGTAATTACGTTTGAAATTGTCAGCGTGAGGCAGCGTTCATTTTTACGCGAGGTCAAAAGATAAAAGCTGTTTCTTAATCACTTTTTTCTAGGATTAATTGATCTGAAACGTTGCCCTGGGGGCAACAGTTAAAACAGGTGGTACCTCGCATACGTGATGTCATTAGTTTTCTTTTCTGTCCAACTGCAACAGCGAGAATTAGAAATGTTCGCCAAGGAAGCAACCGATTATTTTCTGGGCAACATTCATATCTCTCAGGAGGGCGCCCCTGTCCGTTGCCGAGAAGCTGGCATGAAAATCAGTGATATCATACGCCAGGAAACTCTCAACAGAACAGCAGAAGAATGGCTTTAGCAGCTCCATTTATAGATCAATTTCCATGGCAATTCTCTGTAAGTAGATCTCTGCTACGACTTCTTAACTATCGTTTTGGAATTATTAGTACAGGAGAAATCCTTTGCAATACCCATGCCTAGAAGGTAGATTTTATCCACCCTTTACACTCAGATTCCTCCAATGACCATGAATGTAAAGGGGAAGTGACATTTACGTAATTAAATGTTTTGAGTAAAGAATAATCCAAATCCAACATAGGCACGTTATATTTTGGGGTATGAATTGAAAGCGAACGATCTTTCAATTGCTTTGTCTCATACGACACTGACCAATATTGTGATGAGGTGTGCGTTAACAATACATTCGTAACTGGAGCATACTGGTGTGCGTTTGTATGCGGGAGTGTATTATGACTGAAACTATAATTTATTTTATCAAATACGTTAGTAAATTCTTATAAACGCCGTATCGGTCGGAGTGATTTGTCTTTCTTTTTGCTTCCAATAATCATTGTACGTAAGAAAAAAAAATATTATTCGTATGAAAAATTCATTCATATAAAAAAATGTAATTCGTATGAATAATTTAATTCGGAGGAAAAATATTTATTTGCGTGAAAAATTTCATTCGTACGAAAAATTAATTTGCAACAGACAAAAAAAAATGATGTCTGTGTTACTTTTTGTATATGATTTGAAAGAGTTGGATGAGTCTAATAGTGATTACGAAGGGACGGCAGGTCGGAAAAATTGCTTACATAGTTCTGATAAGAAAATAACTCCCGAAACTGTTACTATGGATCACAGACTCAATACGGAGGTCTGCATAAAATGCCTTGAGTGGGTATTGCTGCCTTAAATACACATTTATTACTTAATTATAATTATCAAATCCTCCTAACAATTTCTTTCATGTGTATATCATTGCTTGAACCGGCTTATAATGCTCTGGAGTGAGCGGCTTGTTGATCGTAGTCGTGGCTCCAGGGGGCACAGTCCTATGGTTAGAGAGAATCTCAGTAGAGTTCCACCACGGAATATGTGAGTAAGGAGTGCTATATCGAGTCTGATTTGCTAGTCCTTCGTTACCGATGCCCGTTGGAGCAGTTGGTATGGCGTTTGCTTGATAATTCAACTGTCAGGGTTTCAATTCTCGGTAGTGGATGCGCACTACTGTTGAGTCCCGAATATAGTACGAAACGGCCGTCCAGTGCATTCTGTTGAGGTTTCATTCAGAATCAATGAATTATTTAATTGTATATATGTCTATTACCTTTTGATATTAAATATTATTCATTGTAGAAGTGGGCATAGGAATCCATACTCCATCTTGACTGTAATTTACATGCCTTAAGTTATTACTGCATATACTCAAACAGACACATGCACACAAGCTGATGTGTGAATATATATATATATAATTTTATATCGTACTATCGGCAAGTATATTATTTTCTAAATATTTTTTTAATCATTTTACCTGAAACAAGGCAATAAAGCCATTCTGACGGAAGCGGTTACTGAGTGTTATGGAAATATGAGAAAAATACTATTATGGAAAGAATATAATAAAATAAAAAAAGAATTAAGATGACAGTGGAATAGGATTGATATTGCATTTAATTTTGACCATGAACCAAGAAACCGGTAGAGAATTTCATAAGCAAGAAATGCAATAGAAGAAACTCTTGCCATAGAGCTTACGTTTATATCTAATCATCTCACCTGCAAAATGATGATACGTTACCGCCAATCTATTTCTGCGCTTAAATTCATAAAATCTGAGTACCATAATGGGAAATTCATCAGAACATTTGCCATGAAAGTATAGAAAACGTTAAATGGAAGCTTCATGACGTCATTGGCAAAACGACTGAAGCCGATATACCAGGTCAGGACCAATAACAATGCATATTCTTCTTTGGACTTTATCATGAATCTCTGAATATATAAGAAGGACACACAAAAAAATATTTCAGAAATATTCAAATCAAGGACGAATGCTAGATTTATAAATATGTAAGATAGTTACTGTCGAGGGAAATAGTAAATAAAATTTCTTAGCTGCATACTTATAAATTGATTCAGTATACTCTCTCTCCCCCATCTCTCCCCCCCTCTCTCTCTCTCTCTCTCTATATATATATATATATATATATATATAATTTTTGTCTTTATTTTTACCCGAAATTAATGCAAACATACGAAAATTAGAACGGCTCATTATCAGACATAATAGACATTCATTGTCTGTTATATTTAATATATATATATATATATATATATATATATATATATATATATATATATATATATATATATATATATATATATATATATATATTTATATATATATATATATATATATATATATATATATATATATATATCCTCCTTGGTCTACCCACACGGATTACCTAGTTTTTTATAAACTATTTATATATATATATATATATATATATATATATATATATATATATATATATATATATATATATATATATATATGTATTATTCCGAGTACATATAGAGCCCCAGAGAAAATTCATACTACATTTTCTTGATAGCACTAAAAATATTGAACCCATAAAATCAAATAAAATTAATTAAAATAAATATAAAAATATTGCTGAAAAGTGATATAAATGAAACGCTAAAGTGAAAGTGATATGCTTTCTTCCATACATCTGATATATTACGTCATGCATAAAAGGAAGAATATTTTAATGAATTAAATGATAAATGGAATACAAATAATAAATCCCCACGATCTTATATAATACTTAAATAACCAGAGGGTGTGTTCGATGAAAACTTCCTATTAGCGAATGTATTTTTTTTCTATTTAAAATTGTATTTTTGGGTAGTGTTTAAAATTTTCTATAAATTAAATTAGTAAAAGGTTAAATTGAAATATATGTTACTATGAGAGGAATGAAAATTAACGTTTGATCTGATTTTTTTGGAGATATCTTGAGATTTCTGAAAAAAATATTTCAATGAAATTCATCACATGCCTGTGCTGTTTATGAGTGTATATTGCAGCCTGATGGCCCAGAGACATATACAACGTTATAATTGCTGTATTAACCTAATGTTTTTTGTTCCATTTCATGAAAATATTTTAGCAATTTATTGGTTAGCCTGTATCCATGGAAATGGTAAGACATAATCTAGGGCGCTTACAGAGGAGTAGATAAATATTAATTAATGTATAGGTACATTGGGAAGAAAAAAACACTTGTGAAACGAAAAGAATGGGGCAGAGGATTTCGCATATGAGAAAGAGGTTTATTTATCAAGTCAATAAGTGGAATATGGATACGCACATATCCTAATCCATTCCTGATTTTGAGACGGAAATCTAATCGAGAAGGTAAATATGAATTGCGGGATGTTTTTCAGATACGTCATTTTGAACGAATTCCATATAATTCCATGACTGGTCATTATGCTGTGAAATCGAAAGTTTATTTAATTAATAAAAATACCCATAATCATTTGAATGTGCTACCTTTCTCAAATGCGGGTGTGTGTGCGCGCGCGCGTTTTTTGTGTGTTAGGAAAATTAATGGAAAGTAGAAAAGATTAGTATAAAGCGTTTTATCTTTAAGGAATTCGTCGGGTCATAATGAAGATTTCATTGAGGTATATATATATATATATATATATATATATATATATATATATATATATATATATATATATATATGTATATATATATGTATGTATATATATGTGTATATATATATATATATGTATATATATATATATATATATATGTATATATATATATATGTATATATATGTATATATATATATATATGTATATATGTGTATATATATATATATATATGTATATATATATGTATATATATGTATATATATGTATATATATATATATATTTATATATATATATCTATGGATATATGTATATATATATATATATATATATATATATATATTTACATATATATATGCATATATTTATATATATATATATATATATATATATATATATATATATATATATATATATATATATGTATGTACTTGTTGAAGTATTTAGCGTTGCCCGGGTTTACATGTCTGCAATTGTATAAAGGCCCTCCCCTGTATACACGCAACCTCTATCTAGAAATGTCTGCCTGCGTCCCCGCTTGCATGCATCCTCCGCTGGTATACTAAGCTACACCCACACTTCATCTTTTTTACAGTATGACCTTCGCAAGTGTTTGATTCTTCTTAAGAAAGGAATTTCATCGATAAAAACTTATTGTGTCATTGTTTCAAATTGTTATGGTGTATAACCCTAGAAAGATAACACGGACCCGGATATAGGTTAAATAGTATATTCTCGGAAACGTAGTACAAAGGTAAATATGGACAGGAGAGTACTTTCTCTCACTGGTGTCCCGATTCACACAATCACTCACTCTATAGCTACTTCTCGGTGAACCTCACTTGGTGACTCGATATTTAGCAACCCCCCACACGGGTCGATGTGGCACAAGGCCGGTTTAATCTGGGCTTACCGAGCCCGTAGGCTCGGCCAAAAATATGCCCATTAGAACCTGTATAAACGGGTTCAGGGACTGTCTACCTCCCCGGACGGCACTTTGCACTGCGGCAAAGCCCAGTCCGAGTCCTTCCCCGCCGAGACGGAGAGTGCGACAGCAAAGAACAGTTTATACAACTGTTCCAGTCACTTGGTGACTCACCTTACTCAGAGTTGGTAGCCATATTATATAGGTGTGGAAGAGTCCAGTTGTAGGTAGGTCCCCACAATACAAAGTTTTAGATATTCAGTAAATTTCCTATGGCCGTTATAACTTTCATATAGTATGGCATTGTTCACAAATCTAATAATGAAACCAACAGGGATGAAACGTCAGAGGTTGATTCAACTGCAAACGCATGAACACCCTCTCCTTCTACGCACGTTTACTGTAAAGTGGTTCTTCGGGATTTTTTTCCTTTTATCGCTTCAATAATCTTTGCATGAAAGGTTGTTTGAATGCTAATTAAGAGTGGAATCATATGGAAAATTTACTAGATAAATGGCAAAAGCCGATTTTTGACTTATTTGGCCAAAGATTTTGTTCACGTAACTGAAGTAATCTAAATCAAACATTTGCGCAAGGAAATATGTGTCATATGTAATTTACATGACAAATTTAGAAAGCATCGGATGAAACACCAGAGAGTTATGACCGAAAAACGGGTTTTTGAACAATTTTTTCGTTATTCGCAGAGAGGCGAGCACAACTAAAGCCACACGATGTTATTTCTAGCAAGATGACATATTTGGATAAAAAATTTAGGAAGTTATTCAAGTTTTTATTTTAAGTAGTACGAAAAAAAAATTTTTTCACAGTCTTTTGCAATTTTTTGTATGAAGCATTCTACATAAATCTTGTGACATGAGCTATGTTTTGCATTAAATGCGAAGAACATCAGCTCATCCAGTAATAACTTTGTTTCCGTGTAACTTTGCCATGCTTTTTGCAAAATGTGTGTAGCCACCTTCAATTTTATGGATTTTTCTCCCTGACCTGGAGGGCCTGGTAATTGAAAATTTGGTCCTGACCTATTGTCCTAAATTTGCGATGAGTTTTTACGATTTCATTGAAATCGGTCCAGAAATGTGGACGTGCATAAATAGCATACACCCAGAAAGGCACATTGACATGTTCTGTTTATATATATATATATATATATATATATATATATATATATATATATATATATATATATATATATATATATTTATATTTATATATGTATATATATATATGTATATATATATATATGTTTATATATATAAATACATACATGTATATATATATATATATGTATATAAATATGTATATATATATGCATATATATATATTCATATATATATATTTATGTATGTATATATATATGTATATATATATGTATATATATATATAAATACATACATATATATATATATATATGTATTTATATATATACGTATATGTATATATGTATATATATATGTATATATATATGTATATATATATATATAAATACATACATATATATATATATATATATATATATATATATATATATATATATATATATATATATGTATATAAATTTGACAAAAAAGAACCGACAAAATTTGCCTGCTTATTCTTCATTATGTTTTTCTTATCGAATAAGGTGTTGAGTATTGTACACCAAGATGTGGAAAAACTCTCCAAAGTTTTCTTCAAGTACTTTTGGCCATCTCAGTCATTTTCAAGAACCAATGTGGTGTCTGTGTGGTAGGAAGAATCCCTTTGTCTTACAGCCTGGAATTCTTCGGGAAGCAAGATTGAAAAGATCCATTTTTTGTTGTTATATATTTTTTGCATATATACAAGTGTCTTTTGTCCTGGAGCATAATCAATGTAAAAATTTGTCCCAAGATTTATTAGTTCCGAAATATTTCATCTAAGCTATTACCTATTTTTAAATATCATTGTTTGTTAAACTGCTATAATAAAATGCAAGCTCCGTGATGAAATTGATAGTTGCTCGGAATGAAACTTCGAAGGGCCGAGTTCTGAGTCCAGTCGTGCTTCTTACAATGCCCTTGGGAAAGAAGTGAATCCATCACGTCACCCCCCAGCTATTGGTAAATTTCAGGATACAAGTGATCATATGACATCGGTTATTTGAACATGTAACCTATTTTTCATCAAATTTATGGTATATTTTAGATGGATCGGGAACGTTGTGTCTGAAGTAGCAAACAGCTATGAAAACGGAACATTTACCACAAAATTGAAGTTATGTTATTAAATAGTCTCGTTAGATCGTGAGTTTCATATAAATTTCATGCAAACCGCCAAAATCTTACAAAATATCTAAGATTATTTACAACCTCTTTCACAGATCAGTGGTTAAAAATTGCTTGTAGGTCTTAGCGATGTAGGTCTTTTTAATGTCGTGGACTGGCGTTACAGAATTACAAACAAATTATTGTACCAAATAATAGAAACTACATCACGTGAGGAATCTCAAAATCAGCGACAACTAAAACGCGTTGTCCATGTAACCCGAAGTAAGGATAATGACATAATCAAGAAGCCGATGTCCGACATTACTTCAGACAAAAGTCAAATGAGAAAGCCACCAACACTAAAAGTTATTGGACTTGAAAAACTACTTTTCCTTGAAAAATTGTTTAAAAAATCATATTGTGTAATATTTAAGCGACAGAGGCACTGACTGCTCGGCCCATTAACTATGAACTTGAAAGGAAACTGCTAATATTAGCATTAGCATTGCCGTACGTCAGTGCAATTGGTTCCCCAAATCAGAATTTTCCTGCGACACAGTATAACATATATATTGCCGTACGGCTAAATAATTATTCCTGTGTATGTGTGAACGTCTAGAATAGATTACTTCGTTTATTTATAAGGATTTTGAATACCATTTAATGTCTTTAATCCTGTGATGAACGAAACAGAGAATACGGTTGAATGGGAAGCTGAGTTTATCAAAAGGCTCCTTATAAATATTTAAACGAAATGAGTAAGGGACATGCAGTTTGAATTTTGCATATTTTTTCATGTTCAGACGTATGTCTCTCCGCGTCGTATACAAAGGCACAGTCCATTGTTGGTTTGAAGTTTGATGTAGGTCTTTTATGAATATAGACATTCTTGTGTTCGGAAATACATTCGTTTATTGACCGAGACGAAGTTTATACAAAGCCAGCATAAAAAAAGAACATTGAAAATCGAAACAACAATCAATGACTTGCATTAACGATGACGAAGATTTTCATAACAGCCGATAACTACTCGACCCGTGAAAAACGTCCCTCTAGGGATGTTTGATCAGATTTTTGGACGTGGGTCCTATCTATCTATCTATCTATCTATCTATCTATCTATCTATCTATCTATCTATCTATCTATCTATCACGTTTATTAGCCAATTAATGCTCAAAGTCTGTGTTCGTGCGCGTAATGATTTAAGTTTCTTTCCACCTCTCTCTTTTCACCTCTCGCTTTCCACCTCTCTCTTTTCACCTCTCGCTTTCCACCTCTCTCTTTTCACCTCTCGCTTTCCACCTCTCTCTTTTCACCTCTCACTTTCCACCTCTCGCTTTTCACCTCTCGCTTTCCACCTCTCGCTTTCCACCTCTCTCTTTTCACCTCTCGCTTTCCACCTCTCGCTTTCCACCTCTCTCTTTTCACCTGTTGCTTTCCACCTCTCTCTTTTCACCTCTCACTTTCCACCTCTCTCTTTCACCTCTCGCTTTCCACCTCTCTCTTTTCACCTCTCGCTTTCCACCTCTCTCTTTTCACCTCTCGCTTTCCACCTCTCTCTTTTCACCTCTCGCTTTCCACCTCTCTCTTTTCACCTCTCGCTTTCCACCTCTCTGTGATTGCGTGCGTCCTTATTTTTATTTCAGCTTTCTTTAATTAACAATATTTTAAATATTTAAGAATTTTTTTTTTTGCCATATTTAAAAAAGATTTTCAAGTGAATATGAGCTAAAAATATTTTTTGGCATATTAAAAAATATTTTTTTATATTAAAAAATATTTTTCTATCTGTGTATGTTTGCGTGTATGTGTGTGTGTGTGTGTGTGTATGAATAAATAACATTTATTGTTCCCCTTATATTAATCACACATAATTTTACTGCTAGAATATCTATTCGCCCGGCTGTTTTACACTTAAATTCATTTATAGATATCGTATACACACGAACAAATTAAATTACGTCTTGTCATAATCGCTTTAAGAAAGAAAAAATATTATAAGTTTGTGTAAAATGGTATTTGAGCGAAAAGATACAATATAATATTATTTTTGTAAATAAAATCAATTTTAACGTTAATCACACACCACTGATTAGTGAATACCATCTCTGTAAAACTCCGAGTCGGGAAGATAAGTTGAGGATTTAATTAGTTGCTGTTAATTATCTATCACTTGATATTGAGTTCTTTAATTACAAAGAGTGCGTCTTAAAGCATTAACATTATGTTCCATAAATACACTGTTAAATGACATTTTTTTCTGTTTTTGCCGAAACAATATTTGATATTGTGATTAGAACACACACGCAAAAGCAGACGCATATCTATCTATCTATCTATCTATCTATCTATCTATCTATCTATCTATCTATCTATCTATCTATCTCTCTCTCTCTCTCTCTCTCTCTCTCTATATATATATATATATATATATATATATATATATATATATATATATATATATATTTAGTTTACGAAAAAGTAGGTAATCCGTATGGGTAGACGCAAGGAGGATAAAATCCAGAGAGCTCAATGTAAATCAGACCTTAAAGTGGTCTGTTTTTATATATATATATATATATATATATATATATATATATATATATATATATATATATATATATATATATATATATACGCGTACCATTAAATCGTTATTTTCAGTGGATACCCATATTCGAGTATTAGAGAATTATTATTAAAGAAAAGATGAGTCTAAGGCACATCGGTTCTAACGGGGGTTTCTCTTGCGAGCATGACGTATTATCGTAGCGGCGTACGTATTCATCATGAGACCGTTTGTTGGCGTCAGTTACAATGCTGAAGGATGGAAAGGGAGCATTTTCAAAAGAGTATTTGAAACTGCGAATGTAGCTGTTAACCTCGTGAAGCATGACCTGAAGTAGTAGTATGACGTCCTTCCGAGGAAGTCTTCCCGACGGCAGCAAAATACCAATCCGGGTTTCGGCCTGTAGGTTGTAGTCTTCAGTAAAGTACAGTTGAAGGAATTTAGGTGCAGAGGTCTCCCCAGGCAACAGATACTCAATTCAGTGGTATACCTGCCCCTGTACTTTAAAAGTGGGCATCCAACCCTCTTCTCGAACCACCTGAGCCCCAAATGAGGTCATCTGAAAGGAGTTGTTTTATTGCCTAATTGTTTTAAGGAAGTGGTTGGAGTCGGGATGAGAGATGGCTATTAGTCCTCTCAACGAGTTAGGTGGTTCATGCAGAGGTGGCAGTCGAACTTTGCCGGAGGAGCAGCACAGACCGGGAGGCTCCCCGGCCCATTTGCGGGCGTTGCAGAATTGACAAACGCAGGTCATGGACATTGTTGTCGTCACGCGTAGTTAAGTTAATGCCGGGGTTGTAATTGAAAACCAAGGATGACCAAAAAGAAGTACTGGGACAGGTAACAGCACGGGGGCCGCAAGGCACCGAATGTCAACGTCGAGGCGTATGCGACAAGCTTGAGGAGTTTGAGATAAGCGCACAGCGGCCATGTTTGTAGCAGCCCTTGCAAGTCTGCCCTTTTCTGTGGGCCCTCGGAGTTTCTGGCAGCAGAAGTCCTGCAGCGTTTCGGGCATTGCGGGTTGCGCGCTGCAGCTCTGTCTCGGACTCCGTCGACCTAGCTGTTGAAGCAACGTCCCTGGATCGACGGGCACGCTTGTGGTCAAATGTTTCAGCTGCCCTTGACCTGGCAGTGGTGGCAGCATTCCCAGCATTTCCCACAGGCCTACGGAGCGGTGTCTCAGCAGCCTTAGCACTCGCTGTTGCAGCAGCGTCCCTTATATTGATGGTCACGCCTGCGGTCAAATATTTCTGCTACACTCGGTCTGGCAGTGGTGGCAGCATTAGTAGCATTTCGAACAGACTTACGGAGCGGAGTCTCAGCAGCCCTAGGGGTCGCTGTTGCAGCAGCGTCCCGGATTGACGGGCGCGACTGCAGGCAGGTGTCTCTACTGCCGTCATCCTGGCAGTGGTGGCAGCATTAATAGCATTTCGCACATACTTACGGAGCGGTGTCTTAGCAGCCCTAGGGGTCGCTGTTGCAGCAGCGTCCCTGGATTGACGGGCGCGCCTGTGGTCAAGTGTCTCTATTGATCGCAACGAAGCCCTGTAGGTAGCTTTCCCAGGCAAGCATCTGGCACGCTCCTCTTGAGACTGCAAGGCCTACGCGAGGGCGCTGCATTGAGCAACCTGTGATAGTCGCATTGTAGTCTGCTCCTGGGACTTGCGGTCCCTTCTTACCCTGATAGCGGACGCTCTTGCAGGCCGAAGGATAAGACGTACCCTCCGTTTTGCCGGCCTGGCAAAAAGTGATGCTAGTAGTGGTTGATTAGAGTTGCTCAATTCCAGGAGTACAAAGTTTAACTTAGTATCGCAAAGCGTGAGCCAGAAACAGGAAGGCAGTTATTTAAGAAAAGCAGCTGAATAAATTGTTTATGGTAGTTGGAAATATGTAGTTAGACAAACGCAAAACAAAAACGTAAGAAACAACTTATTGTATCGATTTTTCCAGTAATTGATATCGATATTGAAAATGAATGTCAGCACCTCATAAATGTTGTTAAAAACAATTCTCAACGTAAATTTGGTGGAAATTCTTCGCCATTTGCGAAAAATATAGCCAAAAATCACCTTGAGAGGATTTGAATTGGAAGTCAAAAGAAGCATGATGTTATTGATTTTTTCCGATAATTGATACCGATATTGAAGAAAATGGTCAGCAACAAATAACTTGATAAAACTAATGTTCAACATATTTTTTTTTAAATTTCTTGCAGTTTGCGAAAAACATCAGCTACATTGGATTTGAATCGGATGTCCCAAAGTGATGGATTTTATCGATTTTTCCAATAACTATTACCAATTTTTTAAAAGAAAGAACATCACCTCAAAACTATAAGTAAGGACATTGCTAAACGTGAGTCTGATGGATATCACTTGTAATTTGTGAAAACTATCACTGAAAGACTGAGGAAATTTTTCGAATCAATATTCGACCTCCTATCGGTTTTATCAATTTTTTCCAAAATCGGAGGAACAATCGAAAAATTCCGAAGACGTCAAGTATGAAAGCCCTAAATTTCCGATCTTGTGTGAATTTTCATGCCAATCGGTCGAAAGGTTTGCTCAGGATGAGGTAACAAGTTGACAAACACACACACAGACACACTAATGGAATGTCATTTATAGATACAGATAATATATAGCTATGAATGATTTCATTTAATAAATTCATTTGAACTCCCTAACGAATAAAATCTGTAAACCTAGTCAAATTATTATTATTTGAAACACAATCAAAAATAAATCATTCGAGATGATGAGTTTCTGAACGTTTATTTTATTTTATTTCTTTCTTCTTCATTTCTACATTGTTTAATGCGGTGCACTTTGGTTAAAACATCTCAAATTTCCTTATCTTTCAGAAGTATTTATTCTCAGTTTACATATACATTCATTCATTCATACATACCTACGTATATACATTCATACTTACATACATATATGCATTCATACATACATACATATATACCTTCGTATATACATACATATATACACATATATATATATACATACATACATTCGTACATACATACATATATACACATATAAACATACATACATATATATATGTATATATATATATATATATATATATATATATATATATATATATATATATATATATATATATATATATATATATATATGTATGTATGGTTAATGAAGGTTTTGGTAATCGGTGTGGACAATTCCAAAGAGGATGTAATGCAGAGACTTCAATGTAACACCAGAGCAAATGTTATTTAATTTAAAAAAGAGACAACCTTTTGGTTCCATGTGTATATATAAATACATAGACACACACACACACACACACACACATATATATATATATATATATATATATATATATATATATATATATATATATATATATATATATATATATATATATATTTATGTAACACTTATAAACTAAACATCTATGAAGTAGTATAAAATTTCTAGCTATTCATATTGACTATAACAGAAATAATTTTACCACAACATTTCTACTATTTCTAATTTGGGATAATTTTGCCTTCTGTGTGTGTATATATACATTCAAACATGCAAACATACATACATACGCACACACACATAAACACACACACAATATATATATATATGTATGTATATATATATATATGTATATATATATATATGTATATATATATATGTATATATGTATATATATATGTATATATATATGTATATATATATATATATATATATATATATATATATATATATATATATATATATATATATATATATATATATAACACTTAAAAAATAAACATCTATAAAATACTATAGAATTTCTAGTTATTCATATTGACTATAACAGCAATAATTGTACCACGAAATTTCGACTAGTTCTAATTTTTGATAATTTTGCCTTCCGTGTGTGTGTGTATGTGCGTGTGTGTGTGTGCCTGTGTGTGTATACGAATGCCTGTATTGATGTGCTATGCGATTATTTGACCACCACGCTTCCCAAATGAACTTAGTATTTAAAAAGAAAGTCTTTCATAGTTTAAATGCATACTATTTTTCATGGATGCATTGCATATTTGAACATCTTTTATGAGGAATTATTGTGTAAATGTACGTATGGTTTATATGCGCACTCAAAATAAATGAAAATGAAGACATCGGATTTCTTCCTTTTTCATCTTTAGGAAGATTGATTTCATGATTTTCATCGAAAACCTGAATTCAGAGTTACGGATTGATTTATTCTATTCAGCCTATTCTTTAACTTATGAAGTTTTTGGAATTTATTTTCGGCCAAGCACCATGGTTGGTCATGAGTCACAAACTTCTAAGAACTGATCAAAATGAATTCGATGCTTGGATGCATTTTATGCGAGTGAGAGATTCGAAAAATCGCATCTGAATTAGAGTTCCGACAAGAAAAACCAAACACGCTAGCTACTGTAATCTCACTTCTTTCGTTGGATTCTATAAATTTCTTTGACTTGTGCAACAATAAAATATCAATATATTCTTAGCTGCCTCGTGAATAATACAGAAGCAAACTTTGAACTGATGCAGAAATATAACGACACTATATATATATATATATATATATATATATATATATATATATATATATATATATATATATATATATATATATATATATATATATACATATATATATATATATATATATATAAATATATATCTATATATATATATATATATATATATATATATATATATATATATATATATGGTATAAATTATATACATTGGAATAATAGTGGGAAATTGAATAAGATGAAAAGCTGAGTAGTGACATGTTTCATTCTCGTTCATACCATAATGTCTAACAATAAACACCATAATGTATAAAATCAAAAATAAATACACAAGATAGCAGGAACTAGCGACGTAATAAAACCTTCAATTGAAATAATCTATCTACACATAATATAAAATGTGTCAAAACGACTTCAGAACAATAAGTGATTTCATCAACAATCGCAATAATAATAATAATAGTAAATATAAATAACGAAATACAAAGATCTTGAAATGGAAATCTAAAAGATGTGGTACGTGGGGACATCAATAATTCTTGTTGTAGTTGGAGCCCTCGGATTGATTGGAAAATAGTCAAATAGACGCATTGAATGGATCACTGGTAGCCAATATCTTAAAGAAGTACAAAGAATTGTAATAAAAAGTACAGCTCACACGTTACATGGTGCTTTATTTATGTGAAATGTATGTGAGGTTAGTTTGCTTTTAAAAATGATCAGTGGAAAATATTCAGAAGCCATATCTGATTTTAGGGTTCTGGTTGGGACCGGAAGAGAATGTGTATGCATCCGAAATACTATCACTACTACTACTAATAAAACTAATACTAATAGTAGTTGTAGTAGTAATAATATAATATTTAGTATTACGATCATAACGTATTAAAACAGTAAGAGAACATTATGATTGTGCGTCGAGGTTTTTTTCTTAAATTTTGATGGATAAGTCAGTCAAACCAATTTAAGTGTTATATCAATTAGATCATCGCAAAAGTTCGTACCCGATTTACATTTGCTGAAGTTGTCTCTAAAGATGACTGCTTTAAACATGGCTGATGAAAAGTTTCATTTCCACCATATTACGCTCTATGAATTTCTGACAGAAATAAGTTTCGGAATTGCGAAAAAAAATATTCAGAGTGTTTATTATGATCGGGCTTCATCTCTTCGGACGGTCAAAAAGTGATTTGCCCGATTTCGTAAGGGTGATTTCAATATAAACGCTCAAGCACACCCCGGTCAACCTTCCTATGTCGACGTAGAATCTCTGTTTGCCATAGTGGAAATGAATCCGAAGATCTCGGGGGAAAACTTGCTAAGTGTTTGCAAATCGATATCTCAACTGCTTTCGCCATTCAAATAGACTTGTGTTCAAGAAAAAACGGCCAATTTTGCTAAATCGAAACGGTCTCATTTTCCCCTACGACACTGCAAACGCTCATGTAACAAAACAGACGTTGCAGAAGCTTGAAGTGTCGAAATGCTAAACACTCCGGCTCCCACCGTATTCTGCTGGCTTGTCTTTGGTTTTTCATGCGTTTCTCTCTCTACAGAACAATTTAAACGTGAAGAAATTCGACTCTGTCCAGTCAGTCAAAACTTAACAACTTTCTTCCAAGAAAAACGTACAATGTTTCTACGAGAACGGTATCAATATTTTACAAAGAACGATAGGAAACTGTTATTAAGCATAATGGAGATTATATATTTGACTAACAAATTATTTTTTCTGAATATTAAAAATTAAAATTTTGAGTATTAAAAATTAAAAACACAATTGTTAAATTGTGTTTTTAATTTTCTAATCGGGAGAGAACATTTGCAATGATCTAATAGACACTTGTGAAAACAATTGAAGAACGTTTGAAAGGACTTTTTGATCTTTGGGTAATTCTAGCTGGGATCCGCCTGCAAGGTTATATCCTGCTTTTGCCAAGAACCGTCACTATATTACGTACATTTGACTGTGGTGCAGGATCTTGGTATACTCTTAAAGAATGTGAGTACTGATAGGAATATTGGGCCTTGTATATTTTAAAACGAGTTTCACTTTTTCGATGTAATGCTTTCTCGCATAATCGTTTTGTTATTGCAATCAAAAAACTGTTAACACAGAAAATGCTGTGATACTCTTTATGCATTTGATTGTCGGGAACATTCTCCGAGTTTGTAAATAAATTTAATGATCGACAAATGGCGAGAACCTCCCTTCCAACAAGAAATATACACAGATGAATGAGTTGGGATGAAATATAGATCAAATTACGATCGAAATAGGAGAGAATGATAAGATAAAGACGATACCGGAAACGTTAATCAATTTGACAGTCTTCACTTTTATTAAAGCTTCATCAGAGAATGAGCTACGGAAAAAAAGTAGGAAGAAATTCTAGTACTTTTACTTTTGTGTGCTTTGCTTCTTATTGCTCAATCATATATCACGTGCATTCAAATCTTTAAACTGAAGTTAGTGTAATGTGTATAATATTGAATTAAACGAGATACTACGCGTCCATACGATGTTTCAAGATATTAACAGATTACAGGATAACAATATATATTCGTAAGTGTGTATTTGTGTTTGCCTAGTATACATAATTTGTTGTTTCTTTGCATCTTTATTTGGGAATGTTCTTATGCGCAAACCTTTTGTTTATATAAGGATGCATTCGATTATTTAAGGATGCCTTCCATAAAGGTTGGCGATGTAAGATATCATCGGGTTCCCGCACAGACGAACTAGAATTTGTATACACTCATATACATATAGCAGTAGTTATGGTTTTTCAGGACGACATTAATTATACGGTTTGACAGAAAGGACTCGATTATATCAAATAATCATCCTGTAATACCGTATCCCTGAAGCGTACGTACAAGGCCGGCATGCCAGACCATATCAAGCGCCTTTAAGATATCTAAAGCCACAGCTCAAGCTTTGCCGTTATTATCAAGAGCATGCTATAGAAATTTGCTTATGGCCGTAAGCACATCAACGGTAGACCGGGCAAAGCGGAAACAACATTGTCAGAGAGTAGATCATGGGATGTAAGGTGTTTAACTACTTCAGCATTGATTGGAGCCTCGAAGACTTTGCTGAAGAGTGGTTGGAGACTGATAGGATGGTAGTTAGATCGGTCTGAAGCGTCTCCAAAGTTCTTAAAAACAGGAAGAACAAATGAGGACTTCCAACATGCTGGAAAGAAAGAGTCAGCAAGGCTATAGTTATATAGTCTGGATGTAACTGGAGCCAGCTCAGGAGCATATTTCTTTAGGACTACTGCTGGTATCCCGTCACAACCTCTTGCTTTATGAGATTCTAATTTAGGGATGATTTCCAATACCATCAACGGGGTTGTGCTCATCTCAATCGATAGAGCTTCAGTTCTAGGCGGTGGGGGTCAAGTGTGGGTATTGCGGGTGATTCCAGTGTTGAGTTGGATGGGAATTTTCAAACAAGGCATTCAAGCCTTATCAGCTGTGGAAGTTAAGACTTCGAATTGATTGTATAGAGGAGGGATTGTGGATTTTCTGTTGTTCAGCACATTCTTGTAGAGCCACCAATAATCTTTAGAACCAAACATGTGAGATGCAATACGTTGTTTCATTCTATCAGTAAATAGTAACTTTGCTTCGTTGAGGACACGCTTGAACTCATTGTGAGCAGAGACAAAGAGAAGTATGTTTCAAATAGACATGTGACTCCGGTAACAACGGAAGAAGTGCTTCCTATGGGCTATAGCAGCTGATCAGGCAGCTAAGATCCAAGGAGATGAGCGAGATTTAACTTTATATTTTCTTGCTGGGATGAAAGCCTTGATGTCGGCTTTAACTCAAGAGGGGACTTCAGACACACATTTTTGAACGGGATGATTAAAAACCACATTCCAAGGGACTTCGCGAAAGAAAATCACAGAAAGAATCCCAGTCTGCGCGCTGGTAACAGAAAGATATTCTGTTAGTAGGAGATTCTTGGCTGGACGGGGAATGAAAGGAGTGTTAATAGACACTACGACGTGATCACAGATGTCAAGAGGGCAGAGCTGCGTAGCGCGACATGTGTCCGATATATATGTAAAACAGTGATCGAGAAGGGAAGCGTTACCGTCGGGTTTGCTAGGGAAACGTGTAGGAAAGTCAACCACTTGCGTGTGGGATTGGGTGATTGGAAAGCTACGGGTTTGGATGACATCAATATCAGTTACATAGTGTTTAAGCCACATGTTATATTAGGCATTAAAGTCCCCGAACACTATGTGTGCAAACGGATCTAGTGAGATCGCCTTGTCTATATTATTGGAAATGCGGTCGAGGAGAGGTAACGATAGAGAAAGAAGAGATAGATTACTGAATTTAGGAGAGATAGATAGAGACACATATATAAATGGCCTGGAGATTTCAAAGAGAGTTCCCCAGTTAGCGGGAGATAATCGCAGACATAAACTCCCAGGACATGCTTATAGATTTTAAAGTCCTTTGTAAGGAGAGGAAGGTAGCCAGGTATCGAGAAATAAGAGGAAGGGATTGGTGAATTATGGATAGTCTCGCAGAGAGCTATCAAGAGACTTTTCGAAGAGGAATGGATCCACACTGCAGAAGCTGGTACGAATCTCCTCCGGTTCCTTTCATACGACCCCAAGTCTCTATTCTACACTGTCACTACACTGTTCCTCAAGTCTCTATCCTGGTTCCTACACTGTTTCTGATCTTCATCAACGACCTTCCTGATATCATCAGTTCTCATGTAGGCATCTACGCAGACGACACTATCGTTTACTCTTGTCTCAATAGTAAATCCAGCACTGCTGACAAAGTTAACATGGTCCTTTGATCTCGAAAAGTACATCTGTAGTTGACTGGGGCAGCAAATGTCTTGTACATTTTAATACCTCCAAAACGAAACTGCTCTGATTTACCCACCTTAAAGAAACTTCCCTTACTCCTTTTCAACATGGCTGATGCTCAACTTCACTGGAGCGTCTAACTGCGCCTTCTTGGTGTCACGTTTTCCATTGACCTGAGGTGAAACAACAACATCGAATCAATAGCAGCATATACCGTAATGAAAGTTGGTTTTCTGTGTCGCGTCAGAATGTTTTTCTCGTCTGAGTCCATACTTCAAATCTACAAATTTACCACCCACTGTTGCCATATATGATCTGCTGCCCCCGCTGTTTATCTCGAGGTTCTCGACAAAATCCAAACGCGGATATGCAATATTTCCTGACCTGGCAACGCAACACCGGTCACTTTCTCACATATATAATGTGGCCTCTTTCTGTCTTTTCTACAAATATTTTCATAAAAAAATGGCCTGACGTGCTATTTTCACTGGTGCCCCAACTGCATGAATTTAAGTGTGCTACTAGATTAGCATCTCGGTCCCACCTTTTTACTGTCGAAACAGTTGAATATAACCGCCTCTTCTACGCCAACAGCTTCTTTTCCCGCACCGCAACAGTGGAACTCCCTTCCTCTTATTTGCTTCACTGATAACTCTAATTTGCACAAATTTAAATGCAGTGTCAATCGACATCTTCTGATGACGTTATCTTGATACTTGTCCTTCCGCTTATCCTTTCCTCAAACACCCCTCCTTTATCTGACTTTCACTCTCTGTAACCCCTTGCCTTCTAGTGGCACCCCCGCCTTGCTTGTGGGCTTGGAATCTGTTCATTTCTTGAAACTTCAGATGGACGCCTCGTCTCTTCTTGAACTTGGAATGCAATAAATTATACTCATGTCGGTTTTAAAAAGTCGAATGCACGGGAAACACGATTAACCAATGAAAATCAAATAACACAATTAAAACTACCACAATTTTCTTCTTGTTTTTCTCCATATAACATTCTCTGATGAAACTTTTTAAAAGTGAAACATGTTAGATTGATAGACGTTTCTTATTTGTCCTTTATCTTATCTCACATATAAACTTATAAAATATCAGTTCAGAATATTAAATTTCTGTTATATTGGACAGTATCCAAGTCGATTTTACCATTCACCACCTGGCCACAGCGAACGTTTTTACTTATTTTAATACTTTAAAGTCGTGGCATGCCATTGACGATGACATATTATAAAAATATCTACCAACAAAACAAAATAAAGGATAAGTAAATGTAGGTAGGTTTTCTCAATAAACATAAGTGTAAGTCAACACAAGTAGCTTATGTATTTCATAGATAGGTAACGTTTTTCAAACGCCCACTGAATTTGTTTTTCATGTTGACAACGCTTTTAGGCTCTCGGACTTATCAAAATAGATTTTAAAACTCTACAGAATTCATAATGTTTTTGACAAGTTGCATATAAATGATTAACTAAGTTTCTAATTCGATGCTCTCAAAATAGTTAAATTTATCTAAAAATCAGCGGCGTTTTGAAAACTTTTAACATTTGGCTCAGACAAATATTTACTGTTTAATAGATACTTAAATATTTATATAAATGTAATTATCAGATTGTTCTATTTGTTACTCATTCATCAAGACCGGTCAGTACTTAAATGAGCGACCGCTTGGAAATACTGGCTAATCCATATATAGCTTATAAACCGTAAAAAAGACACAAATCATTCAATACTTCAGTCTTTACTGTTGTTGTAGGTTTATTAGAAATAAACATGTCCACAGTCGGTCGCATTAGAGGAATCGAAATATGATTAATTTAGTGAGTCATGGACTCTTGAAGAGTTGGTTGTTGCAGGGACAACGGTGGCAGCACCAGATACAAAAATAAAATTACGTTCAAAACTCAAAACTTACGCTAAATGATCGGAATAGGCGGGAGTATTAAAGTATTTATTCGTGTATTTGGTTACATGGCAATTGTGAGTTCAATCCGTGGGTCTAGTTAAACAGACACGGGAAACAAGGCTAGCAGTAACCGATTCAGGCGAATAAGAATCAGAAGAATAAGACGAGATATCGTTAGACAGAAGCAGCGGAATCTGAATAATATACCCCGTCGATTAACTAAACGATTTACTTAGAAATTCTTTAGATTAACCGGATCGGCAGACACCTGAAGTAGGCCGTGGGCAGCTGTGGCCAAAACCTTATGATAATAGCATCAAAGATAAGGACGATAATCAGGGTGTAAATCACCTAATTAGTGATAACTCCTCATCACAGATATTAAGACAAAATTAATTAGTGTGTTGAGAAATTATCCGCTCCCATCAGATTTTCACGCCAGCAGTATATTCCTCTGACCTACCCCTTTAATACAATCAGATGTCGTTATCAAGACGAACCCTGAGGAGTCAGGCGTATCTGTTAATTAATAAATGTTTCCCCCAACTAATTGAGAGAAACTGTCGTTAATTCTAAGGAAGTAATTAACCAGTTTTAACTGATTTCTATATTCGGTATTATCGATTTCCAATCGTCAGTCATTTATCTCAATTTCTTTTTTTATCACTAAATGTACTATGTGTAGGTGAAGGGGGGTTGAATCTACATCTAATTCTATTTGTTAGAAAAGACAAAAATGCATTTGGAAATAAATGCTCAAAGTTATAAAGTTATCTGGCTTCAGAATTTTAAACGACTATGACTGCTTTTATGTAGCTAATTTATACCGGAATCCTTACCTAAAAGGCGAGTTTTCTTGTTCTTGGACAAGATGTCAGATGTAGATCTCAACTAATCATAATGCTGAAAACGGGATATTTAACGTAAAACATCAACAATCATATACGTATCAATTTAACCTCATATGTACCAACGTTTGATCATTTTAAAATGGTATTTCTAACATCGCTATGCATTATTCTCTGCAAATTATTAAATCTATTGATGAGAAGAGGGTACATTCTTATATTGACCTGGTAGATAATTACTTGCTAGCATTTAATATCTAACCCCCGTAAACTAATATTATAGTCGGGTACATATTTTAAATATCCATACGAATGAATAGTGTATAAGGCGACAGGCTCCTCACGATAATTCTTGTTACTTTGATTTACGTAGCAAGACTGGATAGAGTGGCTATTCTCACATGGATTTTTAATTCAAAGATGTCTTTATAGACAACGAAACCAAGAGAACCCAGTCCGACTGCGCATAGTAGGTGTACAAGAGTGTGAATGAGACAGCAAGAAATTCGGGTGAAATTTAATACGGGGCCATGCGATCAGTGAAAAATAATGTATCTGTAGCTACAACATGGTGAGATATGAACACAAGATTTGAGAAGTAGCTATGCAATTACCGCAAATTACGGCGTACAAGTCACCCTGGCGTACAAGTCGAAATCAATATTTTCAGCTCAAAATTCTGAGTGAAGTATAGTTCGACCCACCAAACACACATTAATCTACCAGTGACCCAAAACTGGAAACAACCTTCCATGCCAATAATTGTCTCACTAGGAGCATATCAATTATCGTTATGAGGCGTTTTATTATTTAATTAACCTGTCACTGATTCGCTTTAAATTTATATATTACTAGCAGCATGGCACGGCGTTGCCCGTGCTTGATTAAAAAATCGTACGTTTAGGTAGTTTCCTCTTACTTTTCAACGAATATGTGTAAACTGATTTGCAGTACAAACGGTAGTTACGCTCATCAAGCGTTTCATGTGACGGAACATACTGCCTCCGTTGAGATTGACTGGAAAGCCTCAAAGAGGCCTCTACCTCGGTTCCTCCTCCCGCTTTCTCTTTGCCGCAGAGGCTCTTTTAGAACGCCTGCTAAGGTTGCCCCGCCATGGTATTTTGGCTAGCTTAGCAAAGCTGCCGGGTCGGTCATCGCCACGGCACTCAGAAGAGTGCAAAGCAGAGGTTGAAGTAGAAGCCAGCCGCTTTTCCCCCAAGGAAGCGCACTCAATGGAATTCTGCTCCCGTTTCCCCTTAGCCGGTGAGGCATTTTTAGAACGCCTGCTAAGGTTGCCCCTCCTGGGTGTTTTTGCAGCCTTTGCAGAGCTGCCGGGTTGGTCATCGCCACGGTACGCAGAAGAGTGCAGAGCAGAGGTTGAAGTAGAGGCTATATGATCATCTGTAACCGGAGTTATTATGTGCTCCTCCACAGTCGCCTGTTCTGCATGTGTAACATTAACGGTGTTAGGGGTCTTCAGTTGCTGACGTGCGGGTGTTCATCGTGTAGGAGCCATTTGAAAGGGTTGTAGAAATGCTGTGTAAGAATGCGAATAGAAGTTGATGCCGAAGCTGAAGCGGTGCAACCTCGTTGTATACGAAAACTAAAAATGCAGTGGAGCGGTATGGAAAAAGCTTCCCCAAGCTATGGGCCGTGCTTTCTGGCAGCACGAAAACGTCGCTGTAGGAAGAGGTTACGCAACCAAAACGTTGAAGCGTTGAAGGTTAAAAAGTAGTGAAACACTGAGGTGTACTGGGCCGCGTAGTAAAGGCAGAAGAGAAGTAACTTGCTACAGCAGTTAACTGTCTAATAGTAAAACTGAACTACGGAAAGGTAGAAATAGGTATGGAACGCTAGGATGGACTGGGCCGCGCAGTAAAGCCAGCACGCGCAGATAAAATGGGTAATGCAAACGTTTAAGCAAATAGGCAGTGAAGTACTGAGGTGTACTGGGCCGCGTAGTAAAGGCAGTACACTTCAACTTACAGTGAAAACTGTAACGTGGAGGTAAAAAAGGTTGGGCAAACGATTGTGTAAATAAGTAACTTGCGACAGCAGTTAACTGTCTAATAGCAAAACTGGACTACGAAAAGGTAGAAATAAGTATGAAACGCTAAGATGGACTGGGCTGCGCAGTAGAGGCAGCACGCGGAGATAAAATGGGTAATGCAAACGTTTAAGCAAATAGGTAACTTGCGGTAGCAGGAAGCTGTCAATTAATCCAAGGACAGATGCGTTAATGGCGATCAAATCAAGACGTGAGTGCGGATGCAGCCGCACTGAAAGTATTTAAAGGGAGAGGGACTAGTCGTTGATTGGTGTAGCCTGGACAATGGCCATGACTTAGACAAATGAATGAGCTCACGCAAAATGGAAGATGCTAGCGTGCATTCACGCATGCGTGCATGATTTGGCAAGCGCAAGGCTTGGCCGTAAACGGGGTCAAGCTGCCTGCTGCATATGTAGGTTAGCTCTAACGCACCTGATACCGGCGATGAAAATGCAAGGAGATGCAATGAAGCGTTTGCTCATTTAGTTTGTGCGACAACGAAAATCCGCTAACCGTTTGTCGGCATTAGCTTTGAAATGGATTGGGAGGAAGCCCTGCTGTTTTAGCGCAAAAACTCCTCGTCAGGTCTGGGATGCGGCCTGGGCTAGGGGAAAAGGTTTAAAGAATTGGAAAATGGACTGCTGAGGGCGGAACCATTTTCACTCAGCACGTATACGGGTTTTTTTCAGTAAAGACGCGGATAAAGGAAGTGTTTATTTTGGTAAGATGCGACGATTAAAGCAAAAGTGTTGACAAAGTCGAATATGTCATTTGCGGCTCAAAGTCAGACCTGGTAGCAGGTATTAAAAAGCCGAATTTCAATGGCCCTGCACCCATTCCAGAATTTGAGGTCAAATGTTTTCTTCCACTCCACTGCACGCACAGACATGTTTCTTCCCGCGCATAGCGTGACCTTAAATTAATCTGCATTTAGGAAATACCCAAGCGGAAAACATTTTTAAGCGTTGACCGATTGTCGATTTGCACTCAGTTTAGGGGGCACACAGAGTTGAAACTTCACATGGTGACTCCCAATGGCCTCCTCATAAATCCGGTCGGTTTTCGCTAAAAACCGACATGCGGTTCAGGCGCAATATGGGCGTATCGGTTTTTTGGTTTTATCGATTTTCCGCGCTGTTTAGCGGTCCGTGGTCATGAAACTTCTGGACAACACTTCTAATGGTAGACTGTACGAGGGTGTCAAATTTGGTTGAAATGCGATCATTCCTTCTGTAAGCAGATTTTTTCGATTATCGATTTTTTCGGAACATGTGTCCGAACTCAAAAATCGAGCTCCGTCATGTCCTTACGGCAGCCATTTGCAAACTTGTGGTGAAAACCGCATCGAAATCGGATGAGAAATGCGGTCTGGGCGAGGTAACAACTCCCACGACAGACAGACAACATGAGCAATATAGATAGTAGATATGACGTTTCATTTTGGAAGTTCATATTTTCATAAAACAACTTAAATCAACCAACCAATAGTTTTAAAATCTTCAGTGTATCATTAGGTTTATATGAGCAATTTATTCTTAGACGTTCAACTTACTAGTCGAATAACTCACGAAAAATTAAGTTGCCATAAAGCTAAAAAAAACTGAGGTCGAATTGTACGCCAGTTTGCGGCAATTGCATAGTTACTTCTCTCTTCGTGTGTAGAAATCTCTCTATACAGTCGCGACAGTCACATTATGTTTCCTCTGATTGTATGACAAATAATCTATAAGCTTTTTTTGATAAAGAAAGAAAAAACCCTCTTGAAATCCCTACTACATATTTGGAGTAAACACGTACTACATAAAGCATTGGCAAAATAAATAAATAAATAAAAAGGATGATAACATCCGCAAGGTTTCTATTAGGTTGTTCAGGAAATAATGTCCGATTTCGGACTAAATATTTTCTCTTTCAATATATTATTATTAAAGTTGTACAAACACATATTACTAATAATATGTTCTTAATGAGTAAAGTATCACCTTTGTTAATTTTATACCAATCTCTTGCAAAATTATTTTTATAAATACGTGACGGGATAATAATGAATTATTAAGGTCTTCGGAAAATAATGTCCAATTTTAGAATAAATATTTTGCGTTCGAATATAATAGTTACACAAAAATATATTACTCAGCCTATCGATTAACGCATTTGTTAATCTGATATAAATCTTTTTTTAAAATTTAACTTAAAAACATTATATATCCTCATCATTGAACATGATAAATGAAGAAACGCGTTTACATGTTTAGTATGTGCTCAAGTTTGGTCATAATTTTTTCTCAAACTGCTGCCAAAATTAACAGAGCATTGAGTGAAATATCCACTTTTGATTGGACAGTAAGGGTCAGGTTTATAAAGTTCCACAGTGGGGATACGAGTCTTTGAGATGAAAGCGGTAGAAGACACTCATCTGCAGTTGTTAATGAACATCGGAAAACAGTAGTCGAATAAAAATCACATCAACATGTGAGATAAATATCTCAGATAATGTGTGTCATCTTTTCAATAATATCGGTACATTTCAAGAAAATTGGTAAGAGGGAAGAACTCGATAAACGAGCTCAAACAAAGTCCAAACGTTCGATCGACGTTTTGAAGTGTGTTGGATGCTGCATCTGAGAAATTCGAATGATCGTTTGTTTTAATTGAATAGAGACATATGAAAAAAAAATGGATCCTTTATGAAAATCGTAAACGATTGGCTCAATAGTATGTTCAAGACCCAAACCGAAATTATGCCAAAGAAAGAATATGGTGAATGTCCGGTGGACTGCTATTGGCTTTATCCATTACAGGTTTCTGGTATCAAAATAGGGTATGACTGTCGTAGTATACAGCCAGGCACAACTGGATGAAATGCACGTTCAGTTATGAAAAATTCGATTGGCACTGGTTAAACGACGATGTTCTGTTCTGCTAATGTTTTGGCACATATTACCAGAATACTATTGCAGAATCTCCCCCACTTGGGGTACGAGACTTTGCAACATTCAACATATTCCTCTGAGATCATCACCTTTTGAATCATGTTGACAATTTTTAAACAGAAAGACAAAGTGAGGCATTGAAAGATTTATTTAAGTCTAAAATGTTAGAATTGTGTCGTAAAAGCATAAATATTCTTGCATCTAAATATAAAAACGAATAGACGTTCGGGGTTTCTATCTTGACTAATTTAAATGCATTAATTCAGTGATAATATTTTATTCTAAAGTCGGACATTATTTTCCGAACAACCTAATAATTTTCATTTGGTTAAATAAATTGCTATGCATATTAATATTACCGCTTATATTGTAAATACCATCTACTAATATATATATATATATATATATATATATATATATATATATATATATATATATATATATATGTATATATATATGTGTATATATATATATGTATATATATATATAAGATTAATATATATATATATATATATATATATATATATATATATATATATATATATATATATATATATATATATATATATAAGATTAATACAAAACGCATTTCATCTTTAAAATTTGATCTCGTGTTACATTCTTTTCAAGTAGGTCCATCGATTACATTCTTCTTCAATGTTAGCTGCCCGAGCTTATATTTAGCCTGGCGCGAATTTGTGTACGATATTATCAGTCAGTCTTGCCCTAGTTTTATCGGAAGAATACTTGGAACAATTGACGAGATATAATAACTTTTCCTAGCAATATCAATATTTCAGCAACCCATTCTTTTTACTTCCTGACATACTTAAAAAGGAGAACTTACAGTTTTTGCACAATTATCAGGCTTGTTGCTACATTTACAAACTACAGACGTTTACAGTCCTGGTGTATACATTACTATACGTGTCGGCGCAACAACCCATGTACCCAGTCGGGCAAATACGTATGAGAAAACGACCACACTTTTAATTGATTATTTTCTTACTTTCTTTCCTACGTTCTTCTTGTCAACTTGGAACCTATTTTTCCATGTTTCCTTTTAGCGTTTACTTCTTTCTCTCATCTTCTCATGAACCTTTGCCGCTATGTTTCATTCTCCCTTCTACTTTCCTTTTCATGGATCACTTCCCTTTTTTTTCATTTCTTCACATCTTACCTTTTTAATTTTACCTTCTAAACTGATTCTTTCCTCATGCCATTTTCCATTATTATTTTTACATCAATCTGTTATTCTAATTACTCTGCCTTTTGTCTTTAATTTTTCTTTTCTACGAGCGTATTTCTCCTGGTTCTTTCTTTCTTTCCCTCTCCCTTTCTTTCTTTCTTTCTTTTTACTATCTCATTTTTATTTCGCTTACCGTCTCTTCTTTGTTTTAACTTCTGATTTGTTTCTTTCTTCTCTTTTAAACTTTGCTTTCTTTTACATTCATTGTTTTTACTTATTTCTGTTATAGTCTGTCTTCTTTTTTTTATCGTTTTTCTTTCATTCTTTCTTTTTTCTGTTATAGTGTAGCTCTCTTTTTCTTTCACCGTTTTACTTTCTTCTTGGGTTTCAATATTCGTCATTCCGTTCTTTCTTTCTTTCTTTCTTTCTTTCTTTCTTTCTTTCTTTCTTTCTTTCTTTCATTCACATATTATCTTTTCTCCTTCTTTTCCTTTTCAGTTTCCCGTCTGACATTTATTTGTCTATCTTCCCACTAAAACTTCCAACCGACCAAATGTCTTTCTTTTTCGCGCTTACTGGTTTTAAACTTTATTTCCTATCATTTTAATTCCATCTTCTTTTCTTTCTTTTTTCTTTCCCTCGTTCTTTCTTTCGTTTTTTCTTTCTTTTCTTTCTTTCTTTCTTTCTTTCTTTCTTTCTTTCTTTCTTAAACTCATGTTCAGCCGACAAAAGTAATCAAATTGTTAACAAGCAGTGAAATGTTTTTTGATTGGTTAATTACCTTGGCATGTCTCATGTCCTGCGGAGGTGTCATAGCCATCTTGCGATCACGTGGCATGACAATGACTCTTGGCATCAAAGAACTGAAATTGCATCGCATTCATTTGCTACTTACTTTGATAAAACGACCTAAATACGCAGAGATTCACTTAAATAGGTTCTACAGACAAATGTACGTAGATATATTTGACCTTTCATCTGCCTAAGAAACACGGAGAGATTAAAATAGTTCCATAAGTATATTTTATGTTTACATACACACACTTTATGGGTGACCGCTAGTACGCATGTATGCCTAGTGTGGCGAGCTGATCCCTTTTTCAGACGCCTACTCTAGTACATTAGTGATTCTATAATATAACCAACATGTGGCTTATACTGTAACTATACTGACAGGACATTCTTTGCGTTCAAGTGAGAGAGCAATGATATGGCGGGATCAACTTTTTTAAAAAGACCAGTATACTGACATCGACGGCTTCCAAACAGATTCGTCAACTCATTTCCTCTCAGAACTCCCGGTTTTGCCAATGTTATATTCCTGGCAAATAACAACTTTCTAACCATTCGGACACGCGCATACATGCAATTCACTGATACTCATCAGCAAAATTATTATGATCAACGTCATAAGAAGTTGCTGGTCTTTTATATACCGACAAAAAGCACGTAATTTGATTTGGCATACACTCTACAATTCCCAATTAATTACCCTTTGGATTAGATGGCAAGGTTACGAATTAGACTTTCTGTAGATCAAGCTTGTTTCAACAAAAGCATAAATACTCAGTATGAATGAGACCAAGGGAGTTTGCCGGACAAGCAAAACCAGTGACACTGTGGAAGCTATTTCAGTGAAGGAGTGCGCATGTATCTGCCGAAAGATGACGCAAAGCTGTTATAGGGGAATAAAGTGTCGCTGCAGACACTTGAGTTTGAACATAGATCGCCAGTCAGCAAACACAGACGATCTCATTATTGAATTAAGTGGATCATGCGACATAGAGAAAACGCATATATAGGAAATCGCGTGACGTCTACATTGATCCTTGTTTCTTATATATCTTCTATTACTATATGGATCGCAATTCTACTCTATTACTATACGGATTGCTGTTCTCTACTCTATTCCCTATACTATTTCTCTATTCTGATCACTTTTCAGATTACTATTCGAGCGATTATTATCGAGCACGTACTATTAGTACGAGTGCTATTCGAAGGCGTCTGGCACCCGCATTGTTCAACGGCGTACTATAGTTGTATCTGCCATTGCAAAGGCGCTACTACAACGAACATTACGGAAGTGGCAACGAGTGTTCGTTGACATCATAAAACTAACAATGACAACGAATGTTTGCTGCATGAACATGATCTTCAATGGAATTAATGGATGTGTTATGCTAAAAAAATACTTAAAAATATATTATCGCTTTTTCGCCCTTAACACAGGAAGGAGTCTTTGGGGCGCCCAAGCGATGCGCTGTCCACCATTCACCACCATCTGATCTTGGGTGTCCGCGAATGGTTTCTTTGTGTGCTCATCATGTGGCGTGTCTTAGGCGTTTGAACCTGACGGTGTCCATCCCTCTTCAGGAAAAATATTATAGAACCTATTTTTTCCTAGAAAAAGTAATTTTCTCAAGGGATCGAACATGGAAGATGTGTTTTCCTATAGTAGATCATGGTACGATTGTTTCCCTAGAATAGCCATACCCACGAGTCATACAGTCCATCTTAAGTGAAAGCCTAACACATCGCACTTGGCAAATTTCTTGTACAGGTTTGTAATGGCGTCAAAATAGCAAGAAAGAGCCATGATTCATCATATCTAAAAATAGATACAAATTAGGAAGAACTAGGTTATGGGGTCATATTTTAACAAGAAAAAATCAGAAACGGACCCAACAAGGATATGACATCATATTCGGGCGAACTAATCGGAAACAATCCCAACAAGAATACGAACGTGATTGACCGGGGATTTAATCGCAGTAATCAAAATCCAATTTCTAAGCGGTACCCTTCGTTTCGCCAGTTAAGAACAGATAAATTAAATCAAAACTGATGAATTCATTTGATTAATTCTTCAATGCTATTGTCATCATAAAATACACAGAGCTGAAATACCACACTTTTGTGCGACCTACACAGTCCAACATACGCAGACGCGCACACAACAATCTTTTCACTACGACGTCTGAATATCTCCACACACACACACACACACACACACACACACACACACACACACACACACACACACACACACACACACACACACACACATCACATCACATCACATCACACTTATATATGTGTTGTTTTCGGACCGTCTCCAAATATTTTAATTTTTGTATTCATATATATAAACCAATCAACTACGTCATATGAGACGCCAGGTATTCTTTGAAATTGCAGATGCTAAAGATTTGTTGTTTGCTACGAAATTTTGGAAGATTACAACAATATTTTGCTTCTTTAATTTAGATATTTAAAAATTGGGTAAATATTTATTAACCGATAAACTTGAGATTAATAAATGTAATTTTTTCTGGAGCCGATGTTTTATTATATAACTGATCGATTTCTGTGTGCTAGTATATTTTTCGTTAAACCTTGGCCAGGGGTTTGTTATACAAAACTGAATGTCTCACAATTAATTGCTCACATTTTTCGCATATTTATTCGAATATATAATATTACTAAAAATGCTTAGCGATATTGACACATAAAAACACATGCAGACTAAGTTTGTTTATGATCGTCAACAGTAGGAAGTTAACTTCCCTGATGCGACTAACTGTTGCATTTTTATGCACACATAAAGCAAGGTAACATACACGGAAACCATAAAAATTCAGTGATATGAAATTAGTAAAAGCTATGTACTTAAAATACATCGGCGTATGGATCTGTTACAACAAACTGATTACAGAAGAAAAGTAATGTAGTTTCGGCCAACACCACAAATTGTGACAAAACGAAAACATCAACCTAAAACGTCGTGTCATGGTTTAAATAACCTCGGTAGATCGCGACTTCCATGTTAACGTCGTGTATGTCGCCAAAGCCGTTCAGAAATATTTAAACTTTCGAACTGTATTCAACATCTTTCTATGATAAATAGTTAAAATGATTTCGAACAAATTAAGCCCGAGTGACATGGTAAAGACCAGCCTTCTTTGAACTTTGTGCACTGGCGCTACATAAATACAAGCAAAGGTGTACATGGCTGCAGTTGTATAACCGATCACATGTATATACCCGCACACCTGTCTAGAAATGTATGCATGCGTCCCCGCTTGCAGGCATCATCCATTGGTATACTAAGCTACTCCCCCAACTCATCTTTTTTACGGTATGTCCTTCACAAATGTTTGATTGTTCTTAATAACGGAATTCCATCGATAAAAACTTATTGTGTGGTATTTGCTCGGGGTTAAATTGTTTCAATGCTTTACATATTCAATAAATTTTCCTATGGCCCCGTAATAATGATTAAATAGTATGATATTTTTCACAAATCTAATAAGGAAACAAAAACAGGGATGAAGCGTCAGCCCTTGATTAATCTGCAAGTGCAATTGAATGCACGTTCCTCCTTCTTCGCACGTTTCCCTTTTAACGCTTCAGTAATCCTTCTCAAACAATCATTGCATCAAAGAGTTCTTCGAATGCCAATTTAGGATGGAATCATATGAAGAAACTATTGGATAAATGGCAAAAACGATTTTGGACTTATTTTCCTGCAGATTCCGCCCACTTAAGTGAAAAAATCTAAACCAAACATTCACGGCAGAAGATTTGTGTGTCATTTAATTTACATGGAAAATTTGGAAAGCGTCAGATGAAAAACCGGGGAGTTATGGCCTAAAATGGGCTCTTTGTTATACACGAGGAAGCAAGAACGACTAAAACCACACTATCTTATTCCTTGCAAGATGACAAATTTTACGACATGCTTGAAGATTATTGGTAAAAAATGAGGAAGTTAATCAAGTTTTTATTTTAAGAAGTACGAAAAACCTGACTTTTTAACAGGTTTTTGCAATTTTTGTGTGAAGCCAATGTCGCCGGAAAACTACCACGCACTTTACATGAGTTTTGCATTAAGTGCAAAGAACATCAGTTCATCTGGTAAACATTTTGTTCGCGTTTAACTTTGCCATGGTTTTCGCAAAAAGTCGTGCCGACCTTCATTTTTATCGATTTTTCTGCCAACGCTGGTGGGGTGGGGGTGGAGATTGAAAAGTTGTTCTTGGTAAATTTGCAACATGTTTTTACCATTTCATCGAAATAAGTTGAGAAATGTCGAAGTGCATCTATAGCTGACACACAGACAGACACAGACAGAGACACAGTAACTCAGAGATACACACACAGACCTTTACTCTTTTATTGATTAAGATTATATATCATACCATCATTTCTAACATTTACTTTTTACTTGTTATCAACCATTTGGAAATTATTTAAAGTCAGAAAATATTGTAAAAATTGTTGGTATATACTCTCAATGCTGTCATAATACTGTAAATAAATCTAAGTTTCAAATACTATATATACTGCCAGGTAAATTGTTTAAGCTTTAAAAGGTTTAAATATAGAAAGATTATAATCCTTAGTCAAAAAGAAGAAAAGGAAATAATTACTAATATGCGAAAATAGGCTTACAAAGGAGCTTTTTTTAAAATTTTATTTAACTAGACAACATTTCACTTTTGTTTATCATCACTTGCCTAGAGAAAGTCGGATGACGAAACGCCTCGTCAAAGACTAAATACTATTTTCCGATTATCTATTTTATTCAAACATTAAAATTTTAAGATTTAAAATGTTTAAGCTTCAAAATGTTTGAACTTTAAAATGTGTAAAATATAGAAGCTTTAAAGTTTTAAACTGTAAAATGTTTTTGTAACGCTTTAAAATGTTGACGGAATGGTTTAAAATTTATAAGCTTCAAATATTGCAAATACTGTCAGGTTTTATTTCTAAAAGTGATAGATTGGTTTGCTGTTTACTGCTTATTAACCTTTTCCAGGTTATTTAAATCCAGAAAATATTTTGAGAATCTAAGAAAGGTATTTCAATATAATAAGATAGTCGTAGCTTGGGAGAAGAAAAGATGGATTCATACTTTTCGCAAATATATTGGCGCGTAAGTAAATATAACGACACCCGACTCGAACTGGAACCCAGTTCTCCGATTTCCAATCTCCCAGTCGTTATTCATTACACCCGTCGAAGAAACCAAGCTTACTCTACCTGTTATTCCCAACCGATCACCCACCGTGATACTGACCAAGTTCGATATTGCTTAACTTCCGTGATCGTATGGGAATGGATATTCAACTCGATATGTCCGTAAGATAATACAAACAGTTAAGCCGATCTCAAGTACTTCATTCTGATGTGCTGAAAGTTATTATTTTTCTAAAGTAAGCTCTAACTCTGCCTGTAACAGATTACGCATTTCCCATGACATAACGTTTTCTGTCATCGTGCGTTTTTACTGACCAAAATCCACTGTGGCCCAGACTACCGAAGGGTAGCATTTTTTAAATTTTTTCATCATCACATGTCTAGACTATCAATGAAATCAGTCTGCATTTGCTTATATCTGAGTGAAGAGATTGATTTCTTATATTTGGGCAGTGGCGTTGGGAAGCGATAGATTCATAATATTTATTCTTAAAACTATTTGTATGAAATTAAAAGTAACGAACTCGGCTGGAATTGGAACTTAGCTCGCCGATTTTTATTTCCAAGCCGCTTTTACGCTGCACACAAATCCATATTCATTAATGACGACTAAACTGTTATGGCCAGAACATAAGGTCAGAATATTTACGAAGCTGTACAGTCTTTATTTCTAAGAAGACGCATTAAAACTTTTAGTTCGATAACGGAGATAATGTATAATGAAGTAATCTTAAAATTGCGGTTAAAACTTTAAATAGGTAAGTTTTCGAACTTCTGAGTTATATTTCACACAAAAGAAGATCATTTGTGTGTACGACCGTAGCGTAATCAGCTGTTCAGTTGTAAATCGAAGTATCCACTCTGAATGAGTTTAGAATTATGTGACAAATGACCTTTTCTTGAAAAGACTTCGGCATTTGATAGCAGTAAAATGGCAAATCGTCGAAGTCAATCAAATATAATAATTTGCATCGTTTTCAGCCGACTTCATGGAACTAAATTTCCTTAAAGTGTAACTAATTTGAGCTGACATTTTATCGCCATTCATGAATGACGATATCTGATTCGTGCCCATTTAAACCTGTGATAATGATAATAGGATTGTCGAAAGGATAATCGGTTGATGGCTGTATAATCTACAGGTAAAGATCACATATTAAAGATGTGTGGGCCACACCTTTTTAACAAGGAGATTTACGCTTCACAATTTGCAATAGTAGAAGGAATTTACGTATCGCATTAAAGATAGCTTCACTCTTATTTTCCATCGGGCGTAAGTTGAACTGTAGTCGTAATTTCTACTTTTGGTCAGTTGCATCATTGGAAATGAGAAGATATTAGGCGTTATTGTTAACCTGTTGCTGTGCTGGCAAGAGGAATACTATTAATGATACAGCCAATTGTTTAACATGAATAGCAGCAGAGTGAAAAGGTCAGTCTAGATAGAGCCATTAAAAGTCCTTATAGGAGTTTGATTAACTCGCAACGCATTTGTTTTTCTAAAATGAATCTGTTTAAGAAAATTCATCAAAATTATTCTTTCGCCGATAATAATATATTGAGTAACTAAACATGGACAATGGTGTTACTAGTTTTGCTGCACATTGTTAGAGTTGTTTTTTTTTTGTGCAATATTTTGGGTCGATAGACTTTTATATATTGCTATTATTTTTATTCATTTCACCCCAATCAAAATAATAAAGGCGCTAAGATATAAGGTGTTGCTGAAAGTGAAAAAAGCTGAGAAAACTTTTTTGAGGAAAAAGGACAACGAAAGAGCAAGAAATCAAAGTGACAAGACGACGACTGCTGTTGAATTTGATTTTTTGAAGATTGTAATTGCGGAGAACGCAAGAAGCCGAAAAATAATTTCACAGGTGAAAAGTTACGGTTATATTTAGTAATTTCAATAGTTAATTGGTAAAACCTAGTCTAATACTGCGCGTAAATCCTTTAATACGAGGTACAAAAGAGTAAACCTTAGAACAATTACCATACAAGTATTTAAAGAAAAGACAGAGGGAAGCTGCGTTATGACGGCGGGAAAATGATTGAAACCGTAATGACAGGTCAAGAGCGATAATATTGCAGATTCTATTTTCAATTTAGTAATTAATCTCTAGATGACAGATGTGGCAATAACTTCCATTGTTCAAAATTATATTCCTTTTTTTCCTTTAGCTCATAATGAATATTGATATTTGAACTCAAATCACGTTTATCTATTTATATATGTCAATTTTAATTGAGGCTTGTATACTGTTATTATTTTATTGTTAATCTTTTCTACGCAGTAAAAGTACTGTCTAGAATAGATATAGTAGAACTTCCATGATTATAAAATAAAGTGTGCTGTTTGGTTCAAATAAACCGGCCGATTCGAATTTTTATATACGTACTAGAATACCCGTGAACCGTTGGGTTACTGACGGTTCAGGTTACAAAACATTGAAGTTGATTTTAACATTAAAAAAATATCTGTTTGAAGAAAGTTGAAATAAAAATACTTACTGTATAAACAAATCGTATTTTTAATCTTATTCACTTAAAATATTTGATTAAAATCAGATTAACTTAAAAATATTTTTTAATATGCCAAAAAATATTTTTAGCTCATATTCACTTGATAATATTTTTTAAATATGGCAAAAAAAAATTTCTTAAATATTTAAAATATTGTTTGTTTAAAGAAACCTGAAATAAAAATAAGCACGCACGCAATCACAGAGAGGTGGAAAGCGAGAGGTCAAAAGCGAGAGGTGAAAAGAGAGAGGTGGAAAGCGAGAGGTGAAAGAGAGAGGTGGAAAGCGAGAGGTGAAAAGAGAGAGGTGGAAAGCGAGAGGTGAAAAGAGAAAGGTGGAAAGTGAGAGGTGAAAAGAGAGAGATGGAAAGCGAGAGGTGAAAAGAGAGAGGTGGAAAGCGAGAGGTGAAAAGAGAGAGGTGGAAAGCGAGAGGTGAAAAGAGAGAGGTGGAAAGCGAGAGGTGAAAAGAGAGAGGTGGAAAGCGAGAGGTGAAAAGAGAGAGGTGGAAAGCGAGAGGTGAAAAGAGAGAGGTGGAAAGCGAGAGGTGAAAAGAGAGAGGTGGAAAGCGAGAGGTGAAAAGAGAGAGGTGGAAAGCGAGAGGTGAAAAGAGAGAGGTGGAAAGCGAGAGGTGAAAAGAGAGAGGTGGAAAGCGAGAGGTGAAAAGAGAGAGGTGGAAAGCGAGAGGTGAAAAGAGAGAGGTGGAAAGCGAGAGGTGAAAAAAGAGAGGTGGAAAGAAACTTAAATCATTACGCGCACGAACACAGCTTTTGAGCATTAATTGGATAATAAACGTGATAGATAGATAGATAGATAGATAGATAGATAGATAGATAGATAGATAGATAGATAACAAACATGTGAGATAACAAAATTGTGCAGAAATCTACTTAAAAAAATAATAAGGACGTTTGCTAAAGAAACACCATGACGGGTTTTGGATAATTCAAAAAATAATTTAATTACACCGGCACTTGTATCCTGGAAACAAGAGTTGTTTGTTTCCTCGTCAGTTGCTATCAGGTCTAGCTCAGATTTATGAGGTGATGGGGACAATTATTTATTCGGATTTCCTCAATTTGGGGCATTCATTTCGGTGCTATAGCCTATCAGTCCTTCAATACTTCAGTGTTAACTGGAAAAATAGTGACCTGGAAAATTTCATTTCGGAAGTCCTTGTATTCCTTAAGCGTGTCAATTTATTTGACCTAGATATTAATAGTTACTCGGAATATCAACGTCAGTGACGAAGCATTTCTGATGTCTTTGTCAACGATGTCTGGTTTGATGGCCTCAAGGTGGTAGAAAGCCCACAAGGTCTTGCTTGAGTTGTTTTCGCTATTCTTCTTCTTCTTCTTCTTCTTCTTCTTCTTCTTCTTTTTCTTTTTCTTTTTCTTCTTCTTCTTCTTCTTCTTCTTCTTCTTCTTCTTCTTCTTCTTCTTCTTCTTAATACTACTACTATTTCAATGCATGTTTGTTGCATTCATCACAGCAGTTCTGCGTCATTACTTTTCATTAGCTACTATATTTTCACCAGTTTTATTGCATCTTATTATTGATGGTTTTTTATCAGTTCCAAGACTGGCTCCATATGCTTTTGACTCTTTGAATTATTTTATTCTTTTGCTCCATTCTGTTGTTGTTATATTTACTAAAACCATCTGCATTGGGTCATGTTTTATTACTACTATTATTTTATTATTACTTTTAAACAATATTAGTATTGTTGCTTTTTCTCTTAACAAGCCTTCCCACTTTGTTTTCATAATAGTTTTATTCGCCATTTTTTTGTATTAATCTAAGTCGTTACACTTTTCATTATGATGCTTATTTTATTGTTTGTTTACTCCGGCTTATTAGCATTGCTTTTTTCTTTAATCAAAATGACATGGATAAATTATTAGAATGCTAATGGAAACCACCTGTAGTCGAAAATGAAGTGAGATCTTTTTTTTCCGAAACATCAGATTGCATCTCACACATCGTCTACGAAAGCGTCTATGATTTTTAAAATGCATAAAAGCCAAAGTCATTCATTTATTCTTACTCACCGATTTTCTACGGAAAAATTTCCTATTTGTTATTTCTTAATTATCAAATGTTTTTTCCTCTCATTTAATATTTCACCGGAGAATATTTCATCATCATCATCATCATCATTATTATTATCATTATCATTTTAGCCTATTTCATTTTTATTTGTGTTTGTGATTGTAATGATGATTTTCATATTTACGATCGGTAGAAACCCGAAAAAACGTATACATTAGACAGATTTGTGTATGACGATACCTATGTACATGTAACTCCGAATGCTGAGCAACAAATGCATATTTCTTCTTAATACATACATACATACACACACACACACACACACACACACACACATATATATATATATATATATATATATATATATGTATGTGTATATATATATATATGTATGTATATATATATATATATTTATATGAGTAATAGGAAAGAACAGTCAGATTTATAATCCAATATTCTTTAATATTTTCGTTTTATTTTTCAATAACAGTGCTCGATACAATGTAGAGCATAATGTTATAATTATTTTTAAAAGATATGTCTCCATCGTGACACAGAAATTACTGTTTCTCAACCGAATCCCAACTCCTAAAGTTCAATATGAAAATTAAACTTAAAACTTAGAGCACGGTTTCATTCTCAAGCAGTATTAAGAATAACTCACGGAGAAACTGGTTTACTCTATTTTTGATGGTCTTATGAGAGTTCCTCTTTTTATCAGGAGGTTTCGGCTTTCACGGATGAAGAGAGTAGGAATAATTACTGAGTGTCAAGTTTTGGGAGTCGTTTAAGGTTGGCTATTCCGTGTACGCGCTATTTTCCGTGAATAATCACTCACCAAAAATCTGTTTTAACAACGAATCGCCGTAGGTCGGGTCTGTTGTAAGCCGGGAACGTATATATATATATATATATATATATATATATATATATATATATATATATATATGTATATATATATATATATATGTATATATGTATATATATATATATATATATATATGTATATATATATATATATATATATATATATATATATATATATATATATATATATATATATATATGCTCACACACATATATATATATATATTTATGCTTGTGTGTATGTGTGTGCGTGCGCGCACGCACGTCTGTACAAATTATGTCAGATGGAATATTTGTGGATTTTTATCTTTCCGATTCAAGGCTCGCCATTAATAAAATAATGACCTAATGTATAGATGCAAAAATAAATAAATAAATAAATAAATAGATAATATGGAACCTGGGTGACGCTCACATCCGACCCCCCCCAAAAAAAATACAAGATACAAAAACAAATACACGATTCTTAATATATAAGCCTAAACTGCCAGTGAGAGGGTGAAACATTAATTGCCTCGCATTTAATCTTTGTTTGCTTTACATTTTATAGGCTCTACTTTTTATTGAGCAGTATTAATTGCTAAATTTAACATAGTTGGAATTTACCTTTTATTATATATATATATATATATATATATATATATATATATATATATATATATATATATATATATATATATCATTTAAATAAAAACAGACCACTTTAAGGTTCCATGTAATAAATTATTTCACCACAGCCCTTTTAAAGGACCGCGGATCATCAGACTTTACTTCTAAAGGTTGAAACGAAAAATGAAAATAAATTTACACATTTTTGACGGGCAGTACTAAGCATGGAACCTTAAAGTGGTCTGTTTTTATTTTTATTTAAATTATTAGCTCTGATTTACATTGAGCTCTCTCTGGATTTTATGCTCCTTGGGTCTACCCATACGGATTACCTAATTTTTCGTAAACTATATATATATATATATATATATATACATAAATATATATATAAATAAATATGCATAATTGAAATTAATAAGACAGGGCCTAGACTGAGAAATCTTAGTGAAAAAAATTGCGCGTCGGAAGAGAATCGAACGTTCATTCCTTTTTTAATCAGAGAAAACAGTCTATCAGCCAAAGTGTGGCGCTACTAGTTTTGCCACGGAATTGAGGGAACTGCAAAATAGATACAAATTAGTGCGTTCATCTCCCGGAATTGAAATAATTTAAAGGCCCTTTTAGATTTTGAACAAAAAGTTTTGATTGGTTTGTTTTTAAGACCTATCAACACTTCACTGCAGGTTATTTAGAGCCAGAAATTATTTTTTGACTATCAGAATTTGTGGAGGGAATAATAATAATGGTTTAGTTGTACAAGTCTTACTAATTAACCCATAGCTGGGAGAAAGTGATTGATTCTTACGTTTCCCAAGGTTATTTGTGCGTAAGTGAATATAGCAAATCCAACGGGATTTGAAACTCGGATGTATGATTAACAATGCCAAGCTGTTAATTTTTTGATTACCCACACACTCAAGTTTACAATAGCTGATATTACCAAGTAGTCACCTATCTAGCTACTGACCAAACTCAAGGTTACTTAAGTTCTACGATCGTAGGATAACCGGTGTTTCAATGTGATTCGACCGTAAGCCTTTTATATAAGGATCAACACTGATTAAAAGATTAAATTATGGAAGATTTTAATATCGATGCGCTCTGTGAAACGCATTATACGTAGATAGATAGTTAGATAGATAGATAGATATGAAATCCATTTTATTCTTAAAGATAGATACGTGGGACTGTCGTCGTTATGCAGTGTTGATTCGTATTCAGTGTATACGTATAAACTCAATAACTGCGATATTGACCACTGTTCCATCAATATTTATATTTTTTCCTTTTTACATTAACATACACAGCTTACAGACGAAACTATGCATACGCCAGTATACTCTTAGTCTGATCTAGAGATATCAATGATTTTGCTCATGATAGCTCTGGCACATAACGGTAAACAGTGTCACCGTAATATCTGACACAGTGAAAAAAATGATATATGCTCTTGTGTAGGGATTAGACGAACTAGGTATCAGAAAAATGTTATGATTTTCCAGAACATAAAAATGTCGAAATGGAAGTCAGTATTTACAATAAGAAATCTTGATACTCATTAACAGCTATGTGGTAAATTTGGTTTAAAGATCATTATAACCATTCGTACAATATTTTAAACAGTCGATTTTCATAAACGCAATATTTTCTTATTTGCCAGGGTATCGAGGTGAAGATATAAAAGCTCTTAATTTCAGGCAGGCATAGTGTTTGTTACATCGCTGAATTTCAAGTACTTTTGACATGATTCCGTACTTAAACATCTGAATTAAAAGCTTGTTTTAATTTGCTTTCGGAGGAAAAAGTTAACGAAGGCAGAAGTATTTCGGTCTGCGTTACCTTTTGATTAGGAAAAACACTTGATGTATATTTGCAAATTTAAAATTTAATTTTTAAGAGATAAGTTTTTCACTCACTGAACTTTTGCTCAATTTGCCACTGTATTCTTTCGAAGAAACAAAATTTGAAAATAATTACATATTTTCAGGTATCATTTTAGATTGCGAGCAAAACCGAAATTTTTCATTTGTGCTCATTAATGTTGTATCGCATTTACATTAATTGCGTATATATCATCTTACGTTAGGATGTATGTTATTACCCGAGACTCTTCCTAAATTAATTATGAAATAAAAGAGAATACGCGTGTATTATTACATCTATACAACAAGGGAAACTATTGGCTTTAATATAACTTTAATTGTATTTCATATATTGAACTAGATAAAATATACTTACAGTAAAGAATGCATCTATTTCTAATAACTGGGATTCTATTAAATTGCTTAGATGATGAGTTTCATTATAACACTTTTCATTTTGGATGAAGAAATATAGTTGAATTGATGTCGTTTTGGAAATGACGAAAATGGTGCGTGTGAATAGTGTCTATCGCTTGGCGCTTTAGAGTTCTTCTAAACAGTCACGCTCACATGTCTTTTTTACCCGTGTTGGGGTAGTGAAAAGATTTGTCTTTAACCCCATGCGTGGAGAGATAGATCACGTGACGACTCCCATTGGCCGATCCTAACCACCGGCTGCTAATACAAAAAGCGTAGCACGTGGAGAAGCTCCCTCTTTCAGCAGGCCGTAATAGAGGAGACGGCGACGCCTTCTCGGCCAGACGGTCGAACTCTCTTTTCTCTGAGCAGAGAGGAATCCGGACGAGGCTCCCGGAACCCGGACAAGGGCAGAGTCTCGTTCGGGGAGGTTAAACCAACCCGATCCCATTTATACGGGTTCTACGCGCATTTTTTGGCCGAGCCTACGGGCTCGGGAACACCCCCACTTTAAACCCGGCCTTGTGCCACATCTATCCCTCGTGGGTGGGGACAGTAAATACTGTCTTTCAGCAGGCCGAGCCGAGCGACACACGTGTGGTGTTTCCAGTCCAGACTCGATCTGTGACAGCAGCCATGAGACCAGATCTCTGAGAAACCAGTTTTCCTTGATTCTACCATTTAGGTATGTCCGTTAGTCATTATCTCCACATTAGGGAAGGACATGCGTATATTGTATATTGTTCTATTTGTTTAACGTAAAATAAAACCTGTTCTTTTTATAAGCGAGGTTTTTTGGTTATCTTGTTTTGCTGATTATATTACATACCAGTGACTAGAAATTAACTGAGCTACGTACATAATTGAATCTGATGGCGTTAGGCGATTCTTTTTCCAGGGAAATAGCTTGAGCCAACCACTTGTACTTATATATATGGTAACTGACACTTTCCGGAGGCTAATTTTAATCCACAACTCTCATTGACGTAGACGACAAATGTACCTCAACGTTCATACATTTCCTCACTCAAAATAGTAATTCGTGAAATATATATGTTCGATTCTTTCGCACACAACATCAGTGAAGTTATTAGACGAGGATCATTAGGAATTTTGTCTCTTTCAACATTATACCCCCAGTCTCGACGATGACCCAGCCAGTACTTATCGGGTATCGACTTTTGTGCCATCCGTAGGCTACAACTTTTCTCATTTTTAATCACATACTGCGACTCCTCTTGACAATTTATGGTCAAGTCACGGATAACTTCCGGTTCAATAGCATTCTTCCCTCTTCCACAAAAAAAGGAAGCAAACGTTGTAACAATTTCGATCTGGTAAATATTAAAAAATATACATGTCTTTGTAAAAAGTTCGCTTGTCTTGAGAAATGATAGGGATGTGCACATTTTGAAATTTTGTGTCATTTGATTACTTAGTAAAAGCCCTTAATCACATAGTTTAATATAAATCTTGCGAGTAATCCTCTTTCATTTTGTCCATTCTTCCGGGGTGGTACGATAATAATGTGCCCGTGTTATTATCTTCATGTGTTTTAAGAGGTAAAAGATCGGTAGATTATGGATATTTTTTTCAGAATGTGTACCTTGAAGTGTTTGTCGATATTGCCGTGGTCTGCGATAAATTGTATCGCAGCTTCTGCCGATGTCGCATTATTGTGTCAGACAGCATATGTTTGGCCATTAAAACTTTTGTTTATTTTTTGAGCTGTGCAACCCACATAAATCAAATCATATTTTGTAAAAATAATAAAAATAATAATAATTATTATTATTATTATTTTTATTATTTTTTATTATTATTATTATTACTATTATTATTATTAACAACAACAACAACAACAACAACAACAATAACAATAATAATAACAACAACAACAACAACAATAACAATAATAATAATAATAATAATAATAATAATAATAATAATAATAATAATATCCTTGGGTTTCTGTTGTATACGCATTTCCTTCCGGGTCTCAGATAATGTCTAATGTCAGAAATGCGATCCCGACATCTTCCATTGATCATATTTTTTTCTAAAATAACAAAAAGAAAAAAAAGAACAACAACAACAAAACAAACAAATGAACCTCAGATCGCACTCATTTTATAGAGGTACATATGGCACTGATAGCACTGTGTGAACTCTAGTAGTGAGTACAATTTTTTAAATTTTATTTCTTTAAGGCGTGGGATACCAGGAATCCCTTCAATTAGTCAACCGGAACCTTTTCAATGAATCCGTGGGCTCCAACTGGAATTATTTAAGACACTATTATTATTATTATTATTATTATTAGTTACTTACTTACTTAACGCACACATCACGCCTCCCACAATGCAGCACAAGGTCTCTGGTTCCGCTTTGTGTCGTGTCTCTTCCTGACTTGGTGGTCATAACACTCTATAATTTTCCTCTTTTGTTGTTCGTAGTCCTTGTTTTGCTAACCGTTTATACAAGTTCGCTAAGTAGGTTATTCGCCATTTTCCCTTAATACGCTTGCTTTCATTATGCCCCGTGAGTGGTAAATTCCCCAAGTCTTCCTTCCTCATTATGTGCTTCGTAATTTTAATCTGCCTCCTTTTAATTACAATTATGAGTTTTCTTGTCCTTCCATTTTTCTTTTAATTGCTCACATGTTCTGTCCATGGTATTCATAGAGTTCACTTAGAAAATCACAAACTGTCGTATCGAGTCTCTTCTTTCTTTGTGAGGAGAATGCCTAGAATCCACTACAGTGTCGGAGATTTGATATTACATAACAATTCAGCATTCGTTTCCTTTGTTTTTGAATATATTTCCCTGGGTTTTATTAACTACGTCCAACAGCAAGGCCTGTGATCAGGAAGTTTTGAGGAACGTGGAACAACCTCTTAATTGTTAGTGTTCCCAGGTCTACCCTGACCCTGGGTGGTAGCACTTGTTAGGGCCCCAACTATGGGCAAATATTTAACCCCAAAGGTGGGGCTAAAACACTATGAAAGCGTAAAAATAGGATTTAGTACCAGCAATAAATTAGTTGAAGGAAACCAGCAATACATTTTTGAAGAAAATAAATACTACCAGTAATACATTTTTCTAAAAAAATGTTACCAGCAATAAAAATTTTGTTGGCATTAGATAACCCATTGAGGTGTTGATATGCCTTAGAACAAAAGAAACCGAAACCTAAACCCAGCATTATTCTTTTCAGAAACACTGCTATATTTAATGTAATCTGATATCTAATTATCTAATAAATTCATATTCCTATCTTAAAATAAGTAGTGTGAAAATTATAAATTGTCAGTTAATATTTTCGTATATATTATGCATTATAGAAAGTAGATTTTGCAGCATATTTAAACTTTAAATATGCCTTTTAAAGCAACTTTCCTACGTGAAACCTGGTCACCTTGCATCTAAAAATAAATGTAAGGAAATCAAGGTAAAAGAAAATAAGAACAAGGTGGCTTTTAAAGAAAGTTGCCCTAATTTCTATGAGTTTTCAATTTTCTTTTTAAATTATGAAAAAAAAATCAATCCGTTTATTGAAGAAGGACATTCATGTTTTATGATCATCTTAATCAAATTAGGAGCAAATGAAAAAGTGAAAAAAGGGAGAAAAAAAAGAGGGAGAAAGTAGTATAAAGTGTAGGTAAACTGCAATTAAATAAAAAAGAGAGAAAAAACTACAAGAGCGGAAACATAAAATAAACAGGTGAACAAAAAAGGACATCAAAGAAAAAGTAGTTAAAAGGAAAAAGAGATTGAAAAGCAATTAAAAAAATCAAGAAATCAAAAAGAAAAAACAAACATCAAACTAACTAAATAAATAAAAACGTAATGAATGAAAGAAAGAATTAATAAAAGACGATGAAAAAATAAAAAAAGTGAAAAAATATAGAGAGAAAAATAAAAAAGAAGGAAAGACGAAATTGAATAAATGAAGGAAAGAGAAAATGAACAGAAAAACAAAATTAGCTAAAAAAAAAAAAAAAAATGGAGAAGCAAAAGAAAAGAAAAATCAACGAAAATAAGACATCACCAGAAACGAATGTATTCAAAAGTACATATAGTAGAAAATAAAATTAAGAAAGAAAGTATGCAGGTTTTAAAGAAATGGAAATAATTAATGGATTTATGAAATGAAGAAGTAAATAAAGCTATGAATAAATAAAGAAGCAATGAAAGAGAGGAACAAGTGTAAGTAGAAGGAAACAAAAGAATGCAAGAGGAAAAAAAAGCAAGAGCAGAAAGGAAAATATGGCAAGTAAAATCAAAGCAAGACATAAGTAAATGAAAGTAAAAATAAAGCAAAAAACACAAGCAAACGTAAAGGTAAAGAGAAAAATTAAATAATGAAAAATTAAAAGAATGAAACAAAAGTATTGCAAGCAAAGAAAGAAAACGGAAGGAATGTTTAAAGAAAATGTTAAGCAAATAAAATTAGATAAGAGACAAGAATAGTAAGCATGAAAAATACAAAAAAAACAAAAACAAACAGGAGCGAAAAAGAAAGGTTTAAGTAAAAAGTGAAAAAAAGGAAAAATAAAATAATGAAAGAATCAACGTTGGAAAATTAATTAAAAAACGAAAATAACAAAAAATAGAGTAAATACGAATCATCGAAAAACGCAGGAAAAAGAGTAAATTAGAAAAATTACGAGTCAAGGAAGAACACCAAATAAAAATTAATAACAATACAATACAAAACAAAAAGAAATTAAACAAAAAATATTTTAAAACATTTTAAAACTCTAGCAGATACAGTGAATGATTTTTCGATAAATGCTATTTAAAGATGTAAATGGACTAAAAATCTGATTTTCAATCGATAATTTGGCCAGCAGAATTCTTTTCTTGGGTTCAAGAAAAATTTAATTAAATTTGACGTGCTATGCCCATCTTTGCTCGCGTTTACTAAGTGTCTCTGTTCGGATTGAATATTGATGAGAAGCTGGTGAATAGACAAAGGATGAATAAGGAGGAAACTAAAGAAAAGTGGAATTAAACTTTTCTTTCTTTTTTATAGGAGACTGGTCTTTCCGGGATACGTTTTAATTATTGACGCTTTTTTAGTATTTCTTTGATTGAAGTGTTTCATTTTCACTCTAAGCACGACTACTAAAGCAGATCGCTTACCAAAAGCTACGTCTTTCAATTTCCCTACCTGGTCAACATTTGCATTATGTGGAGACTAGTCAATAGTCGGCTTCATTGGAAATTAACGTATCAAATGATTTTTGGTTTGACGGAAACTTTGCAACGAATCCCACAATACATACTGTGTATAGGCTATTTCAGACACGTTTGTTTGTCAGAAAGTTTCGGCTGATTTATATTCCGATTTTTTTTTGTGAATCGTGGTGGCGGAGCTCTTATTTTACCAGGGAATCTCACCTTCTTGTTTGTTGCTGATTCATCATTTCACGGACAGTATAAAGATTTCGCCTCATCTGTTTTTTTTTTCTCGCGGGACATATGACGTTAACTGGCTCTGTGAAAACATCGTAATTCAGAAATATCAATTTCCAACACGGTGTATCTCTGTTCATTATTTAGACGATGTTTTTTTTTCTATTTTTCTATTTAACCTTACATTTCTCTCCTTTTACTGCACCCACAAAGTTACAAAGGGAAGGAAGTTATTTAAAGCAGTGAATTATAAGAAGCTGTGGCGTCTTACGGTCACCCATGTTCTGAAATGATATGAGGGATAGAATAATAAAGACTCATGTTGGATTAGTTTTTGAAATTGATTTATTGTAGGAATCGTATTAATAAAGTTTGAAGAATAGTTTCTGTTTATCACAGAATTTGCTTAATTTCCCCCGCTACTATACGCCGGAGATTTAACGCCATTACAATATTTCCGGTTTAGAAATACAGCACGTCATAATTTTGAAAAATTAAAAAAAATTCTACCTTAGTAATACAAGAACACAAATTATTATAAAGAAAATAGCTAGAAGGAATGTAAATAATTAATCAACGTAGAAAGAATATATACCAGAGGCACGTTTTCATATAACCAAACTTTGTGCAATCTATACTTAAAGAATGTAAAATCCAAATATTTTCAGCTTATATAATCTCTTTTTAAAAATTCCCTTCCAAATATTTGTCATATTCATCATACATTCTAAATACACTAATATACACAATGCTTGTTATATATTTACAGACATCAGGAGGTAGAACAGTGATTCCGAGACAACCAATGAAATCAGTGAAAACAGAATTTAAAGTTTGATACATCCGTACACACTAGCGCTGGTACATAGGCTCTAAGAATTTATGTGTAATACCTTTATATTGAAATGACTAGGTGTAACGGTAACTTCTATCCTAGGAGTATTTTTCTCACACTTTTGGCTTGTAGAATTCTCTTCTGGCTTCTGGATTTCCAGTCACGTTTGATTTTCAATAACCCAATACCAATCGTTATCTTCGGTCTTCTTAATTTCTGTTTTTTTTTTTGCTCCTTAATAATGTTTTTTTTCTTTTTTCTTATTTCTTGTATTCTTCAACACGCACTAAAACTCTGCATCTTAGTAGCTTTGTTGCCTTGCTTGGGGTGAAAAGATTAAAAAATAAAAAATGAGGTCAGTCAAAAGAAGACATAGAACGCAATAACGAAGCATAACTGCGCATTTACCAATATTTTAAACATGCTAAACTTACAATGATTGTCTTGTTTGTTCTTTATTTAAACATCTTGTCGGATTTAATCCATCCTCTCTAACCATTTCCTATATATGACTATTAAACAGGCGGCAAAAATATCGGTAGAGAAAATTACATATATTCATCCGGTGATGAATCCCATCTGAGATAACTTAAATTCGAATAGTAAACGGTTTGCTAAATTTTGTCCATATTTCTCAGATTAGGCATCATAATTATTTATATTATTCGGGCTGCTGTCCTCTAGCTCCACGTGCCATGCCTCTTCCGGATGTCTCAGTTATTTCCCTTTATCTCAAAAAGTTTCTGTTCACTACTGCAGTAGCCAAGTATTAAACAAACAACTCTTTGGGCCAAATCACTGGATCCAATGAACACATTCATCCGCAAGGCCATGTGTTCTTGAGTATGTATCGATGATCATATTGAGTTCACATGGCCCCGTAGTATCTGTACCTCTTCCCGCTGTGTCGAAATAAAGGGTTCAGTTCGAAATTTCATTCACCTGAAGAAGGCTGGAGCGTACAACGGCCGAAACTTCGTGAATTTTGATACCTCTCATAAAACCTGTTCCACAATGAATTTACTCAATCTCACTAGATAGGTTATTCGTTGGTTTCTCTGTGGCTCATGCATTCAATCTGTCCAGTAAGTATCAAATTTTCTAAACCCTCTTTCCTCATTATGTGCCATTCAAATTTCAATTATCTCTTTCTGATATTATGTATAAGTGTCCTTTTTTTTTTAGATTTTCTTTAAAATTTCGTTATTGCACACAAGTCAAGTCCATCGTACTTGAATTATCCTTCTGTAGAACCACATTTCTGTTGAATCAATTGTCTTCTTCATATGTGAAGAGATTGTCCAGTAATCACAAAAAATAATAATAGTGCGAAATTTCATTATTTTTGCTGTAATATATGTTCTTTCGATTTGTCTCGGCGCAATATTTTTTTAATTGTATACGCGAAAAAGATTTGAAAAAAATAAATTTCAATTAACTTTCCCTTAATATATCTTGTACTGGAAGCTATCAGTAAATAAGTAAATATTGATATATATATATATATATATTTGTTACATAATTCATCTTCTTGTTATTGTCGATGATCTTCTACTTTTTCTTGTTATTGTTGTTTTTGTTCTTCTTCTTTTTCTTCTTCTGCTTCTACTTCTTCATCTTCTTTTTCTTCTTCTACTTCTTCTGCTTCTTCTTCTATATGCCCTGTCTTTTCAGGACGTTAGCAATTATGGCTCTATACAATTTCTTCGTTTTTGTAACTATTAGAAAATGTCTTTTCGCTGTCTCTCCTAATCCCTGTTCTGCCAGCAATTTACACAAGCTCGTTAGTTAGGTTATACAATGTTTTTCTTTGTCTCGTTAGATTTTACTATGACTTCTGAGTGGTTAAATAATTAGGCTTAGTTAATTGATAAAAAGAAGGATACAATTAACTGCTGAGATTTCGTAAATGGTAGTTGAAATTTTTAGCGTACATGAAAAGAGCTTAGACGATTTAGCACTTAGTGTAGGCAAATAGGATTATAGGAAAGCAGTGCTTAACCTATGTGATGGACATATTTAAACAGATATTTATCAAGGACAGAAAAATGTTGCAAGCCATGATCGTCAAGGTCCGGAAGGGAGACGATACATAGAAAAAGAATATTGATCTAACTAAATATGGATATTTTATATTTCCGACATTTTTTCCGACCTATTGTTGAAGAAACCGTGGGAAACCATCAAGTATCTGAGAAAAATTTGGAAGAAGAATATTGGAATGAAAATCAAAGAAAAACTGTGTAGGAATATTTTTAAGGAATGTCAGTGATGTGTACGTAAAGTTGAATATAAGGAACATGGAATAAGCGTAATACGTAAGAAGGGTGCTGAAAGGAAAATATAATATAAATGGAATAAAAAATGAGATAAGGTGTTGTCGGTAATCAAAGAAGAAAAAGGAATTACAGGAGAGAAAAAAACAATGACGAAGCGTAGTAGACAAGGCGGTGAACTGAAGAGGTAGGATGAAGAAAAATATATGAGGGAAATCGAGATAAAAATGAGAAAAACATAAGGAAAAAGTAATACTGAAAATGATCAGAAAGAACAACATGGAAAGCAATACCATGAACAAAGACGGAAAACGAAAGATGTAAGAATAAAGAAAGAAAAATGAAAAGAAATCGTCTAGAAATAATTAAGAAGAGCATAACAACATGCGAAAAAGAAGAGAATAAAGATAATGGAAATAAAATAAAAATAAATTAAAACTGAAATGAAAGAAAACGACAAAAAAAAGAAAATGAAAAAAAGAAGAGAAAATTAATGAAAGAAAAACAAAGCTGAAAAAAAAAGAAAGGAAAAAAAGAAATGAGGAAGAGAAAATAAAGAAAAATAGGAGAATGGAAGAAAAATTTAACAAAGAAATAGAAAATAAAGTAAATAAAACAGAAATAAAAAGTGAGAGGACAAAAATAAAAAAAATAATTAATTAGAGCGAAATGAAAAAATGAAAAATAGAAAGAAAAATGAAAAGTAACTGCCAAAAACAAAGAGAAAGTGAAAAAGAGAGCCGAATATATTTAAGAAATACGAAAAAAAAACAACTGATAGAAATATGAAAAGGAAATAAATATGATGAAATGAAAAACAATTAAAGAAAGAAAAATGTAAAAGAAAATTAAAGCAAGAAATACATTACGAAATATGAAAATTATATAAATAGATTAAGAGGAAGAAATAAATGAGAAAAATATCCTAAAGATCTTTTGGAAAGTGATTTTTGGTAAAACGAGATTTTTTAAGCATTTCACCCCAAGCAATGCGGTAAGCCACAAACACTCAAGTGGCTACAGAGGATTTGGAGCAAGAGCAGATAGAAGTGATCGCGGTGAACAGTGAAAGGGTCAAGAGCGGGATGCCAGTTTATCTAGAGAATATGAAAAAAATGTAACCAAACAGTAAAACGACATAACAAAAGAAAAAAAACCCGACAAAAATAGGAGATGAGCAATCAAGAAAAGTATATATATATATATATATATATATATATATATATATATATATATATATATATATATATATATATATATATACGTGTGTTTGTGTGTGTGTATATATGTATATGTGGTAGTATAGTTTCAATGTGTACTATATTTATGAGATAAAGTGCTCAATATCAGAGGTAGTGAGTATGTAAATAGAAAAATAAACATTGAAATCAACAGGCCAGACATGGTTTGGCAGTTGCGTTAGCGTGAAACAGCCTGTCGGCTCCGAGTGTCGACTTCAATGATCACTGATATATATATATCTATATCTATATATATATATATATATATATATATATATATATATATATATATATATATATATATATACGTGTGTTTGTGTGTGTGTATATATGTATATGTGGTAGTATAGTTTCAATGTGTACTATATTTATGAGATAAAGTGCTCAATATCAGAGGTAGTGAGTATGTAAATAGAAAAATAAACATTGAAATCAACAGGCCAGACATGGTTTGGCAGTTGCGTTAGCGTGAAACAGCCTGTCGGCTCCGAGTGTCGACTTCAATGATCACTGATATATATATATCTATATCTATATATATATCTATATATATATATATATATATATATATATATATATATATATATATATATATATCTATATATATATATATATATATATTATATATATATATATATATATATATATATATATATATATATATATATTGGAGTCTATTTTGAAGGAAGTCTTACAATCTGTATTTCCTCTATTTCCCTATCAACAAACATACTAAATCTTGCAGTACAACCCTGAACAAAGACGGAAATTCCTAAAATACATTTTCGAATCCTAATGTTTGTTAGTAACAGGTAAGTAAATTGTTCTTGTCGCTAGATATCTAATTTCAGTTTTTCCTCAACAGTAATTGTCAATCCCAGTAGTAGCAAAATACTTCTCCTGCAACAACCTGCGAAATTATTTAAAAAATAATAAGTTTCATTGTTACCTTAAGCGGCTATCGTGAAAAATCATATTCTTGCAAATTATCTTCTGTATGAATAAGTTGGATCCAAAACAAACAAACAAAGCACGGAAAGCAGCATTCCAAAGTCAAAGAAAAAGATGGAGAGAAATAAGCAGAAAAAATTAAATATAAAAAAAGGTTAAAAATAAGGATTAACGGAAGTCGTAATGCAACACATAAATAGGAAAGAAAAACTTAAAGTAATGAAACGATATGATAGGAGAAAAAATAATGTATATATGTACATATATATATATATATATATATATATATATATATATATATATATATATATATATATATATGTGTGTGTGTGTGTGTGTGTGTGTGTGTGTGTGGAAATATTGTTCTAAAATGTCAAATTTTATTTTAGAAGTCAATATTTTCACAATAAAATTGATATTAAACAATTTTTGTAAGGCTTTCACAATATACTTAATTCTTTATGATAAGTATAACCTGCAAATTTCAACTTAAAATACATATTTTCTCTCATTATATTCGTAACTTATTCTGTTCTGTGACATGATAATATGGCCAGTAAGTATATATATATATATATATATATATATATATATATATATATATATATATATATATATATATATATATATATTCATACACACACACGATTATATATAATACTTATTCCCCCATAGATGAACATTTTAATCAACCAGGACACACGCGGAAAAAAAGAAAATACTGCATTTTAAAATTAAATACATATAAACTACGGTTAAATAAAGACTTGGGTATTTTAAATCTTTATAAATATTTCAATAGTTAAAAAAAAAATTGTTAGATAAAAGCTAAAATTTTTTTAAAACAACATCTAAAATATTACTACAGTTAGATTTACGTTAGAAATATTCAAACACAGTTGCATTCCATATCACGTGATGTCCGCGTCTCGTGACGGACGCTATTTAATGTAAACAAACTTCTGAAAACAGCCATTTCTGAAGAAAGATCCGGACCGATCTGAAATATCAAATATATATATATATAAAATAAAATAATAATACTTTCACAAAAAAAGATTCAATCTATTTTAATTTGCAACTTTTCAGTTGTTTATATATATATATATATATATATATATATATATATATATATATATATATATATATATATATATATATATATATATATATATATATATATGTATGTATGTATGTATAAAATCTCAAAACAGAAGAATAAATATTTAAAGTTATTAAGTGAGTTGAAACTAACCTTGGGAATTGCGAACGTAAGAACGAGATTGGAGAACCATCAAAAATCGAAATTGAAAATATTGTCAATATAAGAAGAAGAAACACTGGCCTTGAGGATGTCACAAAAATTAAAAGTTTAACAAATAACAAAAATGTATTGACGAAAATAACATTTAAATAATCTTCTGATTCGCCTCTCAACAGAGAAAATATACACCATATTGTCTAAAAAAAGAAATAATCCAAACTACCAAAATAAAGAGAGACGTGTAAGTTGTGTGCAACTTACACGAAAATTTGTTTCCCAACATTAATGTGGTTTCCTGAATTTAGGTTACACTGAATGAAGCTGTTGGCTTGAGATGGAGTTTTGGACTTTTACAAAGGGTAATCAACTAATACAAATATGTTTAGGTGGAATAATATTTTGTATTTGTAGCTAATGTAATTTAGGTCTAAATTAATAGTTAATGCTAGTATCAGGCTAAATCCAGAGGGTTATCGTAAGTTCATTGGCAAGATTGTTTTTACAGATTATCAACCCATTTCATCGCCTAAAGTAAGTGTAGTAAACTGTGCGAAAACAACGGAAAGAATGAAGACGCAACTGACAAATGCTCGAATGGAAATGAATTAGTTAAATCGGACGATAGATTCGCAATTAATGACAGATGTTTATTATGGGGAACCATTCAAATTGAAGTAGCTTCAAGGTTAATAAAAACCTATACGTAAATCATAATACTCCTTCCTACTCTGTCAATTTGTTTATTGTTCACATAAACATTTCAGATACAGCAAGTTAATATAATAGCCGGAGAACTTTACAGATAATAATCCGTTAAACATGTGGTGCATTATTAAAAGAGTTATACACGATTTTAGAAAAACAATATTCGAGCAAAGATAATCTCTGGGAAACCGTAAAAACTGCTGTAAGTATAGTTAAAGTCCAAACATTAGAAAGCTTAACGAAATAATTCAAAGACAAGTAAAGTTTTATAATTGCTGCCTTTACAGTGTAAACACAGTGCAATGATCCGATTTTTCTGGTCGAAATGTGTGTCAGCGGCTGAAATTTCATCGGATGCTTTTAACAAAATACGCCGACAATGCGCTACCGCGTAGAAGTGTTTAGGAGTGCATCGAGAAGTTTTAAAGAGGCCGGACAGGCGTAACATACGACAAAAAACCAGGACGTCCGTCAACCTCCACCACTAACGAGAAGATTCAGCAAGATCGAGAGATTCTAATGGCAAAAGTAAGTTAGCATTCATGTGGTAGTATGTTCTTTACAGATTCATATCACTGCTCTGTATTCCTCTTTGGTGCACACTGTTAACTGAGCGGGCATGCATAACCTGTAACAGCAGAATGTAAACTGGCAGGATCAACCTGAAACTTCGATGACGTGACCACGGATATATATATATATATATATATATATATATATATATATATATATATATATATATATATATATATATATATATATATATATATATATATATATATATATATATATATATATATATATATATATATATATATATATATATATATATATATATATATATATATATATATATATATAGAGAGAGAGAGAGAGAGAGAGAGAGAGAGAGAGAGAGAGAGAGAGAGGCACGGTGGAGTAATGGATAACGGCTTGGATTGAGGAATCGGAGAGCCGAGTTCGAATTCCAGTCGAATCCATTACATTCACTTACGTGCTAATACCCTAGGGAAAGGTGTGAATCCTCGTCTTCTCCCTCCAGGACAGACTGGGTTCTATAGACTTGGATGGCAACTGGTCTAGGAGAAGGACAAATCTGAATTCAAAACCTGCGGAAGCTTGTCTGGGGACCTTGTGGCACTCAGTATACTTCTCTGTATTCGTCCCTTCAAAAAGTGTGGATGGTCCTGCTCGAAACCTTCATCACTCATGTGTCTAGGAACTGATCTGCTTGACCCTCATACGTCGAGTTCGACGGGAGAGTCGATGACATATATATACAAACGAGTTTGATTAAAAATAACAGACAAATTGTGTTTGTTTTATTTTTCTTCTTTGCCTAAATATACCACACACACACAAACACACACACACGCGCGTGCGCGCACACACACACACACACAGACACACACACACACACACACACATATATATATATATATATATATATATAAAGTATATATATATATATATATATATATATATATATATATATACTATATAAACAAATATTTGGAGAATTAAGTTACTAAAATGTTATATAATTGAAACTGAGATATCGAGAAAAGGCACGGCGCGTGTAACTAGAACAATCTACTCAGGTGGACGAAATAAAAGGATTGCTTCGATATTTCAAAGTATAACACCTGAAGAAGGCCGAAATATACAACAGCCGAAACGTCGTGAATATGACAACAACGATGAGAACAACAGTCCGAACAATGTAAACAGAGTAAATTGAAATTTCAGATCTAAAAACCTTCCCATACCAGGTTTAAACCTATATTTACTTCGTATATCTTCCTTATGTCAACAAAATAGTTTTCCTTCTTTACCTCTCCCTTCTTTTTGTCGAGAAATTCGGAAGTATTGCAAAAACATGTTCTTGTAAGCAATGCTGACCAGATATAATGTTGCATGATTTCTGAACTTAACAGATGCCAAGAATGGATCATGGACAGGAAAATCTCCAATTCTAGCTCGGTAATCCTTTGTTTTTGCAATGGTAACAGATGTCTTTATACAGCAATATACCCGGACGATTTTTTACCAGAGAATGGCTTTTATTTTCTAGTTCGACATTCAAACGAAAGAGTTGCTCACTGAAACTTTGAGAAGTCATACTTTATTTCGAGGATTCATTAATTTCTGATGAAGAAATCTTTCTGAATTTCACAAAAAATAATCTTTCGCAGTAGATTTCTGATATGCGTCTGCCCATATAACCAAGACTGTCTTCGTTTTAAATTCTCCTAATGAATCTGCCATAGAATATTTGTAAACGGAGCGAGCACAGATAAGCACGAGTTTACAAAAAGTGCAATAACAATCAGATGACGAAAAAGAACAGCGCAAACATTATACGAGTGAAGGCAATGTCATGCAAGTTAAAGCAAAGACAATAACTTAGTAAAATGTTCACAGAAAAAATTATATAGTTTATAGAATTCTAAATCCAAGACAAAGACGAAATACATTTTTTTGGTAAGTATGATAATTGTTCATTTTTATTGGCTAGCAATAAATCCCAGACCGCATCTATAGGATTTGTGTAAACATTTGAGGAAGATCGATTTTATCAGTCGTTCCTGACAGTGGAACCAATAAAGCTGAAAAATAACGCTGTATATTATATTACATATGCTTGACACAATTTTGTAGTTTCTGAATTTTCCATGAGCTTTTTCTTTAAAGGTTTTCCATTTCCATCCACCAGCAAAGCTTAAAGACACTTCTCAGATTTCCCATGTATTACTACACATTTCACTGAAAGCATTCGTGAAAAAAACAGCAACATTTGCATTAGGTTAATATATCTGTTGGCATAATTCTTAATTAATTCTTCATTCATGACGACACTCTTTCTTTACATCATCTTTATTATCGCTAAAAGTCGTTTTTTTTTTACAAAATTAAATTATAGCTTCATTTCTCTTTCGCTTGAGGTTAACAAATTGGAATGATTTATGACGCGCAGTTTGACGCGCACTCTAGAAATACATTATGAAATATGTCACGAACCTTTCGCTTATAATCCGTATTTCGTTATTTTCATTTCCGTTCTTCAGACGCCAGCAATGTGAGAAACGATTTCGCTAGTGTTTGTAAGTCATATTAATACACAAAATATTTGCGAATATAATAAAATTAAAAAAATATATATATGTTTTTGATTTCGTTGGTATTTTTGAATTTTTCGGTTATACATGAATCATTTCCGCATGTCATGAATAAATAAACGTTTAACAAGAATTTAAAAAAAAAACAAACAAACTGAGTCTTGCGTAGACATCATTGCTTTATCCTTTCTTTAGAAAAGCAAGAACTACTTTTTTTTAATTTAAAATAGCATAAAAATAGACCAATAAACACATGGACGAAAATAGTTTATGTTCTTCTACGTCGTATATGCGCGAAATATATTCAGTTGAGTCATAAAAATTTCCGTTGCGCTTATCATCATTATGCATAAAAGACTAGAGTACAACTATATTTATTTAGTTGTATATATATATATATATATATATATATATATATATATATATATATATATATATATATATATATATATATGTATGTATGTATATATATATATATATATTATAGTATATATTATATATATTATTATATATATCATATATTATTCTAATATATATTATATATTATAGTATATATTATATTATTTAGTTGTATATATTAGATGTATTTATTTACTTATATATCGCCTATCATTTGCAAATGTTTGTTGTCACGTATCCTGCAGCTCTTCAATAACGTTTTAATAAAACTACATTTGATGTGAAACGGTTTTCGACGAACCTTTGAATCTTCTTTGCACTAAAGAAGTCATCGGTTTAGTTTGGTTTGTCTTGCTTTACGGCATATGAACCTCAATGGGTTATTTCATGCCGACAAGATTTTACTGATAATATTTTATTTCAAAAATGTAATGCTGATAACATCTTTTTCTCAAAAATGTTTTGCTGATATTAAAACCTCTTTAAAAACACATTAATAATGTTTTCACCCCAATTTGGCTGAGACCTGGAAACGCCAGCAATGAAGAGGTAGTATCACACTTCTCAAAACCTCCTGATCAGAGTCCTTGCTGCTGGATGTAGTTTATCGTCATACCAAATCGCAGATGTAGTTTATCGTCATACCTAGGACGCCTCATTGGAGGGGATGTTACCCCTCTGTAGAGGTACAGTCGGCGTATTCTGAAGCCCCAGCCAACAGAACATTCAGGTAAATGGAATATATTTCGTCCAGAAGAATAGATTATCTGAATTCTAACATTTTTTGTTTTGTTATCCTTTATGTATGCCGCATTAAATTGTCGTGGATAACACTATTTTTTGTGTTGACGAGCGCTGCACCTTTTCCGATCAACTTTTATAGACATGTTACAGTCGATGGATGTGAAAGCATGCCTGTAATGTCTCAATAAGATCTCAAAATGAATAATATCCCGGCGCCCCCGTAACACTCACAACATTACATTTCTCCCAAGGATTTCAACTTCTGACATAGGTTGAGGAAATTCACCCTTCTTAATCCACTGCCTTTTACAATAAAGATTGCTGTATGCAACCCTTTTTCCATCACCTGTTATTATATAAGTAAAGAGCGCTTATTTAGGATGATAAATTCGGTGTTACAATATGTTCTTCAAAACGGAAATTACTTATAACTCATCTTCCACATAATGCCTGTCCCTAACAGGATTCATTCTCTCACAGAATACACACTTTCTATTTACTCTGTCTTGCGAAGTTTACTTACTCATCCATAAGCTTTACTTGTCTGGATAAACTTCGAGTTCTTAAGAAAATTGGCCCAGAAATTATCTCCAATTTAAGGAAATTTGTTGAACAGCTACATTAATGAGAAATATTTTCCTGGTCTACGAAAAGTGTCAGCAGTATCTCGATTCAAGAATGTGGATGAGCGCTCATCCCCGTCAAAATATCACACATGAGCCGCCTTATTAGGAAACTGCATTTTATTTTTTACAGTAAGGTTTACCCTGTCCAAGGCCTGGGAGCCTCTTGAGGTAAAGGGCTACGTTAAGGGGTAGTTTGTATGGATAGTAGGGGAAGATAATGGTTGACGTTAGACTTAAACAGTTGAACAGATGTCGGAATCGGGGAAAATCCTTTATGGAGTCTGCAGTGGTTTGCGGGAAGAAGTAGGACTTACTTCTAGCTCATGACATACGGAGGGATTGTGGGTGATTTGTCACTATGCAAATTGCATGGTGGATCCTAGCTGTGAATATCAGACCTTGTGGAACCAGCAGATATAGTTCGTTCGGGCGATTTCCATTGTAGCATTATCGAGCAGTGACAGACTTGCCGCATCCCGCCCGTAAGAGAGAGGTTGGAGTGTAGAAAGATTATTCTCCCAAATGTGAGGAAAGTGAGTTATGGGGTGCTCCTGCCCAAATATGACAAACGTTCTCCATTTTAGGCCCAATCTGGCTCTTGTAAAGGTAGAGGATAGCATGAGGAGTCAGGTACTTACTGGGGCAGTAAAGGGAGCTGATCATTTTACTTTCATCTTTAGCGATGGATCGTATATAGGAATTCCGCTTGAGGCCGGGTGTGAATTTGAGACCCAATATCCTTTAGAGGCACGAGGGGACATCCGTTCATCGTGACTGGTAGTAGTTCGGAGTCTGACCGGAGGTGATGGAATGTAAACAGTTTGGTTTAAGAGGCATTGAATGTAATCAGTCAGCTCTTTTCACCACTAGGAAATTAGTTTTACATCGGAAATGAAGTCACCTGACAATCTCTGAACGTCAAGACCTTTAGAGGTGCGCTCGTATATCGTAGTATCAACGGCATAGATCGATGTATATTCTTAGGTTGATCATTTATGTAAATCAGAGAGACGGTTGATCCGAGAAGTGAGCTCTAGGGGAAACCTGTGTTGACCGCCAGGGACTCAGAGGACTGGCAGTTAATAACTATCTTCAGGAAGGATTTTATAATGGAGAAAACCCTTCCCGTGATTCCATAGCTGGTGAGCTTGTTTAAAAAGCCTTGTATCACACCTTTCCGAAGATATCTAATTCTATGGTCCTTGTGTTATGTGTGTAATGGTTATTAGGATGTCAGCAGTGGATGGCGATGATCTAAATCCATACTGCTCACCGCAGAAGATTTGTTCCTATACAGGTGATCGACGACCTTCCTCTTAATTTAGGCCTAAAAAGCTTATTGATGATACTGAGGAGTAATGGGTCTATACTGGGATCGAGATGATCAGTTTCCGGCGTACTTGAAGAATGGGCATACGCTTGCTAACGTCCAGATGCTTGAGAAAGATTTCTCATTCAAGTAGCAGTTAAATAGATTTGCTAGAATCAGGGATAATTATGTGTTGATATTCTTTAGGACAACCACTGGAATTTTTGTCTGGACCAGTGGCTCTTTGGGGTTGAAGCTTTTGAGTAGTCTAGAGGTTTCTCTTACTGGAATGAATATATTAATGAGATTGTGCTTAGAAGTTGGGTAATCGATAGCTTTTGTCATCTCACGTTGTGTTAAAGGCAAAGATCGAGGCGAAAAACTCCGCCTTGTCTGTCGAGGTTACAACATCGGGGCAATTTATGATAAGAGGATCGCCGTGCTTGGTCGGCCTTCCTTCCGGACGCGGCGAATTCCTTGGAAGGAGCCGACTTAACCGATCCAGGGTGAATGCTGCAACATACATACATACATACAATTTATAATAGTGGGCATAGTCATTTGCCTGTTAATAATTTTGTTGGTGATCTGTCATAATTCACGAGATCCAATTTATTTATTTTCAGTTAGCTGTTTTCCAGTACTCTCTTAGAACGATTGCAGGCGGTTTTGACTAAACCGCTCCTTGCGATAGAGTTTGAAGTAGTGGTTCCGGGGAGCAATGGCCGTAGTGCATTCAAGGATGAACCAGTGCTGTCATTTTTTCTGGAATATTTCTGGTATCAAACACTCCATTCCTGAAAAGATACATTAGGAGATTAGGATTATAGTTTGGGGTGGGGCAGCATGCTTAAAGAAGTTTTGTGGAGAAGCTTCTGTCATGTAGGACCGAAAGCTGTCCCAGTTTGCTTCCGCATAGAGAAAAAGTGTTCTATGGAATGGTAAGTCAGGATATATCATTGGTTTGGAGTCAATCTGGACTCTGACAAGAGATTGATCTGACGTGCCAATAGAAGCTAAAATTCTTCTGAGCATTTGTCAGGGCAGGATGTTAGAAAAAGTTCTAGGAGTTTCGCCTTCTGTCTCGTTCGCTTCTGGAACTCGGGTGGGTTCTTCAATGATCTGGGCTAGTTCATATGCGATGGAGAAGACTCTGCAATATCCAGCTTCAACATCGGTTTTGTTTGAGTGGACTAACCATTCCTTGTGGTGAATGTTAATGTCAACGCATATTTTATTATGAAAAAGTAAGTTGTTGACCACCTGAAGAGAAATATTATACTGCGCGAGAAACAGTGCGGATACCGTTCTTCCAGGTCAATTGCAGATATCGTAATAAACATATCACGAGAGTGACCGCCTTAGATAAGGGAATTTATAAGTTTGCTCGCAATTATGAATTCCTTCCTATCGGTTAAGGTCCATGAATGTCGTCGATAATTGCCGGATTGCAGAAGCCCATGAAATCAATACAGGCGTCCAGGTTCCTCTCGTATTCCTAACGCCCAGAACACACGATACAACATCCATTTATTATTCTGCAATAGGCATACAAAATATCATCGACATTTCTTGAATCTACACTACGTCACCTTCACGCAACGTAAAAAATGTTTGAAAACTCAAATAAAATAACAACATTCACGTGACATCAAAACTTATAAAGTTTTCATTCATCTTGGAATCTGTAAACGAACTTTGGAAAGCATTACGTTTATTCTTGATAATGATGGAAACCAGTCGAAAACTCAAAATATTAAGAGTAAATAATATGAATTGCTGGTAGTTAATTGGAAGACACGTAAATTATTTGATGAAATATTGTAATAGATATAACGTGCCTGTTACTTGTGAAACGGATAAATTTCGTTAGAAACAAAGAAAAGAGATCTGGATTTCTATGTGGCATCCATCCTCTTACGTGACAGTGAAATCTGGAAAACCTTCCTACGGATGAGGAAAAAACTAGAGAAATTTGGTGCTCCAGAGGGATATTGAAAATTCCATGAATGGTACGAGTAATCAATAAAGAAAATAGAAACAGAAAGAACACTTATACTCAGAATCGTCAAAAGAGAGCTGCAGCTTATTGAGGAAGCAGGGTTTGGAAAACATAACCATCATGGAGTCATACTGAGAATAAGAGAATTAGCGGAAAGCAGCGTGCCAGTTACCTGACCAGCCTGTGTGAATGAATTGGAAAACAAGTGGCGGGAGCTTTAAAAAATTGCGAAAAATGCGAAGAGGCACACGAGACAAGAATTGTTGGAGAGGCCTATGTCCTGAAGGGACACGGCACATAGAAGTTGATCATTTTTCACCCAAATACCAGGCCCAAGAACTACCCAAGTTTTAGATTTAGTACTCCAAAATGCACATGTGTGGGTGCGTAAGTCTGCACGCGTGCATGTAAGTGCATGCGTGTGTTTGTGGATGTGCCAAAGAAATCAGTTAACTGAATGCCAAAAAGTCGAATCACAGGACGAACCAACAGATTTTTATTTGGCTGTATTTCTAAATTCCTAGCCCACCTATCCTCATGTATATATATATATATATATATATATGAATAATCAATATTGATTATATATATAATCAATTATATATATAAACAATATTGATTATATATATATATATATATATATATATATATATATATATATATATATATATATATATATATATATATAATCAATATTGATTATATTTGCTCTACTCTGAATTGAACACTCAAGGTAACCAAAAAAGTCCTGTCCGTTTTTTGATTAGTCATTGAAAGATGTTGAAATATATATGAAATGCGTGTAGCAATTGTTTTCAAATTCGGACAGCCGGAAGTAGGAACATCAGACGTAATGAAAAAACACGCACACCATGCCCGGCTCTCAGTTATAGGCCGGGCAGCTGTGAGAAGTATGGAAGTGTCTAGAGATCTCATTCGGGGCTGTTTGCTTTTCGAATTCAAAGTCGGCTTATCAGCAGCTGCATCAATTCGTTGGTTTCGAAAATTTAAGTCGGGAGATTTGTCTCTCCATGATGAGCCTCGCAGTGGACTGCCACAGGTCTTGAATGACGGAGTCTTGAAGGCGGCCATTGAAGAGGACAGTAGTCTAACGTGTGGTGAACTTGCAAGACAGTTCAACGTTTCCGATGAAACAGACTTCACCTGCACCGCCTAGGTAAGACGTACAAACTGAGCAAGTGGGTTCCGCGAACGCAGTTGGCGGTCCACAAGTGACAACGAGTAGCAGCCTGCATATCGCTGCTTTCTCGTCACCGTACCGCATCCTTATTCAATCGAGTGCTTACCAGTGATGAAAAGTGGGTTCTGTACGAAACTCCCAAGCGTTCCAGACATTGGTTGTCTCCTCATGATGCTGTCCCTCACACCGCAAGACCGCCGAAGCACCCACGCAAGGTTATGCTTTGTGTCTGGTGGACAGGTCGTCAAGTGGTTCATTATGAACTGCTACCAACGGGCCAAACGGTCACTGGAGACCTATACTCGTAGCAATTGAAACGTGTGCAACAGGCATTGCGCCAGAAGGAGCCAGTACTGGTGAATCGCAAAGGTGTGCTTTTCCTCCATGACAACGCCAGGCCGCATGTCGCGCGAATGGTCAGGGATACCATACAGCAACTTTGGTGGGAGACTTTGTGCCATCCACCTTATTCACCTGACCTTGCGCCATCCGATTACCATCTCTTCCCCTCCCTGGATAATCATCCTCGTGGGAAATCCTTCATCCATGTAGCAGACTTGCGCAAAGCCTTCGTGGACTTCATTTTGTCAAAAAAACCAGAGTTCTACCGCAAGGGCATTGAACAGCTAGAGACACGTTGGCAGAAGGTGCTGGATGCTGATGGCGATTACTTCGAAGACTAAATATAAGTTACACATACTGTGAAGCGTTTTCTTTTTTTCCTTTAAAAACGGACAGAACTTTTTTGGTTACCTTGTATATATATTCATGTAGGAAGTGTTTCTATGTGCATAATGCTACTAATATTTGTACACTGAATTATATAATTTAAGCTATATTTTAAATAACATCTCCAAATTTTAGAAAAAAATATTCGATTAAGCCCGAAGTTTTCTTTGCTCTCTATTTATACTTACTACTCACTCACTCCTTCTCTTGATATATATATATATATATATATATATATATATCTGAGAGAGATTGAATAAGAGAGGGAAGAAAGGAGAGAGGGAAAGACAGAGAGAGAAATAAAGAGAGAGGAAAAAGTAATTTTTTAACGTTGTGGCAGAAATAACATGTAAGTAATATTCCCAAAGTAAAAATCAACGAAATACATTTTTCATAATTAAAAAAAATAAATAATGCATGCTGAAGTTTTAAAGGAACCTGCAGGAATACAAGAATTATTGCGCAGCGCACGATTTTTTAAACATTTTTCTGCTGACCATGAAGATCGTCATATAATTTAAAATTGTTTATATAATGCTATGCATCGTATGCAACTTTTTACGCATATAAGAAATGACATGCCAAAAAGCTTCCAGTTATAAATCAGTAGAGTACAGAACTTATCAGTACATACACTTGTACACGCACACACACACACACACGCGCGCACAAAAAAAGATGAGACAAAAATGTTAAAAATTGTACGAAACAGTAATGTGTTAATTTCGTTATTATTATTATTATTATTATTATTATTATTATTATTATTCAAGAAGAAAATGTTTCTTTGTCCGAAAATGAGTTAGTAAATTTCATTTTAGGTAACTCTACGAAAGATTTGTGGGTCTATAATGTATTGCTGTATATATATATATATATATATATATATATATATATATATATATATATATATATATATATATATGTGTGTGTGTGTGTGTGTGTGTGTGTGCCTGTGTGTGTGTGTGTGCCTGCTAGCGTGTTTGCACAACCATATTACTTTGAACGCCACGGTTAATTTGTGGTTTCCGTAAACAGAGAAATTGAACGGCGGTTTTATCAATAAAGTTTATACAAAGACACGCGCGTGCGCGCGCACACACACACATACACACACACACACAAGCACGTGTGTGTATGTATGTGTATATACATATATATATGTATGTGTGTGTGTGTGTATTTGAAGAAATATACTTTTAAGGTATGTTATATTTATAAGAGCTCAATATTGGGGATAGATCGAATGTAAATATAAAAGTGGATATTGAAGTCAACACCCTGAGGCGATTTGACTGTGTCCTGACTACACACACACACACACACACACACACACACACACACACACACACACACACACACACACACACATATATATATATATATATATATATATATATTGTTTAGTTTAGTCATTATCTTTAAAATCTGGAAAAGTTAAAATATACACCTTGCTATTCAAAGGGTAGTGTTAATGATTCATTAGGTTGCTCTTTCTCATATGATAGAGAATATGTCTGTGCGAGAAAGCTTGAGGAATATATTTTATTTCAAATTGCCGGTGTAGGTATAACCATAAAATTACAATATTTTTTATATCCGGTTTTATAATCTTTGGTTGTCAGTGGTCGTTCCGATTAGGCACGGCTAGCAACAATGTGACAAAGTTTTCTGAGATAGGAATGTTCAAAGATGAAAGGGAATTGTTGATATGTACAATAACTGAGAGTAGAACTCAGTCAATAATTAGAATTGATATGCAGGAATTAATGTGTATTATAAATATTTATTCAGCAATCAAAAACGGGAAAAAATGTAGACATACTGTATATTTTGCTAATTTTGTTCAAGGAGAATAAGCATGATATAATGGTGTCAGAAACTACGAATGCTATTTTAAGTAGCATACTTCGGACTGTGCAAATTCAGGTTACTTCGACTTCTGATCGACATCTGCCAGCTTGCCAGTTCCCATTTTTCGGCAAAGAATGTTAATTAAGTGTAAAATTTTGTTCATGTATCTCTCGATGGAAAGAAATTGATTTATTAACATTCTAGAGGAAGCCGAGGACTGTGAAAGGGATGTGTCATGAATTGAAGATGATTTCTCAGATTTGCACTTTGCGGTTTCAAAACCACGCTCCTGGTCTCTGATGTCATTGATATGTACACCTAGAATTGTACCTTTCTGATGTTCGATAAGTTTGACTTTCATTGAAAATATACGATTTCGTCATATTTTCCATGTTCGTTAATCGTAAAATTATTTTAATGCGAAGCTACCTCGAGAGGACAGAAGGTATTGTATATTATTTTTAGTAAAATGTCTCACGCCATTTATATAAATATATACATATCTTAAAAAGATTCACTTAGACATCGCATAAACAAGCAGCACAAAAACTTTAATAACATTTGTCAGGCCTTCACAAGTAATACTAAAATACAACATAAACGCAATAGCAAAAAAGGCTAAAAACCATTGAATGTATTTATATTCAACATTTCCTTCACACGCCTGAAGAAGGCACATGTGAGTAGAAAGCTTAGACACAAGCTTGATTTCGGATATTATTTTGCATCTGCAGCAACCAGATTTATAGAAAGTGATTCATACTTTGGAAAAGACAACGGCAAATTTAAACAGAAAGTCTATCATATATATATATATATATATATATATATATATATATATATATATATATATATATATATATATATATATACAGGGTGTCCATAAAGATCGTGCGCACTTTCCAAAAATTATAACTTTATTTGTATTTGCGATAGAAATAATTTGTAAAAAAGGATTAGAAAGAAGTAAATCTATATTTCTTAAGTTTTTATTGAAATTTTATTTTAGTTTCCACATGTCCTTCATCATTAGCAATACAAAGGGTAATACGATTTTGCAGTTCACAAAAAAACATTTGCCAAGTGATTTAGAGTAATGACTGAAATCACATTAGTTACTTAAAACTAGGTACATTAAACTTTACATCATAAAATATAAATAAAGTTATAAATTTTTTAAAGTGCACTCGAACTTTATGGACACCCCGTATATATATATATATATATATATATATATATATATATATATATATATATATATATATATATATATATATATATAATGGATTGAGTCCGAAAATTATTTAATATATTTTCTGTTTATACGCTATTTCTGTAGGTACAATTCTGTTTATATGTTATTTTTATAGGTACAATTTAAGTAAATGCTCTGTTTTTTAATTAAACAGTTTTAATTACGGTCTGAATGTTCGACAAATGTCGTAGAAAATATGCTTTCTACGGCAGAATTCGAACCTTTATTCCTCTCCGGAAACCGTAATTTTATCTGACGTGCTATACCATTTAGCTACAGACAGGCGTCTGGTTAGGAATATCTAATTAATGTTTTAAGCACACCCTATATCTATCTATCTATCTATCTATCTATCTATCCATCCATCCATCTATCTATCTATCCGTCCATCCATCTATCTATCTATCTATATATCTATCTACACACACACACACACACATATATATATATATATATATATATATATATATATATATATATACTCGATGAGATGAGAACGAAAGTAATATATAAATTCCAACGTTCGCAGCGTTAATTCAAAAAGAGCTCGATACAGGTAGTAGAGCGATAATTATTTATTTATTATAATTTTATCATATAGACAAAACCATTTTACTCACAACAAAGATGCAACTTGGTTTCAGTGCATTTTAACTGCACATCTACGGGTGAGGGTTGAAAATGGTTATGAACGATCCTGTTTGTAGGCAAGCCCGGATGTAAAACGTCACTTCCTTTTTTTCCATTTTTTTTAGAAGAAAAATGTACATACAAAATATGTATAAAGTATCTGAGTGAAACAATAGTGGTTGTTGATAGCAGTTTGCTGATGGGTGGACCGGGTGGTTAATGTTGATTGGTGTGTGGACATTTTTTCGCTGATAAACATCGGATTGTTCATAACCATTTTCGACCCTCACCCGTAGATGTGCAGTTCAAATGCACTGAAACCAAGTTGCATCTTTGTTGTGAGTAAAATGGTTTTGTCTATATGATAAAATTATAATAAATACATAAATATATATATATATATATATATATATATATATATATATATATCAAAGGCAAATATTATTGAAAATGACAGACATTTTGTATTTATTAAAAGTAATGATGGATCTTTCCATGTTAAGAATAAATTATTCTCAAAGAGGAAATAGAAATTTGGTCAGCAATTGTCCAAAGTTCATTTCGAAAGGAAAGCACAGAAAATATAGTCCAAACTTTCAACTTTCTTAGGTCATCGTCAGTGTAAGTAGAAACAATTGGTTTGTTTCGCAACATTTTGAAATGGTCTAACAGCACTTCTTAAAATACGCTCTTAGAATTATGGTATGATAGCGCGTAGTGTGCATTCTTTGATCTAAATTCTTAGAACTATTGATTATTTTGACTAATTCAAAGAGTGTTGTGACATAAGCATGGTGTTATGGAACTAAAAAAACATTAAAAAGTCCATCCTCAAGTTAACATACGGACTTAACAAAGATAACAAAATCACTTTCTTTGACATTTTACTAGACACAAACACATCTACTACCTCTCCGTATAAAAGAAAAAAAAAACAACCATCAAAAACTCTTGCATTCTCAAATATAAGAGTGACTGTCCAGATTACTACAAAATAGCACTTATACAGAATTTAATTAACCGAAATTTTCTACAATGAACTAAAAAAATATTAAGCAGGCTCTCATTAATAATCACTTACCAACTCACATTTTAGATGAACAATAAGACCATATATAAAATACCTCAAAACATGTCAAATAGAATATAACACTTTCACAAAGGACACTAAATGTATCAAACAACTATATTGTAAACAGATGCATGCAAACTACAAACAGGATGAAAAAAATCATAAAGAATCTCAGTATATCTAAAATATCTTCCATATATTCTAATAAAAAATAATATTAATCATACATTATAAAAATACAATACAACACATTTAATTATTTATAATAACTCCTCCCCACTAACTAATGTATTACGTAAAACCAACATTATATACCAATTTAAATGTTACTTGCGAGAATATATCTCCGACAAAAAATCAAATATATATGTTGGGCATACGATAAATAAACTAACAAGAATGCTTACCCTCCACATGTCTGTCTATTGTGAGATATCTACAACAACATTCCTGTCAACATTTACAATATAAAAAAATAATTACTAATCGCAAGACGACTATCCAACACTATGAAAACAAAAAATTAAGATTACAGATACTAGAAGCAATTTGCATTAAAAACATTAAAGCTAGCACTGAACAGAATCAACTATGAACACTGAAGGAATGTTGTGAAATACCTGTAAAGGAACAGTTTTTTCACGCTTTAATGGGCGCATGACCATGACATTATAAAATTAAAAATATTCCACAAAGGATAATTTTTCACGTTCTAATGAAAGCACAGCACATTGTCAACGGTTTCGTATTTAAAAGCATAATGAAAAACTTACGGTAATGGATAACAACTCTTAACTTTGTGTAAATACTTGTAGTAATGAACAACATATAGTTTTGCCCTACTTGCAACCCTGAAGATGATCTTGGAAGAAGATATATATATATATATATATATATATATATATATATATATATATATATTGCACCATGCCACACAAGCAGGAGAAACCAGTCATGTCTGTCAGACAATTTCTGTGGCCATACACCCTTTATATCTGGCCACCTAATTCCCCAGACTGCAACTCCCTTGATTTTTATGTGTAGGGCTCAGTTGAAATAAATCCCTTATAACAGAACAGATGAACTGAAGGCAAAGATTATGGCAGCATTAGCAACTTAAACAAGGAAACAGTCCAGAAGAGTTGCAGATTACGAAATCGTCTTGAGGCCGTTGTTGAAGCCAATGGCGATTTTATTGAATAAATGTTCTCCGTTGTATTAAATGACTGTTATTTTCATTTTTGCGTAATTTTGACTACAACTTATCTTTCGAAACCTCTTCCTGTATATATATACTCATGTCTCTTTAATAAATATAGACATTTTCTCTCGGATTGAAATACATTTGTCCTTTAGAACTGCTTCAGTGCATCATGAAATAAATTTTACTGTATTCTCGAAGCATAATTTCGAAAATTGTATCCATGCTGTTATTATTACATCTCACAATTCTTATTGGTTCCATGATTGGTTGGCGACGCATCGAAGGTTTGAAACATATTCCAACATATTCGAAAAAAAAAAACTCACTAAACGCATTGCTTTGTTCCAAGAAGCAATCTGCAATTATTTTTATTTTTATTTCGGACACGGGGCCTTGTCCTATAGGGAATGGCCAGGGAAGGTACTGTACCGTAATCGTAAACTGAAGTACGTCGTTAAACACAATACCTCTGTATAATAGGATATTTTAAGGCATTTTTATGTTTGTACATTCTTTTTATAGATACAAATATTTAAGTAAATTCTCTGTTTTATAATAAACAGTATTATTATAAAACAGAGCATTTACTTAAATATTTGTATCTATAAAAAGAATGTACAAACATACAAATGTCTTAAAATAATAGTCGGAGTTTGTCCATTTCATAATAAATATATAAACGATCCTTTATTAGTAGCAGAGATATCAATTGTATGCTTCAAAAATATTCCACTTATTATTACGCCATCGACACGGTCATGAAATGTTGATACAAGGCAGTAAGAGATTCACTTTCCTGCTGTTTAAGCTAAACTAAGGTAGAATCCGAGATTCATCTCTCCAGGCAACGTTTTTTTCAGTCTACTATTGTCACCCATTTGTGATCCTTAACAAATTGTAGCGTTGTTTTTTTTTTACTTTTATCTGATGTAACCGATCTCCTTCAAGTTTCAGCGTGTTGCGCCTTCACAGAGGTGCTTCTGTATAATTCATTTGTAAAGAGATGTTATTCATAGTTATTGTTGCCTTTCTATCAGTTTGAAGCAATCTAGCGATTTTACTCCGACATCGTTCATTAACAAGGGATTTCCGATCACAAAATTGCCGCTTACTGGAATTTTTACTCCCTTTTTTACCCTTCTATGTAAAAAAAAAACAGGGACACGTTCGCATGAAACTCGGAATAAATTAAAACCTTTTGAAATACTCAGTCACATTCGAGTGGTATCAAAGAACATACAAAATGACTTAAACTTTCCAACTTATAATTAGGGAATTGAGCAGGTCACCATGAAAAGGTTTAAACGTTGTATGTTATCTATTAAATGGCAGCCACGTTGATTAGAAATTCCTATAGAGGAACGTTTGTTCACGTGTACTTTATTAAGTAACAATTCTGTAGGTATGTATGTTTGTATCTATATGCCCATTTATCTGTGAATGTGTGTGTACGTCTGTGTGAATTTGTCTGGTTTCCGTTATGTTTGTTTTCCTCATTTACAATAACTGCCTAATTTCATAAATCTATCTAGACAGGTATGTAAAGACATTCACATGTATATGTATTTATATTGTATATGTGTATGCTATTCTCTGAAGACAGAATATCTATTACCTGCGTGGGCATTCGGTCGAAAAAATGCTCAAGTATAAAATGTACATTATTTAATCATTTTTGAATTATTTTTAAACAGCGTTGGCGAAAAGCGCATGCAGTTATTCATAAAACTGGCAAATATCCAACGTGACTAATGGTTCATGTTCAGTATTTAATCATATGTGATAATTGCTTAATTTGATAAATTACAGAGAATTTGTTAAGTAACTGACAAAAATACTTAATCATAAATGGTGTTGTATTATTCATATTTACACTTGTTTCTCTATTCGAAAATATGACCTGATACTTTTATTAATCGAATAAGTCACGATGTTCGAGTTGTTACGGCCTGAAAATCAGTATTATTAGATTTATATTCACATTAAATGAATAGCGAATGTGTAGATGGTTGACATGTTAAAAGTCATGTCGTTTTTTTAAATAATTTATTTTTCATAGGATAAACCTTTTAAACTACTTTAGTTGTAACATCAATAATAGAATTTCAGAACGAAACCATCTATTTTAAATCAAATGACCACATGTTTCTGTTTTCTGCACGGTGGAGTAATGGATAATCGAATCCATTACATTCGCTTACGTGCTAATACATTGGAATCCTTCTGTTCTTCTCTCCATAGCTGTGAGTAAATAGCAAGGCAGACCGGGTTCTATAGCCTTGGATGGCAACTGGTCTAACGCAGAAACAATTGGCAACCTACTTTGGGAAAAAATCCGCCTCGTCAGTCATGTATCGAAAGATACATGAACGCCTAAGAGTGTATCACGCATAGCACATAACTGAATAGGGCTATTTGTAATGCTTTTCATCTAAGCGATGGTTATTTTAGGGTGGTACCGTGATGTGGCCTTTAAAAATAATTTGATATAATTGAGAAATGTATGGACAGATTTAATTGACATCTATCCACAAGTTTAAAACTTTTGTTGTGACAACTATCTACAAGTGTAAACCATATGCTGTAGAAACTCTGTATGATTAGAAACAGTCTAATCATGATAGTTATTTTGATAAAAATAAGTTTTTTACGTGGTAGAGTTACTAGCACTACTGACAACTGGTTGGTAATTCAGATTTATCCTCCTTAAATAATAGTAAAAATAGTCATTTAGACACAGGTAATATTTGGCAGTATCCAGTTTTCATCCTATTTTGATTTTTTCTTGTTAGATAGACAATTCTGCAGTGCCGGTTTAGCTGGAAAAAAAATTACAACCTTGATGGTGAAAATTAAAAGAAATGATATTTTTCAATTTGCGCACTTACAAATGCTTCCCTTTTGCATTGGCCCTGATTTTGGAAGTGTTCAAGCGATGTGGATGTCGTTAATTGATAAACCTCTTTCTTTGGGATTCTTTAGCGTCACTCTATAAGATCTGATGCAGGATCGTCTGTATTAGCGTTTACAGAGTTTAATCGTTTGAAGCCATTTTAACCGCTGATCTGAAAAACATGTATACGAAAAAACTGCTGATCTGAAAAAAAGCTGATCGGAATAAATAAATAAATAAATAAGCGCTGAATTGAAAATAAACGCGTACGAGAAAAAAACGCTGATCTGAAAAAAAGATGAAAACAAAAACACAAAAACAACAAAATTGTGCTCAAATGATAGCTGAGATATCAATGTATTAGTTGAAGGCCATACATTGTTAGATTAGGTTAGATTTGTAACAATGATCTGTAGATTGATTGTTACTGATCATTGTTGTTATTAACGTTGTTGTTTCTTTCTGAATTTCGAAATATACTCGAACGTCCTTTTCTAACTTTTTTTTTATATAATAAATTCAGTTATACTGGTTACACATACGGTTAACGTCTGCATTTGCCATTATTGTCATCAATAATTCACAGCCGACCTAACAGTTATATGTTATACGACTGTCTTAGGAATAAGTTGAAACATCGTTTCAGATGTCGGTTATTAACCTAGCAAATAAGTCAAATTAAATCTACCACAACTACATACACCCTAGAATGTTGATTTTACAAGGTGCCTGGATGGGAAAAATGGCGCCAATGTTTTAAAGAATTCATGCCACATGCAGATTTTGTGAATACGGTTATGAAATGCAAATTAATACCCTTCTTTATTGTAGGGGAATGGAATCACAAAACATCTATCGAGAGTTTTCATTCGAATAAAAAGGTATGAAGAGAAATATTTTGATATCGTCTTAAGAATTTTGACGCTTCTTTCATCACGGCAAATTTTATCTCTGGACACAAGAGCCCGGGGGAATAAATCGGAAGATTTATTAGAACACCGTTTGAATTGACAGGAACTGTGAACTCTTTGATAAAAACGAACAAATCAGAGACAAATTAGTTATTTGAAAACTAAGCAGATAACTGTCAAAGAGATGGTAAATAAATCCAGACCTAACACTAGAAAAAGTTATGAAACTAGGTAAATCTTCGAGCAAGTAAATGATCAAATGGAACAACTACAAGTAAGTTTTTTTGACGAAGTCAGAGCAGAAAAAAAACTTCCAGGACCAAAATAAAAAAATAACCAAACAAAATCTGATATATGGAAAATGCAACAGACGGCGTGATGAAAAATTCAACTGTTTAGCGTAAGCAAAACCATGTAAAAAATGGAGCAAATTAAATCATTTAGCAGCATGTTGTAAAACAAAAAAATATGTGCGGGAAGTAAGAAGGGACAAAAAAGGAATGGAATAATATTTTTTTAAATCTTAGCGACGGCAGAGCAAAAGAAAAGTGATAGATCCGAGGTACGTGAAATGAAAATATTGCCGTGCAGTAGTAAATGGCAAAATCGATAGAGTAGCTGACGTAAACGTAATTGCAACCAAAAACTCTAAAAGGTTTATTGGAAAGAAAACCTGTTTTAAAATCTGCTAAAGTAATCTTCAGGCGTCCAATAGGAAGATTAACATGTAAAAGAACATTTACCGTTTCGAAAGAGCACAAAATTATGCACTATTCTTTAAAATTCCTAAACTAGAGAAAGCATTGAAAATGTACAGTCAAGGGACTCAGCTTCGGGTTTATAGTGGAGTAAATAAAAAAAAAGGTTTGTTTAGCACAGGAGGATGTAAGGAAACCCTTAAACATAGGCCTCCAGGAAAATGCTCACACTTACTGCGTTACTATTTTGAGACAAATCCCATTTCCTATACTATCCAAAGTGGAATTGAAACGACACGGACGTGCGAACATTATTGATAAGATGACATAACTTAGAGTCTGGATTACATCAATTTTCCTGTAAGAAGTAATCGACATGTATGCTTGAGCGTCAACCGCAAGCTGTTAAATAGGAGTATCACATACTACTAAATAAGGACGACATAGTACCAAAATTTAAAAAGTCGATTATACTCTCCAAGACAGATGCTCAAAATAAGTTTTATAAAATCTTTCTAAAAAGAAATTGTCGTTTATCGACAGCTTTAATTACAGATTTCCGTCGTTATCGCGTTAAACGACTACCCTTCGGACATTTTCCATCGTCGTATGTCAGAATCTGTGAGATTGATAGGAGTAAAGGTCCCAGTTGGCGATATCTTTGTTTACAGAAAAAAAATAACGGAACATGACCGAAGGGTGAAAAAAGGTCTGAAAAGTATCAAGAATGAATCAGAGTCAAGCACAAAACAAAAAAAAAAAATGTAAGCAACGTTGGGCGAGCAACGGGTGGCGGAAATAGCGAAGATTAACAGAAAGGAGAGTCGCTGTGTTGGCATATAGAATCCCAGAATAGATATACTCGGAAACAGGACGATGAAAGTTTATTTGAGGATTGTGTTTCACAGTCTTTGATGTGTTGGGAAATGTCAGTGTGTTAAGCTTCCTGTTGTTATAATTCAGTTTCGAAAGCGAAAATGTTTGGTTTGAAATTGATCCCTAAATTTGATCGATCAACATCCGGCGCGTTCGTAGTTGAGTCGGTGATGATGGTACAGTTTTTTTGCAGGATGTTCCGCGTGAAGCGGTATGAGTACGTTTGCGCTTTGGGAACATAACAGTGGGCGCTTCCTTTCTTTAGGAATTGTTTAAAAAGATCGAAAGCTTCGGTTTGGTGGCCAGGAACATCAAATCATGTCAAAGGATCTCGTGAAAAATGTGATTTTTGTAGCCTTTTCAATCCCTCAAAAATATATGAATGGTTGAAAGCAACAGTTTTACCAAAGAGACCATGACAACATCTTGGTGTGTATTTATGTAATTATTTGGAATGGACGCCAATACGTAGATATCATTGATTATTTTTCAAGATATCTGAAAATAGTTCACCTCCGTTTTATAATTTGCGCCAAAATAATAGGCAAATTAAAGACTGATGTTTGCTAGATTGGATGCACCTAACAAAGTCCTAAGGGCCAATGGTGGTCAGTTTACGAGTTCTGCTTGCCGCAAAATACTGATTTACCCATATCACTGGTGGTTTTCAGTTTCCTCTAAGTACATGACGATGCTGAGATTGGTATTTAAATAGCTAAAATAATATCAAAACAAGCAGAAAATTTCTTGCAATAATGGCGTACAAAAATGGCAGCAACAACAGATAATCCTACTGAATTGTAGATAGGAGGGAAATAAGAACGGTACTTCCTGACAATCGCAAAAATTGGAAACAAAGTCATGACAAAAGATCATGTTAAGGGATTATGATAAAACGCATGGAAATCATTCACTTTATCCATTGGTGATGAAGTGAGAATCAAAATAGACCAGGAAGAAACCAAGTGTATCATAAAAAAGGGTAGATACAAACAATAGGCGATATATTGTTCAGAAACATTATGTAGACATCCGGCGTAACAGGAAACACATTTTGCTTTGTGGAAGAAACATCTGTGCACGTGCAGATAGGAATACAGGTGGAATCCAATATGGTGGATCTATCTGAAAATAAAACAACTCAAACCGAAAAAGGTCGCATGCTTCGGAAACCAAGATATCTCAAGGACTATGTGCAATAAAATAAAACTAAAAGAAAATAAAACATTAGAGTTTTTATGTTAACTCTAGTTAGTAAAGGACAGCGTAAACTATTTGTTTGCACAAGGGACATGTTTAAACCTGTTTAACTAAATAATTCAATTTTGATGGAAATAAAATGATATACTGAAGGTTGGGCATGTTGGATCATGTTAGCTTGGCTGCTACTGATTCTTGATTTTGTTTACTTCCGGTTTGCAAAACCTCTGCAACGGCTTTTTGTAATGTATTTCTTTTACAGTTGAATACATTGAGTGATGCGGGATACAGGTGCTGTTGAATTCCATATTGCCTCCAATACGTAACCCTCGCCCCGAAAATATATTTTATGTATCCGTCTTAGGAATAAGATGAAAAATGTACCGTAATCATTTGACAGTCTAGACCTGACGAGAATATTTAAGGAAATGACTAGTTTTCAGATTACTATTTAGAGTTTGTCGCATTTTACTATCGTATGTTCAACTTATTTATGACCTATTTTTAATTTGTTATAGATGGTATTTAAACTCTTTAGAATTTATCACTTCAAAATATTGATGCTTTTTTATGAACTAAAGTTGGATGCAATAACATTTATCATTTAAGTTGAGGCCCAACGTTGTATGAAAAAGTAAAAGTAAATCCTTTCAACTTTTAACGAGAGGAAGAAAAAGTCACGGAACTTCTATGTATTAAGTTGGTGTAAACGCTAATAGTTAGTCTGTTGTCATAAATGCATAATATCATCATTCAATTATCAAATTTGTTAACGTGATTTCACTGAACATATTCCATGTGTCAGTAAGTTGTGCATTCTATCACAGAAGTTCGAATGCAGTTTGGAATCAAAGCATATTTTGAGTCTTTTTCCATATGTGGAAATTGTTGCAGCACTCGTGTCATCTTGCACTGCGTGTAACAAGGGAGATAATCTGAAGATATACCGAATACTCTGCATGCGGAGGTATTTTCTTTTACAGTTCTAAGGGTAACTTTCTCAAGCTTGAAATTAAACTGTCTCAACCTGCGAGAAATTCGGAGGACGACTTCTTTGACAGGAGAATTTATTCCAATAGCTGATTGTAGGTTGTTAGAAATCTGCCTACATTTCAGCAATTTGGATAAAATTTGTATAAAATCACAGCTGAGTTAATATAAAAGAGATTGGTAAGATTTTCGTATCATTGGGTTAACATTGCACTTACTACTTTTGCACGAATTTAAACAAGAATTAAAATGACCAGTTATATCGTTCGTTGTTCCTTTCGTCGATAGATAGATAGATACATAAATAGATAGATAAACCGAAATTCAGTAGGATGAGCTAAATTAACATGTATCTAAGTAAAGTAGAAAAACTGCGCAAGACATCTTGCTTGGAAATAAGCATCCAGAATCGTTTTGATTTTATTTCGTGGGCGTTAAAATATGTGACATCCACGAAATACGCGATTAATTGTATGAGACCAGCATAAAATGTTTTTCGTTCTGTTTCATTTCTTTTTCTTTTCTTTATATTTTCATACGCTCTATACTTGATCGCTGATATTGAGCATCATACCCATACCTAAAACTATATGCTTATCTTATATTTATATATATATATATATATATATATATATATATATATATATATATATATATATATATATATATATATATATATATATATTATATATATATATATATATATGTATATATGGCATTTTATATTTGGAAGAAAATTGGCTTTCTTCCTAGCGTGCGCTGATAGACTAGGGTTGAGTGTCTCCGACTGATGTCAAATCACATGTCCCTCACACTGATGAGTTGTGATACAGCGAAACAGTCTGTCTGTGGATGGCTATATATATATATATATATATATATATATATATATATATATATATATATATATATATATATTGAGAGAGAAAGAGGATGAAAAGGAGGGAAATATGCTGTATGTAATTTTGCAACAAGCGCAGTAACTCTCACTGTATTCCTATTATTTATCATCTCTCATAAGGTTGAAAAGATGAATCCATTCGGTTCTGCGTTTAAATTACCATTTTTTATGTCTCAAATTTGATTTACATTTCCTCTTTTGAATGTTTGTTTCTATTACGTTCAATTTTAAATCGGATATAAAAATGAATGAGTTAAGTAATGGCAAAAGATAATGTCTATATTATGAGCCGTTTAAAGATCGCAAATTTCGCCCTGTACGAAAATACAAATTAAAAACGGAGTCCAATATATTAAGATAAAAAATGTAGAGTAACCAAAATAAATAGAGTACGACTGAACGTAGAAAAAGATAAAAATGAAATACAAAAATAGGAAATGAAAGATAAATATGAGCAAGAAAGACGAAAAGTAAAAGTGTGAAATGGAAAAGAAATAGAAAATGAATAGAAATAAGAGAGGAATAAAGACTAATGTGGGTGGGACGGAGAAAAAGAAAAAGAAAGAGAAAATAGAAAGAGTGAAAGGGAAAGTGAGGAAAATTCCAGAGTAAAAGAAAGATAAATTTGCGAGTGAACGGGGAAAACAGAAAGAATGAAAAGGAGAGCAACCAGAAAAAGAAAAATCCACGAAAACAATCAAGAGAAAAAAAAAACAGATTAAAAAGAAACATAAAATGAGAAAATATACTTGATGGAGAATAATTTTTTGACTGTATTTTTTATTGCTCCAACGTAAAGTTTCAAGAAATTTAATCTTTCCTTGATTGCTTTAAAGATTAATACAGACGCATTTATTTAAACATTCCTATTGATTTCTTTTCTTTTTGCCCGTATATTATTTTATATTCTGTAAAATATAAATTTTGACGGTTTTAAAATGTCACCGTTTATCACAGTTTTATGATTTCCCAAATGAAACTCATAGTCTTCCGCGATTATTTGTATCATACAAATGTTTTGGACTATTTCCTGGCTTAAATTACGAAGATTGCATACAGATAGTTAAAAAAAAAAAACATGAATTAACTGAGGCCGACTATCATGGAATGGGCGATTTCATAGTCACATTTACACACACATATAAACATCATATAAACAGTCTTCAGGATGAGATGTATGTGTTCTCTCATTCCAACTTCTTCATGTCTGTCTTCGTGCAGTTTAAGGTTTTATAATGAGAGAAACATTGGTCCTTGGCATCCCAGTCCTGCAGCAGAACCTCTTTCACTTTAGCAAAAAAAGAAATAAAGTAGCATTACAGTAGTCAGGAGGATCGGTAGGACTGGATAATTTTTCCTGTGTCCTGTGTCCATATGTACACAAATCTCATGTTAAACAAACCATTTGTCATATTTTCCCAATGTTAGCCTGTTGGTAAATAATATTCAATACACACATACACACACGCACACACAGACAAACTCCCATATATATATATATATATATATATATATATATATATATATATATATATATATATATATATATAGGTAACTATACTCGTCTAGAAAAAACCTTCGAATTCTTGATTTGCCAATAATCAAATCAATCTCGAAGGAAGAAAAGGTTTTAGAAAAAGAAAGAGCCAGGAACATGAAAGTCTGTCGAAAATAATCGCACAGATACAGGTTCAAAGCCCAAAGAAAAACCCCGATACGAGTAAACAACTAACTAAAGAGCTCGATACAAACGTAGAGCAGACCTATCTATATATATATATATATATATATATATATATATATATATATATATATATATATATATATATATTGTGTTAATTTAAAATACTGTTTTTGAAGCCCAAATTTCTAGTTTTTACGTGTGTTCTGACGCATTTAGTACTTCCAATTTATTACGATTATCTGCTGTTAGTGCCAGAGTATCTTTTGCGTTGCCTCCTAATAGGGGATTAAGTATTCGCTCACGTGTCGTCTAGATAAGGCATACCTTATTGGCCATTGCTTTTCTGATGAAGTTTCAAGTCATAAGCATTTGATTATAATGAAACTCACTCAACTCTTTCGCTGTGACCATAACAGTGATATTCTGAACTCTGTTAAGTCATGAATCTCGTATCTGCTTACATGCCACTGATTCTGCTATGCTCAGATTTTACTAAGCATTAACGCTCCTTCTTGTCACATATCAATAGTCATAAGTATTTGACTCATCTCTCTACTTCTCTCTCTCTCACTATACATATATATATATATATATATATATATATATATATATATATATATATATATATATATATATATATATATATGTGTGTGTGTGTGTGTATGAACTTAATTTCAATACTTCATGTGCTTCCGATCCTTAGCTATGATTAATTAATGATGATCGATTTCATCACGATTCATCCATTACGCTTTGAAATTAATTATACATTCTTATTGTTCAAAGTAGAGTCTGATAGTGTTATAAAAACTTCAGCGAATTCCAGTGAGATATCTGGGTTTCATGGGAGTGACGCTAAATTGTATACAGATTCAAAGTTCAAAGCTATTATAAAATGAATATACTATTGGGCTATAAATTCGAAATATAGACTGTTGGTGGGGAGATATCAGGGAAAAATGGTGTAAGATTGATGGACCCAGATTCGCCTAGAATATACGCTTGGAAAGCAAATATATAAAGTCTCGAGAGAAGACAGAGTGAAAACCCTCAGACATCTATACGAGAAGCAGGGGGCACCCTCATTATGATGCTCTCGGGCCGCAAAACGCAATAACCGAAAGTTATTGACGAAATCCGGAGTTGAATAAATGTAACGATAAATACATGATATTTAGTTTTGTGTTTTTATTTTTATTTTTATTTCTCGGCCGAGTGGTAAAATTATACATGCACCGAGTTTTATTGATCCATACTTTGCATAAAATCCTTCCATAGAGATCGAATGGCTAACCGGTTTATTTACTTCATAAGCCATAATGTAATTTAAACGGCGTTTCGTAACTAAGACAGCAGAATTATTACAACCGTAGCTGAAAACCTTTCGAACCAAAAAGGTCGAACCCAAATTTTGTAGGATCTAGATATCCAGAGCATCGTCGAAATGCAAGATTTATTCCCCCGTTTGTCTTCGTATTATACAAAAATATATTACTAATGATTAATTCTTTACGTTTTCGTTTTCGTTAAGCGATTCTTTATTTGTTCCTCTGAGAGTTTTATAAACAGTTTTAACAAATTTTGTAGGCTCTGGATATTCAGAGCATCGACGAAACTGAAGATTTCTTCTCAAGATGAATTCGTATTATACAAAAATGAATTACTAATGATTAATTCTTTAGTTTCCGTTTCCGCTTATCTATTTATATTTGTTTCTCTGAGAGTTTTATAAAAAATTTTAGCAAATTTTGTAGGCTCTAGGTATTCAGAGCATCGGCGAAATGCAAGATTTCTTCCCCAGGTGTCTTCGTATTATACAAAAATATATTACTAATGATTAATTCTTTACGTTTTCGTTTTCGTTAAGCGATTCTTTATTTGTTCCTCTGAGAGTTTTATAAACAGTTTTAACAAAATTTGTAGGCTGTAGATATTTAGAACATCGGCAAAACTCAAGATTTCTTCTCCAGCTGAATTCGTATTATTCAAAAATAAATTACTAAGGATTATTTTTACTTTTTCGTTTCCACTTATCTATTCTTTTTTTTTCCTCTGAGTTTTTTCAAACGTTTACTGCGGTGATATTTTAAATAAAGCCGGCAGATTTTCAATTATTTTCATTTCAAATTTCTCTTCTCTGCATAAAGATTTTACAAACCCTTGCCTTGTTTCATGCTTTACTAATTTTAATCTACACTGAAGAGCAATGAAGGCGAAAATGTTTTGTCCTTTTTTTTATCAACCCCTCTTTTATCTACTAGCAAATCAAACAAGACATTTTTTTATAGTCTTTTGCAATAATTAAAGCATAAAAACATAAAATAAACAATCACGGAAGAGAAACGTGCAAGAAATACGAAGAATGAAACATAAGTTTTGCTGAAAATATATCTTTTAAACTTATGCAGTCAGAAAAATGGAAATTTAACTTGCGGTATTATCCAAAACATTTACATAAGGCTCTCAATAGTGTAGCACGGAAGAAAAGATAAGATAAAGAAATAACTGCCATCATAAACCTGTGATATGGGAATGGAACAACTAAACAAAATAATTACTACACTGAGTAGCAATTCGTGCGGTTTCTTACCTATATCAATATATTTTTTTAATTTCTAAACGTTGTATGTAATGGATATATGTTTTTCATCATTTATCCATGTTTTTTTCTAATCTTTACTAATATATATCTAACTTACTCGGGATTGAATGACTCATTAAAGTAAACATACATCTTGACATGAATCGTATCTGCATACTTATTGCAATCTGAGAAACCACAATGAAGCCAGGTCCCCTTTATCAATAAACAAATCAAGAGAAGCCATCACAACAACAAAGCAAGATTCAATTACCCTATGTAAGAAAAGTACATCTCTCGTGTCTACTTAATTGGATTTCTTACCCAAAACGAAAACACGGGTCATTTTTCAGCAAATATTTCATTCTTAGTATGACAATATTTCATTTGACTGCAAACGCTATTTTTATGTTTCCAAATGTTTATTTATTTAACATCAAATCATATTTTCGAGTCATGATTGACGTCTTCCACGTTGCCTTTCCGCAAGAATGTCTGTGTCTCGTTTAATATGTTTTTATGCAATTGTTGAAAATCTAGGGATAGAGAAGGCGACTATCCAATTTTTACAGTATAAATTTACTGATGTCATAAGTGGAATTGAAGGTGATTGATGATTACCCTGTAATGAATAATTAAGAGTGGTCTCCTCTTGTTTTGTTACTCTCGTCTTTGAGAGAGCTATTTCTGTTTACTGTGAATATAAGAGGACACTATACGCGAACTTTGTATTCTCAGTTGAATAAAGCTTTCTTAAAGCCAACACCTGCCTAGTTTTGTCATTACAAACCCGTTGGCGCGAATAGTTCAGTTACTGATTAGCTCTCAAAAGAGACTGAGGTGACAGTAGCCACTTCCTGCTGACGCGTCGCGGGAGACAGTTTAGAAGCCAAAAACGGCTCGCCGAACGAGCGAATTTCATGCATCCTATGAAAGTAACATGAATTAATCAACCTGGTTTGATCAAGTCTCGTCCTGGGCTTTTATTAATAAGAACTTTTGTATATCCTACTTTTACGCATTGCTTACATGTTTGCTTTCTATGCTATAATTTCTCTGTGGGACGGATTGTGATGAATATGAATATATGTGTGTATGAAATGCTGTATGATATATTTTTCTAGTAATGAAAGAGAAATGTTTTCTGGCATAATTAATTTTTGGAATGTTTTTGGAGATATTTCCCCTTCATTTCCTTGTATAATGGTATTAACTTTTCTCGGATATATATATATATATATATATATATATATATATATATATATATATATATATATATATATATATATATATATATATAGGGAGAGAGAGAGTGGGGGTAGAGAAAACCTAGATAATATCTCCCTTTCTAAGCATCTCCGTTGAAAACATAATTTTCTGTTGAACTAAACGGATAACAAATGCGCGCTTATTTGAAGGAACACCTCATATCAGTACTTCTGTCTGGAATAATTATACACAACATGATATTGTTTACAATACATTTGAAATAATTGTGTTTGCGTTAGTTCTGAATATATAACTTATCGATTTTCATCGTCATATTATTTCGGTCGTTGTATCGTTCATCTTTTGACCGAGAAATGTCATTCCTTTGAAATTATTTCACAGATATAATTACTAGGTGTAACCTTAAGTTCTATGCTAACAAAATCTTTCACTCGCAATTCTCGATTGTGGAAATCCGGCTTCTTGCTTGCCAGTCAAGTTCGATCTTCAAACTTTTAATCGCGAATTCACTCATTATCTCCTGTCTCTTTAGTTACTGCTCTTTGTTGCCTTCTAAAGAAATAAGGAGAATACTTCTTCAAAACATTATGGCCACTCTCTGCCAAGCGTATACGAAAAATAATGCATACATCGGAAATTCTAAGAATAGTAATATTGATCAGATAATAAAATTCTTTGCAGTTATAAACTTGTCACATTACAAAAATACAGAATAGATTTTTAAACGTGGTTAAAGCATGATAACCCGTCTAGATGCAATCCATATATTGAAAAAATATAACCAACTAATTAGTTTAGCATTGGTTTACTATGAAGGCGCCATGACTGAGGCAGACCATATGGTATTTTTAATTCACTACACGAGCAGGAAATCTACATAAATGTCATTGCGAATATGCACTGCAATAATTCGACTCCAAAAAGACAAACATGAAATAAGTATTGAAAAGAAGAGTGAGTCAATTGGATATGATTTTCGTTAATCTGAAAGCGTTGAAACGATCTTCCTGTAAGTGAATTAGAAAGAGATGAGAGAATTTAAGAATGACCATAATAGTGGTTTAATTTTAACATTCCGAAAAGAATCATAAATCTGAATAACGGACTGGATGAAATCACGTAGGACAAGTAACAGTATTAAGGAACTCTCCCCTCTCAAAAAGGTAAACGATTATTATTAGATTGCAATGCATTTAAGAAATGAATAAATAAAAAAGCAGCATTAACATGGTATATAGACTTAGCAATATTGTTGAAAGAGAAGCGTATAATATTTAAGGCCAGATATCATGTACCATAGTGAAACGAAGTTATTAACAAAATCATTATAAAAGTAACTCGAAACTCCACAATAATAAACGGAAAGAGATCTACAAGAGATAATTCCAAAATATAGGAAGAATTAACATTGGTCAGAGAAGAGACTAAAAATGATATATAAATCAAATGCTAAAACGTTAAAAATTGGTGGTGAGCAGTACACGGCATGACGTAAAATAATACATGGAGTAAAAGGATGTTTCATTGATGCCTAATTGGAGTCGATACCGTAGCAAAAGATCAGACTGAATATCCATAACAAACTCGAATAATAAACTGAGAAAGTTACTTAAAAATACCGCCCAGATCTGATGTTCAGGTTTCAAACGTATGCAGATGACATATCACACCTGTCTTAGTAGCAAGTTTGACAGACTCGATAAAATGAAACCTGCAAACTGCTCTAGAAAAGGACCTTAAATCACGGGGGAAAGACTTTTTAACGCCTCCAAAACAAAACCGCTTTATGTAATCACCACAGAGAACCTTTTCTACCTGCCATCAGCATGTCTGGTTTTAATCTTCAGGAGAGCAAGTCTCTACTTTTTATTTCGCCAACGTTTTCCAATAGCGTGTAGTGAAGGAACTATATCGTATTAATTGCTACATCTGCTGGAATGTTGATTTACTCTGTCGTTCCAGAAAATTACGTCTGATATCTTGCATATTTATGAATTTACTATTCGTTCGTACATCGAATACTCTTTTCATATCTGTAAAAATTTTTTTTCTTTTTTTTTTCTTCACTCCTACCAACTCCTTGTGCCAGACACAAAATTTAGTTGGCAGAAGAAACGATAGCTGCCGTTAGTAAGCGCGAGTTAAAGATACAAGACAAACCACTGCGTAAAATTTTTAAAAACAGGAAAAAACATTTATTGTACAATTATTTTACAATAAACACAAAAGATACAGACAAGAAAGGTTGCACAAAAATTTCCTTCTGTGCGCCTAACACGGCAGGATAACAATATTTTCCTGTGATTTCTAAAAAGGAAATACCCACAGAAACGAGCTATGAAATTGTTTAGTCAAACTCTGGTTTTTTAAAATATTAGACCCTTTAAAAATACAAAAGGATAAAGTTTTAAATCCTTTACAAAAATACAAAAAAGAGATAAAGTTTTTAAATTCTTTACAAAAATACAAAAGAGGGATAAAGTTTTTAGACCCTTTACAAAAAACAAAAAGAAAGGGATAAAGTTTGTTTTGTTTTTGTTTTTTTTTTTTTAAAGAGACCCTCAATTAGCAGAACTCACAAAAGGCACCCACCTCCTTTGAAGAATTTTCGTTGACAGCAGGCCGGATTGGTTTTGGAAAAGGTTGGTTTTTTGGTAGTTGAAGGCTGATTTATGGCCCACTTGCTGGTCAAAGTAGAGAGAGGGTGTTAAGTGGTCTGCCAACTGCGTGTCGTCTCAGATCTCTGCTTCGGCTCCCTTTCGTTCTTTTTTCGTTTCTGCTCCTTTTCGTTTCTCAAAGCCGTCTCTTTTATTTGAAAAAGTCGGCTCCACTTGGGGCCATCCGGAATTTCTATGGGTCTCGAAAACTTAATTTTCATTGGTCAATATAAAAAGAGGCCCTTCAAAAATTTTGCTTCTGACGGCCATTCCTGATCCGAAAGGGTCATAAAAATTGCACGATTTCACAGAAGAAATCAGAATTTGCCAAACAATTTTGACGGCAAATTCCTGATCCGAAAGGGTCATAAAAATTGCACGATTTTTTCTTTTTTACACACACCATCTGGCTTACAAAAAATACACCTCTCTCAAAAGACGTGTAAATAAACAAAAAAAAAACAACACCTAGACGGTTATACATTTAATTTGACTTTTTTTATAAATTCTTTTTTAAAATAAATAAAATTTTTATATATCTGGTCAGGATCTCTTGTTATAAGTTTCGAGATTTTTGACAAAATTCAAAGAAGCTTCCGTAATGTAATCGCTACTGACCAGGCAGCTCGACTTTCAAAACCTTCTCACCGACATGGCGTGGCTTCCCTCTGTCTTTTCTACAAATATTTTCATGACAACTGAGTTTTTGACCTGGTGCCTGAATGTAAGCGTGATACTACATTGTCAACTCGGACTCGACGTTTTAATGTTGAACTAGCGAGATGGAACCGCCACCTCTATTCCAAAAGTTACTATTCTCACACCTTTCACGTGTGGACATTCCTTCGGGATTCTTGCTCCATTGTCACCTACAATCTTCAAAAGTTTAAAATGCAACGTCAATCGCAATTCTCGGATTTCTTGAGCCATGTTCTTTCATTGTGGTTTTCTCAATCCTCTTAAAGTTTAAAGTCTTCTCATTCTGTCTCAATACTTGAAACCCCTGCGTTCTAGTGACATTATGGGCATGGATGAAACGATTGAAAAAAATTACACACACGCACACAGGCATATATATATATATATATATATATATATATATATATATATATATATATATATATATATATATACAGGGTGTATCAAAAATACTTTTACATAATTTGGAGTAGGATTCTCTCAACAAAACAGGGACAAAGTTCGATAGAAAAATATTCCGCAAATCATTCATTTTTGAGTAATTAAGTTTCAAGGAAGTTTAGGGTAGATGGTGCAGTGTTGCCACAAGGACGATGTTACATTTGTCATTTGTTTACATTTGTAACTAGTCTGTCTTCTACGTTTAACGCGTGTATTAGAAAATTAACTGAGATGTCTTCCCTTTGTCAACTGCAGGATATTCATATCGTGAGCAGACCGATATGACTTTTATATAAGTCATTCCAAGACGAACAATGAAGTATATATTAAAAAAGGGGTCTCGCTTAATGTTCAGATCTGAAATAACAGATTCGTTTCACCAATATTATGTAAAGAATACTTATCTTGTCATAATCGTTACATTTTCAACAGAATTTATCCTCAGACTTTACTTGGAATAATATTTATGCTTCGCGAGAAACAAATGAAAAAAAATCAACTGAACAAGATGGCGGTACTTCCGTTGCAGAACAGTAAGATTTGATTTGAGAAAGAACATGATTTTATTTTATCTCGAAACCGACCAAACAAACAAAAAATTAAGTTATGACAGACTTGTTGATTGAGCATCAACAATTTGTAGTTTGAAAGAAAGAAAAAATATCAAACAAAATTTGCACACAACAAACAAAATTGATCTATATTTGAAGAAAATTCTTTATTTTCTGCATAATGCCTGAATTAGGCAGTTTCGAAATCCATTTCTGTCAATTCATGTCTAAAAAACTTAGAAAGTCAAAAGAAAGCGAAAAAAGCAGGAATTGCTTTTACGATGTTCAGTTGCAAGGAATAATGATAACGAAACGGGGAAATTCAATAAAATATTATAAAAAACTATATATGAAATCATTGTATAAATTTGATAAATAAACATTTGATTTTCTTTTCCATGGGCTTTCAAAAGCGATCAGAACCGTTGAGAATATAAAGGAAGACGAAGACAATACAGCAATTTTCGAAATATGTTCATATAAAAAGAAAAAGAAATGACATTTCGGCAAACGACAGATCAGGAATTATTAACAGCATCTAGAGGTCGATGGAGCAAACCGTGTTTTAAAGGGTTTCCGATATAAAACGAAGAGGCTGAATATTAATGTCAACGGAAAGCGATTACAATTCTATATTTATCTGGCTGATTTTCTGAGCTTTATCGTAATATCGCAAAATTGTTAGGACACGTTTTGCAAATTAGATTTGCTTCGGGATTATAAAAAGCCAAAGTGGGTAGAAATCTTAACGATTAAATACCTGAAATTGTAGATCGATTCTTATATTAATAATATACAAATCTAGACCTACTCCTGGTTGATATGCATACGCACTTAACAAGCAATATTATAGATTTGATTTTGTACCTAACTAGGGTGTTAAATTTTAGTATTCAAGAGAGACAGACGTAACTTCACCCAAGATCTTTTTTGATGATTTAAATACGTTAGTGAGTTAGGCTATCCTGATCCTCGACAACTGCGTGTCTTTCCTTACACTAAATAATTTTTTGATCCTTCAGGATTTTTTACTTTTCGTCTTTGTACTGGAATCCATGCAAACATCGTACATAAATAGGTTACTCGCAGTTTTAGACATGCTTCTCTTACTTTCATTATATATTATTAGTATGAAGTGCTCTTATGAGGCCAAAATGTCAGATGAATTTTTCTTACAATAATTATGTTTCTTTGTATTTTCGATTTTCCTTAAGATTTCATTATTGATCATATCTCCTATCTGTGGAATTCTTAGCATTCATCAGTAAAACATATATCTGTCATTTCAAGTCTGTTCGTTCTCTGTGTATAAATTATTTAGAATTCACTGCTACATAGAAAAGTATGTATTACATAACAGTTAAACATCCTTTCTATGATCGTGACGCGCTTTTCCAATTATTTTATGTCTTGTTTAGGCTATAGAAGACATCCTTCACTATTTCAATGAAACTATGGATTTCGGTGCCATATAATATGTCGCCTGTTACTACATGACAGAGAGCAGTTCCTGAAGGCCCTTGAGTTTGATGTCTTCAATTTCTTGCTCACATCTTCCGCTGTGACTTTTCCAGAAATCAAACCAATGCATGACTGGAAATGCATTATGTTATGCATTAACGAAATCTAAAATACACTATGATTTTTGTAAATTCGTGCTTTCGACATCCCCAATGGATAACTCACACTGTGTGCCGTATATTGCGAACATCCATTCATTCCATCTTCTTACAGTCAATAATCCTTTTCTCATGCTTACCATCTTCAAATTATCGAAGTGTCATTTCACTTCGTTATGCGATCAGTCTGCAATAAATATAGTTTCATTCATACATCATATGTTTTAAGATTATGTATTTTTAAAAGAATTTACCCCAAGCACGTCAATAGAGACACTGAGTCACACGTTACTGGGTGTAAAAGAATGAGAAAAAACATATATTACGAAGGAGCGAGAAGAAAAGAAAAGTAATCGGGAAGACGGCAAATAACGATTGACAGTGCATTAAACTTTTGAAGATCAAAGTTGTCTGGAAAGTATGTAGCCGGAAGAGAGTTCGATAAACGAGAAGTGTGAAAAAAGAAACTTTTAGCATAGAACTTACGGTTATATCTAGCCAAACAGATTATAGATTGATGACACCTTGTTGTCAATCTAGTACTGTTTAATTCATAATGTCTAAGTACCACAGCGAAGAGCTCATCCGAATAATTACCATAAAAGTATTTATAGAAAGGGCATTGGGAAACAGCTTTACAGCGGTGGGAAAGTGATAATATTGGTGATGTCTGTAAATAACGTATCCAGAAAGCGCTAAGTTTTGCTAATAGTCTAAAGCTGATAGCACCTTTGTGGCAATTCTATCTGGTCTTGATGCATTGTTCCAGTTCATTTCTCAACTGAATAATACTGGCCCTTCCGTGATTTCGTGTATTCTCGCTGACACTACTTTGTTGTCAAGAAATGTGCATTAATTCCAACTTAAAATATCAGTGGCACAATAAGAAGAAACGTTCACTAACGAGATATCAATTATTTGTAAAGTTAAAAAGTTCGAAATTGATTGCCGAAGGCTTTTAAAACGGTAATATATATATATATATATATATATATATATATATATATATATATATATATATATATATATATATATATATATATATATGAAAATTTATACATACCCATATATATATATATGCATACATATTAAGAAATGCCTCTTAAGCACATATGGAGCTGGTAAAAAAAATGAAGATTTCAATTACCCCACCCCCATGGACACTTGCTTTTCTTCTCTTTGCTGCCTTCTTCTTCTTCTTCTTCTTCTTCTTCTTCTTCTTCTTCTTCTTCTTCTTCTTCTTCTTCTTCTTACATTCATTGCCCTCCATTTCTATTACACCCAAGGTCGTGCGTTTGTTGATTTATTTTAAAAAAAAGATAATATAGTATTCTTTTTTTTAAATAAAGCATTGGGAGGTCTATTGATATAAATCGCCTTCTGATACCGTAAGGTTGAAACCAAGATTCAAATGATCTCCTTATTTTTATGTTATATATCAGTTGAAGATCAGGAGATCAGTTGACTTGGTTTCATATCGAAAGATACATATATACATACATATATATATATATATATATATATATATATATATATATATATATATATATATATATATATATATATATATATATATTCACGCACGCTTAGGAATATCCTGTGCTGTAAGCTTCAATGTACAGATGCGCTCATTATAACGTCTTACGCTCAAATACCCATGGGACTCATAGCATTTCAGTTTTTCTTCCTCAACTTTGTGTTAATTAGTAAAACTTACATCACTAAATGATTATTATCTTTAAAAGAATTCTTACAATCTAAGCATTTTTTTGGCGAAAAATAATCTGAAAAGTGTTGTTAACCTGTAGAAACCGAATCAATCATTTAATCATATATAATTCATGCACACTTACCTTGATAAGAGCTTCGCCAAGTGTTTTGAATTGCACATGGTTTTTAACAGAAATACAGTGAAGTTACAGATGTATTATTAATGTGTAAACAACAATAAAAAGCCAAAAAGCCTGGAATTTCAAGACTAGCGTAGCAAGATATTGTTAAGAGTGAGACGTGTAACTATAGGTTAAAAGCTGGATGGAGTTTGTAAAAGGGAAGTAGTGGTTTACAAAGCTGAAAGAAAGATGGCCAGAGCATGGTATAGGTGGAGTACACCGAAGGCAGCTTCAAAAAGAGATGTATGTATGTATGTATGTTGCGGCATTCACCCTGGATCGGTTAAGCCGGCTCCTTCCAAGGAATTCACCGCGTCCGGAACGAAGGCCGAGCAAGCACGGCGATCCGTCGCCAATGCTGAAACGAGCGACAGCCATTCCAACGGCGGCGAATTCTTGAAACGGAGTAACAAGGGAGTTTGAACTTCACACGCGGTCCCCACATTTCGCGTGCTATCCCAGTGGAGGGAGGAATATGCTCTTACTTGCCGCAGAATTTCCACAGACCCAGAGGCAGGAGTAACCAAGAGGCCGCCGGATGCCGGTGCAGACGCCGAATGGTTTTGAATTCAGAGTTGACCTCCTAGACCAGTTGCCATCCAAGGCTATTTACCCATAGTTGGAGGGAGAAGAAGAGGATTCACACCTTTCCCAAGGGTGTTAGCACGTAAGTGAATGTAACGGATTCGACTGGAATTTGAACTCGGCTCTACGATTCCTCAATCCGAGCCGTTATCCATTACTCCACCGCGCCTCCTAAAAAGAGATGGTACAACAAGAAGTCATCTTTCAGACTAGAAAGCCATAGGAGTTGCACCAGACATGCCATGCATAGGGAAAAAATTATAAAATCCCTAATGTAACATGGAGCATATTGAGAAGAGGCAGGACATACAGTAATGGCAATGATGTCTGCAGGCAATACCGAGAAGAAACATTAGCCATAATAATATCCAAACTAAAAGAAAACTATTAAATGTGAGGTCTGAAGTCTGTAGGGATGTAAACACACTAGAAAGTATATTTTGGGATTTGTATGAACCCTGATGAAAGTAGGTATAATTTTTGCTTTCATTCTCACACCCATCCAATATCCCCAGTCTTGCCTTATCCCTCTCATTCTGTTTCGCTTCCTGTCATGCGTACATAAATAGATAAACTTTAGGAAATTAATTACCATCTACCACATGGCGAAAACTCATTGCTCGAAACCAAGCGTAAGTGGATGATATTCCTACTGCTTAAGATTTAAAATCCCTACGCGTTCGATCTTTTGACTCTAACTAACAACTATTTAACCAGCATAATAGTTGCTTCTGTTTTACGGTTGAGCATTTTTATTTTCGGTGTAATTTTGCAGCACATTATTACAGATTTACGTAACCAGAGGATTATAGCACTACACACGTATCTATGCACATTGCTTCACTAGTGCCCGTGTTTATTCGCACGCACAACAGCAGTTAAATATCTGGTGAAAGAAACTACAATGCAATACTTTAAAATACCGTACGCGCTAAAAAAAATCCCTTTTCATAGCAAGTACGAACACATGCTAAATTTATTGCATATAACTGAAGAGATCCTTGCCAGAATGAGATGGAAAGCATTGTTTTCCTTACATACATATGTAAAGGGCAAGGAAAACATGGAAAAAATTAAATTTAAATGTAAAACCAGGAGATACCCTCATGTCATAGACTATCTGGCTGGCTTTGAAAAGTATTTGCATGATGTAATAGGCGAAATTAAAATTAGAATACTTAAGAGCAATTTCCAGAAAAAGATTATCTACCTAATTAAAAAATAAAATAAAAAATCGCCAAAAATTCTGGTTGAAGGCGAAAAAACAGAAAACCATACATTAGATGAACCCGAGGGCCTACGGGAAAAATAAATGAAAAATCACGAAAATTACACCGGCTTTGCATATTGAAAGCATCAATGAGGACGCTAAAAACATCACGGTCAAGTTGGGTATAGTTGAAAAATTCTAGATACTATGCGGTAAGCAAGCATTTCAGGCCATAAAGAGACATAAGGATGACTTTCTCAATGAAGTTTTATTTTGCCGAATCAACCCATCTAATAGTGAATTGGGTAAAATAAATGGAGAATGTTATAAAATGTGTGTACATTCTTAGGAACTGTTACGCAGATTAACCAATGGAAGGGTACAAATGAGTGTATTCCTTGGTTCCATAGAATTAAGAATAAAGAAAAGCATGTATTCATAAAACATGATATCAAAGACTTTTATCCATCCATATCTGAAAAAAGTGCTGTTTGATGCTTTGGATTTTACTAAGCGCTTTGTTAATATACTCACTGAATACGTAGAGATAATTTTGCATTGTCGTAAATCTGTATTATTCCAAACTGGCAGGACATGGCTGAATATATCAAACAAGGGCGCTTTTGAAGTCCCACAAATGGTGCTGAGGTTTCAGAAATAATGCGCATGAATAGTTTAAATAAGTTCAATGAAATAGTTCACATAGACAAGAACGGTATGCATAGCAACGGCGGATTGGTGATGGTGCCAGACAACAGAAGAGTAAATGACAAAATAAGAAATCTGCCTTTTAAACACTTCAATATATTCGTAATTGAAATGAAGGTCGATATGATCAAGAAAGTCGCCGAATACATGGATGTGGAATTAAATCTTCAAACTGACAGCGTCTCACCTACCATGAAACGTACCTCAACATTGAGGTATGTGAACGCTGGATCTAAGCATCATTCGAGTATATTCGAGCACATCCCTAAAGGAATAGAGTGCACGCTGTCTAGAAATCCCTCTTGTTAATGCACTTTCGTAGAAAAAATGAGAGTACGAAAAGGCGTTAGAAGGGGAGAGGCATAAACCTAAGCTGGAAGTCAAGCATCAACTGAACCAACAAATGAGGAATACAAAAAGAAAAAAATATTATTTGGTTTAAACATCCCTGTTCAACTGAGAGGTGACATCTAACAGAGGGAAGATATTTTCAAGTTGCTTGATAAGAATTTCCCTAAGAGTTCTAAATTGCACAAGATTTTTAATAGCAATACAGTAACTTTAAGTTACAACTGTACGAACAATTTGGAAAATACAATAAAAAGACAGAACGTCAAGAATTTCACGGCTAGTGTGCATCAAGATATTGTTAATGGTAGCATGCGACACTGTGGTGTAAACGCAAATGTCAGTTGCATGAGTTTGTAAAAAGGAATAAGTGGTGTACAAAGCAGAAGTAAAGGATACGAATAGCCAGAGCAAAGATATATATGGGGTAAAGGTAACTTCAAATAGGGACGGTCAACCGCATATAATCGTTCAGACAAGAAAGCCACAGGAAGTGTAATAGACTTGCTAGCTATATGTGGGAGTTAAAGGAAAAAAAAATAATACAAAAACCCTAATGTAAACTGGTGCATATTTAGAAGGTAATAGTAGGGATGTCTACAGGCTCTGCCAAGGAAAATAATTAGCAATAATAACGTATCCAGGGCAAAAACACTATTAAATGAAAGGTCTGAAGTCATGTCGACTTGTAAACAGACAAAGATTGTATATTTTGTGTTTGTACAAACACAAATGAAAATCCGTTTATTATTTTCTTCACTTCCACTTTCATCAATTTTCTGCACTTCCTCCCCTTGTGTTGCCCTTCCTGTTGTGCATACAAAAATAAACAAATACATTGTTAGAAAATTAATTAGACTCTATAGCCTGACGAAACCGCAATAGTTGAAACCATGGCAGCATAAGTATTCTTCCTATTTTTAAGACTAAAATGTTTTTTCATATATATATTTGTCATCCATAGACAGGCCGTTTCGTTGTTTCACAGCTCATCAGTGTCCCTAGACGTCCGGTTGCCTCTAGCTAGGATCGAAACCCGACTGAATTGGCGTCAGTCGGAACTTCTACCACTAAGCCGTCGGCCCACGGCAGGGATGAAGTTGAACTTTAGCGTGTTTATTTTTAGATTTAGATAAACACACAGTGACTGACAGTGACTCAATTCTCTCTCTCTCTCTCTCTCTCTCTCTCTCTCTCTATATATATATATATATATATATATATATATATATATATATATATATATATATGTATGTATGTATGTGTGTAAATTTAATAAAAATAATACCTCTGTACGTGATCACAATTTCACATCGGATTTTTTCTTTTCAATTTGGTATGATACAGTAATCCCTTTGAAGCTATACCATTACACCATTTTGCGCCGCTACATGTAGTTTTGTCCATGAAGAAAAAGGAAAAAGAAAGTAATTTAAATTTCTAGTCAGATGACAAACACATGCCTGAGGGAGATGCTGATATTTATGGAATGCGAAAAGAAATTTATCGGTATCTCTGAAAAGAATTTAAAAAAATCTCATTCGAGTTTTACTAAGTTGTTGGATCCCCTGTTGATCAAATGTATCAGCTTTGACATGCGCGACGGTTCGATCTTCCAAACGTCCATAGGTTTCTTTTATTTTTACTTGTTAGATAATTGAAGCTTAATGTAGACAATCAGTTGGAAGATTGGATGCCTTTATAATTCATGTAGTCGGAAAGTGAAATATTTCTTAAGGGTTATTTCCTCAACTTTTTAGTTTTCCGGAGTCGACAAAAGACTAGTTTGAATTCAATAATTTTTTACTAGAAATAATTAAACACACACATATATAGATGACATACAATTTCATGGAATCTTCTATATGAATAAATGCGAAATTGGGGTTAAATTCTCACACGAATCCTAGGGTTAAAAGTCCATAACTCTACTTTATAGTAATTTACACACAAGGTATTTACTCTGTCTCCCCACTAAAACGAGTTGTGACACAACGTCTTTTGTAAGGTGGGGACCCGAGCGCGTACACCCGGGCCATGAACAAAAAATTCAAACAGCCACTGCAAACGTCGGCTGCGCTGGTCTGGGTGCGAGCACCGATCCCTCTCTCAGGTGCAATGAGAGGGTGCAGTCTCTGGCAGCTGTTCCCCAGGGCTGGGCATCTCTCAGTATAATTTTTCTCAGGTGCGACACTGTCCTTTGACGGAGTCGCCCCTGATACAGAAGTTACTGTGTGGAAATTTGATAAACTACATTCTACCGAAAGGGATATTTTGAGTAAGTAGAACAATTTAAAAAAAAGTAAAAGCTATATTATATAAACAAACGTATACCGCCGAAAGAAAATTTAAAATTCCTTACTTTTGTAATTTATTTAAGAGCTTTTAAATTAAAAAAAAATTTTAACACATATATGCTAATGACTAATTTGCATACTCTGCTTAAAATATCTTCTATTAAATGATTGCCCTAATTATTCTAAGTAGAACTCTGTTCCCAATTATTAGTTAAATATCTAATAGCTATCTTTTTCTTCCTTGATATTAATTTCCACTGGAAAGGAAAACTTTTTTATTGCTGTTTTTTTTTTGTGTGTACTTTCTATTATTATATCTGTGAAAATACTTTGAAAGAGATGGAATTCAAGCGACAACTTATTTTTAAAATATTCTAAGTTCGCCAAAGTTTTCGCAAATCTCATGCATTTATTTATTTACTTATTTTTATTTTTGACAAATACCTATAGTTTTTTCGGTAGAAAATGTAACTAAAAGAAACTTTTAAAAGGCTTTAAATAATTACGGCAATATTTTACGATATCAAATAAATGTTTGCTTTTTTAACAAGTTACTCACAATTTTGGCCATTTTAAAATTTTTCGACCTTTTTAAACGAAAATTATAAAAAAAAAAATATTTTTAATTTATATATACATTTCATATATTTTCCATATGAAACAAACTATCTGTAAAATTTTATTTTATTCATTTTCCATGTTTACAACTACATTATGCATAAAATGATTATTATTTTAACAAGAAGACATATACAACACGAAAGAAGTGTACTGTTGTTAATTACTTTTTCTGTTTGTTTTCTCCAATGGTGAAAACGATTGAAATATTATTTCTGTATTCCACACTGATGAAAATGTTCATCAAACTCCAAAAAGACAATGCATCATGAGCCACTGGAACTCCATTACAGCGCAGCAACAGGTTTGGTTCAGATTCAACAAATTCCAGTGTACAACGTATGCATTTTGTTAACTTCCACAAAGCTGCATTCCAATTGCAATACTGATTACGCAAATCAGCAAAAGGTGTCCCTTGGACCAAAAGATATCCAGTGCCATTACTGCAATACTATAAAATTTAAGAATGAATCTGATAATATGTGTTGTAGGAAAGGAAAGATTCAAACTTCCAATACCTCCCGAGCTACTCTTATCTCTCCTGAATGAATTTTCTCAAATATCAAGAGATTTGCTTCAGCACATTAGGACCTACACTAATTGCTTTGCTTTGACCTCATTTGGAACAAAATATGCGACACTTCCACGATGGAAATCGACTTTCAGAGTTGAGGGTCAGGTTCCCTTCTACCATTATCTAATGAGTCACACCAATTCCTTCAAATCTCCTTCATAGAGGACTACCAAACACATGTCTGACATTATATTAACTCAAGTGTTGAACAAAATGTTTGTTAGGACTTTAGATATCAGAATTGTGATTAGAGCTGACAAAACGTCTTCTATCAAGCACCTGATGAGGTTAGATACACCATGTGCCAATGAGGTAGTTATCCTAATCGTTGGCCACGATTGTGAAAAAAGGGATATCGTTGTCCGTAGACAAGTCGCAGAAACTCACAGAACTTACAATGCTTTACGATATCCACTCATCGAGTTGGGAAGGAACAGATGGATAACATTTTCTCTTCGGGCAAAGATCTCTGAACACTGGATTAACCACAAATAAAATATATCAGCCATGAACTTCTATTGCTTACATAATTATGATAACAGTTATAATTATCTCATCAGTTTCAAGCAACTATTCAACCGGTTCTTGCAAAAATTGAATCAGAAACGTTACTTTTTATCAAAATGAATCAAAAGAAACTAATAGCAGATGGATAAAGGATGCAATTCAGAATGATGGCAATGCTCTCAATGCGGGACATATATTTATTCTCCTTTCATCATTCACAATTGGACTAAGGTGCATGCATGAATGTGTTCAAGATGGATTGACTTAAGTCAGACATCTTGGCGAACCACGTTTGCTTGTTACATTTACTACATATCCGAAATGGCCTGAGATTTTAGACAATCTTCTTCCTTGACAATCTGTAATAGATGGGTAGGATATTGTTGCTAGGATCTTTAAGCTGAAGGTCAACAAACTGATGGATCCCACCAATAAAGAACAAATACCTGGATCATCACTCAGAGGTTTATGCAACATATACCAACAGAAGAAAGGACAGATATATATCCAATGATACAACTGTGAATCAAGGCGAGCAGCTTACTTCCCTATTGAATTTCTGAATTCTTTGGATCTTCCAGGAATGCTATCACACAAGTTGGTATTAAAACAAGGAGTACCATTAGTCCTACTTAGAAATCTTGGACCTCCAAAGTTATATAATGGTACACGTTTTACTGTGAAGAAAATGTTACGTCACTTATTGGAAGTTTTAATTATAATTGGTCAAGAGAAAGGAGAGACTGGACTGATTCCAAGAATTTCATTGATTCCACCAGATAGGCCTTTGGATTTTAAACAATTGAAATTCCCAGTCACAGTAAGTTTTGTAATGACTATTGATAAATCACAAGGTCTATCAGTGAAAGTTACTTTACTTCATTTTATACAACCCTGCTTTTCGCATCGGTAAATTATATATTGCCTGTTCAAGAGTTGGAAATGGAAGGAATTTATATATACTTGAACCAAATAAAAAAGGTAACAAAAATGTAGTTAACTCTGCTGCATTAAAATAAGAATTATTTAAGAAGAAACTTTCATTTTTTCACCATTATGTTTTTCATTCATGTATTTTATTTCTGTAAACACCTGTTAAATGTTATTCAGTTTCACCTTGTTTTATTTGTATAAAAATGGCTACAATTCTGATGTTTCCCTATCTAAATAAAAAAGAAATGTTTCTTTCATGTTTACAACTAATTTATGAATGCAATGTTCATTTAAAATTTTTGTTTCAAAGATTTCACGTCGTGAATATATCTTATTTTTCCTAAGCGTTAGCGAGCGGAAAAAGCCCGATACTATTGAATATATATAAATTCTTATTAGAATTCTTAAGTATAACCTCTACCGAGCTTTCGGCCGTAGCTCATCAGACAAACATATATGATTTATTCTTTTACAAATTTCTCTAACAAGCTTATGTGTTCACATTTACTGATGGCATATTGAAGTAGTAAAATAAAACCTACTGTGGTTCAAAAGTAATTTCTTGCATTTATACATGCTGTAATCACTTTTAAACTTTCTTTTATTAACTTACCTTCTCTTGTGTAAGTTACTATCGCCAATTTCCGACCTAACACAGTCTACGAACCTTGCTTCATAAAAAATAAATTGTCGTTCTTATTCGTTATATATAATATCACCTTGGACCTCTACACTTTTTCTTTAATTTCTCAAAAGTATTTAGTGACCTGAATGTCTTACTTCTATTTTTCTAAGTGTTGAGTCTTGACTCAATGTTGAATCTCGCCTAATGCATGGAATAATAATGCAACACAAAATGTACTTAGAACAAGAATGTATTATAAAAAGAAAGTGTACACAATAAGTACATATAGTATTTCTGTATATTTCTGGGAAGACGTTCCTGGAGAATGTGTTGACTAGTCGCAGTCGATCAGAGTCTCTAGTTGGATCTCGTGATTCCACCCCCTCGTCTTCCGGTACCAACCATTATTTATATAGTTGGTAGTCACCTATGCAGATTAGGTGGATCCTACCACAACACCCCCCTCCCAAGCTTTGGAATCCTTTTGGATTTCAAACTGGCTTCTATATGGGATGATGATTATGGTTATTTCTTTGTAGATCCCCTTTGTATAGTTCATATGTATATCTGTTTTTTTTTTCAATATCTTTTTCGTTTTGGATTCACGTCAAATGGGTCCGTGAACTTTCGTTTCCTACCGGATCTTCTCGGTTCAGGAGCATTCTGCCGAGGTTCTACTTGAAAAGTGTCATACATTACATCAACGAGATCTTCCTCCTCATCCGGTATACTCTCTTCATGCTCTAGCACGTAGCATGTTTTGAGTTGGTTCTGGTGCCTTTTATGAGTATTCTTCGGCCCTTTTATTATGTAAATCAGGTCACCGATTCTCTTGTCCACTATGCCTCGCTCCCAGAACTCAATGTTGTTTCTATAGCACTTGAAAAAGACCTTCTCTCCGGGGGTGTATCTTTTTCTAGCTGTATACATAGTGTTCTTTATTCTATTTCTTCCTGGCAAAAGCTTGTCAAACACTGACTTAACTTTCCTAGCGAACATTAGTTCAGCTGGAGCCATGTTTGATGGTGTTCTCTGGTTAGGCGTGATTCTGTATACTTGTAGGAATTGCTGAAGCGCCTTTTCCGTTGGAACTCCTGAGGCTTTCTTCAGAGCGCGCTTTAACGTATCTACAAATCTTTTTGCGAGTCCATTGGATCTCGGATGATACGGCGGCGTCGTTATGTGGTTAATTTGATATAACTCACAAAATTCCTTAAATTCGTCAGAAGTGAATTGTGTACCATTGTCACTCACAATACACTCTGGCACACCGAACCGTGCAAATAGTTCATGCAAAAAAGTTGTTGTGGTATTGGACGTAGGCTTTTTGCAGCGTAGTAATTCCGGCCATTTTGTAAAGCTATCTACCACTATTAAGTAGTAATAATCTTCTACTGGACCAGCGAAATCAATGTGTAATCTTTCCCACGGATGATCCGTCTTCGGCCATGGTTTGTGTACTATAGGTGGTGCCTTAGCTGCTAACGCACACCCTTTACATCGATGAACCATGTTTTCGATATCCACATCCATTCCTTTCCAATATACAAAGCTTCGCATTAAGCTTTTTGTTCTATTAATCCCCGGGTGACCCATATGAAAGTCCCGTAGGATTCTTTTCAGCAACTTTTTTGGTACTACTATTTTCTCTACACTTGCAAAAGGCACGTTACGTTTCTTTTTAAATATAGGCATAGTATTTTCTTTTAATTCAAATTTAGCTTCAAACTTGTTACATCTTCCAAGACCAGGTGTAAAGGTTTCCGGAAACTTTTTCTTTAATTCCTCTTTAATGTCCTGTCTTGATTGCGTATTACTTTCTACTTTTCTGCAGAATGAGTTTAACGGTTTATCCCACAATTCGAATGTTTCAATAAAATCTGTACCCAACAAGTTTTCTCCATTTCTCAGAATGAAAACTTTTATTTTTTTAACGATCCCATTCAATTTCATTGGAAGTACAACCTCGCCTTCGAAGTTAATTTGCTTTCCAGTTACCGTTCGAGCGAGTTTCGTTGACTTCATTATTGTAGGCCTTTTTAAAATTTTCCATGTTTTATCGTTCATTATTGTTAAATCTGACCCCGAATCGAGTTGAAATTTGAAATTCTTTTTGAATATTTCAGTCGTCACATATTTCCTCAAATCTCTATCTGATTTGATATTCGAATTTGTTTGCCTAATTCGGCTCTTGAATTTTTTCGTTTTACAACACGATCCTTTGTGACCATTCTTTTGGCACACGAAACATTTCTTATTTCTATATGGGCAATTTATCTCCCAATGTCTTTTGTTACAACGTCTGCAATTATATAGTGGGAATTTTTATTTTCGTTCTTTTTATTTTCTTGTCTATTCTTTAAGTACGCTGAATTTTTTCTCCAATTTTTCTCTAATGGGTACTTTGACTGCTTTTTTATTTTTTTAATATAAGCAATACCAGCTTCTTCGATTTTTTGCGACTCTTTCTTTAACTTTACAGCCCGTTGACACACCTCTGCTAACTTTTGCAGGGTAACGCCTTGTTCAGATTCGAGTTTAGACAAAACTCTACGTCTTATTTCGGCACTCTTACTGGATACCAGTCTTTGAGCAAAAATTAAGCACTTGAATTCTTCAACCGTAGTCTCTGCCAATCTGAAATTGTCACAATGTCTATTCACTATAGATGCATATGTTAAGTAATCCTGATCGTCGGATTTAGAGACATTCATGCATAACCATCGCTTATGCCAAAGCGACATATTTGCTCCAAACAGCTCTTTTAGCACTTTCACTGTTTCCGAGAATTCCAATTCAGTTGTTTTTCTCGGTAGAATAAAATCTACAAATTTGCTATGTTCTGCTGTACCTAGATTTCTTAGTAATAGACTGACTTTTCTTGAATTCGACCAGTTTTCACAGTCTGTGTAGAAAATATCTTCATATCGTTTAAATTACGCTTCAGACGTTTTTTCTTCGTCTGGCACATAGTTGAAAGTTTCCAGCGAATTAAATATGGTGTTATTATAGTATGAAGAATTTCCCTCATTTGCCTGATAGTTGTTTAATTTCTCCAGTGTTAACTTTTGAATTTCTAAAAGTCTTTCCTCTTGACGTTCTTGATATTTTTGCATTGCTATCAGTTGTTCTTGCTGTGCTATCTGTTGGGATTTGAATAATTCGGATATGACTTTGGATAGTTCATCCATCTTTAGCTGATAGTGTTCATGCAACAAGGAATATACTTTTAATTTGTGTATCCACGAATATCATATAAGCTGACCAAAAAATCGAAACAACGTACGACTTTTATATTTTATGTCTTGCTTTTACATTCACGCCCGTGCTAATCAACTTTGGTATTTTTTTTTCGTGAACAGAGAGCGTCGGACTTTTTTTTTTTTCGTTTTCGACTTCTGTTCGCGTATTTCAATGACACGTCTGATTTTCTTATCAGAGGTAATTCGTCACTATATTGTTGAACAAATAATTTAAAAAAAATAATTTTTTAAAGTTTGTTACCTTTCAAAGTCGACACGGTGTATTTGTGCTCCTTTTAATCCAAGCATGTTTTTGTAGTCGGCCAATTTTTCTTTTTAGCGGGTGTCTCGTTGTAGATAATTTTTTAATTTAAAATTACCGTTATTCGTTTACGACACCTTTCCAATTTTTCTGAGTGAACGTTCCTTTATGCTTAGTCGTCTTTTAACGAGTTTTACATATCCAGAAGTTCAGAATCCTTCGTCGTTACGTTAACGTTGGACTTTGAATTAATAGTTTTTTTTTCAGCCTGGGTTCTTCAATGACTTGTCCCAATTGTTGAAAACTCTCACTATTAATTCTTTCTTCTTTCCGTATGGTTCGTTTTACTTCTTTGCCATTGCTGAAACTTGGCGTATGGTTCGTTCTACTTTGTGGCCATTGTTGAAACTTGGCGTATGGTTCGTTCTACTTCGTCGCCATTGTTGAGTCTTGACTCATTGTTGAATCTCGCCTAATGCATGGAATAATAATGCAACACAAAATGTACTTAGAACAAGAATGTATTATAACAAGAAAGTGTACACAATAAGTACATATAGTATTTCTGTATATTTCTGGGAAGACGTTCCTGGAGAATGTGTTGACTAGTCGCAGTCGATCAGAGTCTCTAGTTGGATCTCGTGATTCCTCCCCCTCGTCTTCCGGTACCAACCATTATTTATATAGTTGGTAGTCACCTATGCAGATTAGGTGGATCCTACCACAACACTAAGTATAAAGATATTTTATGTCATTCACATAAGTAATATATACTTTCACGTGTTGTTTATCGAATTTTACAGTGGACCTATAAATTATGCTTTTAATTAGGTAGTCAACATTAAGCGGACAATTCATAACATCACGGCAATTAAATTTCATTTTCTTTGATTCCCATTTACTTTTAAATATTGTATGGTTTTGTCACTCAACTAATCTATCCATGTTTGGCCTACATTTGTAGCTTACCTTTGTCTTGTTTCTGCTAAATATATCGTGTAACTTGGAATATTTTGGATAGACTTTTCTAACAGGAAAATCTAAACAATCTTATTTTTAAATTTCAGATGAAAGGAAGTTTGAACCAAATTAAATATTTTTTACCACTTTTTCGTTCCCAAACCTTTTGTATGATTCAGCATTTAAAAAAATCTATTTAACTTTGTGCATCTCTTTAAGGCTGTCATGCATTAGCATTTAAATGCGTTAAAAAAATTATATTTGGGGAATTCCTAGAAAAATTATATTCAATGTCCCTCGGTATTCTTCAGATAATTGCTATTGGAGGGTTATATTTTTCATTGACATATAATAAAGGTCTATTAGATTTTCAGTCAGAGGAGACACATTGGTTGCTGAGGTCAACATTCACATCGAAATATTTAACAATATTAAAATTCAACTCGACTTCGATATTGAAGCCGGTTTGCTTAAATAACGTGAACAGATTTTTCTTATTATAACACGTTGTCTTCTTTCATCTACCATAACAATCAATCGGTCATCCCGATACAGGTTATGACCATCAGAAGCTCAATCTTTTTTGTCATTTTTGGTATGCAGAATCACATACGTTTCGGAAAACGATCCATGGGGAACATAAGATTCACCATCCTTAGCATTTCTTGTTCGCCATTCACGAGCGTTACGATACAAAAATCATTGCGACAGTTCTTAATCAAAATGATTTCTTTTGCAGACGGATAAAAGTCATCATAATTTATAAGATATCAGTTTACTGATGTTACTTGTTATTATCGATTTAATCATACTGAATGATGGATTGTAGATAAAGATCATTTATTTTTTTATGTATGCGTTATTTTTTTCCTAATTGTTTAACTTTGTTGTCGATTTTTTAAATGATGGTAGTTTTCTTGTCCTCCGAGTTACTATGTTTTATATAATCTTCCGGAGCTTTTTATGAAATCTGTTGATCTCATCACTTACCACCGTATTGTCTTATTTGAGGCTCATCCAATAAAAGATATTTCATTAAGACGGATCAAAGTCAGCAGTAAATAAATCAATGTTTTTCTTGAAAAATTATTTATTTCCCTATTCGACGGTGTTATTTAAATCATGGCAAGTATGTGTGAAAAATAATATCGCCCAAAATATCCGCCAAATCTGGATGAAGGGAAAACAAATCATTAGACGGTTAAATTTAGTTCATATCAAAATCGGTCCAAGTTATTTGAACATCGTTTACAAGTCGTGACCTTTATTTATACTTTTGATGACTTCTGAATTTATTTTATATAATTGATTAATTTTTCTCATTTATATCATTGAATATTGTTTGGGAATATTTTTAATGTTTTTTTATTTTACTTTTAATGTTTTCTACAGTGCATATAGTTTTTTTTTCAAAATCTATCAGTCCATCTACCATTGTGAGAGTATCTTTTACGTCATAAAATCCTATATTTGCTTTCACTCTCTTCCTGTGCTACATATTAAAAAAATAACGACTTCGATGTCATTCTAATTTGAAATCCGTCTATCATATTCAACACAACAAACATGTCTCATAAAGATAGTCTTTAAAGTGTTTTTAAAGTGTCTCATAAAGATAGTCTTTAAATCTGTTTTAAATTAAATATAATTATATTATAATTAACATTAAATTTGTTTTTGTATGACAAAACACGCATTGTTAAAATTGATATAATAGATAATATAAATGCGGTTGATTACTATTAAAATTAGGAGACAATGCAAATTTGCAATAAAATAAAATAAATTCCAATCCAAATAAAAACAGTTATGGGCTCTTTTACAAATAAATAAGAAAGAAATACAAAATCCTACTGTAAAAGAGATATATTCGCAAGTGATTTGATGCTAATTTTCATTATATATTTCTGCAAAGTTTAAACAAAATTGTAATTAAAGTGATTGGGTCATTTTAGCAGAACAGATTCTTTTTTTAAAATTATAAAAGACACCACACACAGAGAAAAAAAATTCATTATACTTCATACAGCTTTGATATAACAACGTCTCTAAAAGACGCCCAACGTTGCCAGTTATCGGAAAGACAATGTAAAACATTAGCACGACTAAAAATACACATTCTCGTTGCTTATACATGAAGATGGATCATTTCATGACTTTGCACGAAGTAGAGTCGAAAACATAATCAACGTTGGTATAAATATATTAATTTGAAAATTAATTTCATTTATACAGAGTGCGATGGGTAGATTCACGCCATTTTACATTTTTAATTTCACCCATACGCGTTTTTGTTTTTGCTTTTACAGACTGCGTAGTATAGTCGGGTCAGTTGGGCACTGTTTGTGAGAAAAAGAGTACCAGAACCCCTTTCACTTCATTAGAAATTTGGAAACGGCATACTGCACTGCTTTGTATTCGCGACAGAAGCTCAAAGACAAACATTTAAGAATGTTTGGGTGACAGTCTGAGGACAGGGCAAAGGATTCGGAAAGAGTTGAATGAGCTTAATAGTGACTGCGGAGGTCTTCGGAGTTATTATTACTGACAGCGACAGTATGTCTCCATTCATATCAAACTCAACACTAAGGCCTACAGTGCACTGGGGAGTTAATGCGGCCCTGGTGGTTGGTGAAAGACAATATATATCTAGCAACAAATACTCTGCACACAAAATCAGGAGAACCTAGTCATGTCTGTCAGACAATTTTTCCGACCACATCATCCCTTACATCTGGCCACTTAACTCCTTAAACTGCAACCCCATGGATGACTGTGTGTGGGGCGGAGTTGAGAGAGAAACCGGCAACCTCCTTGTAACATCAAAGATGACCTGAAGGCAAGGAATAAGGCATCATGCATCCACTTAAACAAGGAGAACATCCTGAAGAGATGCAGGAGATTCTAAAGTCATCTGGAATCAGTGGTTGAAGTCAATGCCGATTTGACGAATAAATTTAACCTTTAGCATTTCAAGATGTTTTTGTGTAATTTTGTTAATTATATGTCAGTGTTATTTTCATTTTTGCATAATTTAGTAGACAAATTATCCATCGCAAACATTATTTTTCTAAACAAGTAAATTGAATAATTTATGAACCCTGACACTTATTGACTTAGCTTTTTCACATCTCTTTTACAGCTTCTAGTGATAGAAGAGTCCTTGACGTAAGCGTTACTCCACAAGAGTTAATGCTCGGTTTATGCTAAATTTATTTTATGTCTCTGCACCTTTGTTCAAATCTCAACCATTCCTATCTCTATTCCTCCTCTAATTTAAACAATTTCTTCTTCAATTCACTTACAAAGTCATGTTTTTTTTTAACTTGCATCATGATATTTGGATATTTTTCGCCCATTTTATATTCATCCATTATATATTTTCTTTTCATTGTCTCGATATTTTTCCTTTTTTTTTCCAAGTCATCCCCCTCTTCATCTTTATTT